>JARYZH020000025.1:1255705-2003400 GCA_030021035.2 Notholithocarpus densiflorus | reverse complement strand
AGCACTTGATTTCCTCTCCTTCAACAATGGCATTGGCATAGAATTCTTTCACTAAGTTTTCGTATGCATCCTCAAGATTTGAGAGAAGGAAATTCCAATCTTTGGTGGCAAACCATATTGGGATATCCGTGTCTAGGAGAGAGGGTTGATCAACGGCCCTTTCAAACAGCAATGGAGCATCTCAAAACTGGCTCGTGTAGGTCTAGAATGCAGCATAGAATCTAAACAAGTCAGGATCATACACTTCTGTTGAAAAACGAGTTCTCTTTGACTTCGGTGAAGGTTCATCAACATCAATCACCAGCTCTTTCCCTTTGTTGCAACCTCCTTTCACAGCTGAGCTTTTAAACGGAGACATCTGCAAACATATCCACAAAGCACAAACAGCAAGTGCAAAAACACAAAAACAAAGCACAAAACTTGATTAGATTCAAGTTAGTCCAAAGCACAAGTAAAACAACCTAAAACAGAGTAAAAATAACTCAAAGCATAGAAAAGAAAGACAAACAGCATGCTAAAGGTATTAAACCAATTAAGCATATGCTAGTTCAGGTGTGTGCGTCATGAGATGCATGATGTGTGCCTAGTGTGTGCATGGCATGGCATTAAGGCACAAAATGGACAGAGTGTGAAAAACACACAAATACTAACCAAAACATGATAGACATGATTAGTCAAGACACAATCCTATCATTGGAACTCACTTGAGTCCAATTCAGCACACAAATGTCACTGGGACATTTTTTCAAACACCTGACATGCAACAATGCATAACTGTTATGAAGAATGCATGAACAGATTGAAAAATGCCTCAATACAACCTTAAAATGCCACAAGGGACCAACACAAATACACAAACAGCAAATGGGACTCAGCCCAATCAAGATTTTGGAAAAAATTTCACAAAAATTAAGAACCCCAACCCATTTTCGAAAAATCCCCAATTTTGATAACCCTAACTAATTTTCTGCATAATCTATGACAAATAGAAGGAAAAATGTTTTAGAAAACATACCTTGAAGTTAAAATCGCAGAAAACAAGCTTGGAATTGATGGGGTTTGATTGAAAAAATGATTTTGGGTTGAGAGAGGTTCGAGAGAGGCAATGCGAAGGAAGTTATGAGTTTTGAAAAGATGTCACATCTGCTACATAAAAACTGAAAATACGCGTTTTTCACGGGTTAGACAGTCGCAATTTAAGTCACGAGACATACTGAAGCTTTCGCGAGAAGCTTTTAGTCGCGAAACAGTAGCTAGACAGTCGCGATAGCCTTTGTATGAAGTTGAAAAATTCCAGTTTTTGCCTAAAAACATTTCGCGAGAAGAGTTTAGTCGCGAAAATTAATTGAAAGGAAAATGGTTGATTGCTATGTGACTAAGATAATGGGATTTGCATAAAGTATATGTAACTAATGCGTCCTAACTTTACTATATATCAAATATGTCCCAAGAGTTTTGTAACTCAATCGGCACCTCCTAATATTTCCAAATATGTCTAGGTTTAAATTCTCCTTCTCCTATGTATATATCAAATATGTGACAATCAGTTTGTAATGTAATGGCATAGATTGGTCTCGTTTATTATATAAACTAGTTGAATTCTTGCATGATTTGTAGTGCATTTTATTAGTTTTCTCCAATATTTCAACAATTTTACTTCTAATATTTAGTGTTCTATTTTATAAACAAATTAAAAAGACAATATGAGTGGTGTAATAATTTGATCATGTTATACGTGTTTATAAATTTTAAAATTGCATGATACTGTGAACTAATATGGATAAGCATGTTTCATGCCTACTAAAAAAAATGCAACTATCATTTTGATAAATAAAAATAAAAACATCCTTCAATAATTGTTTTTAAAAGCTAACATAGACCACACCACATCAACACTTTGTAAAAATAATTTGTAAAATTGTTTGTGTATCTAGCATTACTTTTCTTTTAAATATGGCATGAGGAAGCCGCAGATTAAGAAAACATGAGTTTTTTTTTTTTTTTTTGGTGGTTCAATAAGAGGGGGAAAATACTAAAATAGAATAGAGTTTAATAATTTATTGTAATAAATAAGAGAGAACACTAAAACATGCTATATTAAATTATTAATTAAGTAAGATAGTATTTTTTGAACCATTAGATTGCTTAGAGATCTATAGTGGATAAAATCTGTAACTTTTATAATATTACACCAGGTGTACCTTCACTAACTTGAACCCATCTCTCTCTCTCTCTCTCTCTCTCTCTATATATATATATATATATATTTTTTTTTTTATATTCTTGGTTGTGTATTATTAATTTTTTTTCTTTCGTTGGACCTTGTTTCCACTGTTGCAAAAGTAACTAAATTTGTGCAAGAATACCAAATTTATAATAAATTTTTCTCATATAAATTTTAGAAAAATGACATCAAAATTTCATTATACTTAATAAAATAACTGAAATAATTAATAAAAAATATATTTATTTATCATATTAGTAATCTTTTAAATTACATAGAATAAATACTATAATGTTGGTTATATACTATCACAAAAAGATGTTAAGAAATCTAAAGGGTTATGACTAATTTTAGTGAATTCAAAAATATTTAATTTGTATGACTTTTGTGTCAATTGTTGTCAACATTACTAAACATTCTAAATCAATTAATATTATTATAAATAAAAAATATTTTCTCATATAAGGAAGAATTTCATATCTTTAATCAATTATTATAATTATAATAAAAATATTTTCTTATATAATATATATATAAATAATCATTTAAATTCCTCTAATATAAATAATTGATGTCTAATTATATATAATTAATATATGCATTTACTTCATTAGTTAATTCAATGAACAAATACTATGATATGTAAATGCAAATTTTATTGAGGTATAAGCCTAAATAAAGAAAATCTCCACACCCCCACTTGTAAATTGTACAATGAATTATTTAAAAATAAATTAAAAAAATACAATCTTCTGCACATACTATTATTAAAAGTACAATAATATTTGTGCTTTAAGCCTTAAGCAATCACCACACTAGATTTACATGAAAAGCTTGAAAATACGAATTGAAAAAAAATTCCAAATTTATAAAATTAAAATAATAATAAAATTGAAAGAAAATATAAGACCGTATTATTCCTTTTTTTTTTTTTTTTTGATAAGAAAGTATTATTCCTAAATCCTAATTAGATCTTCATTTACATTGGTATTTCAATAACCCCAAATATTATCCACAAATTCACTTTTTCTTTTTTGGATAGCCCTAAATTCACTATACTTAAAAGAACCACCTTTTTATCTATACTACTATTTAAGGAGTTTCTTTTGTTTGGAATCCTCATTTTTTTTTTTGTTAAAAAATGTTCCTCCACCTCTATGTTTAAGTAAAGATAAAATTAAAAGACAATCAGGTAAAAATACAACTCTAACTCCCACTAAAACATTGCCTAAAAAATAGGGTCACTCTCCTATTGATTTTCAAATTGCTTCATCAACTTATAAATTAGATTCTCAAAATAAAAATTATATATAAAAAATTAAATCATAGGTTTTTTTTTTTATATAAAAAAAGCCTCATTGCACGCACGAAGCACATGTGATGAGGCTAGTTATCTTTACTTCTCCGATTCATTTCCAATTATTTCAGTTTATTTTATTTGTGAAATTCATCTATGCCCATCCATGTCAATATTTGTAAAACTTGAGCCAGTAGCTCTTAGGTTCTAACCTCTTCATATAGTGCAAAACTAATTTTAATTAGCTAAAATAATAACTTATGATTAATACAATGTCAATTATACATGAGCTGGTGATAAAGTTATAATTTAACGCTCAGTTTGTTTTGAAATAAATTATTTTCAAATGTAAAATACTTTATATGTAAAAAAATTTTAGCAAAATATTTTCAAATGTTTGGTATGACAAGTAAAATTTTTAAAGCAAACCACCAAAATCGAGGGCTCAACATTGAAGTCGCTAGTATTCTTTTACTTCGTTGGAGAAAACGAATTTTATACTTACAACTTTTTTTTATGGGTAAAAAATTTTATACTCACAATCTAATCGAAATTCAAATGAAAGCATTGTCACAAACAGTGTAAATTTTTTTTTTTTTTTTCGATATCACAATTTCTCAAATTCCATAATGACTCACCACTACAAGAAAAATGGCCTATTGTTGCGCTCCAAAAGCGCCGCTAAAACCAATAAAAGCGCCGCTAAAGGCACTTCTGACCTTTAGCAGTGGCTGCTATTGCAGCGCTACAAAGCGCCATAGCTTAAATGCCGCAGTAATAAGAAGCGTCGCTATATAGGTACCTTTTAGAGGCAGATTTGGCTTATTGCGGCGGGCTTTCCAACAACTAGTGGTTAAAAAAACACAAACCCATGAACAAGCAACACAAAACTAGAAAAACAATAAGCAATATTGGGGTTTTAGGGGAGAGAAATTATGAACGGCGCCACCAACAGCAACGTCGGAGGTGACACGAGCCAAGCAGCAACGCCGGTGGAAGATCGATCGCTGATTTTGAGAGTGACAAGAGATTTTGAGAGAGAGAGAGGTTTTTTTTTTAGAGGGAGATAAACAGATGAGAAAAATGAAAAGGCAAACAGGCGCTAAAGTGATAAGTTTACATGAGGGAAAGGAAAAAAAAATAGAGGGAAAAAATTAGACTAAAAATGGGCAATTAAAAGGTCTATTGCGGCAGTCACTTAAACCGCTACTATAATTGAGAAAACATGTTGCAAGAAGACATAAATTGTGGCGGTTCAATATACCGCTGCTATAACTACGGAAAATGCTGCTAAAACACATATATTACGGCGGTTTTTTATACTAACGTTGTAGAGCACCACAAAAGACTATATCTATTGTGGCAGCTAATGGTACGTCGTAATATATCTCATGTACATGGACGGTTCAAAAAAGCACCACAATATGTGACATATAGCGGCAGTTTTTGAAATCGCCGCAAAAAACCCACTGCAATAGCCCCTTTTTCTTGTAGTGACTACAAACAATTCTAATGATATTTTGAGAATATGATCTAAAATGAATAAATAAAAACTTAGTTTGAAAATTAAACATACTGTTAAAGGCGATCCAAGAGAATGCAATAACACATGTTTGGATGACTGTTTTTTCTTGCCTAGTGAATTGCATGAGGTGACCAACACTTATCAATCAAGGCCATATACCTTTTCACAAAGGCAAATCCCAATGAACTGACTGTAAATTTAAGGGATTGTATGACACCAGTCACTAGTGGACTGGTTAGGTCAAACTTGCACACAATGAAGATGAATACAATAATGCTCAAAACAAAACTAATCACTATTTCTCAATGCACCCATTGAAGAAGGCCTCATATTTTATCCTTCATGTAAGTCGTCAAATATCTATTGTTTTTTGTTTTTTGTTTTTTGTTTTTTTTTTGTTTTTTTTTGAGAATTATAGTTATTTGTTTTTATCTCTACTAAATTTAACCCAATTTTATTTGGATAAAATTTTATTGCTTTTCATTTAAAATTTATTAGGTTTCTCGTGGGTTATAGTTGCATGCTTAGCCTAACTAAACCAACTAAATTTAATAATTTTTTAAAAGGAATTTAACCATTTTTAATTTGACTAAAACTTTATTTCTATTCAAACTTATTAAGTTTATCGTAGATAGTAGTTGCATAACATAAGCTACTTAGCCTAAACCATAATATATATATATATATATATATTTATATATATATATATATATATTTTGATGTGCCCAAACCATAAACTATATTATAAAAAATGGCTAATAAATAACTATAAAAAAAAAAATTGTAACAGTAATGTTTGAGTACGTAGTAATGTCATGTAACAAAAACCTGAAAAGAATAATTTAATAAAAAAATTGGGAAAAGTTAACTGATGTTTTAAGAGTATTAGTTTAAGAAATATTATTAGATTTTTTTATGGAAAATAATAAAGTGATTGATTTTTTTAATAGTTTTTTATATTTCTATTAAAGTAGTATTAAAACTTTTCTAAAATAATCCATTAACAAATTTCCTAAGGGCACTTTTAATCAAACCTTAAAAAAATTGATCTAAGTGTTAAAAAATATTGTTAGTATAAAGTTGTAATAAATATGGCAATTAGGTAATATATAGCATAGCAATTAAGCTTTTGTTTCTATTTACAAAATTAATGCAATTTGGTGCAACTACATGGCAATTAAACACAGCATCAACTTGGCATAACCATGACTACTAAGTACAACTTTATAATATACTAGTCGCTGACCCGTGCGATGCACGGAAAAGCTATTGACTCTAACAAAAAATGAAGAAATATTTAACTTCCATACTTTTCCATAGTTTAGAAGTGTTGTCTAACATTAAACGTTATTGAGTTGCAAGTGTATAGTTACTGAAACCTACCAAGTAATTTAAAATTCTTAAATTAATAAAGCAAAACTCTCAATAGCTATACACACACACACACACACACACACACACAAAACTAATATAAACTGCAAATATATAAACAAAGACCGTGATATGAGGAAGACACACCAAGTTTCAAATTTGAGTAGCAATATGACTTTCTCGTAGTAATAATGTGAGAGATCATAAAACTTTAGGTGCTCTCAAAAAAGAGATTTGGTGCTTTGAAGGACGCCTCTCTTTTTGGGTAAGTGGTGTGGACTCACCACTTATTTTTTTTTATACAAAAAAATAAGAAAAAAAAAACTAAATACAAAATACATATTTAGAATACTTTGAATGTCATTGATTGAATAAAGAATAGTACAATTTTGGTAAATAAAACCTTACAAGGCTTTGGGTCCTAGTTACAATCTATGCAGAAGAATACAAAGCTTTGATCCTAGTTACAATCTACCAAAATTAAAGAAAAAAACAAGACACTAATCTACCTATCCAAAAATCCTAAGCTCGGGTGATATGCCAAGAATGTATTGATCCCTTGTGATGAATTAACAAATTAATTAGCCAAGTTACTTAATTAATTCAATTAGTATGCAATACGCGTGGTAGCACAAACAAATTACCAAATAACTAAATGCAACGGAAATTAAATTGACACGGTGATTTGTTTACGAATGGGGAAAACCTACACGGCAAAAACCCCACCGGGTGATTTTAAGGTCACCACTCCCGAAAATTCACTATTATCACAACAAGCGGTTACAAGTAAAGGAATCCTAGTACCTTATACTAACTTACAGTTGAACCCTTACCCCAATACCCAATTGGACTTCTTCTGTAGTGACAATCTCTCCTTGTAATGCACGGCTCCTAGTATGTGACTAACCAATTCGATGTGCGGATCCCAGTACGCAGCTTACTCACCAATTTGAGAAAGATGTTGGCTACAAAGTTCTTCAGTTCATCACACGATGAAGACCACGAAACTCCTTGGTTACAAAACCCTACAGTGTACAAACACAGCAGCTTCTTCAAGAGAGAGATGAACTAGGGCAAATTCTGTCTCCGATCACAATTTGCATGAACACAACTTTGCTTCACACTCGCACAACATTTGACGGCCCTTAAAACAATCCTTATATATGTTTAGAGTTATGAGAAAAGAAAGCCCAAACATGTATTCACAGATTGAAATGAAATCAGTTCTGAAAAACTAATTTTCATAAATCTCGATAGATAGCTTATTTGTCGAGCTAGCTATCAAGTATCGGGCTTTAGCAGCTTTTTAAATCTCGATAGATACTAGCCGTCGAGCTTTAAAATCCAGCACTTCTTTACTTGATTCTTGGACAGACTTGCATGGCTTTAACACTTGAACTTGAAACCTTGTTTCTTGAAGCATTAAACACATCCTAGATCTACCCAATTACAAGTAAAGTGTGTTTTGTCAAAGGATTAGCCAATTCAATATTGACATATGTTCCTAACATTAAATCACATATGTCTCAACACGGGGGCTAGGTTACGGAATGGGAAGGTGTTAGGCACCCATTCTGCCCAGACAGAGTTTGGTCTTCTAGACTATAATGACCAATATACCCTTTTTTGCATGATGTTAAATGATATGTTGAGCTCACATGATAGACACTTGACAAAAATTAATCTAAATAAATCTACCTCATGAATATGTCCTCTTTTAAAAGAAAATTCAGATCTGTTTTGAGGATAAAAAATTAAGACTTGGTTTGTTAAAAAAAAATTAGATTTGTTTTTTGTAAAGGATAAAATAAAAGATTTTATCAAGAAAAAAATTAGATTTGTTTTGTGTAAAGTAAAAAAAATGATTTTATCAAGAAAAATCATATCTGTTTTTGTGTAAGGTAAAAAAAGAGTGATTTAATTAAGAGAAATCAAATTCGTTTTGAAAAGTTAAAAAAATGATTTTTGTTTTATAAAAAAAATCAGATCCATTGTTGGAAATAAAATAAAAAAAGACTTTTGAAAGAGGATTCACATTCATGAGATAAATTCATTATGCGTGCATCACATATTAAGAAAAAGAAAAGACTTCAACCTAATTTTCAATCCCTTCTTTTAAATTTCAAAATCTGCAATTGTATAAAAAAAATTAGATTTGTATTTAATGAAAATACAGATCAGTTTTGAGAGTTAAGAAAAAAATCAGATCTGTATTTAATAAAAACACAAATCAATCTTGAGAGTTAAAAAAAAAATCAAATTTGTATTTAATGAAAATACAAATTTGTTTTGAGAGTTAAAAAAACCAGATATTTATTTAATGAAAATACATATCAGTTTTGTGTTAAAAAATCAGATCTGTATTTAATGAAAATACAGATCAGTTTTGAGAGTTAAAAAAATCAGATCTGTATTTAATAAAAATACAGATAATTTTTGTGTTAAAAAAATAAAATCTAAAAAATTCAGATCAGTTTTGAGAGTTAAAAAAAAAAAAATCAGATTTGAAAATTCAGATCAGTTTTTGAGTTTAAAGAAAATCAAATCTAAAAAATTCAAATTAGTTTTTAAGTTTAAAGAAATCAGGTTTGAAAAATTCAGATCAATCTTTGAGTTTAAAGAAATCAGATCTTTGATAGTCGTTAGCAGATTTTGAAACTTAAGAAAAAAATCACAATAAACAATCATCTAAGAACGTGTTAAAGAAAATTCAAGTAGAGCATGACAATTATATATCAAGAACCAAAAATTAATAATAAAACATGCTAAACATATTCATGCATCAAACAATAACAAAAAACAATGAAAGAAGAAAAGAAAGAAGAAATAGAATACCTCTTGCATGAGCGTACTCTTCTAATGAAAGGATATTTTAGAATTCAAAGAAGTTTATTCACCTCTTTGAAGCCTAAAATACTTTACTTACAAAAAAGAAATTCCTAAGGCAAAAGCATCCAGAACGTATTTAACGTAAGGGAAATTGAAAAGAAGAGAAGAGCCAACAAGGAGGGGGGGGAGGGTCAGAAAGTGTAAAAAGTGTGCTGAATTTTGAGAGGCATTCTCTATTTATAGAGGTTGGAATGCTTAAAAAAATAAGCAGAAAACGTATGGGGAAAAATATTTAGTATTCTCAACAAAAAAAAAAAAAACTAAAAAATGGAGATTCGGATAAGAGTAAGCTAATTTTTCAGATCAGAACTAGTTTCAGTATTTTGATCATATCTTTTTACTCAAATTCAAATTAAGCTAAAATTTTGATAGCTGAAGGGAAATTTGATCCTCTATAACTTTGCCAGAAATACCCTAGTCCAAATTTTGAGTTCTACTATGCCAAAAGTGCCTTGGAATGTGAATCTGAAAATCTGCTACTTGATTGGCACGTTTTTGAAGTGTTTTCCAACTCTAAAACTATATTTGGATGAATTTTAGAGTTATTTTCATGATAAACCTCATTCCAAAGTGATAATTAGAACTTTTAAAATAATTATTTTTAATATAATTATCCCAAAAGCCTAATTAGTCTTTAAATATTATCAGCTTATTTGTTTTAATCCCATGCAACAAATCTCACTTTAAGAAAAATACTCAACCAATCACAAAAATTCATTTAATTAATTTTAATCATTAACCAATCAAAATTAATTTCAATTAATCACAAGTGATCGGCTTCATTCCATACAATGCATGCAGATCCTGAAAACTTGATCTCGTGATATCTTTTAATCCGAAGGTCCAATTTGGGAATCAGACATACCATCGCGACCGTTAGAATCTTAAGATCATTTTATGATATGTAATGAATGAATTAATGGATGTAATACAACTCTAAATATTTGGGTATATGAATGGTCACTCTAGTCATCTTCCAAGATTAAATTATGGGCGTAAAATCGAGTGTCTACAAATAACAATATAGACAATTCAAAACATAGAACAATATCAAAATTATAATACCTAATTCCACTATCTTTTATGTTGAATCCAAACAAATAATTAATTGAAATTAATCCAAACAAATAATTAATCAACAAAAAATCATAGCTTTTAATAAGAAAACAAAAAATCACATGAACCTAAATAAAAAGCATTTAAGGTGAAGAATTAAGATCAACCTACTGAAATGCAAATATCAAAATCCCCATAAAATTCATTAATAACAATATAAACAAATATCCACATATGTTGAATTGAAATTTTATTAATAATAACAATATAAACAAATTCGACATAAAATTCATTAATCAAAGAAGAAAGTTGAAATCAAATTGCTTGCTTTTTTTTTTTTTTTTTTCAAAAAATCCTAAAGTGAAGTTAAGTTTAGGATTTTAAGGTGGTAATTTCTACGGCTTTGAGGAGGGAAAAGAGACTCCTAATAGGAGTCCTTCTCTTTTTTTTTTTCTTAAACCTAACTTTTTTTTTTTTTGGTTACGTGAGTCTTTTTTTTTTTTTTTTGGAAGCTTAAAGTGAAGTTAAGTTTAGGGTTTTGAGGTGATAACTATTACGACTTTGAGGAGGGGAGAGAGAGTCCTAACAGGAGTCTCTCTCTCTTTCTCTCTTTTTATTAATCTAACGTGAGTCTTTTTTTTTTTTTTTTTTTTTTGAGTCTATTTTCAACCTGAGTCTTTTTTTTTTTCTTTTTTTTTAGTCCTATCATAATTTTTGTTTTTATATAGATTATCAACATTTGAATTTGAGTTTAAGTTGGACTTATTAGAGAGATAGAGTTTCACTCTTTATTAAAATTTGATCAAACAAAAATAATTTTGTTTAAAAAAAATGATAATGATTAGTTTGAGTTTAAGTTGGACTTGTTAGAAAAATAGAGTTTCACTCTTTGTTAAGTTTGGACTAAACAAAAATAATTTTATTTAAATAAAATGATAATTTTATTTAAATATTGTGTTGACGTGGAAAATTGTGAGAGCTTCAGAGGTTTTGGTTATATATATATATATAGAGAGAGAGAGAGAGAGAGAGAGAGAGAGAGAGAGATGATATGACATATTTTAAGAAAACTCCTTACTTTTTAATAATTAATATGCATGTGTTTCCATTATTATTTTTAAATCAATATAATTTATATTTGTTTCAATTTTCCTCAAAATTTTGATGGGGAATGGTAGTAGATCCAAAGCACATGTACATTTTTATTAAATTTTTTTTTTTCAATTGTGCCAAATAACTCATAATGATTTGAAGATGGGGGTGGCAATTTGTGTTAACAAGTCATTCTAGTGTCGTGAAGATACAACCTACCATTTTCCACTTCCTAGAGCTTTGGTTTGGATCCATCTCTAGAGCTTTGGTTGGGAGAGATGACTAATTGATGACATGTACTTGTAGTAAAGGGTTTTTGTGTGTGTGTGGATAATTTGATAGTTATAATAAGGGAAGAGGGATTTGAACTTTGAATTATTTCATGGATGCACCAAAGGATGTCAATTAGTTGACCTACAAGACTTTTGGCTAAATGATTATATTTTGGATTGTAACTAAAATCAAATTCAGTTAATTTGAACATATGGCAATATACCATTGAGTTGGAGGACTACTCGACAATGTTGACATAATCCTCTTGGTACATTGAATAATTACTCGCAATGGACAACTCTTTGATTAATTAACCTTGACAAAACATGATGTTATGATATACCATGAAGAATAAGAATTTAAACAATTATTTTTGTATTGTACATGTCATTTGAAAATGTTAGATTCTTGTTTAAATAATTTTGAATAAATATAAAATTTATATTATTCTCTCATTATTTATTTGTAGAAAGATATCAAAAAAGTGACTTGATAATTCACACAAAACACATTGCATTTTAAGTTTGGAACCTATTCACTTCTTGCTCTTTCAATTGGGTTAAAATGAATTTAAATACTGTCACTCAAATTGTCTTTTAAGTTTGTTGTAATTCTTCCCTCTCTTTAGTTGTATGGGAAGCATAATTATCCTTATAAGATTCCTATAAATAACTCAAACATAAGAATCTTATACAACTGGAAATCTTAGTAGATTCATAATTAAACCAAATATTTCTCAGACATCACATTTTAAGGAATTTTGATGCCAGAGGACAATGTGAATTCCCTAAACCAAATGCTACGTAAACTTGAATACAAATAAATGAACCAAAAATCGTAATTTTACATTCCAATAATGTCATTGTGATTTTTACCATATTATGATGAACCAAACACCCCTATAGTACCACCATTCCACCCCTGGAGCTATTCTTGTTTTTAGTTGCTCCACATAATATAAAGCTGCTAATTTCTTAGGAGCATGTAATATTTCTTCCACGCATGGACTTCGCATATCAATAATTATCTTCTCTTCCACACATGGACTTCGCGTATCAATAATTATCTTCTCCAATGACGGAGCATTATTGATTACATACAAGGCAAGCTCCATGTCAATAGTACAACCATAAAAACCAATCAATTCAACCACCTTGAGGCATTGGTGTGGATATTTAGCCCTTTATTTTTCCTTCCCGTGGACCATCTAGGCCAATAAACTGTCACAAGGAAGAAGTAACAGTGTTATGCTAGTTAAAAGATAGGGACACCATTCACAATGTCATCAACAAAATACTTCAAGCTGATCAGAATTATTGTGTTGCCACAGGTAATAGGTTGTCTAATTTATTATTGTTGAATAGAAGTGAGTTATCACCTATGCTTATGCCAACTGAGACCATTGTAGTTTTCATAAGGCTTGTTATCGGGCTTATTATATGCAAATGTACTTTTAAACATCATTACAACATAAGGAAAACATATGCATGTTACAAGAAACAATGAAGCCAATTATGCCAAGGTGCCAACCAATTGCAGCTTCCATTCGTAAAGCCCAGTGCTAGCGCTATTCATATGAATAAAAGTAGTTTTCCTAACCTACGGGCATCTAAAACTATCCTACATTCAACCAAACTGAAGTTACAAAAAACTAAAAACAAAACAGCATTCAAAATAGCCTTATCGTGTTTATCCTTTAAAGTGAATGCCATCCAATAGAGAATGGAATGGTTTATGTTAGGTCCAAAGGACTAGGTGTTGGCAACCGATGACAAAAGTATTGAGTCTTGTTGAGTTCTTAATGTAAATTATAAGTCTAAGACAAAAGCTCAAGATTTGCTGAAGAAAAAGAAGAATTTGTCAGTTCGACTGCTGGCTCGACATTTGCCTCGACTGATTGAGATAAGTTTGACTACTGTTCGATCGATCGAGATTCGCAGAATCAGTTTTTCAGATCTGATGTGATTTATTTAGTTTGCTGTATATGTGTGTTTTTGAAACCCTAATGGAGAGTCTATATAAAGGCCCATTTAGCAAGACTTATTAAGAGGTTAGAGAGGTAGAAACCCCAAGCTCTTCAAAGAATAGATCTAAACCCCCACATATTCAACTCGTGAGATCTCAAGAGCACATAGAGAAAACTTAATACAATGTTGTTGCTGCCATAGTTCAGATATGTATGAAACCATAGAGCATTCTAGTCTACAATAGTTGTTGGTCAAAACCTTCAAGTGTAGATCTTAGAGTTACAAACAAGGAAGTTTGTATGAAATCAGTTAACCACAGTTGCTAATCTAAAACCTTTGAGTGGAGATCTCAAAATCACAAACAGAAGAGTTTGTGTGCAATAGTTTCATAGTAGAAGAGTCAGTGAATTCGGTAGCAGTAGATTTAGGGTTAGGTCTATTGTATAAATTTCGATTCTATTTAATGGATATGTTGCCTTAAAAATTGTTTAAGTTAAATCTTCCTAGGTTTTTTACTTTAAAACCACAATTCAAAAGTTTTCCTACGTTATCATTCTTGGTGTTCATGTGATCTATGCTTATTTGATGTTTGTTAGAATCAGGATCTATTGCATAATTAATTTAATTAATTATTTGGCTAAGATTTGATAAAATTTTAGACAACTGGGGTCTAAAAATCCTAATAGTTTATTTGCACCAAGCTCTTAAAAGCATATAATTCTTGAGAGAGAATGATCCACAACTAGCAAGTTCATTGTGGACATTTAAGTTTCCAAAAAACATTAAAACAAGTGCCTTCAATATAAAATTAGATAATAAATATAAGTATATAACGATGGATTTGTCAACAAATATATTCATTAAGAAGTTAGTGATATAAAATTAATAAAAGTTCCATTAAGAGTAACTTAAACCAAACCAATAACCTCTAAAGATAGCAAAAAACGCAATATAAAAAGGCACGGTAAGGGCTGTACAAGAGAATGACAACAGGAGTTAAATAGAAATAATTTTATAATAACTTTTGTTGTATATTTTCTAAAAGATTTGAGACAACAATAAACCATTATGTGGGAATTATCTATAGTAGGTAACAGAGCAAATTTGTGGTTACATAGTACATATGCATACTAAGAATTGTAGTCAATGTATAGGAAAACACACCTTAAGTGAAAACATAGATAATAAAATGTCTGCACAATAAATCCCACAACTCTAAAATCATAAACATTACCTTGAGCAAAAAAAAAAAAACTCTAAAATTATAAGCATTACCTTGAGCACAAATCTATGCAAAACAGGGGATGCGTTTAGCAAGGAAACGCAACAACGGAGGCTACTATTGTAAGGATATATATCCAATTTCAATTGCCTGAGATTTCTTAACTCTGGAAATTTGGGAACCTGGAAAGAGTCCTGAACAATTGAACCAAGAAAAAGGAACACATTCATATACAAACGTTGATGTATGAAAAAAGAAAAGGCACAATGGAGTTCACAATGAAATTTATGACTAACCGTAGTAAAAAGATCTAGCTCAAGTGTCTCCAGCTGAGAGAGATAACGTGAAAGTGGGCAATCATTTTGTAAGAAATAGTGAAAACAGTCATCTGTCACATTTTTCACATACAGATCAACAAAATTGGGAACATTCCCTAGAAGGATCTTTATCGTCTTATAAAGACCACTGTATTTGAAAGAAACAAGATTTATAGCAGAAATCTGAATCTGTTTGAGAGAGCGGCAGTTTAATCCTAAGTGCTTTAGCTTGGGCAAAGGGCTAGAAGTCTTTAACTTCACTAGAGAATTTGAATTTTCCACATGTAATATCTCAATGAATGGGCAATTGGATAAAACATACTCAAGAACTTCCCCAGTCACTTCCACAGAAGTCAAAGAGAGGTCTGTTAAGGAATCAAGACTGTAACTATGAAAAATCTGACTAGTAAGAGTATAAGCATTGGCCACCCCATTCATCATGAAATCCAACGAAAGCTTTTTAACCTTTTTTCTCAGTGAAAAGCAAATCCAATTGTCGATTTCCAACTTGAATTTCCTCCCATCCATGTCAAAAACAACTCTAAACTCATCTATAGTATTACCTTGATGCAATTCCAGCACACTATTCACCCAACTAACAAACCTATTCCTCCTTTCAGACTCTATATTCTCCACAATCGCCAATATAACACCATTATAACTAAAGTTCTGTTGATCAGATTTCTTCCTCCTCACAAGAGATAGTAACCTTGAATCATTGAAGTCCAAGCGACAGGTTGTAAATGTCCACAAATATCTCCACCTTTTGGAGAGAACACTTGTCCGCTGCCTTTCTTTCAATGTCAATAGTGACAGAATGGACACAAGAATTTCATCTGGCAATTTACTTAACCAATCCTGGGGAAATTGTTAAGGTAGATTAGCAAAGAATATAACAACTATCCCAAAAATAAATAAAATATCTAATATTGGTAGCATTATAGAATGATTGAAATTTATCACCTTTTGGTGTCTTCTCTTTGAGAGCTTAGTCCGTCTCTTTGCCATAATTATAATGAAAACTGAACATAATCAAAACTACTTTAGTTGATATTAGTGTAAAATTAAATAATGATAAATAAAAAAACTATATATAATAGAGAAAATAAGAAGGCAGGATTTATAAGAATTTGCAGACCTTCACTTGTCTTTAGCTAATTTCAGAAGAAAAAATAAATAACAAACGCAAACACAGCAGTTTCAGAGAACCAAAGATTCACATATAAGCAGATAGATCAAAAACAAAATCTTAGAATTTTAAACCAAAAAAAAAAAAAAAAAAAAAACTCACTGGAGTGAAAGAGAGTGACGAGCCTGTGAGAGCGAGCGATGTGGCGGTTTGAAGACAGAGGGGCTGGTAGCTAAAGAGGGTCACGACGTCTGAAGGCTTTTTCACATAAAGAAGCATTCAGCCAATAGGAGGGGTGAGGATTCTTGGTGTTGTATTTATTCCTGAACTTGCATATTCGTAGGGGATACGTGAAGTAGTAGAGTACGCGAAGTGATAGAGTTCCTACCTTACTCTACGCATTATTTATATAAAAAAATATATATATATATACAAAATAAAATTCAACTCTAACTTAAATTTTTTTTTTGAAGAAATTACTTTAACTTAATCTAGATGTATACGTGTATGAAACTCTTTTTTAGAGAATTAAATCTCATTACCTCCCAAACATCACAAGTATTTATACTTCTAAAGTAACCATCACATCAGAAATATGCGATGTATCACATAAAAGGGTCCGGCTTGAGGCCACTGGACCCATTAGGATACGGACACGTGTCCAGTCTTAGACACGTGTTCGCATCGCAACGTGTCTAGTAACACTGGCCACAAGCTCCACCCTCACATAAAATTCTTAAAATCCTAACTTTTCATTTTGTAATTAATAGTTATGATATTACCTCATACAATGTGTCATTAATTTATAAATAATTTAAAATAATAATACCTTATTAGCAATTCTTAAAGGGTCTAATTAATGTCCCAAGGACATACATTAATCAATAATTTTAAGAAATTTTTTATGAGAATTTGAAAAAGTTGACAAAAAATTTAATCACTTTTTTATTTTTCCATAAAAATATTTTCAAATTGGTTTTAAAATAATTTTTTTCATGAATTTATTTGCAATCTCCAATGGTCAATATTATGCCATGTCATCAATTTATTAATAAAACTCCAAAAATAATGGTGCCATATCAACTATTAAAAAAAGAATATTGACACATCATATTTTGAGCATATTAATTAATTTTAGTTTTTTAAAGGTTAAAAAATACATAAACATATCAAAAACTTTTTTTTTTTGATACCATATGTAGGAAACGTAGGATTACAAAAGGGTTGGGTTCACCCAACATTGGTGGATTGGCATTGAAGCTGCTAGTTTAGTTAGACTGTGTGTTCGTTTGGAAATAACTTATTTAGTTGAAACTGAAAACTTTTTACTGAAAACATTGTAAATAAATATAAAAGTTAGCTTAATAGTACAGTGAAACTCATAAATAGTAACAAAAAGTGCAGTGAGACCCATTAATAGTAGCAAAAATAAGTTGAAATTGCAAATAAGCTGAAATTTCAGTTTGTCCCAAACAGACACTATATACATTACAAGTTATAACCTTGGAAACAAAACAAGAATGAAATAACAATCCATTCTGAGCAAAATAGCAGAGATCTACCACCATATTCTATTTCTGCTAGTTTGGAGCTCGAGCCTTGTTGACAACTTGAACAATTTGTTTGCTACTGCACAGGATTAGAATATGAGTATATTTAAAGGTTCCTAGCTTTATCAATTGCTTCCACCATAGCTTCCTGGGCTACATTGTTTGCAGTCACTGCTGCATAACTTGAAAAACTGGAAATCATGATGTTTCCTTGCCCGTCTCTGGATTCATAGGCAAAACCACATCTCTTAGTTTTCTGTCTTCTAGCTCCAGCAATCTTGATGATCAGCTGCCAAGGTCCACCAAATCTTTGAATTGTAGGAGTTTGATCTGCAATCTAGGGGGTAGAAGTGGAGTCTCTGCTGAATGCCTCATGGTACCTACAAGTTAAAGATTGAACAGTTAGAATCACTTCCATGGGCTTAGGTTGTTTCCCTTCATGTGCCACCATGTTTCTATGGTTCCAAATGGTCTATAGAGTTGTGAAAACAGTTTGGAGGTAAAGCATCATGTCTGGCTCCAATCTTTTATGTTCGAGTATAACATTCCTAATCCAAATTTGGATAATGATGTTGTTCAATTCAGATGTGTGTACACCAAAGGTGACCCATGCCAAATTGCTCTAGTGAAGGGGGAATAAAGGAAGAGGTGAGAAGTGGATTCATCTTCTGCATTGCAAAGAGGGTAGCAGCTTGTGGTTGGAATTCCTTTGCTCTTAAAGGTAAGATTAGTAGGAATTTTGTCATAGAGAAGCCTCCAAACAAAGGTACAGATCTTTTGAGGTACCTTTACCTTCCTGTTGTGAAATTTTAAAGTACTCATAAGTGTACGAACCGTACCAAAATATAGTTTGATAAGAACGAGGTCGAACCCACAGGGACTTGAATGAACATTGGAAAATTAATCAAATCTTAACCAAATTAATCCTAATCTAGTTTAATAAAAATTGATTGTTTGAAATTAAATATACTAAGCAAATAATTAAATTAAGCAAAGATATAATATAAAGCAGTAAAGAGATGTAAACAATCTAGAGAAAGGAATTAAAGTTTTGGAATCCTCCTTGTTAATTCATATCAGCATATATTTATGATCATTAATTTTTCCCAACTACTCCATGATAATCTAGAAATTAATCTTACGATCATGGAAAATATTATCATTAAAACTTCTATTTAAATATCTAAAGCATGCTCTTCTTTGCTTCTTAGGTATAAAATCAAATCATTAATTGTATCCGTAGCCAAACAAATCATAAGAGATATCCAATTTTAAAATCAAAAAATAATAAACCAAACATTCAATTAATTAAGAAAAATCTTAAATCATGAGAAAAACATAATTGAACTCATATCTAGAATCTCATCTTAGTCAATTGATATGAAGCAAGAACAATTTAAATCATTAAATAACAACTATTGTGAGAAAAATCAAATCACATAAATATTACTGACAATCCTTAACAAGGTTTCATCCTCAAACCTAATTATAAATTTAGCTACTCATGGTAATTGAAATAAAAATACTAAAATAAAATACTAAACATTAAACTAGACAAATAAAATAAATAAAGAAATAGTACTATTGTTCCTCTTAGTATAAAAAGTAGGGACTTGAGGATGGAGATGGGGAGTATTTTCTTTTTTATGGAAGTAATTTGATAACATTATAATTGTTGGGGATTTTTTTTTTTTGGAAATAACTGTAGATGTATTTAAACACCGACATTTACGTGTGTTAGTTTTTGTTTTGTTTTTGTTTTGTTTTTTTTAAATTTTTTATAACTATCAGTACGTGGGGTGTTTTTTTCTTTTTAAATAATAGTAATAAAGTATTAAAAAAAAAAAAACAATAAAAGTGGGTTAGTGGACACTTACGTGTGTTAGTTTTTATTTTTATTTTTTATCAGTACTTAATTTAGTTTAGTTTTTTTTTTTTTTTTTTTTTTTTTTTTTTTTTTTTTTTTTTTAACTATCAGTACGTGGGGTGTGTTTTTTCCTTTTAAATAATAAAAAAGTATTTCAAAAAAACAATAAAAGTGGGTTAGTGGGAGAGTATTCTTATTTTGTAGGCAATATTTTAGTGCAAGTTAGACGGACATGTATTTTTCCAAACTATTCTTTAGTTTTTACCTCTACTTAAACCTAGAGAAATAGGGGTATTTTGGGGAAAAAAAATTTGGTCCAAACAGAGGAAGCCCCTTAAATAGTAGTATACATAGATAAAATGTCAAAATTAAAGATATCCATTCAGTCAAAAATTAATAAAACCCATATTTCTTTAAACTTGAAAAAAAAAAAAAAAAAAAAACCAGATTAATCGCTCAATTGGGATCGCTTGAGTCTTACTCAATTTTCTTTTCTTTACTTCTAGTTTCCTAGCAACCAAACACTAATCATGTAACTATCATAACCCACCATCAACCTCCACCACAAAAAGTGCCATCAGCCACCCAAATCACCAAAGGCTGAACCTATGATGCACGGACGCGGCAAAATGGGCGCTGCACCTGCGTCTGATGTGGCGACGCGCGAGCGACGCCGCTGCCCTCGCATTGGTGCCGCGTTTGAGTTTTTTTTTTTTTTTTTTTTTTTTACAGATTCGCGCTGAACCGGGCCGATTCAGCCAGAATCGAGTCATTTCTACCGTATCGGATCGTATCAGCCAGCGGCCGAAACTGACCGAAATGGCCGAAATTGTTTGGTTGTGAATAAGAAGAAGAAATTACTAAGGTGAAGATAAGTGAGAAGGAGATGAAGAAAAGTTTAAAGGGTTGAAATTTTCAGAATCGTCGCTGTCGGACTTTGCAAAAATCAGATTCACGTGAAGGCAAAGGGAAACAACAATGTGATTGTTCATGGGCTTTGTTGATTGTTCATGTTCATGGGCTTTGGCTGTACATTTTGCTTTTAACGTGCCATAGTAAAACTATTTACTACTAACAGGCCATAGTAATTTTTAAGAATAATTTAATAGTAAAAATATATATAAAATATAAATAAATATGTTTTTAATAATTTTTTAATCGCCGCACCCGCACCCTACTTTTTCAAAAATTGTCGAGTTTCACACCTGCACTCACACCCGCACCCGAATCCGGAAATGCACCTGTGCTTCATAGGGCTGAACCCAAACAAAGACCACCCACAGCCAAAACCCTTAAAACTACCACAAATCCGTTCTACCAAAAACATATTCAACACCATAAAACCTCGATATGGCTCTTTAACCTGCAAGTTTCACTGAAGCGAGGATCGGTGTCACCCAAGGCCTTGATCTGGATCTTAGGCCCTTCCTCGTAGCAAGCATGTCACCTTCCACAGTGCTAACGAAGTTAATAGCTTTTGTGGGTCCCTTGGTGGCTGGCACCTCTCTCTCTCTCTCTCTCTCTCTGGCCATCCCATGTGTTGAGAGATGGCCAGAGGGGTTTGCTTAAGAGTAATATTAATGAATTGGTTGAGGGGACAAAATGGTAAAGAGAAAAGGTGGTTAAGATCGATGGAGAAAAGCTGAAAAGGAAAAGGAAAGATTAAGGAAGAATGTTTTGAATTTGTGATGAGTGTAATTAAATTTTGTTTGTTGAATTTGTGTACTAGGTCGTTATTTGTAAAATTATTAGTTTTGGTGGCACGTGCTGCCCTTGATTGCAAAAATTAAGATAGAGTTTCTATCTAAAGAATTATGAAATCACATGCTAAAAGATTCGTGTCATACAATGCTAATCTCATTCATATAAAAATTTTGATTATACACAAATATAAAGTAGTTATTTAACATATGAGATATCAATTTTTCTATGATAGTTTTCTTAGAACCTTTTTTTTTTTTAAGGCAATATTCACTCACTAAAAACTTTTAAGAATGATGAATATCATCGTCCTGCATTTTATATGCCTCTACTATATTTAGCTTACTTAGTTTTTGATAAACACTCTTTTAAGCAAGAAAATAAATAAAATAATAATAATAATCATCATCATCTATATATCTATATCTATACTATTATTTAAGGAGCTTCTCCTGTTTGGATTTCTCATTTTTTTGTTCAAAAATACTCCTACACTCCTATGTTTAAGTAGAGATAAAACTAAAAGACAATTCGGTAAAAATACAACTCTAACTCCCACTAAAACATTGTCTCTATACTATTATTTAAGGGGCTTCCTTCATATATATAAAACTGAAATCTCTGAAGCTCCCACAATTTTTCACGTCAGCACAATATTAAAAAAAAAAAAAAAAAACGTAATTGAACTTTTCTAAAACCCGACTTTGCCTTTCCCTTTCACGAAGACTCTGCCTTTACCTTTCATGATACTGTGCCTTCTCTTCTTTGTCTTCCTCTACCAGCTCCTCCTCGATCAGACCCACGGCAAGCCAACAGCAAAGCATCGCATCACAACGCATCTAAAAACCCACCATACCCACCAACAGACATCTTCTTCCTCAGAATCGATCTCCTTCCTCAGACCACCCATTTGGTCCCTTGGACAGTAGTTACAAAAGACCAAACAACACCCTTTCTTACTTCTTTAATGTCTATACCCTTCTCTTCCGCCAATGGTTCTCCCTCTGCGATGAGAGAAGAAGCACTGAGCCATACAAATCTCTACTCAAAGAGACTTGGGAAAGGTCTACAGGAGACTCAATGATGCTGACCGAGTTGGTTGTATGATTGAAAGAACAATGGAATCTATATCAATGACCTTCTTGTGAGTTCCTTCAATTGAACAACATGATCTGTGCGATTCAGGCACCGCAATCTGTTGTGATTTTTGTCGGGTTTGATCAAGCACATGAAGGAGACCATCAATTTCTGCGAATCCAAATCTTCTGTCTCACTTTCTCTACTCCACTCTATACTCCACAAATAAAAACTTGCCAAATGTCTATCTACTTAATTAAATCCTAATTTTGTGGCTTCTTTATTTCAGTTACCTAAATTAAATAAATAAAGAAAATAAGAAAAACTCAACATTCAACACATCTCACCACTAGTAGCAGCACCTTCATTCGCCGGAGCCACCAACTACTCTAATCACAGCCATCCAAGTAAGGTACCATCTTGGAACTCTAAACAAAGCCAAGCCAAATCTAGGACCTTCAAACTCCAACAAAGTCCAATATTCTATCATTCCTTTTCTCGGCTTTCCCAGGAATATGGTTGATTCAATCAGTTAAAAGTGGGTGGGTGGGTGGGTGATGTAAAATCTATAATAGTTTTCAAATAAAACTACTCTTATTTTTATTTTGTCTTTCTAATTGTACCACGTTATATCTTTTCGACCTTTGGTTCTTGAGAAATAAAAACTTGTCATATTAAACCCTATATTTTGAGGTGCTCTTTGTGATGAGGAAAATTATGACCAAAATTTTCCGGTTCCGATGGATGGCTGTGACTGAAGGTGTTGATGGCTTCGGCGAACAATGGTGGTGGTGTAGGTGGTGGGATGTGTTGACTTTTGGGTTTTTCTTATTTTCTTTATTTATTTAATTTAGGTAACTGAAATAATAAAGCCACAAAATTAGGATTTAATTAAGTAGATAGACATGCGGCAAGTTTTTATTTGTAGAGTATAGAATAGAGTAGAGAAAGTGAGACAGAAGATTTGGACTCAATTTCTGCAAGATTAGAACAATGTGTATGTGGCTTGATTTTTACCCTAAGAAAAATATCTAATAGACTATTAATTTCTCATGAAAAGTCAGATTACTCTTCGATAATAGAACATTCTAATGTTGATTTTGTTTTTTTAATGGATCATTTTGAAGGTTTTTTCTTCAGTTTTGTATTTTTTTTTTGAGGGATTCATGTTGTTAAATTGTCCTTTCAATCCCATTTAGAACATGTACATCATGTGTTTGACAAAATGTCTCACTCACTCTTGCGTTTTTCTTTTCATTCCCTTTTTTTTCAAACTTGAGCTTCTTCCTCTACAGGTTGAAGATTCTTCCATATTTTTCTTTACATTTTGATCTTGAAATATTGCTGGTATGTCTTGAGCCAAGTAGAAATTATTTAATCTTGCAATCTTACTTATTTTAAGATAATATGTAATACCATTCTCATCCTGCATAATCATATTTAACTGAGTTATATTTTAGATCAAGTTACATTTTCAACAACAAATAAATGCATGTGTATGTATGATGTAGGACTCTGCACCATAATACGTTTGAACAATGCAATTTGTTTTAATGGCTTTTAAAAAAAAATAAACAAATAAAATTTAGTTACTATAGGGATTGTTTTATATATCTTTCAGTTAAATTATAGGAACATGGTCATGTTTATATGTCCTACTAAAGTGTCCTTATAAAATCTCACCTTGCCAAATCATGCAATTATTCTTTGAAACTCTGTTTCCATCTGTGGCGGTGGAGCTTATTCCTTACTCTTGGCTTCTGCACTATACCTCTCCCTCCATTCAACATTCTACTTCTTCACAAGGCCTGAAATAACTAAGTGAAGAATTTGTGAACATTCTTTGAGGTATGAGGTGAATAATTCAATAAAGCTATTAATTCTTTATGGTTTCTTTGTTCTTAAAAAAAGTTATTTCTTTACTTTTACTGCCCATGAGTATGATGTGCTTATAATGGATGGTCATAATATGAATTTTTTTGCCAATAAATCTAGAAGTGAAATCCATGACTTTGATTCTTCAATTAGGTTTTGGTTACCATTTATATAGATTTTTTTTTTTGAAAGGACCATTCATATAGATATTAGTTGTCCATTCATGTTGTTTTCTAGGATTCCCTCCTTAATTTATCTCAAAACTTGAATAATTGTTAAATTTTGCTTTAATAATTTAGGAAATGGGAGGAATTTGATGATAGAATTGTAGTATCATTTGTTCAGTCATGAAAGATTATGTTTTCCGTGTTTGGCCTTCATTCAGTGTAAATAGAAAATCTATATCAAAGTATACAATTAACTGGAGCAATGAAAATTTATTCAAATAAAACTTAGATAAGAAAGTTGAATTTTTGTAGTAGAGTTGAGTGATTGGTAGGTACATTGAATATTAAACAACTAAGCAATATAGCTTTAGGGTGAGTATGAAATACATGAATGATACTAACTTAATGCCACCAATTTTTTGGTTTTCACTTGAATCAATGAGGTTTGTGCTTAAAATGGTTATTAAATCAATGCATGCAGGAAAAGGAAAGTTGCATAGTATGCTGCATTGTGATTCTTTCATTTATCTGTAAAATATTCATGCAATTTGAAATGTTGTTTATGAGTTTTTCACTTGCATATACTTCTCCAAGAATTAATCTAGAGAGAATCCACACAACAAATTTAACCTATATATTTGGCCTATACTAAACATGACTGTGGCATATGTAGGGATGTATATCCTTTGATTTATCAAATATGCCTGGACCATATGAGTTTCTAAGTTTCGTTTATTCTTTGGTTGAGATTATGAGTTCCTTTCTGAAGTATTATTGTTAATTTTGAATTGAAAAGATTGATAATGTTCTTCTTTTCTTAGCTTTTTTTTAACATCCTGATAAAGTGGTTGATGTGGTATGACTAGCCTCATATTACACTTTAAACAAATGCAAGAATATTATTTCATTTATTAATCCAAAAAGACCAATACTAAATAAATTTTGATCAAATTAGAATTGATTTTCCATAAATAAATTTTAAGTAAATTAGGTAATTTAATTTTTACAAGTAATCCAATTTCACAACCAGCCCGTGCATTGCACGGGTTAGTGACTAGTAATAATAATAAACAAGATAAGAAAATGCATGTGCAATTGGAGTTTATGTTAGATAAAATTATACGTCTAGAATATTATAATCTAGTAAATTGGTGTTCTCTAAGTAACAAATAAAAAGTCCTATATCACGATTTCAACTTCTCAAGCATGACTAGTATATAAAACTAAAAATACGTGAATGAGATTTTTGAGATATTAAAATTTAGTGGGGTATTTTAGATATAACATAATGGGATATTCTAGGAATCATAAAATTTCATTAGAGTTTAACTAAGAGAGTTTTAGTATGGGGGTATTTTCTCGTTCTAAAACATAAAAGGAAAAATTACTTACTTTTAAAGTTTAGGGGAGAATTGTGAACTATCAAAGTATAAAGGGGAGAAACGACATTTTCACTTGAAGTGGTGCCTAAAAACAAAATTGCAAGCCCTATAAAACTATGTATGAAACGGTGAATTTTGGCTCACCCAAATTAACTAAACCAAAAAAGAAGTTTAAGAATACAATAAAATGTCACAACAGTTTCACAATACTTTTATTTTTAGTTGTAATTGCAATCAATCAATCTAATATCTTATTATTTTATAATATTTGTGATAATATTGTAACATAAACAAAATGTCCAACATTTTCACAATCCTTTATTTTCAATTGTGATGAGTTTTGGAAAGATATTTTATTATTTTATTTTGACATATAAGAAATTGACACAGTCTGTCAAATTGAAAGAAACAAAAAATCCAGTTGAGTGAAAGCAAAAAAAAAAAAAAAAAAAAGGAGGTAGGTTGAAAACCCCGTAAAGGGCAATCTACGCAAAAGGAGAGTAAAAAATAAGAAGAGAGTGAGAGAGCCTGCTAGGCTGAAAACCCGAAAGGGCGGTCTAGGCAAAAATTAAGGCAAAAAAAAAATTCAAAAAAAATGAGAAAAACAAAAATGAGAGTGAGTGATCTAACCACAAGATAGGATGCTAAAAAGACCAAAAAAATGGAGTCACCAAGCTAAAAAGATCAAGATCAAATGAAAGGAATCAATGGAGACCAATGAGAAGATGATGAACATGACAAGGATTTTAGCACAAGAGTCAATGATAGAAGATGTGGAAAAATCTTCCAATACTTGAATTTAAAGTATTGCATACTTGGGGAAACATCATAAAGGTTTTTTGAGCCTTTTATATCCTTCCTTTCAATAACCTGAACCCAGCCTACATTACAACCTTTGAATAAAGCACTCCTTGAAGTCCTGCTAATTGAAAGCACACAATTAGCTCTGATGATATTTTCTCTTGGATTAAGAAGGAAAACTGCTTAAGATTATCAAGCCCCACTGGCTGATATCTTTAAAAGACAAATTTCACAAATTCTCAGGTGACTAAATTTTTTTTTCTAAGCTCCAAACACTCATTTTGTTTGCTCCCAACAGAAAATAACTTTCGAGAGAACAAATTTCCAAATTCTCAAAAAATTTTAAATCTTCAAACTTGGGATTTTTCCCTTTCTTGCTTATTCCCAACATGTGTGATTCCCAAGCATTTCATTTCTTTGATTGTCTTTGAAGACTTAATCTAAAAAAATTTCAGAATGAAGAAGCAAATTTGATTACATGTTTTTAATGATTTCAGATCTTTTCTAGCCAATGAAATCGAGTTAACAATTGAACATTATGATTGGTCAAAGAGGTTGTTCAAAGGATCACCTTTTGTTCATTTGAAAAAGATAAAATTTCAAAAAAATCTAATTTTAAGTAAATTGTTTTTTATTTTTTCAACAAAAAAAAAAGACTCATTTCAAAAATTTCATTTCTCAAAAAAGATTTTTTGAAACTTTTTTTTTCGAACTATGTTTAGACCTAATCCTTTGTGAGAGAGGTACGTAGGCAGCCTTTTCAAAGGCCCGGTCACAATCACCCAAAAAGAAACTTCATTTCAAAAAACTTCATTTTTCAAAACTTTTTTTTTCGAACTACGTCTGAACCTGATCCTCTATGAAAAAGGTATGTAGGCAGCCTTTCCAAAGGCCCGGTTGCAATCACTCCAAAAAACATTTTTTCAAAGGCTCAAAATCAAGACATTTCTTTGTGTGAATTTAGGCTAGGAGCATCTGTTTTGCATTAAGCATATCATTAATTTTCTATGCAAGCATGTCTAAACTAGGGGCATTGGCCCAAAACATTTTTATAATAACTGATTACTAACAAGCTCATGGAAAGAATCTTTTGTAGGAGGTGGACGTGGATCTTTCATCTTCTCAACAATCACCATCAATCTTCAGTTTAGATGTGCCAATCGGCACTCCAATAGAGCCCATTGGCCCATCATCCCAGCAATCCTTTTTTTGCCCAGTTTTGTGATTTTAATCTTGTTTTACTCAAATTTTGCTTTATTGAGGTCCTTACACAAAAAGATTTTTCAAAATTCATATTGATAGTTGAACTAGGGGCATTCGGCCATGCCTCATTCATGTTCAAAAAAGAGATTATCATCATCATATTTTCAAAGAAAATCAAGATTTCCAAAAATCATGCATCCATTTCTAAACTAGGGGCATTCGGCCAGGACCCACAGCCACTTTATTCAGAAAAAAATATTAAAAATGGGTCCCACGGTACTATTCACACATTTAAAAATTATTTTGTTACAGTGTTTTCAGTTTTCAGTTTCAGCAAAAATAAGTTGTATCCAAACGGACCCTTAATTAGAAAATGCAATCCAAATAAATCTAAAATCTTCTGAACTCTCAATTGCTCATTTCTTATTTATATTTTTTCAACCATTGAAAATTCGTTGGATCTATGCAACAGGCTTTATAGGCGTAGTCTTCTTTACTCATAGTTATCAGTTTCTCTCTCCCACTCTTTTTCTGTCCAATTTCGGCAATATTACTGCCAAAATATAAGCAATAGCTTTTTCTTCTCTTCTCCCTCCTTCATTTTTTTCACAAATTCAGTAAACACTGTTACCGAATTTTTTTTGTCTCCTCTCTCGGCTAGTAAACTTTGAACAATACACATGTTACAAATAAAATCATATTTATCTAAGATTTAGCCAAGACTCCAACATGGATGTACATATTACTTGTAACTAAATAGCTTAAAAAATCTTTAAAAAAATTTAAAATAAATCCTAAAATCTAATCAAATAAGATAATTTATTTTAACTTTTTTTTTTTTTTTTTTTTTTTTTTCATTTTAGCTGCACATGGATGAACACAATGAACAAACCTCTTGACTGTTAAATGTGAAAAAAAATTCAAATATCAATCCACCAAAGTTGTTTCAAAGAATTGGAACCCAAAAATATATTGGAAATCTCATACAGGAATAAAACAAATTTGAACAGGCAAAAAATTGATTTCCCAACAAATTCAGTTTCTTTATCCCAAAAAAAAAAAAAAATCAGTTTCAAACCCATAAAATTCGAACACAAGAAATTGACCCATCAAAGCAACCCAGTTTCTCAAAAAGAAAGTGTGTGGGTTCTTTGTTTTTTTTTTTTTAAAGAAAGCAGCACACAGGCCCAAGTAAGAAAGCGAGGATCCTAGGCCTGATGCTTTATGCTTTAAGGGACTAGGCTTGGTTTACCACAGCTAAATGGCGCTGATTTCGAACCAAGTGGTGCACAGGGCATGAATCCTACAACACATACATGCTAACATACAGAGAATATATGCATTGAATAGCAGGGAACAACAAAGAAGAAAATAATAAGAAAAAAGAAACAAAATAGGATGTTTGGGATCCTTAAAATAATGTAAAATGCTTCATTATTTTCTTAATTATGTAATACATTATGCTCACTAGGACGTGTTACAAGGTCCAAATAGGTTCAAAAATCACAGACTTAAATGGCTCTTCAGGCCTCTAAGACTTGCAAAATTTGAATCCTTTTGAATCCAAGTGTGGGTTCTCTAGTGGCTGTTCTGAGGATCCCGGACGGAGTTTTCCCTCCCTTTTCTCTCTTTTTGAATTCTCACATAATTTTCTCAAGTGTTTTCTACTCCAATTTACCGTGGCCAAATGCCCCTCACTGTTTGCTGCTTCCCCTTTTATAGTGTCATCTTAGAGTTTTTGGAGTACCATTGATTCCCTCTATTTGTCCCTTTGGGTACCAGAACTAATGTTGTGTTAGTAACATTGGTTGCTAGTTCCTTTCTCATTTTTCATTATTTCCCTCTTTTCAGGTTCTCTCTTCAAAAAGACCCCAGCTGACTTTCTCATTATGGGGAGTCCTAAAGGGCTAACCTTTAATCTTTTATTTTCCAAGGTTTCTAGACTCCACTTTTTCAGACCCATCTTTTAGTTGCTTTCCCCTTTGTCATTTTTTCCTAGTGGGCTGATTCCTTCCTGCTAGGCTGAAAGATCTTTAGCCACCTTCCTTCATGGTTCTTCTTCCTGGATTCCCTGAGGTACTAGGCCCTTGCTTATGAGTTGTTGGTTCCCAAGCCTTCTAATCCCTTTTCTGCATCATTGGGTGGCTGATAAGGACATATATGTTCTTGTTCTTTGTGTTTCTTGGCATGTCCCCTTGACCTGTCTTAATCCCATCTTGGTTTTGCTGCATGTCCCAAGGATCCCAAGCTCCTAGGAATCCCCAGGTATCCTGGCCTAGTTCTTTTCTTGGGCTCCCGAGCGATTTTTCTGACATTTGGAGGCTGGGCTAGGCTTTTTCTTTCCTTTGTCTTATGAAGTCCGAAGCTTGCCTATTCATGAATTTGGGTTCCTTCCCACGGACCCTTAACGGATTTAGGCCTCTCCTCCTTTCCTTTATTGAAAGCACAAATGCTCTTTTATTTTCCTAGATTTTGATCCATTGTGTTGTTTTTTGGGCCTTAGTACAATATTGTGATTTTTTGGACCTCAACAGAAAGCAACCTAGACGGAACCATGAAATCCAAAAACCCATCAAAGCAAAATCATTGAACCAAACGCATCAAATCTAGTAAAAGAGTATTAATTGTTGTAGCTTATCCCTAACAAACCCTTGAGCTCTTTGTGTGGATGAAAGAGTACAAATTAGACAACAACCCAATTTACATGTTGGTGAGGACATCTATAGGCTTCATCAGGCCCGCTCTAGACATTTTGGGGCCTAAGGTAACAATTAAAATGAAGCATTTTATATATTAATTAAATTAATATTTATTTAATATTTTTATATTATAATATATTTTATTTAAAATCTATTTTTAAATTTTTTTATTCAAGTTCTTCTAATACCTCTTTTTCAATAATATAACTAATTCACTTAATCTTTCTTGGGACATTGTTGATCTTAAATATGATAATATAGCTATTTTGAAGTTCATAATTTTTGTATTGCAAAATTGAATATCATCATAGTTATTTTCATTGTTATCTTGCAATTGTATCATATCATTAACTTCTTACTCTTTTTGGCGAATTTCTTGCTCATTTGTGATATTTTCATCTAAGTTTGTGCTGTATTTTGTTTATTACTAATAACAAATTTATCTATTGATCTCTATAAGGCTCAATTAATTTTTTTTTTTTTTTTTTTTTTTAAGTTTTCATATCCAGATGCATTTTCACCAGTAGACATTTCTAACCAAAAAATATTTACAAATAAAAGAAACACTATCAATAATATATTTATATAACTTGAATAAAAAGTAATTTCCAAGCGTAGAGCAATAAAACCTGATATATAAAAAGTACTATTGCAGCTTCACCAATAATAAGTATCTAGTAATCTCGACCTGCATAAATAAAGACATATTCATTATCTTATTCAATGAATTAAAACTAATAAAACTAATATATATTTATTCTAAATATTTATTTTAGTACTAGAATGTAAAGAAAAAAAATTCTATGCTACAATGTGTGTGGTATTCTTCACACATGTATAACGTTTTATTTTGTTTTTCCTTTAGTTTTATTATATCTTTATTTCTTTTTCTTTTATTTGCATTAGTCTTAGTGTAGTACAAGACTACTAATTCACAACAAAATGCAAGATTTGGTAAAAGTGTAAAACACATCCTATAACAAAAAATAATAATAAAACTCAATATCAAAAGAGAAAAAAACCAAAAAAAAACAAAACGCCACTGCCCAGAAGTAGAACCCAACCCACAGCCACAAGTCTAAAGTCTTAATAGCAATCAATATCATCACTTAGCAGCCACAACCCACAAGTTCCATCCACTAACTCACGAGATTTATAATATTTGAAATCAAAAACCCATACATCAGAGAGAGAGATACCTCAGCCGTTAGTGTGAGCAGTAAATGATAAAGCAGATCGAAGAAAAAGTAGAGCCACCAATGGAAGAGATTTACTTTTAAGAGTAGTGACCACTGTCTAGTGAAGAGGAAGAATGAGATGCAAAAATTGCAAAGGCAGAGAGAGAGAGAGAGAGACGGTATGGGTAACATTTTGGGATTTGGAATTTTTTTTAGTGTGTTTATTTGTGATTGTTTTGTAAGTAATTGTTTTAGACCGGATTTTCATTTTATTTGGTTGTAAATTTTGGTTTGTCTAAAAGGTTAAAGATGTTATTTTTGGGACAATTGATTTTGTTTAGACTAAATAATTTTCTTTTTGTTCTTGGGTCAAAAGGATGGTGTAGATATTTTTTGGGTTTAATCAGGAATTTTTTTTTTTTTCCCCTAATACTTCTTTTTTTTCCAAAATTTTGGGGTCCTCCTTCTAGTTGGGAGCCTTAGGCGGTGGCCTAATTGGTCTAGTGGAAGAGTTGGCCCTGGGCTTCATGTCCTTGTCCCTCTAGTATCCTTGCCCGAACATGGGATCCAGTGATTGAGAACTTGGTTTGATTTCCAGAGAGAGAAAATTGTGTTGAAAAAGTTGATGCGAGTTATCCCTGTTTTTCATTCGGAAAAAAATTGTGTTGAAATTTTTTTTTTAAATTTAATTCAACTAAATTAATTTAATTTTTAAAATATTTAATTACATAAAATCATTAAATACACATGTCACGATTTGATTAGACCAACAAAACAAGTATCTCTGTTGAGGTATCACTTAAAGGCCACATCATCAAAAAAATAGGAGGGACTAATGGTTAAAGTGTTATATGATGTTAGGTATCACAATCCAAATTTCAAAATGATAGAGCTGTTTTTCAAAATACTCCCAAATTTCAAAGGTGAACTTTGTACTTTAGCCTAAATTTATATCAAGCACATAAGATAACATGTTAATTTGAAACAATAATCACACACAATCACTAGGATTTAGTTTTAATCCAAATAAGAGCATGAAATAATTAAAGTAAAAGTAGCTTGTTTTTTACAAATCACACACAATCACTAGAATGCTTGTTTCAATCCAAATAAAATCATGGACGCAATGAATTTTGGGTTCCTCACATACACAGACAATTAAATTTCAAGAAAATAACTTGCCACTTTTATTTTAAGATAAGTAACATAAAATTGATTGAATGATATGTTGTTTGTAAAAATGATGTGACATAACATTGTTCACCAAAGTCTAGAAGACCAGTTTCACTAGACAAGGGGGTGCCTAACACAAAATTTTGTCACTTAGCCTCCTAACTTAGATCAAGGGTTCTTAGATTAGTACTTATCCATAAAATTTTTGGTTTTTTAGAATGTAATTAGGACTAAAGCCATGTATTTTCTTTTAGATTTTATCTAGGACTAAAGCCATGTAAAGTCTTCATTATCTTCAAATCAATGTACATTTTTCAATTAATAGAATGGCATGTTTTTTTTTTTAATACAATTTTCATATTTTTCCATTTAATAAAATTAGTGGTGACTTCATTATAAAACCTTCGATTTAAGTAGGAAAATATAATCAATCGAATATCCATTATTAGAGGTCAACATGACTCTACCCATTCACGTGAGTTTGGCCTAACTTGAAACAAAGGGGGCTAGTGGCGCAATCTCTCACACAAACATGTGTTTCTCACTCCACCATGGAATCTGAGATGATAGTCTTGGTAGAAGCAGACAAAGAAGTAAAATAGCTAAGAAACATGTTAGATATAAGTTCATTAAGTTGTCTCCACAACCAATGCCAACCATTTCGATGTATTGCAATAGTGAAGCCACCATAACTAGAGCTTACATTAAAGGTGTGCAATGAAAAGTCTATACATATAAGTCTAAGACATAAGTACATTAGACAATTGATAGAGAATGGAATTTATTAAATGTGTTTGTTAGGTCAAGTAAGAACTTGGCAAACCCCTTTACCAAGGCATTGTCTCGAGTACCCTTTTAAGAGAATCACCAATAATGGGAACTCAACCTTGAATAGATTCAGCATAAATAGGTTTATGTTATGATCCTTGTATCCAACATATATTAAGTATAAACTTAATCATGTGTTTATAAGCTTTTGGGCACCCTCCCCTTGCAAACTGGTTTTCAAGGGTGAGTTCTACCCATAGGTTCCTAACATTTGGTATCAGAGCCAACTACCACTCCAAGTAATTAGATGTAGCCCATTGTGTACGAGATCAAATGAGTTGCAGCTTTGTGGTCGGTTCCTGAAAGGGGCGACCTAGAGGTGAGATTAAAATAACTGATAGGTGAATGGAGCCACCAAAAGAGAAAGGGCTACCATCGGATCAGTGTCGCTAGAGTGAGCCGTCATGGATGTCAGATATGGAGCGTGATGGTATGTTATGATCCTTGTGTCCCACATGGATTAAGTATTAGCTTAACCATGTGTTTATAAGTTCTTGAGTACCTTCCCCTTGTAAGCCAGTTTTCAGGAGTGAGTTCTACCCATGAGTTCCTAACAGTTTAATGGGTAATCACAAGCAATTGATACTTGGTTAGTTGGGCACTTGAATTAATGGTCTCATTTAGGATAGGTAAGTGTTGTTTGTTACATTTAGAGGATGTGTTTTACACTTTTAATGAAGTTCAATATAAGTTAAGGACAAAGTTTGGCTACAAATTTGATTGTAGCCTAAAACTACAACTCTCATTAAAACAAATAAATATGGTTACATATTTTGAAAATCTAACAATTGAATTGTATATTCTTTATGTTCTTAACACATATCAAATTTAATGTCAATTGGATGTTATTTACTATTTCAACCATAAACTTATTTCTTATGCATAATTTTATTTTACAAAAACTTGAAATTTAAATATTTGATTGATGATATAGCTATTAATCTATAATCTTCTTAAAATTTTGCAAGCATGGAGGATAAAAAGAAAATGTAATCCAATTGTGTATTTGTCAAAATTCACATCTAATAAAAAAATATTAAGTGGAGTTTTAATCTTAGACTACAACAAAGTTTGTTGTCAAACTATGTCTATAAGTTAAATGGTTGTGTAGTAGGGACATAAAGATTAATTGAACTTCACCATGGTTAAACTATTGTAAAGAAATTCTTATAAAAATTTAGGAAGTCACCCATGTAAATACTTGTTAGGTTCTAAGGCTTTAGGAATTAATGTATTAGAACTTCAATGTATATTATGTTGGCAAACCATGATCAAAACATAGAGTCTAGTTTAGGCTTGCTCAAAGTATGATTTGATGTAAACTTGGTATCGAGTAATTGCAGGAATTACTATTCAAAATCTGCAAGGCTCGATCGATCGAACGTCGTGAATTAGTAATTTTCTGTAGAATTAATAAACCAGCCCAAGCTCGTATGACATGTAGGGTTTTGTGTTTCACTCCAAGTATAAAAAGAAAAACTCTAACTACGTTTTAGAAGTCTTTTATTGAGTTGTGTATTGAATCTTTTGTAAAATCTGAGAGGTGTTTATGTAACACCCCAAACCCATACCAAGGATTTAGATGCACAACTTGTGTTATAAATAATCAACAATAATATAATGGAGCAGAGCGTAACTAAATATCCACAAATATACTTCAAACCATCAAAATCTTTCCTATGAAATCCATAAAAACAAAAGTTTAACAATATTGTCTCCAAATACAATCTCAAAGAGTTCCACAAATGCCAAACTCACTATCCTAAGAAAATATACTAAAACAGTCCATCAACTAACATAGCTTCAAAAGAAGTCTTCAATCTATGGCTCCAATGATCTACCTCCAAAAGATATTCCACTGCTATAATCTGAAAGGGTGGAGAAAGGGAAATCATGCATCCATTTCTAAACTAGGGGCATTCGGCCATGCCTCATTCAAATAAGTGCAAATTCCATCAGAATTGGTCAAGATAAGTTTAAATTGGTACTACAAGACCTCATCAGGAAAAGTTAAAACACAAATCCAACATCATTGGGACTTCGGGTCCGCCTGCGCGAAGACCTCATCTACCCACCTTTAGAGGAGCTACTTTCAGTGTTTCTTTCTTGACTTGCATAAAATCGAGATCTTTGCTGTCGGTTCTTAAGTTCAAGATTTCTTATCCTTTCCTCCAAAGATCTTCTAGTGGCATCAGCCAATGCCATTCGACTCACTTGAAAAATCAACGAAGACAAGTGTCAAGCCCATCATCAGGATAACCATAGAAAATCTCATGCCCAACAAAAATTTTCAATGACCAAAATTTCATGCCACCACAAATTTTTTTCCATACCCATACCCATAATTTTTTCCATATACCAACAAAATTTTGCCATGCTCGAGAAATGAAACTTACACATGTCAACAAATTTTCCACATTCATCATGAATTTGTTCAACCAAGCCTACACAACAATTTTTTCACGACTTCAATGCCCCAAAATTCAAGCCAAAATTCATTCAACAACATCACATATCACCAATGTTGCCAAAATTCACGACACACCAACATTGTTCAAGTTACACCATGACCAAAAAAATACAACAATTCAAAAATGCCCCAAAGCCAAGATTACAACATGATCAACCATGCAATGTCCCAAATTTCAACAAGAGCACACAACAACACAATGACAATATCTCAAGTTTTAAACTCTCAATTCCAAATGTCAAATTCTCATCCTCAAGTTTTAAATTTTCAATTCCAAATCTCAAATTCTCAAGTCCAAATTTCAAATTTTCAATCCCAAGTTTCAAATCCCAAATCCCAGATTTCAAATTTCAAATCCCAAGTTCCAATTTCCAAGTTTCAAATTCCAAGTCTCAAACTTCAAACTCTAAAGATAAAATCTTTTTCAAAGAACTATAAAAATCCATCAAAGTTTTCTTGCTAAAAAAATGAAAAAAATTCAAATCAAGAAGGAACAAATGAAAATCACACATCTCAAAAACAGGGAGAGAATAGAGCACTCATCATTTAAAGTCTAATCCCAAATTTTGACTTATTACAGGCAGCAGTCAGGATCAAAGTAGAGAAGCCCTTTGATCGACATTTCAACAGTTCAAGATCAAAGTAGAGAAACCCTTTGATCGACATTTCAACAGTTTAAGATCAAAGTAGAGAAGCCCTTTGATCGACATTTCAACAGCTCAAATCGAGGTAGAAAAGTCCCTTGGTCGTCATAGCTCCGGTTCCGAGGTAGAAAAGCCCCTTGGTTACCTTTCGTCAAGATCGAGGTAGTAAAGCCCCTTGGTCGCCACAGCTCCGGTTTCGAGGTAGAAAAACCCCTTGGTTACCTTTCATCAAGATCGAGGTAAAAAAGCCTCTTGGTCACCACAACTCCTGTTTTGAGGTAGAAAAGCCATTTGGTTCCCTTTCATCAAGATCGAGGTAGAAAAGCCCCTTGGTCGTCATAGCTCCGGTTCCGAGGTAGAAAAGCCCTTTGGTCGTCATAGCTTTGGTTCCGAGGTAGAAAAGCCCCTTGGTCGCCACAACTCCTATTCCGAGGCAGAAAAGCCCCTTGGTTCCCTTTCATCAAGATCGAGGTAGAAAAGCCCCTTGGTCGTCATAGCTCCGGTTCCAAGGTAGAAAAGCTCCTTGGTTCCCTTTCATCAAGATCGAGGTAGAAAAGCCCTTTGGTCATCACAGCTCTGGTTCTGAGGAAGAAAAGCCCCTTGGTCCCCTTTCATCAAGATCGAGGTAGAAAAACCCATTGGTCGCCACAGCTCCAGTTCCGAGGTAGAAAAGCCCTTTGGTTACCTTTCATCAAGATCGAGGTAGAAAAGTCTCTTGGTCGCCACAGCTCCGGTTCTGAGGTAGAAAAGTCCTTTGGTTACCTTTCATCAAGATTGAGGTAGAAAAGCCCCTTGGTCGTGACAGCTCTAGTTCTGAGGTAGAAAAGCCCCTTGGTTACCTTTCATCAAGATCCGAGGTAGAAAAGCCCACTGATTACCTTCCATTCAGATCGAGGTAGAGAAGCCCCTTGATCAACCCTCCACATTCAGACAGAGATAGAGAAGCCTCTCGGTCACCCCAATTATCAAGAATCATTTCAAAATTTATCAGCTATCAAGTAGGTCAAGTATTCACAATTTTCATTTTTGTCAAAAACAACAAGGCTCTAGTTCTATGTTCCAAGATTTTGGTTCGAGGGCTAGGTAATCTTTGAAAATTCAACTTCAATTGAATCATGGCCGCTAATATCAATGTCTTTGTTTTACATTGACATTCGCTTTTCAAGTTCTGTCAATGAAGGGCATTCTGTAGACACTTGATTTTGCACCAATGATTTAATCAAAGAAGATGACTAGAGTGACCATTCATGTACCCAAAATTCATGATTACATTACATGTATTAATTTGTCCATTGCATATCATAAAAATGATCTTGAGATTCCAACAGTCGCAACGGTATGCCCGGTTTCCAAATCGGACCAACGGATTGAAAGATATCATGAGATCAAGTTTTCACGGTCTACATGCATTGTATGGGGTGAAGCTGATCACATGTAATTAATTGAAATTAATTTTGATTGGTTAATGATTAAAATTAATTAAATGAATTTATGTGATTGGTGGAGTAATTTTCTTAAAGTGAGATTTGTTGCATGGGATTAAAACAAATAAGCTGATAATATTTAAAGGTTGTAAATAATTAGGCTTTTAGGATAATTATATTCAAAATAATTATTTTAAAAATCCTAATTATCACTTTGGAACAAGGTTTATCATGAAAATAACTTTGAAATTCGTCCAAATACAGTTTTAGAGTTAGAAAAAAAAATTCAAAAACGTGCTAACTACAAAAAACAAGGTCTATAGCCGCGTTTGAAAAACGCAGCTATAGATCTTAAAAACGCAGCTATATGCATTGAGCTGCGTTTCTATAGCCGCATTTTCAAACTTGGCCTATCCTGTGCGACAATAGCCCCCTGCGGGGACCTATAGCCGCGTTTTTATAAACGCAGCTACAAATCACTCTATAGCTGCGTTTTATACCCCCTATAGCTGCGTTTTTCCACAACCCATAAGCTGAGACCTATAGCTGCATTTTTGAAAAAAAACGCGACTATAATCAAGTAACAAATTTCAGATTTATGTTTCAAGGGATTTTTGGCATAGTAGAACTCAAAATGCGGACTGAGCTATTTCTAGCAAAGTTGTAGACAATCGAATTTCTCGTTAGCTATAAAATTTCAGCTTAATCCGAATTTTTTGTAAAAAGATATGATCAAAATACTGAAGCTTGTTCTGATTTGAAAAATCAGCTTACTCTTATACAAATCTCCTTTTTTTAGGATTTTCCCCCCATACATTTTTTGCTTATTTTTTCAGCATTCCAACCTCAATAAATAGATGCTGGATCTCAGAATTCTGCACAGTTTTTCACGCTCTTAGATTTCCCCTTTTTTCTGAATCAATTTTCTAATATTTTCTCTTTTACGTTAAAGACGTTCTAGAGGCTCTAGTCTTAAGAATTTCTTTTTTGTAAGCAAGGTATTAATAGGTTTCAAAGATAATTGAACAAATTTCTTTAAACCCTAAAATATTCCCTCAAGAAGAAGAGAACGTCCATGTAGGAGGTGGTTCTTTTTTCTTTTCTTTTTTTTTTTCTATTATTTTGATGATGCATGTGTAAATCTTCTTTTAGTTTAATTTCTAAATGCTCTTACCATGTATTGTCAATATATTTTTGTTGAAACATGTTCTTGATGTTTTTATTATCATGATTTTTTTTTTCAATAATCTGCTTATCATTATATCTTTTTCAAAATCAAAAACTAATTTGCATTTTCATTAGATGTGAATCTGAATTTTTTTTAATAAAAACTTATTTGCATCTTCATTAGATGTGAATCTGAATTTTTTTTCTAATAAAAACTGATTTGCATCTTCCTTAGATGCAGATTTGAATTTTTTCAAATTAAAAATTGATTTACATCTTCCTTAGATGTAGATCTAAGTTTTTCAAAAATAAAAACTGATTTGCATCTTCCTTAGATGCAGATCTAAATTTTTTCAAAACAAAAACTGATTTGCATCTTCCTTAGATACAAATCTAAATTTTAATAAACATAGCAGATTTTGAAATAAAAAAAAAGGAAGTCATAAGTAGTGATGTTTTGTTTGTTTGATTCATAAGTAATGTTGTTTTGATTGTTTTGTTTAATGCAAGTAGCGTAGATTTATTTCATGAGTGTAGTCCACTTCTAAAAAGATTTTTTATTTTTATTTTTTAGATATGATTTTTTAAGGTTTTCTACAAATCTAAATTTTTTATTACAAAACAAATCTGATTTTTTTTACAAACAAACCAAAAACCAATTTTTTTAGTTCTCAAAAACAAATCTGATATTTTTAAACCAAAAGGCTTTTGTTTTATATAATAAACTTAGGTCTGACTTTTCTTCATTAAAGACTTTTTTTTTTTTTTTACATATACAAAAACAGATCTGATTTTTTTTATAAACCAAATCAATTTTTTTATCACAAGGCAGATCTGAATTTTCTCAAAAGAAGAGGATGCATTCATAAATAGACTTATGTGACTTAGTTTAGTTAAGTGTTTCATGTATGCAACATATCATTCATATCATACATAAAGGGGTACATTGGTTATGAGAGTCTAGAAGACCAGACTTTGTCTGGGCGGAATGGGTGCCTAACACTTTCCCATTCCGTAACCTAGCCTTCGAATTTAGTGTCTTTGGATAGATAGACTTAGGCTTTATCTTTGTTTTTTTTTTTTTTGGGTAGATTGTAACTAGGATAAAAAGCCATGTATCTTTTGTAGTTTTTAACTAGGACCCAAAGCCACGTAACACTCAATTTATCAAATATGTATTCTTTTATTCAATCAATGATAAAGGAACAATTCAGTCATGTAAAGTTGTATTTAATTTTTTCTTATTTTTTTGTATAAAAAAAATAAGTGGCGACTCCACACCACTTACCCAAAAAGAGAGGTGCCCTTCAAAGCACCCAAATCTCTTTTTTGAGGGCACCCCAATTTTGGCGATCTCTCACACTCATTATAGGGTAACTTATAAAATTATTGATACACATTATTTGAATAAGTAGCATGACTCATTAAATACGTTTAGTTTTTTCTTTTTTTTTGATAAGTAAAGATATTATAAATCAAGGGAAAAATGGAGGAGGGTCTAAAACCATCTCTAGAACCTAGGGAGGAGACTCAATCAGAAAGAGAAATGATGTTTAGAGACCCATTATATTTACAGTGCACAACCTAGCAAGCAATGTTGTGAGCTAATAGTTAAGGTTCATGTTTACAAAACAAAAAAGATAGGGAATTAAGGGAAGCTAAAACAAATGGCAAAAAAGGAATAATAAAGTGAGAAGTATTGAGTGAAGGATGATGAAGAGTGCAGCAAAGAGATTCATTTGTGAGGAAATTATATTTTGCTTAAAAAAAGGGAAAAAAACATCATTTTGGGATCACAGTCAATTTGGTCCCTACATTTTAGTAATAATCAATTTGGTCCCTGTTATTTACAAGTTATGATCAATTTGGTTCCTACTGTTAAATCACTAACAAAAAATGCCTACGTGGTAAACAGTTTGCATTTGTTGGCACACATATGGCTAACATAATAATATAAAATTAAACATTTAAATAGTTAAAAAGTCACCTAAGCATTTTAATTTAAAACAAAATCCATGCCTAAAAAAAAAAAACTGAAAAGATTGAAGGAAAAAAAAAGTTTTTTTCTTTTAAAATCTTCAATTTGTTTTATTTTATTTTCTATCATTGCACTTTCTTAGTGTTGAGGGTCATTTTTGAGAATCCAAGCAGAAAGAAGAAAAGCCCAGCAACAAGAGCAGCAAAAGGCTGGCAAACAGGTGACAAAACCATTAGGCCCAAGCGGTAGGAATAATGGGTCACAAGGCCCATGAAATAAATAAATGGGCCTTGAAGGGGCAAATGGGCTTAAAGAAGCCTGGAAAGAGAGAAATAGCATACCCATTGGCAGTATATGATATAGAAAAGTAAGAATGGGCCACTGCAGGCCTAAAGTAATGCAAACAAAGAAAGTAAGGGGTTAATGGCAAGCCCATGAACCCCAAGAATGAGAATGAGGTAATTAGGCCAGAGAAGCCCAATGAAGTTAGTAAAAGCTCATGGGAATGCAGAGTCAGTAAAAGGGCTAAGGAAGCCCAAAGAAAGCAAATGGGCCAAGGATGCCCAAGAGAAAAACAAAAGGGACACAAGAGCCCATAAGTAGGAAAACCAATGGCTATGTTAAGCCACTGGGGGAAAGAATAAAACGGCAGGCCTAAGAAGACCCAGCAGGATTGAGTCATTAAATCAGGAATGACTGAGTGATATGGCAGGAAATGAGAGCAATCAAGAAGTGGACCGAAAGAAATGTAAAGCCCAGCAACAAATAAAGCCCAGCCCCTAAAGGGAGCGGGAAATCAAAAAGCAGCTCACATGAAAGGTCAAAAAACGGACGGCAGACTGTGCAGGCAAGCCTTCAGACCACGGCGGACGCATGAGCAGCAATCAAATTTTGGACGTACATGGAAAAAGAGGCACGCGCAAAGGCCCAGACCTCACCAACCTGTACCCAGCCAATACAGGACGCGATGAGGTCATGGGTCAGAGGTAAGAGGGCATGGTTTGGTGGTGAGGAGAAGGGAAAACCTATTTTGAGGTTCCTGCCAGGGCTCTTTTGGGGGAAATGTCCTGTTGGGATGACATACCACCCAAACGGGCAAAGCTGAGCTGGAGCCACTAGGTGCATGCCATAAGGGATAGGGAGAGAAGAGGCACCCACACCGTAGTAGGAAGGGGTGCCACGGCAGACTAACAAACAAAATAGTCTTCTTTGTCTGGTAATGGGGAGCGGCACACAAACGGTCCAGTGGTGGTTGGCAAGTACACCCAGACCAGACAAAGGTGGTTAAGAGCTAAAACAGTAAAATTCGGCCACGGTAGGTTTTATAAAAGGGGAAGACGATCATCTGAGGAAAAACAACACAACACATCACAAAAAAAGATAGAAAACAAGGAAAAAGAAAAGAAAGGAAAGATAAGAGGAAAAACTGAAACAAAGAAAGAAAGAAAAAACAAAAAGAAAAACAGAGAGTTAGTTCGGCAGGCGTGCACCAATAGGTTATTTCCCTCTCTCCCTCTCAAAATCTTACCCTCTGCCAAGAGCAAAAAGGGGGTTCCTCCGTGCACCAACCATTCATGTCCATTTCCCTCAAAACAATTAATTTTCGCAGCAGGATTTTCCTGGGAGATTAATTGCATTGAGAAGAGGCGTTCTTCCCTCTCTGGTTTTGGGTCCTGCGGACTAGACTTACTCTAAGTTCTTTCTTCTTTTGATTGACCCATATGCTGACTACTCATTTATTTGCTTTCTTTAAATTTTTGTTGTTGTGATTATCATCCTTAAGTATGGATTAACTGTTCACTCTAATTAAGAAGCCGAAGTATTCTTCTTTTGTTTTATTATCATGTCTGCTTGCCACGACTCATTCAGAATAGCTCTGCCTGCCGTAAACATGCTCCTGGCAGACGAGGTATAGTTTGCGCACAAACCGGACCAAGTTGAGTTCTAGTTGGACCAGTTTCAACTCCCTTACTCAGAACATTCGGGCCTAGTACCGCAGGAGGCAGCCCAGCCCAGTACAACAATAGTACTGCAGGAGGCAGCCTAGTAGAGCACAAAAAAGCCCACCACATTAAATTGATGACTTCACTAGGGAGTTGAGAAACCGACAGGGACAGAGGCCCTCGCAAACAAATGCCTCCAAGATCCAGGGCAACGCGAAACATGAGTGCCGTACCCTCGCAGGCAGAATCTAAGCCAACCATACCTCAGCAACAGCAGCCTAACCAGGCAGAAGGTGTTAACAGAATGGGGGCTGAACCCCAACCTCAGCCAAGGATCCCCACAGACAACGCCAACACCTTTATTGAGGTGTTGCAGGCCTTGCAGCACTCTTAACAGCAAATCATGGAAGAAATCAGTCAGCTAAAAATAGACAGAACGAAGGAGAAAGGAAGCCAGCATGACCCAGAACATGCGGCAGAGGAGACGACAGCAGGAGGCGTCCCACAGAATGCAGAACAACGTTTCATTACTATGGCTGAAGTAAAGGTTCTCCTGGAACAAGAGAGAGCCAGAGCACCCAAGGAGAGATTCTATGCACAAAGACCTCCTTACCCACTAAGGGTACTCAGTAAACCATACCCTGAAAGGTACGAGTCGCGAGCCTTTGCACAGTATGATGGCAGGAAGGGAAGTGCTATTGAGCACGTGAGCAAGTTCATTGATACTCTTGGCCCTTACGCTGCAGACGAAGACTTGTGTCTTCGAGAATTTTCTAAATCTCTATGTGACCGGGCATACACCTGGTACATTGGCCTAAAGCCAGGATCCATCCCAACGTGGGATGACATTGTGGACGTGTTTTGCACCAAATACTTCCATGGAGAAGAAACGGTAACACTTGCAACTCTGCAAGCAACCGAGCAGAGGAGTGGTGAAGACTTAATGGAATACATCAAAAGGTTCAGGGACATAGCACTTGATTGCTATGATCATTGTGAAGAAAGGACACTAGTGGAAATGTGTATGACAAACATAATTAGGGAGTACAGGGCAGTCCTGGAAAACTTAGAAATCTCTCAGTTTGCGCAGTTGTTGCAAAAGGCCAGGAAGACTGCACAATCTGTAAAGCCAAGCACGAACAAAAGAAGTGCTCCGCAAGCTATGGCAGTGTCTACTGGTGAGCGGAGAAGGAAGACTGATGGGAGGGAGTACGATACTCCCCCGTCAATACCGTGCACACCAAAAGAGTTAGATGTGCTACTAGACAAGTGGATAGTAGACGGGGTTTTCAAGCCTAATCAAGTTTCTAGGGAGCCCACAGAGGAGGAGCGGAGGGACCCACACTTTTGTCGTTTACACAACTACGTGCAACATCCTACCGCAGAATGTTGGGCGCTTCGCAGACTGGTGCACCGCAGGATCAAAGAAGGGACTCTAGAACTGTCCCAGTAAGAAGTTCAAAGAAACCCACTCCCAAACCATAAAGGGAAGGGTGTAGCGGTGGTAATAATTTGCGCGGACCCAGGGGAAGACGAAGAAGAAAATCCAGCCCTGCCTGCGGCAGCCATTACCACTTTACAGCAAAGCTCCAAATTCAAAAATTTGTTTGACCAGCTGGGGCTTACAGCAAAGGAAAGGAAGATAGCCACGGAGGCTTTGGTAAGCATCGCCTCTGGTGCAGGAGTGGAATGTTTATCGGCAGAAATCCCAGATGACAGGGCTCTCTTGCAGGAGTCAACTGAAAATCACTTTTATTGATGAGGATATGGAAGTGGGATACCCAGACCACAAGAGGCCCCTTTACTTGGCAACATCCATAAATCAAATCCCCATATAGAGAGCCTTGGTGGATACAAGAGCTTCTGTAAATCTCATTCCATTGAGCACTCTACAAGCAGCAGGAATTTCAGAAAGAAAGATCTAGGGATGCCCAATGGAAGTAACGGGGTTTGGCGGAAAGGGCGAGTATGCCGCAGGCCACATTCAGCTGTGGTTGAAAGTAGGCCCCATAGCTTCTTTAGTTCGGTTCCATGTAGTGAAAACAGAAGTATCCTATCATGTGCTTTTGGGAAGACCATGGTTGCACAAACACCGATTGGTCTCATCCACTTATCACCAATGTGTGAAGGGAAGATTGAACGGCAGGATGATACGCATAACCGCAAACCTCTCACCGTTCAAGCAAGCAGAGGCCCATTTAGTAGAAACTATGTTCTACGACCAATGGGCTCCGTCTGAGGAAAGCTTAGTATCGAAACCGCGAGGTACCTTCGAACCTAAGTGGGAAGACATCCAAAGTGACCCAGAGCCTGACCTAAGGGAATTATTAGCACGAAAGAGGAAAAGAAAAGAAGCACCCGCTGCAGAATCAAATGACATACCCCAATGCATTAGGGTCCGAGGCCCTGATGGCAGGATTGTGTACAAATTATAAAGGAACGCGAGGCCCACAAGTGAGATGCAAGTGGGCCCCACCCAAGAATGGCAGCACGGGAGTTTGACATGTTGTGCAGCTCAAGAAAGTTTGGAAAAAGGAGAAGAGAAAGATGAGGAAGTTGTAGCAGAAAAAGACGCACAGGTTGTGGCAGAGGAAGAGTTGGAGGAAGTTGACCTAGGGTCTGGTTCACAAGAACCAAGGCCTATCTCAATAAGTGCAAGTCTGACAAAGAAGGAAAAGTTAGAGCTGATATTACTGTTGAAAGAGTTTAAAGATGTTTTTGCGTGGAATTACAATGAAATGCCAGGGTTAGACCTTGGGCTAGTTGCACATATGCTGAATGTGGACCCGGAGGCCAAGCCAGTGGCCCAGCCTGCCAGGATATTTCACACAAAAATAGAAGGGCAAATAGTCAGAGAAGTACAGAAATTGCTAGCCATAGGATTCATCAAGCCTATTCAACACCCGCGTTGGCTATCCAACATAGTACCAGTAAAGAAGAAGAACAGCCAGATAAGATGCTGTGTAGACTTCAAAAATCTCAACAAAGCATGTCCGAAGGACGAGTTTCCCTTACCAAATATGGATTTACTGATAGATTCTGCGGCAGGAAGTGCCATGTTTTCGTTCATGGATGGTTTCAGCGGATACAATCAGATCAGAATGGCACTAAAGGATGCGGAGAAAACTGCTTTCAGAACACCTATGGGCAACTTCTACTACACTGTAATGCCATTCAGGTTGAAGAATGCAGGTGCAACTTACCAACGAGCAATGACGGCCATATTTCACGACATGATGCATCAGGAACTAGAAAATTATGTGGATGACATAGTGGTTAAATCAAAGAAAAAAGAAGAGCACTTCTGCGTGTTGAAAAAGGTATTCGAAAGATGTAGAGCCTTCAAACTAAGAATGAACCCTCTCAAGTGTGCCTTTGGAGTGTCCTCTAGGAAATTCTTGGGTTTCCTGGTTCACAACAGAGGAATAGATGTAAACCCAGCCAAAGCCACGGCCACAGCAACTATGAGGCCTCCAGTCACGGTAAAGGAGTTAAAGAGTTTCTTAGGGAAAGTTTCATATATCCGGAGATTCATCCCTGGGTTAGCATCAATCACTTCCGCTTTCACCAAATTGCTCAAGAAATGACAAAGATTTGAATGGGGGGAAGTGCAGCAGACGGCCTTTAAGAGGCTACAGTAGATTATGATGAACCTCCCTACGGTGCAGGCCCCAATCCATAAAAGGCCATTGCTACTTTACCTGGCCACCAATTCGTATGCCATTGGTGCATTAATTGCCCAAGAGAATGAAGGTGGCGTTAAGCAACCAGTGTACTACATCAGCCGCGCCTTGAAAGATGCAGAAACTCGTTACCCAAGGGTAAAAAGGGCGTGCTTAGCTATTGTGTATGCTTCGCAGAGGATGCGCCACTATTTCTTGGCTTACGAAGTATGGCTGATGACCAAATCCCATGCCATTAAAGCTTTGTTGCAGCAACCAATCCTCTCTGGTAGGATATACCAGTGGTTGTTACAATTGTCACAATACGATTTAAGAACGGGGACACCCAGGGGGGTAAAAAGCTAGGCTATAATGGATCTATTGGCACAATTTCCGGGAGAGGAAGAATTCCCGCTGGATAATGAAGTTCCAGTGCAAGTAGCCATGACAGAAGAGGTCAGAGAACAATGGGTAATGAAATTCGATGGGTCTTCTACCACCCAGTCTAGAGGAGTGGGAGTGGTTTTGTACCACGAAGAAGACAAGGCAATAGCGCTGTCGTTCAAGCTGGAATTCTCCTGTTCAAACAACACGACAGAATAGGAAGCCTACCTAACTAGGCTGGCCACAGCTCTCGAAATGGGAGTCAAACATTTGAGGGTATGGGTGATTCGAACTTAGTGGTTTACCAGACCAAGGGGAGCTTCTCCCTGAAGGAGCCCAGCCTAGCACTGTACAGAGCAATGGCCCAGAAAATGGAAGAAAAGTTTTCAACTTTTGAAATAGAACACGCTCCAAGGAACAAAAATCGGTTTGTGGATGCACTGGCCGCACTAGGCTCACAAATAATGTTGGAATGGGATAGCACCAGAGTAGAAGTCAGCAAGAGGAAAGAGTCCATAATTGAGATGTTGAAGGAAAGGTTCCAAGAGGAACAGCGCGAAGGAGACTGGCGGATCCCCATAAAGGAAGCCTTGATGAAGGAAGAAGACATCGCAGAACTAAAGGTACTAAAAGACTATGCCATAGTGAGAGAGGAGTTGTATCGCAGGATTCCAGGTGGGGTTTTGTCCAAATGCATGGGGCAGGAGGAGGTCAGCCTTTACTGCAGACTTCAAAGGGTAGGCTTCTACTGGCCAAGCATGGGTAAAGATGCAGATCAAGTCCAAACCCAGTGCGGAACCTGCCAGCTCACGGCAAACAGAGAGGAAAGTTACGCTGTGTTCATCAGCGAGGACTGGAGAAGCCCATTCATACAGTACTTAACAGAAGGCATCCTGCCGCAAAAGCACAGCGAAAGATACAAGTTCAAGAGGTTGGCAATGCACTACTTTTTACATAATACTGTCCTTTTCAAAAATGGATACGATGGGAACCCCTTAAGGTGTTTAGGCCCTGAAAAAGCAAAAAAAATGATGAAATAAGTACACTCAAGAAAGTGTAGGGAGCACCAGGGGAAAAAAAAGCTTTACAGATGCTTGCTGCAAATGGGTTACTACTGGCCTGCCATGAAGAAAGATACGGCATAATTTGTAAAAAAATGCCACAGTTGCCAAGTACAAGCCAATTTGATTCACACTTATCCGTAGAGTTTACATAGCATGGTCACCCCATGGCCCTTCCACACTTGGGGGTTTGATTTAGTGGGACCAGTTAACCCATCATCGCGTGGATACATATGGATACTAGTGGCCACAGAGTATTTTACTAAGTGGGCAGAGGCAGTACCACTCCGTAAAACCATAGGAGGAGCAGTGGCAAATTTCATCAAGGAGAATATAATTGTAAGGTTTGGAGTGCCCCACAGGATCATCGGTGACAATGGTACACCATTTGTTAACAGTGATGTAAGGAAGATGCTAGAATTTTACCAAGTCAAACACCATTGGTCATCACCTTACTACCCTCAAGGGAATGGGCAAGTAGAGGCAACAAACAAGACTCTCATAAATGTTATCAATAAGATGAGCCAAGAACATACAGAAGGATGGGCAATGCACCTGCCAGACGCTCTTTGGGCTTACAGAAATTCACCAAACTCAACCACAGGTTTCTCACCTTTTTCCTTGGTCTACGAAATTGAGATAGTAAGCCCAGCAGAAATAATGACTTCATCCCTAAGAGTCATGCAGATGCAAGAAAAGGAAAAGAAAGGAGAAGTCTTTGCGGCAGAAAGGTGCGAAGATCTAGAAGGACTTGATTAAAAAAGAGAAAAAGCCCAGGAGCGCAGCCGCAGATACAGACAAAAGATGGCTGAAGCCTATGGCAGGATGACCAAAGAGAGAGTGTTCGCAGAAGGACAACTTGTGTTAAAAGTGGCAGACTATGTCAGACGAGGCATGGCAGGACCATCTAAGTTTGCAATGAAGTGGGAAGGACTCCTTGTGATAAGCGAAGCGCATCAAAGTGGATATTATCGTTTGACTCAAATGAATGGCAGAGACTTAATGAACCCCATCAATGGGAAGTGGCTGAAATGTTATTATGCCTAGGGAGAAAGGTTATGTGGTTGTCCCTTTCTTTTGTCTTGTTAAAAAAAAAAAAAAAAAAAAAAAAAAAAAAGCTTTTATGTTTCCTTTACCTTTTCCTTCTTTCAAGTGACTATGTCACAAGACAAAATTGTAACGTGCTTTCATGAATATGTAATGAAAAAAAAAAAATTATACAAAGTATTAGCACTCTATGTCATAGCAATAGTAAAAGTAGTAGCAAAGTGTAGCATCATAATTACAAACCCAAACTGTGGCGAACACACGCCAAATAAGTGCTATAGGAAACATATAAGTGTCCTGGATAAAGTAATAAGAGAAGGAAAATGAAAAAAGAAGGAAGCTGCATCATCATCAACGGAGTCTGGAAAGGAGAGTTTGATCTCCAAAACGGCTAGGCCCACCAATGCTAGAAAGAAGGCGCTCGCGACGGCCTTCCAAGTCTGCCACCTCCTTCTTCAGAATCTCAATCTGCGCATCAATAACATCAACAGCTGGCTGAACTCTCCTCATAAAAAGGGCTCAGGCAACCTCACGGAGATGATCCAGAATAAACTTCACAGCAAAGCCCACACTGATAAGCTCCTAAATCGTGGCCCTCCACTGCAGGATCCTCTCAGTGGAGACGGTGTCAACGAAGTTATGCTCAATGTTGTTCATCACGCTCCCTAGCATCTTCAAGAAATGCTCCCTGGCAGAACGGCCAAAATGGAATCCCTGCATAAAATCACCATGGCTGCTATAAACCATCACTAAGTGAGAAACACAATCTTCGGGGACTCGGAAGCCATGGAAATCCACATAAGGGGGCCTAGAACCCCAGAAGTCTGCAGGACCAAGGTCATTGATCTCAAGCTGATCAAAGCGGGTGAAAAAGGCTGCAGCTTCACTCACAGGGTCCGGGATGGTGGCAGAATTGTTGCCCACCTCAAACTGAGAAGGGACAGAGAGAAGTGGACCTATTAAGAAAGCACGAGGAGAAATGAGAAGCCGTGATCTAAAAAAAAATGGAGGAGAAGATAAAAGGGAAGGGAAACTTACTAGGGCCAGCAGGAATGGGGGCTGTAGGAACGACAAAAACAGGCACAAAAGGTGCGACAGGAATAGGTGCTATGGGTATGGCAGGAACGGGCATCCCTACGTCTGCCGCAACTCCTAATCCCTCGAAGGTCTCTACAAACAGGGAAACAGACATACAAATAAAAAGGAGATTGCAGTAAGGAGTAAGCAGATACATATGTAGCAAAAAAAAAAAGGGAGAAAAAGAGAAAGGAAACATATAAAAAAAAAGGGGGCACATACCCATGAATTCGGTCTTGAGGGGAGCGCCCTCCTCTTTATCGGAGTCAGAAATCCTATTTTTCAGGACAGGCTCATGCTCAGGATCCTCAAGAATGTCCTCAGACTCCTCGGAAGACAAGTCTGCATTAGGACTGCGTGTGGCAGAACTAAGAATGGAAGATGGGGTGACTACCAAAGAAGAACCATCCTTCACAGCCTGAGATAGAGCTGCGAAGGGGTCACTGGTGGAGATAACAAGGGGCAGGATAGGGGAAGCAGCCTCTGTCTGAACAGCAGCAGGAATAACTCCCTCTTGAGGAGTAGGTGTTTGGGCAGAAATGGGTGTGGTCTCACTAACCCTCTCAATATGAGTACCTTCTTCTCTAGGTACCGGCTCGGAAGGAGGGGTAGGAGCCTCAGCAGGAACTCCATGTGTAGCGACAGAAGGAGCAGGTGTTGCAAACGCTACATCGGCCCCATCAAAAAAGCCCTCTATAAGTACACCCATGGAGGCAGAAAGCTCATCGGCGGTAGGATGATATATAGAAAGGGGTTCAAGCTCATCCTAAAAGACAAAAAAAGAAAGAAAAGGAAAGTGTATATGAAGACCGAAGGAACTTCTAATTGGATGAGACAAAACAGAAGCACGTGCAAAGAAAAGAAAGAGAAGAAAACAAAAGAGATATACCTCAGACTCAGGTTCATCAAGCAAAATGGGACGGGTGACTGACGTGTCCTCCTTGTGCTTAGACTGCCAAAAAAAAAAAAAGTAAAGGGAAGGGGGAACAAAAGAAAAGGTTAAAGAAAAAAGAGTCAGCAAGGTTAGCCATAAGAAAGTCAAAAGGTATTTTAGAGGTAACTTACTCCTCGCTTAGCAGCAAACGCAGGATGAAGAGTTGTCTTTCTCTTGCTGCCTCGTATTCTGCTGGCAAGGGGAGCATCTGTAGGTGGCCGTGGAGTAGCAGACTTAGACTTACCTGCAGACTTAAGCTTGGTAGGACCTTTCTTACTCGGTGCAGAAATGTTTGTCACTTTAACTTTCTTCTCCCAACCTAGCAGATAATCACCAGTGTGCCAATACCACCCTTTTTTCTCCTCATCCCATTCAAAGATGGTAGACCGGTTCTATTTCCTGGCATATGCTAACACGGACTTGGAGGGTAGGAGCAATTGAGGATTAGCCGAAATAACCATACTGAGCCCATCATGAGGAATAAGGGAGAAACCACGACTACCCACAAACTCTTGCTCGAACGAAGTCATCACTGCTTGCCAATACCTATGCATGGGAGGAGTACAAAGGCCCTCCCTCAGTGAGCCAGGAACGGTAACTGCACTGAAACGTTGCCTCCAGAATTCAAAGGTGGTATGCCACAGAAAGGGTCGAACCGAAATAGGGGACTCCATGAGAAAAGAAAGGTCATCAAGAATGTCCTGATCTAATCCAAACTGTCTTCTCACTCGGTTGGCGGGATAATGAACAAACCTGATGCCTTCATCGGCCAAGTAAGGCAACCATCCGGCATTGGTGGCCGCCAAATAAATAATCCCTGTCTCATCAAAACCAGTCAAGGGAGTGGTAGTCCCAACAGTGTCAACGAACAAACCCATTGCAGAATCTATACATGTATATCTCGCACCCAAATTTCTGTAAGCCCTTCAAGAAAAACCAACACCTTCATCGAAAGACTCAACAACAGAATAACCAATAGGCTTTAAACTAGACCAACGAAAGGCCAGCTGAAAATCAGACTTAAATCTGCCGCAGAAATCAGTAATTACCCTCGGGCATGATTGGTACTTCTCTTTAGCACAGCGAACGGGTTTACACTTTGCCAAAAGTTAGGCACAACGCTCAAATAGCAACTGCTGCAGAATAGTGCTATGAACGGAGGAGGTAACTATGTGGCAGGATCCCGCCTGACTCTCATCACTTCGCAGGATATCTAATTGGACATATAGATGCCCCAAGAACATAGGGGCCAACGGCAAGCTCACCCTGGCGGCTATCTTGATGGCTAAACGGAAGTATAAGGGCTTTATGGCGTAATGGGGGTGAGACCCAAAAACAAACTTGCAAAGCCAAAACGCAACAAAAGCCGCGCGGCGGGCGGTCACAGAGAACTTAGAAGAAGAACTAACCCAGTATGACAACTTGGCATTCCCGATCATCCTCTTCTTCAATTTAGCCTTAATGGCCTCTTCCTCCGAAGAAAGTTCTAGAGTGGCATGATCAGCATCGCCAAGAATGGGCAATAGTAATTGGTTGGCCACGTCTTTAAGGGTAACGGTGAGTTCGCCGCTGGAGAAGAAGAAGGTTTGAGTGGTAGTACATCACCGACGGACCAAGTGACGAAGGTTGTAGAGGTTCTGGAAGTTAGACAAGCAGCGAGATGAAACGATGGCCTTCAAAACACCGGCCCGCTGCAACAACCCCATGAAGCCCATGTCGGATAACTCATTATCTACCCATTCTCTCCAACCCAAGGCGATACCCAACCCAAATTCGAAATGGATAGGCATAGGGAGCAAAATGCCTTGGCGAATGACTAGATCGGGGATCGAAGAGGCCAACGGGGCCTAAGAAACATCGGGGTTTCGCCGACTAAGGGCAAGCCACACACGGCCCGGCAGCGGCGGCGCGTAATCGCCGGGAATCTTTGGGAAATGAGGATGGATGTCATACCATGGATCGATTAGAGGGGCGCATTCACTGTCGGGGTAGCGCTGTGCTTTTTCCTCGTCGGAGTGTTCCGACTCAGAATACTCGGCTTCCTCGCCTACATCAAGTACGGCGGGAGGGTCGGAAATGGCCTCTTTCCCTTTACGGCAGGAGGAGTTTTGGCTTTTCACCGGCGCCATAGTATAAGGGCTTGATCAGAGTAAATGGGTGTGAGTGTTGAGAAGAAGAAAACGGTGAAGGAAGGGGAATAGAGAGAGTGTGTTTTTTTGGAAAAGGAGGAGTTTGTGTTTGAAACACGAAGGGACTCCTTAAATACCGGCATGAAGGAAGGCGACGGGTCAGCCATCGGAATGGGGATGAAATTAATGAAACAGCGGCTATGTTTTAGAATAACTGCTAAACTGGGAAATTCGAAGAGACAACACTGTTCACTGCAGGAAAAGAAAAGAAAATATATTTATATATATATGAGAAGGGGTCTACTGTTTAAAAAGCCACTGCAGGCCCAAAGTAATGTAAACAAAGAAAGTAAGGGATTAATGGCAAGTCCATAAATCCCAAGGATGAGAATGAGGTAATTGGGGTAAAGAAGCCCAATGAAGTTAGTAAAAGCTCATGAGAATGCAGAGTCAGTAAAAGGGTTAAGGAAGCCCAAAGAAAACAAATGGGGCAAGGATGCCCAAGAGAAAAATAAAAGGGACACAGAAGCCCATAAGTAGGAAAACCAATGGCCATGTTAAGCCACTGGGGGAAAGAATAAAACGGCAGGCCTAAGGAGGCCCAGCAGGATTGAGTCATTATAGTAGAAATGACAGAGTGATATGGCAGGAAATGAGGGCAATCAAGAAGTGGGCCGAAAGAAATGTAAAGCCCAGCAACAAATAAAGCACAGCCCCTAAGGGGAGTGGGAAATCAAAAAGCAGCTCACATGAAAGGTCAAAAAACGGACGGTAGACTATGCAGGCAAGCCTTCAGACCACGGAGGACGCATGAGCAGCAAGCAAATTTTGGACGTACATGGAAAGAGACGCACGTGCAAAGGCCCAGACCTCACCAGCCTGTACCCAGCCAATATAGGATGTGGTGAGGTCATGGGTCAGAGGTAAGAGCGCATGGTTTGGTGGTGAGGAAAGGGGAAAACTTATTTTGAGGTTCTTGCCAGGGCTCTTTTGGGGGAAGTGTCTTGTTGGGATGACACACCACCCAAACGGGCAAAGCTGAGCTGGAGCCACTAGGTGCATGCCATAAGGGATAGGGAGAGAAGAGGTACCCACACCGTAGCAGGAAGGGGTGCCACGGCAGACTAAGAAATAAAATAGTCCTCTTTATCTGGTAATGGGGAGCAGCACACAGACGGTCCAGTGGTGGTCGGCAAGTACACCCAGACCAGACAAAGGTGGTTAAGGGCTAAAACAGTAAAATCCGGCCACGGCAGGTGTTATAAAAGGGGAAGACGACCATTTGAGGAAAAACAACACAACACATCACAAAAAAAGATAGAAAACAAGGAAAAAGAAAAGAAAGGAAAGATAAGAGGAAAAACTGAAACAAAGAAAGAAAGAAAAAACAAAAGGAAAAACAGAGAGTTAGTTCGGCAGGCATGCACTAATAGGTTATTTTCCCTCTCTCCCTCTCAAAATCCTACCCTCTACCAAGAGCAAAAAGGGGGTTCCTCCGGGCACCAACCATTCAAGTTCGTTTCCCTCAAAACAATTAATTTCTGCAGCAGGATTTTCTTGGGAGATTAATTGCGTTGAGAAGAGGCGTTCTTCCCTCTCTGGTTTTGGGTCCTGCGGACTAGACTTATGCTGAGTTCTTTCTTCTTTTGATTGACCCATATGCTGACTACTCATTTATTTGCTTTCTTTAAATTTTTGTTGTTGTGATTATCATCATTAAGTATGGATTAACTGTTCACTCTAATTAAGAAGCCGAAGTATTCTTCTTTTGTTTTATTATCATGTCTGCTTGCCACGACTCATTCAGAATAGCTCTGCCTGCCGTAAACATGCTCCTGGCAGATGAGGTATAGTTTGCGCACAAACCGGACCAAGTTGAGTTCTAGTTGGACTGGTCTCAACTCCCTTACTCAGAACATTCAAGCCTAGTACCGCAGGAGGCAGCCCAGCCCAGTACAACAATAGTACTGCAGGAGGCAACCCAGTAGAGCACAAAAAATCCCACCACACTTAGATACCAAACATAATATCCAGCAAACACAACAATCTGAAACCAAATACTATAAGCTTTTACACCTCTCTCTCTCTCTCTCTCACACACACACACACACGCACACGCGCGCACGCACGCACACACACATTGAAATCCAAATCTCTATTTCCAATAACCATGGCCGAGCATGATGGAGTAAGAGGAGACATTGGTGGCTTAGGGCGAGGCTTCGACAGCAGATGCCTAAGGGGAACCGCAAACGTGGAGGAAGTAGCCATGGGCGATGTGAGGAGGAGAAGTGGGTCTCGTTCATTTAGATAACTTACTGGAATAGATCTACCTCCACCCACTCTGTGATGGGTGATTGGGATTTGATATCGGCGGTAGTGATACATATATATGCCTCGTGGTTTTGAATGTGTTGTTGGAGTAGAAATGACAAAATCGATTTCTGGTGGTTGGGTGGTCAACCTTCAGTGGTTTGGATGTTGATGGTGGCTGTAAATCGTCAAATCTGTGGTGGTTTTGATAGTTGTGTGATTAGTGTTCGGTTGCTAGGAAAATATATAAAAAGAGAAGAATAGAAAATAAAATTGAGTCTTAATAATTGTGTGATTATTGTTTTGTTAGATTGTTGTGTTGCTGGGAATTGTGTTTGGTAGCTAAGAAAATGTTTTAAGAATGCAAAAGTAAATAAAAGAAATTGAGAATTTTTATTAAAAAAAATAATCTTTTTTTTTCCTTTCAATTCATGTTTTTTTTACATGAATTAATAAATAAAAAAAATGCTTATGTGGGTTTTTAAATATTTAATTATTTGATTTTATGTTATTATGTTAGTCATGTGTGCGGCAACAATGTAAACTCTTTGTCATGTAGGCATTTTTCGCTAATTACTTAATAATAAGGACTAAATTGACTGCAACTTAAAAACAACAGGGATAAAATTGACTACTACTAAAAAAAATGTAAGAACCAAATTGAAAGTGACCCTAAAATATAGGGACCAAAACGGTGTTTTTGTCAAGAATGGGACTGGAAATTGGCGGCTTAGAGCATTCTCATCAGTCTCACCAATTCAACATTTCAGCAAAAATTTGACTAAACCCAACCAAAATAATGTGCATCAGTCTTGGTAGATTAATATAAGTTTTTAGCGATGTAGAGTATCCTTGCTACATGTAGTGAGTCACTCTTCACACTACATTTAAAAGAAAGACTATTTTATTCAATTTTTTAGTCTGCCTTTCTTCTCCCTTCCTCTCTCTCTTCATCTGACTCTCTCTCATCTCCGTCTCTCCTCTCTCTTTGTTTGACCTTCTCTCCTTTAGGCAGAGGTAGATTGTGTGATGTAGTGGCGGTTAGATCCGTTGTTTTTGGCGGTGTTGTGTGAATCTGTCATTTTCAATGCTGTTGCGATTTGGTCTGGTGTGGTGTGGCGTTGTGATGTGTTTTGGTGGTGGTGTTGTGGTGCAATTTGGTGGTTCTGGTGGTGGTGCAATCTAGTAGTTCTAGGTGGTCAGATTTGGAATGTTGTATTTTTATTTTGATTTGAGTGGTTTTTGTAATTTGGGTTTTTGCTGGTTGTGTTATGGGTTGTATTTGTGGTAGTATAATTTTTAATTTGGGATTTAAAATGTGAATGAGAATTGAGAATAAATTATATTTGATTGCTACAATGATATAGTATTGAGATTGATGTATATGCATGTAAAAAATTAAATGGTTAAACTAGAAAAAGTAGAGATTTTTGGATTAATTTAGCCAAAAATTTGAGAAGATTGATGTGAATGCTTTGTGTCCGTTTGGGAATAGCTTATCTAGCTTTTTGCTGAAATTTTTTTGTTGAAAGTATGCTAAAGTATACTTGTACCTTGAAAAATTTTAAAAAAGTTAAAAAAAGGCGGGAAAAAGAAAGGTTTTAAAAAGCTGTATATTAAAACTAAAAACTAAAAATTTAAAGTTTAAACTGATACTAAACATGCTCTTAATAGTATCTATTTTGTTAGTGTTTTTAATTTTAATAGGTAGCGGGGTGGGCAACAAATAATAAATGATAAAAAATAATGTTGGGAAAAAAGAATAGTACAGTATTGGGCGTCCTTTGAATTTGATTTGATAGCTTTCACCCGGTGAGGTAATTTGCAGAGTAGCATTATTTTTAGCAACTATATTTTTAGTTGGTATGTTTTGGAAAGATATTAACAAACTAGTGTCTCGAGTGATAGAGGGTCGAGATTAGTGACCAAAATCGAGTCATTAAGACTCGAATTCAATTCCGATGTGGAACAAAAAAGCCATGTGAAAATCGAGTCTGTAAGACTTGAGTTCCATAGAGAGGAGAGAGAATGACGAAGGAGAAGAAATCCAGCAGAACAAAGAAGAGATACCCAGTAGAAGAAACCCAGTAGAGCAAAGAAGAAGAAACCCAAAACATCACAAACCCACGTGAAATTTTTTTCAAAAACCAAAAAAAAAAAAAAAAAAAAAAAACAAGAAAAGCATCTAAAAAAAAAAAAACCCAACCTTAATGATGAAGTTGTGGACCGATTCGGTCTGGACTTGGCTAGTCGTTTCCCGTATCGATCGAAAATTAAACGACAAGGGCCTCGAAGAAATGGGTCCTAAAACGAAGAAGAAACCCAGAATGAAGATGAAGAAACCCAGGAAAATGAAGAAATCTAGAACGAAGAAACCCAGTTGGACGGTAATTCTTAATGAAGGAACTCGAGTCTCTGAGACTCGAGTTCCACGTGGATTTTTTCTTCCACAACAGACTACCAACACCTTGCAACTCGAGTTTTATAGACTCGAGTTCCACGTGGATTTTTTCTTCTACAACAGACTACCAACACCTTGCAACTCCAGTTTTATAGACTCGAGTTTCAAAGATTCGAATTGCTAGTTTGTTAAATAGTTTTGCAAATTTGACAACTAACTAAAATATTTTAAAATTAATGATAAATGCAAAAAAAATTAAGTGGCAGCTCTACCAAGCCTCCGCATCATCATCATCATCATCCTCCTCCTGGCATATAATTTTTTAATTTTTTTTAAAGTCTTTCAGCTCTCTTACTTACTATTATTTATTAATATTATAATAATAAAATCAATCATCACTGTTCAGTATTCACTACCCGAGAGTAAAAGAGTAAAGAGCAAGTAGTAGTCGAAAGTAGAGAGAAAACTGGATTTCCCAAAATGTCACTACTCTCAACTCTTCTTACTCTTCTTCTTCTTCACTCTCTCATGATCTCAATCAAAATTTAATAAAGATCTGCTTCTTCTGTTCATTAGGGTTTCTTCTTCTGGCAACTGTAATTTTGGGGGTTGAGGTTAGGGTTTCTGTTGTTTCTTAAATATTAAAAAAAGATGTACTCCTGCTCAGTGCTGATGACTGGGTTTGGATGAACCAATATTATTAGAGGTTTTAGTTCCTTTATTATAATAAGCATTGGTTTCTTTGGATTTTTCAACAATGAGACTCTCTTCTTCATCCGCTGCCTTTAATCAACACTCTCAGGAAGGTAACCCCAGTTTCTTTTTGATTTTTTGTTTTCATAATTATGCCAACACCTTTTGTAACACTATCCAATTATTATTTTATTTTTACTTCCCCAATGTTGTGGTTTGGGTAAAAAGAAATGGCTTAATAAATAAACTTGACCCATTTCAACATCTAAATTTATGGTTAAGCTTGAGTTCATTTAAGCATTAGTATTCATGTATGTTGGGGTTTTCGAAGTAATGGGTGGATAAACTTCAGCCATTTCAACTTGTATAATAAGCTGTACCTCATCTCATCTCATCTCTACGCAAGGTGGAGTCATAAGATGGCTTAATCGTTGATACTCTATTTTTGCTGCCTTGACTTCCAATGCTGATTTCTTAGGTAATTCAGTAAATTTGATGATGATGCACATATAATGTTTCATGTGTATTCCTTTCATGCAAGCATGGTGCAGGGGAGAAGAAATGTTTGAATTCCGAGCTATGGCATGCATGTGCAGGCCCTCTGGTGTCTCTGCCTCCTGTTGGAAGCCGTGTGGTCTACTTTCCTCAGGGTCATAGCGAGCAGGTTAGTGCAAGTCGTAATTATTATTATTATTTGATAGCTAAATATATCTTATTTAAATACTTATAGAAAAACAGAGGAAAATTACAATAGAATTATATCAAGCTAACATTGCTGTTGTTATCATCATAATCATCTTTGATAGTTTAGTATATTTTATTTAAATACACTGGAGTACTTCTAAAAAAGAAGAAAAATACACTACAAGTATATCAAGCTCAAGAAGTGTTTGTTCAATATGTAATATAGACACTGCTTAGCGCAGCCATCCAATCATACAATGATCTCAAAAATAATTGTTTGCTACAACATGAATGAAGATAAAAACTTAACGGGACACTGAGGAACTAGTGGACTAAACAATAGGATTTGTACAAAAGAAAGCCACAAATAGCTTTTGCTTTGCTATTCTCGCTTGATAACAATGGAGGAGGCATTTTAAGTAGTATGTCCAATTGAGGAAGAATTGCAAAGGAGGTAATTTTCAAAGTCATAATCAAGTAATATTCAAAATAGGTAATTACAAAGAAGAAGAAATATACCCATTCCTCATATGCTTTTCCCATCACCCTCTTCCTTCCCCTCCTATCTCTCTCTCTCTCTCTCTACCCCCCCCCCCCCCCCCCAAAGAACAAAAGAAAAAGAAAAACCAAATGTTGTGTAAATGAAAATTTTAGTTATTGTCTAATTTGAAGCTATTGCCTTATGTGCCATTGTCTTGCTGCCTATCGTATCATATAAAAAAATTGAATACAAATGTTGTTGCTTGAATAGCTGAAGCTCCTAGCTTGAAGATATCTCTTAAATTATGCCATTATTTCTTAATCCCAAATTTTCCATATCGGTAATTTGTTATCCTCAATGTTACATGTGCAGGTTGCTGCTTCAACCAACAAGGTAGTGGATGCACATATTCCCAATTACCCTAACCTGCCCCCACAACTTATTTGTCAGCTTCACAATGTGACCATGCATGTATGTCTAGATCTGTTTAGTTACATCTGCTTTAAACATTGTGTTGGCTGCTCCAACTATTAAATCTTGTGATGTTACAGGCAGATGTGGAGACAGACGAAGTATATGCTCAAATGACCTTGCAACCGCTGAGTCTGGTACTTTGCTTTGCTGCGCTTGGAGTTTTGAGATTGCTATTACTTTTTAAGTTTCATGGGATAACATAAACTATTTTGTAGCAAGAGCAAAAAGATGTATATCTACTGCCTGCAGAATTGGGTACTCCCAGCAAACAGCCAACCAACTATTTCTGTAAAACATTAACTGCAAGTGATACTAGCACTCATGGAGGATTCTCTGTTCCTCGCAGGGCAGCTGAAAAAGTTTTTCCTCCTCTTGTACGTGACATTTGATTTAAGTAATTAACCATGGTCTGATTTTCATGATTTTTTTTTTTCTCTTATTAATCATCTTTTTTATAAATTGTTCCTCCAGGACTACTCGCAGCAGCCTCCAGCTCAAGAATTAATTGCTAGGGATCTTCATGATAATGAATGGAAATTCAGACATATATTTCGAGGTAGTTTCCCACAATGCCCTTGTTCAAAACTCTATTTCGTTAGCCACGAAATATAAAATGTTGAAACTTGCTTTGTTTTTCTATCATGGCACTTTTTTATTGTTTATTCTGTTTCCTTCAGCATTTGATTTGCCTAGTTTACATGATATCGTTGTTCTAGCTTTGCAAGTGAGTAATATTAGTGAGCTTGATGTTCCATTAATTTGTGTTTTGAATTTTTAACAAAAAATTTACATAGAATACTTACTTAAGTCGCTTGAGCAATATACATGGTCTTGTATTTCCTACCATGTTAATTTCTCTTTGGGATTTGAATTTACAATGTAACAACCTCTCTAGTTGGTTGTTATGCATTAATGCCGCTGTTGTTTTACTTGTATACATGCTGTTTTCATTTGTAGTTTGGCTCCATTGGCTTGTTCAGATTGGTTCAAGTTTGTGTTTTATGTTTTTTATGGTTACACTGTTGTCCTTCTCAAGTTAGGAAGGTCATACTCTTGGATTATTGAAATCCTACTAACCTTTGGGGTCTTAGCTAGAATCCTAGTTGCATTGTCTGTTTGAAGACATAATGATTTTATGATTGTGTGATTGTTTGGTAGAGAATTGTGTGATTGTTTGTGGATGTGATGCACGACATATTTCAATGTGGTTGATATAGGAATTTGTCTAGTGTGGTGGCTGTGGACTGATTTGTTTAGAATAGAGAATTGGGTGATGATGTAGGAAAACTTTCACAAATGTTGGTTTTTGGCCAGTGGTTGCTGCAATTGGGATTTAGACACGTTAGAGCACTTGTAGCAGTGGAGTTAGAGCACTTGTAGCAGTGGAGCTAAATAGCTATATAGCTATTTTAGCTCCACCAAAACACAAAAATCAACCATACAGCAGTGGAGCTAAAGGTATTTTTTTTACCTTCATTGCTACCGTACACAGCTATCTATGGCTGTGCACTGTAGCTGAGAGCTAAATTTTTTTTTTTTTTTTTTTTAATTCTCCAGCCCGGATTAAAATAATATACGTTTGTTTATTTTTTTATACTCTTTTATTCTCACCGTGCCTCTCTCAGTGTCACTCTCTGAAACTCTCATCTCTCAAAACTCTCTCAAGCTCACTCTCTCAAACTCTCACCTCTCTGTTTCACCGGCGGTAGTGGCCCGACTCATCCTCAACGTCACCGACCCACTAGCCGTCCCAAGCCGCCGATCAGCGTCGGTGGGTGGCTGGGTTCGTCGGCATCGGTGGGCTGTGGGCTGGTTGAATAGTCGGCGTCGGTTGGGTTCATCGGCGTCGGTGTGCTGTGGTGTGCTGTGGTGGGTCAGTGTGGTTCGTGAGTGGGTCGCTGGGTTCAATACGGTGTCTGTGTGGGTGGGTTTGTGGGTAGATTGGTGTGTTCGTGGTGGTGGCTTGGGTGGGTTTCGTGGTGGTGGGTGTGGGTGTTGCCTGGTGGGTGTGGGCTTAGTTGATTTTTTTTTTTCTTTGTTGTGGGCTGTGGTGGTGGTGGTGGTGGTTGTGGTTGTGTGTGTGGGGCTGTGATGGTTGTGTAGTGGTTGTGTGTAGTGGATATATTATTTTATTATAGTGGATATATTATTTTATTGTGATGTTTATATTATTTTATTATGTTGAAAGCTAGAATAGATCCACTGCTGCAGCATGTGTGTAGGTAAAATAGATAAAGTAATTTTTTGTGGTGCCAAATAGCTAAATTTTTTGCTCCACTGTTGTGGATGCTCTTAGTAGCCTCAAATTGAAAGGAAGAATCTCTCTCTCTCTCTCTCACACACACACACAAAAATATGCACGAAAGATTTCTGACTTGGTTATCAAAACCCTTACACCCACACACAGTTGATAGTCCATCCACCAAACTCCCAATCACCAAGACACTATAATTTATAAGAAAATACTTTGGAGAGAGAAATCAATTTATTTTTCTTGGGTTTTTTGTAGAGAAGGTTTGTTCGTAGCTGATAGCTACATTTAGGGTTTGTTTTATGTATCTTGGTGATGGTGACTAGGGTTCATGACATTCTTGAAGCGGTGTGGTTGCTTGGCAAGATCAAATGAATTTTTTATCATTTCTGTTCGGTCTACCTAACGAAATGTGACAAAAGGACTAATTGGTTATAAACCTATCCGCAGTGGCTTCTAATTTCAAGGGTAAAATTGTGTTTTTGGTCCCCTAAATATGGGTTGTGTTAAGTGTGTATGATTTGGTTCTTCAAATTTTTAAAAGGCGAAAATACCATTTTAGTCCCTATATTTTCTGGTTATAGTCAATTTGGTCTCTACATTTTGGTGGCAGTCAATTTGGTCCATGTTATTTCAACTTGCAGTCAGTTTGGTCTCTACTATCAACTTACTAATGGAAAATGCCTACGTGGCTAATGGCATGCACAGTTGGCACACTTAAAGTTGACTTGGCTATTAAAATTAAAAAAAAAATTAATTGGCATTAAATAATTCTATGTTATCATTTAAAATTAATAAAAAATAAAAAAAAATTAATTTTTTTTCTTTTAATCTTTCCTGCACTTTCATATTACCCAAACAGAACTAATTCATTTTCTTTCATGTATTCTGCAGACTCAATAATCACACAGATTTTTACAAAAACAACATCAATTCCAATGCCACCATAATTAAACATTTCCAAAATCACAAATTTATTGCATAATTGAGAATTAGTATTCGTGCATAACCCATATCCAATGATCACATCAAATTTAAAACAAGAACAAGTCCAGATTTTTCCAAATCCTCATCAATGAGGTGGTACTCATGCATAACCCATTTGGTATGAACACCAGGAGGAGCACGACCACTGTGGTAAACAAGGGTGTTCTTCATCCAGTGCAAAAATTGTGACGTCCTTCCCAGTATTATTCCAATACGTCTTTATAGTAGCCCGTTTCATCCTTACTCCCCAATCCCAGAAACACTAGAGATTTTAGTGGACTCACCCTTAGATAGAAGAGAGAAATGGGATAGATCGGGTTTAAAGAGAGTGGGTTTGGCCATGAGAAATGAGAGAACTACCACCTGGTGGTGGTGATGAGCGGCGGTGATGAATGCTTGGCCATGTTCAGATTGGGGATAGAGAGAGGGCGGAGAAAACATAGAGAGTTAAGACCGAGAGAAATAGAGATTAGATTGCAGAGAAAAAATTTGTGTTTTTGTGTTTGATTGCTAAGAAAGTGCAAGAAAAGTTATGAATGTTCCTACTTATTTTGTTTTTTTTTATCTTAAAAATTGAAAAATTAAAGAATTTTTTGTTTAAAATTTTTTATTCATTTTAAATGCTGATTTGGAATTATTTAATGTCATCAAAATTTATTCTTATTATTTTAATAGCCACATCAACTTCAAGTGTGCCAACTGTGCATGTTGTTAGCCACGTAGGCATTTTCCGTTAGCGAGCTGATGGTAGGGACTACATTGACTGCAAGTTAAAAATAACAGGGACCAAATTGACTGCTACCAAAATATAAGAACCAAATTGACTCTGATCCCAAGATATAGGCACTAAAATAGTATTTTTACCTTTTTTTTAATGCAACACTAGGTTCCTCTGTTTGTATTACATTAATATATAATAATGAAATGCTGGTGCACTTGTATGTAAGAGACTAGAATCAGGAAGTTATTGAAGATACCTTATTCGGATTTGATTTATAAGAGTCTTTACTCAGAAGATAAGATACATTGCCCTCACCAAGATGTGCTGAATTTTCCTAGACTTTTGAGGATAAGGCTGGTTGGTTGGAACGGCCTTTTGAGGAAGTAGAGATTTTTGGGGTGGTTAAGGATTTCAATGGAGATAAAGCTCCTGGACCTGATGGTTTCCCTATGGTGTTTTTTCAGACTTGTTGGGCCATTTATTAAAATAGTTCTTCTGGAAGTCTTTTAGTATTTTTTTGAGAATGCTTAGTTTGAGAAGAGTTTGAATGCCACTTTCAATTTCCTTAATTCCTAAGAAATCTAATGTAGTGGAGGGTAGGGACTTTCAGCTTCTTAATTTGATGGGGGGTGTATAAAATTATTGCTAACAAATTGAAAATGGTGCTTGGGGACATTATTTATGAATCTCAAAATGCTTTTGTTAAAGAAAGACAAATTTTAGATATCGTTCTTATTGCCAATGAATGTTTGGATGAAATCTAGAGTTCCTGGGGTGTTGTGTAAGTTGGATGTAGAGAAGGCATATGATCATGTGAACTGGGGTTTCCTCATTATATGTTGGATCATTGTGGTTTTCCTGAAAAATGGAGAAGGTGGGTTTCTTTTGGCATCTCTACAGTCAAATTCTCTTTTCTTATTAATGTCACTCCTTGTGGTTTCTTTAGCTCTAAGGGTATAAGACAAAGTGATCTGTTATCCCCTTTATTGTTTGTCATTGTTATGGATGCTTTTAGTAAATTGTTGGATAAGGCAGTAAGGGATGGTCTCATGTCTAGAGTTAGTGTGGGTCCCATGGGCAACTCTTTGCAGGTGACCCATCTTCTCTTTGCCAACAATACCTTGGTCAGATTATGTTTCTCCGGCTAGTAATGTTTTGGTTTGAAGTTGTATTTGGGCTGGAAATTAATATGGGAAAGTCTGAATTAGTCCTTGTGGGTGTGGTTCCAAATATAGCAGATATGGTGGATGTGCTAGGGTGCAAGCAAGGCTTCTTCCCAATGAAATATTTAGGTCTTTCGCTAGGTGCGAATGTTAGAGATAGTTCTATTTGGAATACAATTATTGAGAAGATGGAGAGGAGATTAGCGGGATGGAGGCTGCAAACAATATCGAACAAATTCAACAAAACTTTCTTTGGAGTGGTATGAGTGATGATAAAAAAACTCACCTGGTGAAATGGGCTATGGTTGGTGCTGGTCCTTATGATAGTTTGTGGAATAATATCAGTCAGGGATGGCCTTCTTTGTCTCGTTATATTGTGTATGAAATAGGTGATGGGTTGAGGGTGAAGTTTTGGCAAGACCGATGGTGTGGGGAGACACCTCTTTTTGTAAGCTATCTTGAATTAATTAGATTTTGTTGAGATAAGGAGGCCAGTGTGGTTGAGCTTATGAAGTTTACTAATGGAACCCTTCATTGGGATGTACATTTTTATAGGGCTGTCCATAATCGAGAATTGGAGGCTTTGTTGAGCTTCATGGATACCATAAATGGCACTTCTGTAAAGGGGATTGGAGAGAATAAAATCAGTTGGAAACCAGACAGAACTAAGGGGTTCATAATTAATGCTTATTATTGTCTGCTAGTGGGCTCTAATGATTTATGTTTCCCTTGGAAAAGCATATGGAAGCAGAAGATTCCCTCTCGAGTGGCCTTCTTTGTCTAGATTGTAGCTTGGGGGAAATGTTTGACTATTGACAATTTAAGAAAAAAGAAGGTTTTGTGCGAGTGTAATGGTGAACTGGTTCACCATCTTTTCCTTCATTGCTAAGAAGCACGGGTGCGTTTTAGGACTCGGGAGCGGGACTCGGAAATTTTTGTAAAAATAGGGTGCGGGTGCGGCAATTAAAAAATTATTAAAAATATTTTTATTTATATTTTCTATATATTTTTACCATTAAAATATTCTTAAAAAACACATTACTATGGCCTTGATTCACAAAACAAAGAAAGAAGAAGGTAAGAAACACAAAACAAAAAAGAAAACACAAAAGAAGCAACAAATATTCAGAATAAAATTGAGGAAGGACAGATTTAGGATGTTTGGGCCTCATTCAAAGCTGATTTCGGCTGTTTCGGCATGATTCAAGGCCAATTTTGGCCTTTTTCGGCCGTTTCAATCAGTTTAGGCCGCCGGCCGATACGATCCGATTCGGTTGATACAACCTGATTCTGGCCGAATCGGCCCGGTTCGGCACTAATCGGCCTGAATTCGCGCGAATTGGAGCTGAGTCGGATCGAATCCCAAAAAAAAAAACAAAAAACCCTCAGTCGTGGCATTGACGCGCGGGCAGCGTCGGTGGCCGCACCCTGCGTCGGACTCCGGTGCGGCACCCTCCCAGCCGCATCGGTGCTTCCTAGCTTCATTGTCCGATTGCCATGGATTTGTGGTCTATGGTTTTGGGCTTATTTGGAGTAAGTTGGATTATGCCAAAGTCAATTGTGGGACTTGGGTGGTTTGGTTGTCATCGGAATGGTCATATATGGATAATTGTTCCCCATTGTCTAATGTGGTGTCTTTGGATGGAAAAAAATAGTAGGTGGTTTGAAGATAATGAGAGATCCATATCAAATCTCAAGTTATTTTTCTTTAGAAACTTAGTAGATTGACTGTTAGCTTTGCGAAACCAATCATTCTCTTCCTTTCTTGAATTTCTTGATTTATTTAATTTTTGTACTTGATTTGTTTACACTTCTTGTGTACTAGGGCATCCATTTTTTTGATATCAATAAATCTTATTAATTATCAAAATGGGTTATGGTTTGTGCTCCTCTTCATTTTGGGGGCTGGCTATTAGAAGTTTGAGAAGTTTTAACAAAGCGTTGTTTGGAAAATGGTTATGGAGATTGGGAATGAGTGACAAGCCTTGTGGAGGAGAGTGATAGGGATAAAGTATGGTTGTGAAGGGGGAGGTTGGTGCTCTCTTCCCATTATTGGCCCTCATGGAGTGAGTTTGTGGAAGTCTATTAGCCGTGGCTAGCCTTCTTTCGTTCGTCACTTCTTGTTTGAGGTTGGGACTGGGTTTTCTATTAGATTCTGGCAGGACATTTGGTGTGGGGACATCCTTTTGCGATTGAGGTATCCAGAATTATTTGCTATATGTCGAAATAAGGAGGCCTATGTGGCTGATTTGCCAGGAAGCACATGCACGGATACGGGAACTAGTACGGGTATGGATACGGTATGATGACATTGCAATTTTTGAAAAATTAGGACACGTGTGTGGCAGGCGGGTGTACGGCAAGCGGGGATACGTATATTAAATTTTATATATATATATATATAATTTTAAAGCTTACAATTTTTTTTTTATAACAAAAATATTATTTGTTTTTAAATAATTGTTAAAAATTCTTTTGTAAGTATATTTTAGCCTAGCCAATATATATATATATATATATATATATACATATATCTATTGTCTACCTAAATAATGAAAAAAGAATAATAAAAAGCTAACTCATAAAAGAAAATTTTAAAAAGAAGTTGGCCTAACCTAAGCATAAATGGACAAAACAAAAGGGCAAAAGGGACAAAAGTCACAAAACAAAAAGGGTAAAAGGGGGAATCACAAAATGGATTTAGATTTGGCCTTCGGTCCTTCCTAAGAGAAGAAGAAGAAGAAGAAGATCTGCGATGGGCTGGGTTAGTTAGTCTTTTTTTTTTTTTTTTTCATGACGCATGTCCTAGAAGTGTCTAATCCATGTCCGGGACGTATCCGATTATTTAAAAAAAAAAAAACAGCTGGGACACGCGTGCAGCCGTGTCCCAAGAATATCCTGCATACTCGTGTTGAGTATGTGTACGACATAGACACGGCACCCAATTTTCCGTGTCTGTGCTTCCCAGCTTTATGCACTTGATTTGTACTTTGTCCTTGATGTATACTTCTTGTATATTCAGGTGACACCCTTCTTTTTTTAATATGTTTTTATTACTTATATATAAAAAAAAGAGACTGAAATTGAACCGATCTCATTTAAGGGACTAAAATTGAACTGACCGTATTTTTAAGGGATCAAAAATACAAGAAATAAAAGGATGGAAAGTCATAATGGATGGAAAATAGATGGAGGGTACTAATGGATTGGTGTTGTATGTGCAAGTGAAGTGGACAATCTGTTGATGGCTTGTTACTCTATTTCCCCTTGGCGTATGATATTTGGTCTATGGTGTTTGGCATGTTTGGGTTGGATACGAAGGTTTGGGGCATTATTCTGTGGATATTTGGGGCACTCTGCCTTATGCATTATGTGGCTTCTGTGGAGAGAACACAATACTTGCACATTTGAAGGCATTGGGAGCTCCTCCTCAAGCCTGAAACTATTATTACTTTGGACTCTTTTTGATTTTATGGTTGCTCTTAGTGGCCATTCTTTTTCTACTTTGCTAGAATTTATGGATTTATGCACTCTTAGCTGATTTGTATTTCATACCGTCTGTACAGTTCCTGTATAGTGGTTGTACAACTTTTTCCCAATCTTTTTCTGCTTTGCTAGAATTTATGGATTTATGCACTCTTAGCTGATTTATATTTCACACCCTCTGTACATTTTCCGTGTGTAGTGGTTGTACCACATGACTCTAAGTAGGCCAAGTGACTAAAAACACATTTGGATAGCCTTTCGAGTTGACACATAGTAGGTTGGAGAAACCTTCCTACTGTTTTCACATTCTATTTTTTTTATTTTTTGGTTAATTATTATTATTATTATAATATATTTTTGTGGCTAGTTACAATTTAATCATTATAATAATTCTTATGGTTTTGGGTGGTTTCAGATTAAGTCTTGAACTTTAAAAGTTGCAATTAAAACCCTTATTTTTTGCCAGTGTTTTAATGCAGATGCAGCCATAGAAGATTAATTTGTTACTACTTTCCAAATTCATCTATTCAAGATTTAATTTATGGTCCACATGTGAAGTCCAATTGATATAAAAGTCGTGTGGTTTAAAGATCTAGATATATGTGTCCTAGGGTTAAAATATGGTCAATTTTGTATTCAGGGGGAAATCTAAGTATAATTGGAAATCTTTGCTAATTAAGGGTATTTTAGTTGAGTCTAGGATAATGTAGGAGATCCTAAGTGTATTAGATTTTCTTTTCTTTGTGTCTAAGTTAGCCTTTTATTAGTTATTATTTTATCATATTTTAGTTTACTAGTCAAACTAGGAATCCTAATACTACTAGTACAAGAAACAGTGTTTATATATAATGGTCAATGTACTTGAAGGACAGACTGAGTTTTTCACCAAAAAATAGAGTTGCGTTGGCCTTATTGTTCTTTTTCTTACTTCTCTCTTTTCTTCTTTACTTTCTTGTTGTACTGTTTGTACAACCCTTAGCCCTCGTTTGGGAGGAGGGAATTGAATGAAATGGAAAGGAATGAAAAGAATAATTTTAGAATATTTTTTCCTTCCCTTGTTTGGGAGTTTTAATAGAGGGAATGGAAAGTCCATTCCTTTGTTTGAGAGTTTAAGTGGGAGGGAATGGAATGGGTAGGAGAGAACACTCATTCCTCTCTATTCCCTTAAAACCTCAAATTTTCATTTCTCCCAAAATTGGGAGAAATGGGAGGGAATGAAATTAGATTTAATGAATTTTTTACTAAAACTCCCAAAATACTCATATATATTCAACCTTTTATTTTAAAATAGGAGTTTAATGGTAATATTGTCATAAAATGATTTCATTCCATTCCCCCTATGTTACTCCCAAACAAAATTACTTACATTCCATTCATTTTCATTCCTTTCCATTCCTTTATTTTAAAACATCTAATCAAGGTAACTTAATTCTATTTCATTCCTTTCCCTTGCGTAAATACATTCCATTCCTTTTCATTCCCTTATGATCATTCTATTTCATTCCATTCCGTTCCCTTATGAACTCCTTACTATAAATTTCTCCCTTTTCCTTCTTTCTTACAACCCCAAATCAAATCGTTGTCTCTTATCAATCAAATCCCCAAAGTCCCACATTTTCTCTATCAAATAGCCATAAAAAATCTTTAGATCCTAGCCAATTTTTAGTTCTAAACTTTTTTTTTAAAACACTAAACCCTAGATTTACAAATCCTCTTAAACTAGCACGTGACAAGTTCCCTAGTTTGTTTCTGTCTAATATACCCCTTTTGTCTATTTTTACACGTTTATTAACATGTACGTTAAATGATGTCGTTTTGGCATCTAATAAGCATAAAAAAGAAAAAAATTTCTTGCTGCCATGGGTAACCAAAACTTCCACCCATAGGTTTCCAGCATAATAAACCCATGAGAACACACCATTGGCTGAAACCCACAAAATGCCCATATCCATGTTTGAAAGGATTTTTTATTTTTATTTTTAAAAACCATATAAAAAGGCAAATTGGGCAACTGAATTCCATAGGACTTGTTTTTTTTTTGAATAAGTAAATTCCATAGGACTTCCATACAAGATATCATCTTCCATAGGAAAACAAGCAACAAACAATCCAATTCTCTGATACATGTGGTTGATCTTGATTATTAAGGAGATAGGCAAAATTCTTGGGACTAAGGCTTTGTTTTTATACTTATTAATACTTCTTTTCCTAGTGCATTAAAATTGCATTCTAGAAGAACTCAACCCCAACATCCCCCACCTCCCAAAAACACACACTTGCCAAAGTTGTGAGTTTCTTTTGTATGGTCAAAGTTTCTTTTGTACTAGTCGGTATGGTCAAATTTTCCATTTGGGTCATTCAACCTCTACATTTAACTCCTTCACTTTGTATCGCTTTTTGTGCCAGCCTATTTTGGACAATTCGGACATTTTGGGCATTTCAGCTGAAATATTTATTTTGCTTAGAAATGGTTCCAAACTGAATAGCTGTTGTTGCCAATGAAGACAAAGGCCTTGAAGTTGGTGCATTGGCCAGCCATGGTTCACAATCTAGACTCTGGAGTTACTAGAAGCTGGTCTCATCTCATCATTGGTTACCCATTTCTCTTTGTCACGTTGAGCTGAGTGATGCCAACCATGACAATGACCTTCCCTATCAGCCTAATTTGCCATGGTCTCTTCTAACACACTCAGCTATGGTTGATAGTGGAAAAAATAGAGTTTTGGGTTAAAGGAGGGACAATGAAACTGCTTGCTGGAAGAGAATAGTGTAGTTTTTGTTTTGTTTTTTGGTTTTGTTTTTGTTTTTGGCTTCTCCTTCAAAGAGTAGATTGATAAGGTAATTTGATTCTTTTGTTTGTGTGGAATGTGGTAAAATTAATGAAGGGGTCCAATGTTGGGGCATCTCTTATACATGTGACTGACCCTAATTATTTTGTTGAGGATCTCTAGGTGATCCCAAAATTTTAAAACTAAGGCTTGATTGTTGTTTACAAAAACACATAAATGTGAATACATGCGCGTGTGAACACACACGTATATATTAATAAAATAAAAATTGCAGTAACCTTGAAATGATACACCTGATATTGACTAGTACCAAAATATTTTGTTCACCTAATCAAACCTTGATGACACCCGTTATGGCTGTTCATCGGTTGGCCGGTGCTCCTTTTTGGGCCTTTTTATCATCTAACCATGACAATCATCAGGGTCGATATCTCCCCTGATTGACACTGATCAACCTTGCCGAAGTTCATTTTTCTGACATATCGGTGGCGGTTTTTGTAGTGGCTTGGCGGTCGGTTGCCACCGAGCACCGTCATTGAGAGAGAAATCTAAATGTTTCACACTAAAACAACCACCACCAATCACAAACCCATAAAATCTCCCAAGATTCAAAACACAAATTCAAAACCCACAAATCAAAATCCACAACAAATCAAAACCTAAAATCTAAAATATCAAAACCCACAACATATAAAACTAAACGAGGCTAGATATATGAGATTTGACTAAAGATTAAGGAGGAAACATCCACTGGGCTGAAGATCTGAGATCTAGCTGGGTTGAAGAAATGACAACGTGGCAGATTCCATCGGATTGACGGCTGGAAATTGTGGTAGATACTAGGTAGGGTTTGGGTTGGGGATTTGGGGTTTTTGTGGAGATTACAAGAGGCAAATTGAGAGAGCTGTATTTTCGAGTGAAATGAGGGAGACAGAGAGGAGGGTGTTCATATATGTATATATATTTGCATGTATGTATGTATGTATGCATATAGATGTTGGTTGGCTTGGTATCATTAGAATCCTAGATCCGCTGCCAACGACCATACCACGCTGACGTTGAAAAGCCCCACTAACCTCTTCCACGACCCCATTCACCGTTGGTTACCTTGTTGGGCGGTTTGAGTGGTGTGGCATTGGTTGACTCTGTTGGTCTGGATCGGGGCATGAACACCCCCATCCATTATGCTATTCACGACTTTGCTCGATGGAATGTAAACAGTTGACCAATAGAAATTTTCTTGGCAGATGGATGCCGGGAGAGCAAAAAAATAATAATTTTAATTTAGTCTTATTAAATTTTGAAGTCAATTATATTTTTATTGGTCAATTTTATACTCTTTTTTTAATAGGTAATTAGAAAAATATAATTAATGAAAATAATCAGGAAAAATACAAGTTGTTCATGATGATGAACAACAGGGAAAGGATAAAACAAATTACAAAAAAAAAGAGGGAAATTAGGAAACTAATGTAAGAGAAAACATAAACTCAGAGAGAGGAACAATAAGCAAAACCCCAACAACGAGACCACTCAAAAAGACTACGTTGGCATAACACCTTTAACTCTTCCAACGTCTTCTTAGTGTCCTCAAAGGAACGGCGATTTCGTTCCAACCAAGCAATCCATATCAAGCAACCTGGAATCAAATTCCAAATATTCGAAGTATATTCCCAAGCCATTGATGCTAACAAAATAATAATCCCACCACCGATCCTGGCATAACCTAATGAATATCGAAATTCTGAAGCATAAAAGTCCATAAGGTATATGTAACAGGACAGTGAAGAAGGAGGTGGTCCACTGACTCACCATCATATCGACACATACAACACCGATTTGCCAAAGAATGACCCCTAAGCATGAGATTATCCAAAGTAAGAATTCGACCATGAGCAGTTGTCCACAAAGAGAGAGCCACTCGCTTAGGAACCTTTGGTTTCCAAACACCCTTCCGAGGAAACAAAGAATTCTGAGCACCCCGAATCGCATGGTTGAAAGACCGGGTGTCAAACTTACCATCTCCTTTGAGACGCCAACAAAGAGTATCGCTCCTTTCATCCTAAAGAATACGAGAATGGATAAACTGAAGGAGGGAATAAGATGCAGCTAGTTCCCTATAGTGAAAATCTCTATAAAACCTCAAATCCCAAACTCTAACAGTACCCCCTCTGGAAGCCACAAAACCTTAGAAATACAAGCCTCCTTGTTAGCTGAACACATGTAGAGCTCAGGATAGAGAAATTTAAGGGTATTATCACCAATCCACATATCATGCTAGAAGCGGATACGAGTACTATCACCCACTACAAAAGACAAATGCTTAAAAAAACTCTCCCACCCTTCATGAATGCTTCGCCAAAGACCACATCCATGAGCCCTCTTGTATACTTTAGTACTCCACCCCTCTTGTCCTCACCATATTTTATGGAAATAACTCTCCGCTAGAGATGGGTAACTTCAAGACCATACCTCCACAACCATTTCCCTAATAAAGCTTGATTAAAAGACACCACACTTCTTATTCCCAAACTGCCCAATTCAATGGGTAAACACACATTTTTCCAAGCCACCAAAGGGTATTTGAAACACCCCTCTGAAGAGCCCTAAAGAATATTCCTTTGAATATTTTCCAATCTAGCAGCCACAATTTTAGGAAAAGTAAAAAGAGATAAAAAATACGTTGGGAGACTTGAGAAAGTACTCTATAGTAACGTGAGCCTACCACCCTTAGATAAATAGAGACGCTTTCACCCTGATAATTTCTTCTCCATCTTCTTTAAAATAGGATTCCAAATCGAAGATGTCTTAAACAAAGTTCCCAATGGCATCCCTAAATATTTTATAGGCAAATTGCCCATTCTACAATGAAGAATATTAGCCAGTACGTCTAGATTATGCATCTCATCAACAATGACAATCTCACTTTTCCCAACTTTAACCTTCAACCCCGTAAAAGCTTGCAAACAAGACAAAGCCAACCCTATGGACAGCAGCTGTTCCCTAGAAGCATCACAAAATAAGATAGTGTCATTAGCAAACAACAAATGGGAAATTCACACACCGACATAATTCACTGCTCCCACATGAAAACCCCGAATAAGATTACTCTCCTCTGTCTTCCTCAAAATTCTGCTCAAAACCACCATTATCAAAAGAAACAAAAGCGGGGATAATGGGTCACCTTGTCTCAAACCACAAGAGCTTCTTGAACCATCAACAACTCATTGAGCGCATTGGGATCCCACCGAGACAGAGGATCACACTCCAATAAACAATTATCTTTCTCCCCACTATCACAACCACGGTTATCAACCCCACTATTGTCCCACGGCAGGAGGAGAAGCCCAGAATCATTCTGATAAAATCTAGTAGTATCCATTGACCTCGGCTGAACCGCCACTTCATGGTACTCACTAAAGTCCTCGGTTCAATCTTCCCCTTCTCCAAAGTTAGCATCCATCTCGTTACCCAAATCAGACAAAGGGGAAAAACTATTTTGATCCACCCACTGATGCCGACAATGAGGCTGCGACCCATTTTCAGAATCGGAGACTCCATCGCTGCCACCGTTGAGGTAACCAACATATCTCCGGTGAGGCCAAAGGATCGATGTGCTTCACCATGCGTTTCCACGTCATTGGAAGCCGTTGCTACTGAAAAAACAGCCTTAACAGTGTTGGGATCCACCACGGAGGAGCTACGCCCTATCTCCATTTCTATCTTGGCCCCCGGTACACCGGAATCTTCCATCGGCATGCTCCCAGCACAGCTTGAGCTCTCGTCGATAATCCTATGTATCGGTTTCAAACCCCGAGACTCCAGCACATGTATAGGCTGGACTAGAGGTCCTTTAGCTTTAGGATCTTCCGGACCCGCCAAATGGGCTTTCCCAAGCCCAGACTCATTATTATTAGAGGGGATAGTGGGCCTTCAAACCACTTCATTAAAAAGCCCATCTTTATTTAAATTGCTGGGCTTTATCCAAGTAGAATATCTCATCCCTTCTGGTTTAAAAATTCTCAAAGCCAAGTTCCCAGCAATCAACTTAAAAAAAAATGCACGTGTGGGTCTACTATTTTTGGCAAAACTTTTAATAGTAGAATCTCCATGAATCACGTTACTACCCAAATTATCTCCCAATTTTTCAAAATTCCTTGACTTCTGCTTTTTCCCATAATTATCCATAATATGCCTATTCCGGCCCCCAATGGCTGGCTGATCAGCACCACCCTCGCCTCTGTTCACCAGCCTTGATTTGTCACCGGAAAAGAATAATCATAACACTTTAGTAAAAGAAGACCATCCAGAATGATTAGTGCCTTCAAGAATCATAACACATCCTTTGCGAGCCCCACCATGATACACTGCTATGACCACAAAAATGCCTGCCTTGTTCGATCTACCACAAAATTCCAATAACTTATTATTTTCCCGGAAACGTTTGCAAAGAGCTTCCCCGGAACCCAATCATGTATATCGGTGAAACAAGAGAGAATCCACTCAATGCCTTTATGTCCTACCCAAATTGTATTCTTAACATTTCGGCAACTCTTGTGAATTGCATACGAATCAGACCGCCCACCATTGAAAGAAAAAGAGAAAAGCTTTGCATCAATACGGAAAGAACTTTTCCTGCCCCCATGATCAGAAAAAGATGTAGAAGGTTTGGTGGTAATTTTAGGTAGTGTAATCACGGGTAAGGGTGGAGGTTTAAGGGTGGAGGTTTAGACACAGAAGGTTTGATGGGTTGTGAAGGTGAGGGGTGTGATGGTGGGGCTGAGTTGGGTGGGATAGGGGGGTAACAAAAGGGGTACGGTGGACAACCAAAAGATGGGAATGGAGGTGGGAACAAAAAGGGATATGGAGAGATAGAAGGAATATGTGGGGCTGGCAGTGCTAGGAATGGGAAAAGAGTAGGATTTGGGGATGGCTGGGGGTGAGGGAGAGGGTGGGGATGAAGATGGGGGAGGGGTGGAGGAGACACCATCTCACACCACAACCATTAGCAACAATGAGCTTTGTATTTATAAAGCAGATAGACATATATCAATAAAAATAAAAAACTCAATTTTATACTTAGTAGTTAATTAGATTATTAGTACTTTTATTTAATTTCCTAGAGTCAAGGGTGTTTTCTGTATTCAATAATTGTGAATTTCCAAGTAATTAGAGTTTCTGTGTCAGTTAGAATTAAGATTTAGTAGTCTATATATCTACAATAATCTACTTCTAAGGAGATTGATTATTTTGATGATGAATAAAATTTCTCTTGAAATTCTTCGATATATATATATAGTGCTGACTCCAACCAAGCCCAAGTGTTGACTTCTAAAAGTTTTTTTTTTTTGCTTATTGCCTACTCCAAACAAGCCTAGGTGCTAACTCCTAGGTTACCTTTTTATTATTATTTTATTTTATTGTTCTTTAATTTGTGTGTTGCATTGTTTCGGTTTTGTCCTGCATCATTAATACACCTACATAATGCAAATATGAAATGCCAGCCCAAATTAAAAATAGAACAGCTCTTACTCCAATCAAACCCTCCCCCAATCAAAGCCTCACCGGCTAAATCACCCTTCAAAATCAAACCCCAAGCTGCCATACTCAAACAATAGAACAATTATCATCAACCACTCACAATATTGAGCCCACTTAACCAAGTTTCTCATGACACCACCTCAAGCCACTGTTGAGCCCATTCCCACCACCACCAATTGGCCGAGCTGTGACATAAGTTGCTGGGAGATGTTGTTGGTGGGTGACTTCGGTGAAGGGAAAGAGAGGTATAACTTGGGTTAGATGAGGGAGAAAAAGAAATAAAGTGGAAAGAAAAAGAGGTGGGTGTCATGGTGGATATGTAATAGTGTTATTAAAATGCGATGTTTTGACATACATGTTAAGTAAATGGTGATGGGGAGAAGTGGAAAGGGAGTGGATTAAAACCTTCCAAAAATCAGGTTTTAGTTGAAATTCTTTAAAGTTTAGGGTTCAATTTTAACCCACCCTCAAACCGTATGGTTTAAAAGGTATTGCCCCCCTCCCACTGTTTTCATCATTTTTTGTTTTTATTTTTATATCACCATGGCAGAAGGGTTCGAGCTGTTCTTGTTGTTGATTTTTATTGTACAAGACTTACATATGAATGAGCCAGTGCTAGAGGCTCAATGTGTTGGGAGGTTGCTCAGCTCTATTTTTTTGCTTGGCTTGGTCATAGGACAATGACTTAAAAACTGAATGATCAATTATTATATTATATTCTATCAGGGAAGTGTGCATTCTCTGCCTAAATAAATATAAAAACTGGTCATGAACTTCTAAAGGTACAAATCTGGCTTCTAATTAGTCCTGAATTGTTCACTTTCACAGGCCAGCCCAAGAGGCATCTTCTTACCACAGGATGGAGTGTCTTTGTGAGTGCAAAGAGGCTTGTTGCTGGTGATTCTGTCCTTTTCATATGGTAGAAATGTTTCTTATTCTCCATTCATTTGTTTTTGTGTTTTTTTTCCCTGGTAATTTAGACTCTTGTTAAGTCAAACACTGAGGTGGTTCAAGACCTGTGCAGTCCTTGTCAATTATTATTCCTACTGGATGAAATGATGCTGGTTATGGAATCTATATTTTAATGCTAGCAAAAAGTCATTTGTTCAGTCTAGTTCTTTTTTTTGGACAAGTAACAAAGTTTTATTAATGAAAAAAAGGATCCCAAGTACACAGGGGGTATACTATGGGAACCATACAGTCAATCACACAAATTACAATGCTCAATCAAATCAAACATAGAAAACACAAGAAAAAGATTGTAATGCTGTAGTTCGATCAAACAAAGAATGAAAGAAAAGTTACTTAAGCTTGAGAATAGACTGTTCACATCCCTCAAAAACTTGTAGAATTCCTTTCCTGCCTAAGACACCTCATTAAGAATGTGGCACAGCCTTCGAAAGAGTGAGGTTTCAATGATGATCAAATCGACCTTGCCAAGATGCTAATACATCCAGGACCCTCTGTGGAATAACCCATTGAACTCCAAATAGAAAAAACACCATGGACACGCCTCATAATCTATTGGACAATAAATAGATGGTCCACAAACTCCCCCTTCCGTTTACACATATATCACCAGTCTAAAACAATAATGTCCCTCTTCTGTAAATTATTTGTAGACAGGATCTTCCCTAAAGCAGCAATCCAGGAAAATAATGCAACCCTAGGAGGAACCTTTGATCTCCAACTAATTTTCCAAGGGAATGACATGGCATGAGACATAGATAATGAATGGTAATATCCTCCTACCTCAAATCCCTGACCCTTCGCTGGCTTCCAACAAAGTTTGTTTTCCCCACTTTCTCTCACAGACTAAAAAGTCCATAAGGACAGACAAAGGCTCCAATTCCCAATCTTGAACCAATCGTGAAAAATGAACATCCCAGTGAAGAACTCCATTACAGAATTGCATAAGATCATTTTCAATATTGCATAAAATCCGCTATGGAAGAGTCTTTATCACGACTAATACCAAACAACTTCCGAAAGGCCTCTTTAAGTGAAGAGTCACCACACCACAAATCATGCCAAAACTTCACTCTAGTACAATCACGCATGTCAAACTAAAGAAATATGGAAAAGGGCCTCCACTCTGAAAGGGCCTGATACTACTTTAGTACATAATCCCCCCAACCACTCCCATATTTAACCTCAATGATCCTCCCCCAAAGTAACTCTCTCAGTTCCATATCTCCACAACCACTTCCTTAATAATGCTTTGATTAAACCTTCTCAAATTCCTGATACCCAAATCCCCATCCTGTAGAGGAGCACAAATCTGAGACCAGTTAATCAAATGAAACTTGGGCTCCTCACCTAGTCGACTCCATAAAAAATCTTTGTAACTTTTCAATATGACTAACCACCATTGGGATAAGAAAAAGAGAGAGGAAATAAGTAGGCAAGCTTGAAAGTGTACTCCTAATTAATGTAACTTTACCTCCCTTTGTTAAAGCTTACACCCCGCCAATTGCTGCTCCATCTTCTTAAGAATTTGATTCCAAATAGTCTTCTAAAAGTTGCCACCCAAAATACTTCATTGGAAGTGTTGACTGTTTACAACCCAAGGAGATAGCCACGAATGCCTCAATGTTGCTTATGTCCCTGTCTGAAACTATCTCTGACTTGCCCAAGTTAACCTTCAATCCTGATTACCAATTCGTTAGGTCTTTCTTGTAAGGATGTTTTTGTTTGGACCTGCCAAATAGTTGGTTACTGCATTTGAACTACATGTGTGGTGCACCCAATGAGGCCAGCTTCCTTTAATGTCCCATTTTTAATCTATTGATAGTGCAAAGTAATCATAAGTTGAAATTCCTTATACGTGTTCAATTCCATCAGGAATGAAAAAAATCAACTGCACCTGGGTATCCGCCGAGCAAATCGTCCACAGACTGTCATGCCTTCCTCAGTTTTGTCAAGTGATAGCATGCACATTGGTCTTCTTGCTGCTGCAGCTCATGCGGCTGCCACGAATAGCCGCTTTACTATATTTTATAACCCAAGGTGGAGTATCTTCTAGTGTTACAGTTTAAATATGTTATTACATACATTTTATTGATGTTCATTGCCTTAATTGCAGGGCTAGTCCATCAGAATTTGTCATACCATTGGCCAAGTATGTTAAAGCAGTCTATCACACGCGGGTTTCTGTGGGCATGCGATTTAGAATGCTGTTTGAAACAGAAGAGTCAAGTGTCCGACGGTATGTCCCATTTCTCTCTGCAAGTCTTCATTATGCTTATTGGTAATTGAAATTCAAGTTAGCCTTCATATTAATGTTTAACCAAAAAAGTTTGCCTTCGTTTAGACTGTAATGTAGCAAAGATGTTAATGCATTCAGAAAGTAGTGTGAGGCACTGCATCCAATAATATGAGTGCTCTACTTTTTTGAACCTCTCTTTGTGTTGTGGGAGGCATTGATTCCAATAATCTAAGCATTGTACATACTTTTTTTTTATCTCCGTTTTTGAGTTGCTGTGGCCTCTGTTTAATGTTACTGGTAGATGCTTTCACTCACTGTAGTATCACTCAGTTCAGAATTTTATATAAGATTATAATTTTTCATTTATATGAACAAAGTAAATGTCATTGGATATTACTGGATTGCTTTTTTATTATTTTCATCATTGTTATTTTCTATCATTTCATTAATTGCATATACTCTGAAGTTCTACTTGCAAATGTAACTAGGTAGGTACTTTTGCTCACCTAAGTATATTTTTGTCCAGATACATGGGTACTATTACTGGAATCAGTGATTTAGATCCCGTTCGCTGGCAGAATTCACATTGGCGCTCTGTGAAGGTTGGTTGAGAGAATTTGGTGATTTGGATGCCCCATAACTATGACATTCTGCTATTATAATTTGCTGAGATTTTGCTCAAAATTTGATCCTGTTATTAACTATGTAGTATGTGCTGTCTGAAATGTTGTTCTACTGTGCAGGTTGGATGGGATGAATCTACTGCAGGGGAGAGGCAGCCAAGAGTCTCCTTGTGGGAGATTGAGCCATTAACAACATTTCCAATGTATCCATCCCCATTTCCCCTGAGATTGAAGCGACCATGGCCATCAGGACTACCCTCTTTTCACGGTATGACTGGTTTACCTACATGAGACAAAAGACACATAGTATCTTTTTGACTTGTATTCGTACCTTTTTCCCTGAATATTTTGAGTATGTTTGCTTCCAGGTCTAAAAGATGGTGATATAAGCATCAGTTCCCCTCTGATGTGGCTGCAAGGTGGGCTTGGAGATCAGGGAATTCAATCTTTGAACTTCCAGGGGTTTGGGGTTACACCCTTGATGCAGCCAAGGTTTGATTCTTCCATATTAGGTCCCCAACCTGATGTATACCAAGCGATGGCAGCTGCTGCACTTCAGGAAATGAGGACAGTGGATCCTTCCAAATGTTCTTCTCAATCTCTTCTGCAGCTCCAGCAATCTCAAAACGTTTCCAATGGGCCTAATTTGATTCAGAGGCAGATGTTACAGCAGCCCCAATCTCAAAATTCCTTTCTTCAGAGTTTTCAAGAAAATCAGTTGCCCACTCAAGCTCAGCTTCTGCAACAACAATTGCAGCGTTACCAACCGTATAATAATCAGCGGCAGCAGCTTCAACAGTCCCAGCAACTACACCATTTGTCTGTCCAGCAGCAGATCCCAAATGTAATTTCTGCTATATCTAATTTTGCATCAGCCACCCAGTCACAGACTCCATCTCTGCAGTCCATTCCTTCACAGTGCCAGCAGCAGTGCTTTCCTGACCCTGTTGGGAACCCTATATCCACATCTGATGTTTCCCCTATACACAGTATATTAGGTTCATTATCCCAAGATGGAGCATCCTACTTACATAATTTGAATGGATCCAACCCTGCAATAGCTTCTTCCTCCATGTTACCCAAGCAAATCGCAGTTGAACCTCAGCTTCCATCTGGTGCTGCTCAGTGTGTACTGCCCCAAGTGGAACAATTGGGAACACCACAGTCAAACGTCTCTGAGCTTGCCATTTTGCCTCCATTTCCTGGGAGGGAGTACTCTGGATACCAAGGTGCTACTGATCCACAGAGCAATCTTTTGTTTGGGGTAAACATTGATTCCTCATCACTTATACTGCAGAATGGGATGGCAAACCTGAGAGATATTGGCAGTGAAAGTGATTCTTTGTCTATGCCATTTTCTACTTCAAATTTTACAAGTGCTACAGGCACTGACTTTCCACTAAATTCAGATATTACAACTTCAAGTTGTGTAGATGAATCAGGTTTTTTGCAGTCTTCCGAAAATGTGGATCAAGTAAATCCACCAACCAGAACCTTTGTGAAGGTAACAGGAATTTTATTGTCTTTTTGTATGCATTCGTCTTAGTGTATTATTGGAATGGTCATGTGCCTGGGAGTTTTTCTGTTGGTAGTGGGGCCATGTTTGGTGCACTTAATAGTCTCCTATCTGTGGAAGTCCTTGCAGATGCATATCATATGGCAATATTTCCCCTTTAATCTCTCTTCTGGGCGTGTCACCTTCAGAAGATCTTCATCAGTGTTGCCTATTATTTGAGACATTGAATTGACTTCTTCTTTGCAAGTACTTAAAAAATAATAAATGATAAATATAAACGATATTTTCTTCTAAAACTCTAACTTAGTTATTTACTTTTGACTGAAAACTGTAATTATTTCTTGATGTGCATAATTTACTTCCAAGTGGATGATTGTCTATGCATCCCCTTATTGATCTAATTTATTTATTGTTCAAATTACAGTGGCCATTACTTGTTATTGTGATTCTATTATTTTAAGACACCAGGTTTTTGTTTGTTCACAAGTGGCCTTATTTTGACAGGTTCACAAGTCAGGGTCCTTTGGGAGGTCACTGGATATTTCCAAGTTCAGCAGCTATGATGAGCTGCGCAGTGAGCTCGCTCATATGTTTGGCCTTGAGGGCCAATTAGAGGACCCACAGAGATCAGGCTGGCAGCTTGTATTTGTTGACCGGGAGAATGATGTTCTTCTCCTGGGTGATGACCCTTGGCAGTAAGTTATGAATTATATTCGTCATTTTCTTTTATTTGTTGGGATTGTACTATAGAGCTACTACTTTTTCATTCCTAATTTCTCAGGTTTTCCTGCATCTTTTTTAACAATTTATTCAGACATATATTAGTTGTTGACTGATTCTGGTGCTGGCACCAATTAAAGGATATAAAAGGGAGTAAGGACAGCTTACATAGGGAATTATTGGTTTCTAGCTCTCCTTTGGTTTCTCTTTTTATGATTTTGACCAATCAAATATAATTCATGATTGGGTGCATGATTTTTTTACTATTAGGAGCTAGTTTATGAGTCTAATATTGATGTAATTAAAGATGTTGCTGAAGAGTGTGAAGGAGAGCGCAACTACCTAGGGTGTGTTAGGGCCACAACATTTCAAGATGAGTACCCAGAGGGTGTTTAGAAACACTTTTGACTAGCGTATTCAGGTGTGCCTTAGCTCAGCCCAAAGTGAGTGACGTTTGGCAGAGTGAGTGCAATTTTCCAGACGTGGGGCCAAGGATTGCAAAGTCATCTGGTAGTGGGAGTTGGAATAACGTAGTCTTTTCAAGTGTAATTTCTTTCCTAGGATTGAAACCAGTCTCTCATCCTAACTTGTTGAAGGTTTCTTAGGTAGAAAGGGCATCCATAGCTATCAAAGAGAGGTATCTTGTCCTTGTTTTGTTCCTCTCTTACACAAGATAAAAATATGGTGTGATATAATCCTAATGGTTGTGGGGTGTATCATCTTAGAGTATTCACAGCAGTGGAGCTAAAAATTTAGCTTTTTAGCTCCACCAAAAGTTACTTTATCTATTTTACCTATACATATGCTACAGCAGTGGATCTATTTTAACTTTCAACATAATAAAATAATATAAACATCATAATAAAATAATATATCCTCTACACTAAAATAATATATTCTCTACACTAAAATAATATATAATACTATAAAAAAATCCACAACACCATCCACAACCACCTATTCCATCAGCCATAGCCATAGCCACAACCACCACCACCACCACCACCACCACCATCACCGGCCAGAACCACCACTCTATTTTGGCAACCACAACACAACATAGAAAAAAAAAAACAAAAAAAAAACAAAACCACAACCACGGCAGCTGGGACGGGGTGGGGTGAGGCGATCGGCGGCTGGGAAGGCGTGGGGTGAGGCGATCGACGGCTGGGGAGGCGTGGGGTGAGGCGATCGGCGGCTGGGAAGGCCTGGGCTGAGGCGATCGGCGGCTGGGGAGGCGTGGGGTGAGGCGATCGGCGGCTGGGAAGGCGTGGGGTGAGGCGATCGGCGGCTGGGGAGGCGTGGGGTGAGGCGATCGGCGGCTGGGGAGGCGTGGGGTGAGGCGATCGGCGGCTGGGAAGGCGTGGGGTGAGGCGATCGGCGGCTGGGACGGCGTGGGCTGAGGTGATCGGCGGCTGGGACGGCGTGGGCTAAGGCGGCGGTAAACTGAGAGCTTGAGAGCTGAGAGATGAGAGCTTGAGAGCTGAGAGATGAGAGATGAGAGCTGAAGATGGGAGCTTGAGAGTGACTGAGAGAGAGGACGGTGAGATAAAAGAAATGAAAAAAAATAACCAAAGCAGTAATATTTTAATCCAAGTGGTGAATAAAAAATTAATTTTTTTTTAGATGTCTGCTACAGTGCACATCTATAGATAGATGTGCACTGTAGCAGTTCAGCTAAAATTTATACCTTTGCCTCCACTGCTGCTTGGCCGTTTTTGGTATAATAGTGGAGCTAAAATAGCATTATAGCTATTTAGCTCCACTGCTACAAATGCTCTTAGGTAGACCTTGGTTTTATGATTTAGATGTCACTATTTTTGGTTGTTTGAATTCATGTTCTATTTTTTTTTAGGGGAAGAAAAATCCAACTCAATCCTTTGCAACCCAAGCCGACTAAAAGGATGAGATGAAAGAATAAAAGAAAAGGCTAAACATTATAAGCTGAAGAGAGTTCAAAAAGACAATGAATGAAGATTCCATTTCCACTGCTAGCCCAATTTGCGTATGATATTCCTACCACTAGGTCTATAGGTATGAAGTCATTTGAAGACATACATGGTCAAAACCCTAAGAAGCCTTTAGATTTTCTCCCAATATCACCGCATGATAGAGAACATGAGTCACTAGGAGCATCTACATGTCATTTTCATGCATTACATCATGTGGTCAACAAAAGAATTTAAGCAAGTATGATCACTATAAAATTCATGCTAATTCAAATAGAGAACTTACAGTTGGGGTTATGTCGTGCTTTAATTAGGCCTGAGTGGGTTTCCCCCATAGCCGTTTGGAATTGCTAGCCTAAAGTATTGGATTGTTCATCAGATCGAATTTCTCTGCTACTTTTGATATAGAGGATCCCTTTGCTCATAAAGGTACAATAGTCATACTAGAAGACCCTTCCTTTACCATTGGCAACCTTATCCTTGACCTTGTACCATTAAACCGTATGGTCCATACTCTAGCACATGAAGAATCTATTGATGCTATTTTGGATGAGCAGATTACTTTTGACAAGGATGGAGGTGCTCAATGTTTCTTGGTGTGTTGGAGAGGACAATTAGAGTTAGACTATACTTGGATTGCTAGCAACGAGTTGTAACCATGGTTTTAAAAACTAGACCGGTCAAAGAACCGGAAGAGGGAGTGCTTGGTTCTCTGGTTTGGACTAGGTTCCGATCGATGGTCGAACTAGTGAATTTATAAATAATTTAATTAGTTATAAAAATTATAAAAATAAATAATTAAATATATTATAAGTTTTGTAATTAATAATAATAAATATATTTAATTAAAAAATATATAATAATTTTAAAAAAAATTTATGTAAGCTTTTAGATCTTAATTCTTATATTTAGAAAATAAAAATAACAATATGTAACTAAAGTACCAAAAATATTAATTTTACAAAGATATGACTCGTTTTTTGCAGTGCATTTGCAAATTTCAAACTCTGTTTTGGTAAATTACAAATTTCAAACTCAATACCCTTCTTGTTTAGGTTTATTGTCATGTTTTTGGTAGTGTGAAGGAAAAATTCCTTGGAGCATTTATTTTTGGCGGTTCTTTTTTAAAAGGAAAGTAATGACGGTTTTGAAGGAAAATAATGCATTGCGGGTTAAAGAAATATTTGCATTTACTACTTGTGGAAGTCAAGTGATGGATAAGGAAGGTGTTGGGATGGAAAAACAATTAAATAGATTTGGAATTGACTCCCAAAAGTTCAAAAGCTTTTTGGTGGTGGTCATGCTTTATGTCAGCAATTATTTTTGTTTTTGGCTTTTAATGCATTGATGTGATTTCCTAATAAATATAAAATAATAAATGTCGTGGGGGTAGTACCCAATCTTACTTTCTCTTAGCCTTGACTGCATTAATGCTATCGTATTGATGAGAAATATTGTCAAAAACCACATTTTTGCATCAGACAGCTTGTCAAAAAACCAGTCTAACCGGTCTGATTTCTGATTCAGCCGGTCAAAGTGCTTGTTTCTGGTTTTTTTTGGTATTCCGGTTTTTAGCGAGAACCAGATCGGATTTAGGTCTGGTTCTTGATTGAACTGGTTGAACTGGCTGGTCTGGTCCAGTTTTTAAAACTATGGTTGTAATGGCTTGACCTTGGCATGATGGAGCACTACTAGAGTTATCACAAGTCACACTTGACGGGTTGAGTTCGTCCCAACCCAAGAGAGTTGGTGTAGATGCCAGACCTGTGGATGATGGCAGATTGATGGGCATTTATAAAGCTAGGATTAGTTTTGATGGATTTTATTTAATTTATTTGAATTTTGGTTTCATTTTCAAATTTAATATAATGTATATTGTTTCTTTACTTATTTGTTGTAACTATGTTATATTGGAAAATTTCCATAAGCTCGGTGGTGATTCCAAGTAGCCTTAGGATATGAATCTTAGGGCTTCTAGCAACTCTAGGTGGTGACTCTTGCAACCCACGTGTTACATCAGACAACTTCAACTAAACCATTGAGACTTCTATGTATTCAAATATTTGATAATTCCTCTCTCCATAGCATCCACATCAAGCATAATGTGGCTAGATTCCAAACAAATGAAGAGTTTTTACCAAACTAATTCCTCCAACCAATTAACACACTAATGACGCTCAACATTGCACATTGAACTCTAAACACACAGAAGACGAACACTAGCAAATCATGTGCAACGTCATAGTGCAACCTATGGCTCAGTCTCTCCATTGCTACGCATTCTGCACCATTCAGCTGTACTATAACCTTTATTCATAAGATTGTCACAAGTTAGGATCTTTCCCAAGCTTCTTTTTGCACAAAGAATGCAACATCTTTTGAAGTTTTGGCTCACCATATGGTTTCCCAAGGGAAAAACATGTCATTAGAGCCCGGAAAAAACCTTATAGTATGAACAAATATTATACCTACCATTGCCATTCATCCTTCATCCCAACTAATCAAGGCCTTATCTACTTGGCAATCAAAGATTCAATTTTCCTCCAATTCCAGTTCTCTAATAAACCTGATATTCCATGCGTGCATCCTCCCCTTTGGTTCTCTAAATAAGAATTAACTGAGGCATCCTTATCTACTGCAATTGCAAATAACTCTGGGTATACCTCCTTCAGAGAGTGATGCTCACAGCATTTGTCATGCTGGAATTTCACAGTTGCCATCTAAAATGCTCACGAGCAACAAAATTATCCCAACCTTCCCTAATACTTCTCCATAAAATACAACCTTGAATACTTCTAAACCGCTTCGTTGAACCACCCCCCCAAATTTCAAAGCGACCATCCATCTCCACAAATGGCTGTCTTCCTCCTTCAGAGAGTGATGCTCACAGCATTTGTCATGCTGGAATTTCACAGTTGCCATCTAAAATGCTCACGAGCAACAAAATTATCCCATCCTTCCCTAATACTTCTCCATAAAACACAACCTTGAATACTTCTAAACCGCTTCGTTGAACCACACCCCCAAATTTCAAAGCAACCATCCATCTCCACAAATGGCTGTCTTCCTCTTAAAACGCCATAGCCAACCCAATAGGGCTTCATTATAGTGCCTAGCTTACATATTCCCAAATCCCCACAAGAATCGGTAGAGCAAATTGTATTCTAATCCACAAAATGGTATTCAAAGCTATCTATCTTTGGAATGATTCCACCAAAAAATTTCTCTGCAACCTCTCCGGTCTATTTGCCACATAAGATGGAATGGTGAATAGTGAAAGATAATAGTTTGGTAAATTGGTGTGGGCTTTTCAAGAGTGTCAATCTTCACCTTTTGACAAATATTAGTGTTTTCAACCCACTAACATGCTCTCCATTTTCTCGAAAATTGGATTCCACACTATTCCTGCCTTAGAATGTGACACCATAGGCATGCCTAAAATAATTCGTTGGCAAACGCCCTCACCTTACAACATCGTATGTTAGCCAGAGTAGCTATCTCTTCAACCTCTCCCACTGGGACCACTTTTCTCTTACCAAGTCAACACAATACTATTATAAAGATGTTCCACATTAGTATCCCAAAAATAAAATAGTATTATTTGCAAAGAGTAGATGTGTGAATCATGATACTATTATCTATTCCTTTCCTGATTATCAAAAAAATAAAATAAAACATCTACTCTATTACCAACTGTAAAGCTAGAAAATAAAACCTTCCTCCTTAGTTCTCAACATTCTATTCAGTACCTCCATAAATAGTGAGAGACAATCACTTTGCCTTTAGATCCAATTCAATTAGGCTATGGTTCCCAGATGGAGCTTGGCCATTCCCTTCAAGACTTGCTAGGTCACGTCTAGACTACCTTACTGGCATGACAAGAATATAAAAGTAAGGCAAATAGAAAGAGTCTAACCCAAATCAGTGAATTGGCATCCCACATCCCGGAATGTGAATTTTTGTCACATCATTATGTTTTTTTTTTTTTTTTTTTTTTAATTTTTTATTCCAGACTTTGGAAATTGTGTTTGCAATGCCAAAAACATTATGGAAGAAATGCAATGAGACCTTGTCTTAATTTAGATTCCTACACCCAGGCTTGGACCAATAAATTAATTGTTCAAAAATTGTTTTGGTAAAACTTGGAATGCCGCAACAAAAGGCAACAAGTTCATTAAACTGTTCAAGCCCTGAACAATATGGATTTCTATGAGACAATAGTAGCATCAAATTATTGGGACTCTAAAACTTGGAGTCTGGCCTCTCTGAAGATGGCTAGCATTTGGGGTAATATGTACTTTTAAGTTCATCTACCTTCATGTAATCAAATTCAATGACAAATATTGTGAGGAGTTCAAATTTCATTCCAATAAATGGACCTTTTAGTGCATATGCTTACTTTGGATTTGTTAAATATAAATTGTAACCATCATATATTTTTGGAATAAATGCTTAATTACTTTTGATAGTCAGCATATTGATTTTGGTGATGTTTTAACCTGTTTGGTTCAGTTCATTTATACCTTGCTTTCTTCCCCAGGGAATTTGTAAACAATGTATGGTATATAAAGATATTGTCTCCAGTAGAAGTTCGAAATTTGGGCAAAGAAGGGATCGATCTTGCAACTTCTGCTCCAAGTCGCAAATTGTCCAATAGTAGCAGCAGTTGTGATGATTATGTGAGTCGTCAGGACTTGAGGAATTCAAGCAATGGGATCGCGGCAATGGGGTCTCTTGACTACTAAGGCGTATGCTTCAAATCAGAAAATTAAGAATTAGCTGCTAAAGAATGTTTAACAATATCATGTATCGTTTTACTTGTACGGATTAGTGGCATTCTCATAGACTTTTGTGGTTAGAGAGTTGTAGTACTTGGAGAAAGTCTATCTAAAGCTTGTATGTCAGCTTATAACTGTAAATTATAATAGGAGACTGTTCCCAGTCTACGGTCTACCACTGGAGTGTTTAGTTTAAGTGTATTCATTAGGAGAATGAGATCTTAATGATAGTAGTTTGCTTGTCATCTTATATTGTAACTTATAAGATGAGATTAAAAGACACATCTTGACATTTAATTGAGTGTGAAGCTTTTAGTTTTGGCTCATGGATACCTGAAGGGTGGTCATTCAAGACAAGTAAAGATATCAAATTTCATTTCTTTTATTTGGCTTAACTTTCGAATTGCAATTTACACTTTCCTGATATAATTTTATTTTATTTTCTTTGAATTTGATTGATATGTTGCATGGATTACAGCCTTTCTAATACATAGTGCCCGTTTGCTGAAACACTTTTTGAAACCAAAAAAATATTATGTGCGTTTAGTAAGGATTTAAAAGTTTTTTTTTTTTTTTTTTTTTTTTTTTTTTTTTTTTTTTTTTTTTTTTAAGTTGTGTTTTCATTTGTGAAGGAAAAGCACAAATCGGGAAAGCAGCAAGTAGCACCATTGCAAAAAAGCGCTGAAGCGCTTTTCAGGTTACTGTTGGAGGTTGCGCAGATTTCCCAAATTGCCCACTAGTTATTCTTAAAAACTCAATTTTATCCCTTTGCTTATAACACAATTTTACACGGTGAAAGTGAGCACCACAAATCAAAGATTGCAGTAGTAACCCCAGAGAACCAGAGCAAATCACAAATTCACAAACAAGCTTGATCAACGGTGCAGCCCTAAGGTCCTCTCCTCTATGAAAATTTATAAATTGAGGAGGTGAATGAAACAAAAGATGAAGAAAATCTAAAGATGACAAGGGAGAAACAAGAACTTGAGAGCTCTAGCAGCACGACAAGGGAAAAGATTAGAAAAGAAAAAGAAAAAAAAAAGGAAGATGAAGATGAAGATGAAGAGAAAAGACAACGATGAGAGGAAATGGAAAAAAGAGAATGTGGTCAAATATATGTGGTGGGGGGTTAAAGAGTGAAAAAGGAAGCTTCCTTGCAAAATAATATTATTAAAATAATACCAATAATATATTTATTATTTATATTATTGTTATTATTATTAAGTAGTTTTTTTTTTTTTTTTTTTGAGTAAGTATTATGAAGTAGTTGATTTAAGTATGAAATAAACTCTTTTATATATATATTGTCTTTTTTGGTAATTTATCACTCAAATTGCCTATTTTGTAAGTGCTAGCCAAACACTCAGTTTTTTTAAAAAACACTTTTTAACAGCTTTTACCAAACACTCCGCTTTTTCAAAAAGCCCAGTTTCATACCGCACTTTTTAAAACTCCCACTTTTTCAAAAAACACAATATCAAAAAGCTGAACCAAACTCACCCTTCCATTGAATCTAACTACTAAGTTGTATGTGCAATGCATGGATAATGTTGTAATACTTTATGTAAATTTTTTAGGAAAATGTTGTATGTATATTATATCATATTTGCTATAAAACTTTGTTAGTAATGAGTTCATTATAAGAAATAATAATTATAAATTGCACACACAAATCCATTATAAATATTTTGTTCAAGTAATGAGCAATAAAATAAACAATTTTGGAGTAATATTGTATAATAAAAGTTGATAAAAGCATGTTAATTCATTCCATATTATTGATTTTTATTATGTGATGTAATAAAGAGCTTCACTGCGAAATATTGTTTTTTTGTATCTTCAATGCTTTGTTTTTGCAGTATGGCGATGCTTGTAAATCTTGTTAAGGGGCATATTATCATTATCTGTTTCTTCATCTTCAACGTTTGAAATTTGGTCCGTCTCTATTTGTTCAATTTTGAGATTTCATCAGTTTTTTCTTTTGTTGCATCATTTGTGTTAATTACTAATGAATTGACAATGGAAGATTCCTGATTGGACTTTACAAAGTTTGGACTTGTGAATTTGTTGTCACTAAAATTTTGCGTAGGTATTTGCATTCATATTATAAATTTCAGTGATTTGACAGTTTTTTGTAAATACTTTTATATATATTTTTTTGCTACTTTATAAGGAATAGTGTAGCAAAAGAGTTAATATAGCATATTGGATTGTGTAATTTTTTTTTTCCATATCTTTTTGTTATTTGAAGGTGCATAAAAAATCTTAGCAGCTTTGTAATTTTCAAAACCATCCTTTAAATTGAATTCATTCAAATGAAGTAAGAAAATGTATTTTCTTCCTAAAATGTTCTTCAGATCATGTGGGATTCCTTCTCCAATATCAATATACATATGAGGAATATATTTAATATATATTATGATCAAAAGCTTTACAATAATTTAATAATTTAAATAAGTTATACCTCAGTTTATTTTTCAGCAAGATCTCTTGCAGATTTATTTAGGATTTTCTCAGCATCTCGATCTAATATCACAAAAGTTGGTTTGTTTGTTGCATCAAAAACTTCAATTTGAATCATGTATTTGAAGTAGTTTGCAATTGTCTATATAGTTTAACCTTGGGATAGGGAGTTTTTATTTATTTATTTATTATTATTACCAAAAAGATCCTAATTGTGGTTTGACCTTCCTTCCATAAAGCATGCATGAAATGTAATACCAACCCGTTGTTGTATCAATGTTGCTTTTTGCAATATCGTAGTAGTTCACATCCTACAATGAACTTTGAAGTTAATATGAATTTTATTTTAATGTAAATAGTATGATGTATTATTATTTTTTCATGTAAATAATGAGTATAATTTGAAATGATTAACAAACCTGTTTCGTAGGATCCCATTCAATGCATTTGATCTCTTCTATTGTCCTCATATTCTTTAAAGATAAATCCTCATATGAAATTGTTTTGCATGTATTTTTTATCTTTCTTGGATAGAATCATGTTTTTGACCATTCCTATCATTGACTTTTTTTAAATAAAATATTATGTAAATGGTATTTTGTGAGATAGTATATGCTATTTATCATAATTTTTTTGTTATTAATAATTTTAAGAATATGCATCTGTCAATTATTTCATCAACCTCAGGAATCTCAAGATTTATATATATTTTTGTTGCACTGGTCGATGACAAAGAAAATTTGCCTACATAAATTGCATAGAACATTATTAGTAAACAAAAACGTATTGAATTGAAATTTAGAAAAAAAGGAAGAAATGCTTTCATGAGCTTGAGATTTTCTAGAAGTATCATTTGCATGTGGGAGAGGCAGAAGAGAGTTTGTAAGTGGGTAAGAGTTTTGGCTTTGATCTACCTGGGTCATAATATGTAAAGTAATAACTGGGCGTAGGCTTTTCATAAGGCTTGCTTGGTTTTTAAAAAAGTAGTCCATTTTGTAGAGAATAACATTTAGTCTAATTGTTAAGAGCTGCCCATATTTTATATAATAGTAAAAAGAAGTTACTATGATCTATTAGGTAACTAAAAAAAGACTTAATAAAAAGAGGTTATAAAGGCTAAATGAAATATTAGAGTGCCACATGATAGGAGCTCATGCACTCTCGCATGAGGTCTCTGCTTTTATATATAAATATTGATTGTCTTTGCCTCTTTGGAAAAGATATCATGGTTTGTGTTTTATTGATCAATACAACCATGTGTTTGACTTTAATTAGATGTCCCGTGTGATGCGTGAGTGTAGACACTTAATTTTGTATCCCTTACAACTTGATCCCTTGTTTCTCACCTTCCCATCCCCGTACCTTACTTTCGGACATAGATTTTGGATATAAAAGGCCTTCTGCAAGGGGCCCAAGTTTGGTTCCTAGACCTAAATCAGATGGTGACTCCCACTAAGCCCTTTGTCTCCGGTCTACTTGGTTAAGGCATATTCCCTAGAGCATGGCGATTGTGCGTAGTAAGGGGAGTTGATAAGCCCACAAGCAGGCGCTTGCGCCCACAATGATTGCATAACAAGTTCATATGAAAACATTTTGTTAAAAATTATCTTTGTAGTTCATGTATGATACTCATTAAGTAGTATTACATTTGAGAATTAGTAATAGTTGCAAACCCATGTGATGCATGGAAATATATAAGTATTTTATGATATGGTATATGTATAATTTATTCTCTAAAATTTTATGAAGAATGAATTATTTTTAAAAGTATTTTTCATCTCTCTATTTCTATATATATATATATATATCATTATATTGTTTTGGTTTATTTATTTATTATTATTAGTTTAAGAAACTTGGGTATGTCTATTCTTCTAGGGTTTAGGGTATATTATTTGGTTTATTTATTTTTTTGTACAACTAAACTTTTTTTTTTTTTAAAGTTTCAAATTTCTTGTTCTCTTAAGGAGATTATCATGATATTACTCAAATAATTGATAGGCACATTCAAATATATATTCATGTAGATTGTATTTTGATTTTAACTCAAATTCTCACTTACAAAATATCTAAAAATTAACTCAAATCAAAACTATAAGGAGAGATAGAGAGAGGATATGTGATAGGGAACTCAAAAAATACAACATTAAAATGTATCAATCTAAAGTAAAGATATAGAAAACACAAAAATTCATCAATATTAAAAAAAATGCAAATTATTGAAGCCATGTTACGTAATAAAATAACATTATATCATTATATAATATGTAATGTAATAGGATAACATCTAACTGTCTAAAAGAAGAAAAGAAAAAAAGATAACAGATTAAAACACAACTAAATCGTATTAACCCAAAATAGATTTCAAAACAAAAATTCATCAACCTAAAGTAGAGATGCAATAAAGAATTAAAAATCCAGAGATAGAGAGAGAGAGAGAGAGAAAGTATTCACATTTTTCTATGGGCAAAATATGGATTGATTGGAAGAAATCAAATTTATAGTAAATAAAATGGAGAGAATAAAAGTCAAAATAGAAGGAAGACGAAGGAATGAATAAATTGTAATGTTAAGGTATAGATTATAAAGTAGTGAAGAGATAAAAGGATAAAAGCAAAGGGGAAATATTGGAGGAAGTGTAATTGTAAAGTGAGAAATTAATAAGGAAAAAAATAGTTAAAAATGAGAGAAAAAGTGTTATAAATAGGTGGATAATGTGGCACAATAAGAAAGTAACAAAAGTAATTGATACAGTTCAACTTTTATATATTATGTATTATATAGATATACATTACATGTCATATAAAAAGAATGGAAAAATTGTTTAATAAATTCACAATTATTAAATTATTTTGATTAACTTAACCACATAAATATTAAATTTGATTTTGTTTTGGGTTGCTTTTTGTTTCAATTATTGCTAAAGCAAATAAAATTAAGCAAAAATGTCATATTCCAAATAAGTTATTAATATTTTAATATAAATCCTAAAAAAATAACCATATATATTTTTCGTACCCTTTTATGATAAGTTATTATTATTTTAATATAAATCCTAAATAAATAACTGTAGGGTCACAAATTGTAGCCTTCTGCCGAAAATGTGGAGGACTTTGGCCCAATAGGCCCAATACAATAAATTTGTAGAGAGTGGGCTAAAGAATTAGGTATGAATGACGTGGACAGCGTTTAACATATTTTATGAAACAAATCAAAAAGCCAAAAGAGAAAAGAAAAACATATTGAGGTAACTTTGGATAAAAGTGTTCTTGGTTCAATCCGAGGAGGCTTCGTATCCTATTATTCAAATTCTCTTCCTTCAGCCAAGAAAAAAGTCTCCTTCTCATGAAGGGTCTGTTACATTATATAGTCCCCCTCTAATCATTCTAACCTTACACTTGTCACTCATCTAGGACATTACTTGGGTATTTGTCTCATCAGACATCTTCTTTGGTTCCCCTGTGAGTTGTAATAGCTTAGGTAGCACTGTTTAGAAGTCTTCTCCACATAAATGCGGCCAGAAAAGTAGCTGCAGGGCATTTAATGTGGTGGTAGCAACTTTTCTTCAGATATTTTCAGATCTCTTCATTTCCAGTAAGTTCACAAAGGCCATCTCTATCATCAAAGCCTCCAGGAAGGTCATTCCAATCGATGGGATACACACTTGAACTATACTCGTCTCATCCGAGGAAGAGATCCTCCTCAGATAAAATTCCTTTCGTTTCCTACTTATAGATCTTTTGAAATAGAACATCTAATAAATGCAGCTCTACTTGGCCCATGAAGTTCCTCGGACTAAGCCCACAACCCAAGATGCATGATTCAGGGCCTTCGTCCCCACAATAGCCCCTCAAAACTTCAGTTTTTCCCTCTCATCCAAGGAGAAAAAATGGGGTTTTGACTTTCAAGAGATAAGGACAATTGATATTTGACCCACATGTGTGGAAATACGATTTAATTGCGCTTCATAATTACTTCTGACGCTTCGCAGTCCACGAAGCGTCATTAATTACTTCAGGAGGCGTCTTGTCCCTTGCATCCAACGACAAGGTGCAGATCCAATGGCTGGCATTTCCCTTAGAATTTTGAGCGGGATAACTCCCCTTCTCTCTCTCTTAATATAAAGCCCTGAGAGAAACCCTTTTCTTTTCCTTCAAAAGAAAAATTTTCAAGAGCTCTAGAGAATTCCAACGTTCCTTCTCCTAACCTCCTATAAACTCTTGAGTCTCCGTTGCGATTTCCTGTAAGAGATTTTTGACAGTTTTTCTAGAAACTCCAGAGACTAGCATACGTGATCCCGTAAGTTTTTTATTTTATTTTTTATATTCCCTATTTCTTCTCGGCCATTCTCCTCGGCCTATTAGTTCTTATTCCCTTATTTACGAATACCAGCTATTCCACATTAGGTTGTCCAAATGGGTAGATTTAAGAGCCTTGTAGATTCCCTCGAAAAAATAGAAGCCTTTAAACAGAAAAACCATATACCTCAGGCAGTGGACCTACGATATTACTCCTCAGAAGAAATCGTTATGCCTAGGGAGACAGGGGAAGTGGTCATTCCTATAATAGCCTTCATAGAAGGTAGAATGACCCTTCCTATGGGTAGGATAACCCGAGAATACCTTATTAACCATAGGCTATGTCCTCATCAGTGTGCCCCTAATATATTTAGGATTCTAGGTTGCGTCGATGCTCTTGACCAGCATCTTCACTTGGGCCTCACATGGCATGACGTGGTTCACCTGTACGAGTGCCACTCACAAACCAACGGAGGGTTTTACCTTAAATCCAGGTCGTCTATTGTCAGGCTCATCTCGTACCTCCCCAAGTCCAACAAAGGGATGAAAGATAACTACCTCATCACTTCAGGGGTATGGCACGATGGTCGCCCCTGCCTAACCCAGGAGAGAGAGACAGGTGGGATACCGTAGAGTTAGATCCCTTAGCATAGGATTTAGATTTTAACCCTACCCATGTTCCCTGTTTCAATTAACTTTGATATTGGACCTTAATCGTCTAACTGTATCTGATTTCTTGATTATTTCTACAGATAGGAGGCTTGTTGCTCCTTGGCTCAGTCTCACCAACGTGGTGGCCCTCAACTATCTTCTTCGGTCAGAAATTTTTGTGAGCAAGGACCGACAACTACGAGCTGTTCACCTGATCCTAGATTTCGATCCCATTTTCAAGATCTTTCAGGAAATCGGCCACGCCATCAGAGCTGGTGACCCTCGGATTAACCGTATCGACGTGTTAAAACCAGATTTTTTGGTCCGAGAAGATCTTCCCCCAGTCAGACAACCCACTCGTCTAGTCCCTTCTCAGCTTGTTATACAATTGCAACAAGTCCCTCTCGAGGCCGAAGCTGCGGCAGAGGAGGAAATTGCTTCTTCTCGATTATCATTAGAAAATGAGATAGACCAGTTTCGCTTCGGGGGAGAAGAAGGGTTGCCTGAAAGACCTGTGCAGCTCTCGGACTCAGAAACTGAATCTGCCCAGCTCTCCACAGCCCTCCAACCCGAAATACTTGTCGCCAGTGTTGATATAAGTTTCGAGGAAAATGGAGAAATGAGCCCAAAAGGAAGGCCGACGTTAAAAAGCTTAGTAGCCAACATAAATAAAGGGGGAACCTCAAAGGATGTACCCAAGACTCAAACTCCAGCCAGTCTTCCGCTTCCTCCCTGTCCTCCTGTTGATCCTAGACTGCATGTCATGCCGGACTTAAAGAAAAAAAGGACCATACAGGAAGTAGAAGAAGGTGAGATGGTCCCTCCGAAGGGCACTAAACAACAGAAGACCAAAGATCCGAGGGATAATAGGTCCAAATCTGTTGATAGCAGGGAGGATGCTAAGGTGCGCCGACAACAACGCCTTTGAGCCCCCTAGATGGAACTGGATGGAGCCCCAATTCTCTGGGATGCCACTATTAGGGATCCTCAGAGAGGGCATGCAGCCCATCTTGCCCAAACTTTGGAGCAGCCCCTCCTTCTTCCTCGAGATATGGAGACTCTGAGACGCACCAGGCAGCCGGATCTTTTTATGTCATTAAAGAGGGATCTCGCCTTGGTAAGCTAACCTCTTCTTGTATTAGTATCAATACACTTTATTGTTGCATGCGTGACCCCTTTACTATTGTTACGCAGGTCACTCAACAAGTCTATGTGGCCGAAGAATGGGTTCAAGGCGCCCATAACAAATATGAAGCTGAGTCCCATTCTCAACGCGAAGTCGAGAAAGCTCTTGGGACTTTGAAAGAAGAAAAATTACAGCTAGCCGAGAAGTTGAAACTTACAGAACGAGAATGCTTAAGTGCCAAAGCAGGGCTAAAGAATGCTAAAACCCAAGCCGAGGATCAGCGCAAGCTGCTTTATACAACAGAGCTGAATCTGGCTACCAAAAAAACGATAGTTCTGAGTCTGAAAGCTAAATTGTAGAAAGCTAGATAGGCAGCCATAGTGGCTAAGGAAACTGAAAAAGCCTCAAAGGAAGCTGCCTATGAACGTGGGATGAGGGAAGCGGAAAAGAGGCTGGCCGAGGAGGTAGCCGAGGTGTGTAGGGATTACTGCACTGAATCTTGGGCAAAGGTGCTCAATCGTGCTGGAGTTCCTGCTGATTCCGAGATGAGGAGACCTGAAAATGTGTTCTTCCCTGAATCTATTAGAGAAATCCCAACTAACCCTCCTCCAACCACAACCTTATCCCTTCCTCTTCCCGAGCAGGTCTCTAACACTCATGCCCTCACTACAACTACTGAGATTCCCATAGGAGTTGCTGGGAAGGGTAATGAGATTCTGCCCTTGGCCAAGGATATCTCCGCCGAGGATTCCCTTACTATAAAGGACGTGGTTTCCCAAGCTAAAGCAGCTGAGTCAAAACCTGATGTTGGGGATGCCAAGATCAAGGCCATTGGTCCTGAGAAGGGATTTCAGCCCCCAAAAAAGTAGTCGTAGGATCTTTCTCTTTTACTTCAATTTTCTTTCATGTAACTTTTTGTCAGCATCTATGATGTACTTGTTTTCAATTTAAAGAGCGGTCTTTTCTTTCATACCTTGTGTATTTTTGCTTCGTCTGCATTCTAACTTACTAATGTCATAGACAGTATCGCATAGATATCGTTTGTTTTTATTAGAGGTTAACGATAACTCACTACCAGCAAGTTTAATAATTTGATAAAATACCAACAACGGACGAGTCTATCCTGCTTTTGTACTGAAGGTTACCAATAGTAAAGATGAATAACTATTTAACAAAAACTACGTAAAGCGGAGAGAATGTCTTCGTTTATTTTTCCTTTTAGTTAAGAAAACAAAGACTTATCAAAACATTAGATCTGTTTAATACTTTATAAAAAATATCATTGTGCGTTAATTTCGCCTAATTAAAGGATCTGAGAAACCTGATATGACTTAGGACTTGTTTAATATGTTATAACGAATATCAGTGTATTAATTTCCTCAAAGTATCTGGTCCGAGGACATCAGGCATGACTAAGGTTCTGTTTAAACACTTTTATAACAAACTTCAGTGTATTAATTTCCCCAAAGTATCTGGTCCGAGGACATCGGGTATGACTAAGGTTCTGTTTAAACACTTTTATAACAAACATCAGTGTATTAATTTCCCCAAAACATCTGGTCCGAGGACATCAGGCATGACTAAGGTTCTGTTTAAACACTTTAATGAAAATTGATTAACAGGAATCACCATATCCTTACACAACACTAGAACTTAATAGTAAAGGAAGCTCTTATTAATAATAATACATTTTTAGGTTGTTTACATTCCAAGGGCGCGATATTACATGCTCATCTAAATCTTCTAGAAAATATGCTCCTATACCTGCCTCTGAGGTGATGCGATATGGTCCTTCCCAATTGGGCTCCAGCTTTCCCCATACTGGATTTTTTGCAGTGCCCAGAACTTTCCTCAACACCAAGTCACCAGGCACTAGTGGCCTTAACTTTACCCTGGCATCATAACCTCGCTTTAGCTGGTGTTGGTAGTACGCCAATTGTACCATTGCACTTTCTCTCCTCTCTTTAATGAGATCCAAACCTTTTTCCAACAGCTTATCATTGTTGCTCAAATTGAATAGGCTGCTCTTTAGCGTTGGAAAGCTTGTTTCTAAAGGAATGAGAACTTCGGCACCGTAAGTCATTGAAAAGGGGGTCTCCCCTGTTGACCTGCGAGGTGTGGTTCGATACGCCCATAGGACATGCGGCAGCTCTTCCACCCATCTCCCTTTTGCATCATCTAACCTTTTTTTTAGTCCACTTACTATAACTTTGTTAACAGCCTCAGCTTGCCCATTCCCCTAGGGATAAGCTGGGGTGGAATATCTATTCGTAATTCCTAATTCATAGTAGTATTTCCTGAAGGCTTTACTGTCAAACTGAAGACCATTGTCTGAGATAAGAGTGTGAGGGACCCTGAACCGAGTGATGATACTCTTCCAGATAAACCTCTTAACGTCCACATCTCTGATGTTCGATAGAGGCTCGGCTTCAACCCATTTAGTAAAATAGTCAGTGCCGACCAGAAGGTATCTCTTATTCCCTACTGCCTTGGGAAAAGGCCCGACAATATCCAAGCCCCATTGAACAAAAGGCCAAGGGCTGGTCAACGGATTAAGAACCCCTCCTGGTTGGTGTATGTTTGGTGCGAATCTTTGGCATTGGTCGCACTTCTTTACGTACTCATGCGCTTCTCTTTGCATATTTGGCCACTAGTAACCTTGCGTGATGGCCCTATGAGATAAAAACTTGCCCTCAGTGTGGCTCCCACAAAACCCCTCGTGTAACTCTTCAAGGATTACTTCTGACGCTTCAGGATGAATACATAGTAGATATGGTCCAGAAAAAGAGCGCTTGTACAACTTTTGATCCTCAGACAACCAGAAGTGAGGTGCTTTTCTTCGTACTTTTTCAGCTTCCAATTTACTTTCTGGCAGAAGGTCTTCTCTCAAAAATAGCACAATGGGGTCCATCCAGCTAGGCCCTACTCGGTCTTGGCAAATCTGGGCCAGCTTCCCTTCTGCCTCCGTGGGCTTGTACAAATCTTTTACGAGAATAATTCGAGGCAAACTCTGCGCCGAGAAGGTTGCAAGTGTAGCAAGGGAATCTGCATGTGTGTTACTGCTTCTAGGGATATGCAGCAGATTGAATGATTCAAATTTTGACTGCAAATGTTTAACTTGACTTAGATACTTCTGCATTCTTTCATCCCTTGCTTCTAATTCGCCCTTTACTTGACCAACGACCAATCTTGAGTCCGAAAATATCTTTACTTCTTTTCCCCCCATTTTCTGAACCATGGACATTCATTCTATCAAAGCTTCGTACTCGGTCTCGTTATTTGTGGCCGAGAAGCCCAATCTCAACGATTTCTCCATCGTGAGTTGTTTAGGAGAGACCAGAACTAGCCCCATTCCGGAGCCCCTTTGATTTGCTGCACCATCGACATACACTTCCCAGCATAGAGGTTCTTGTCGGGAGATGGTGCCCACCGATTTTTCATCCATGTGCTGCGGTGCTGGCACATTTTCTAATGGGGTTTCAGTAAATTCAGCTACCAGGTCTGCGAGGATCTGGCCTTTGACCGAGGTGCGAGGCATGTACTTGATGTCAAAATCCCCTAGAATTGTACCCCACTTAGCAATCCTACCTGTGTAGTCAGCACTCCGAAGTACAATCCTGAGCGGGAGCTGAGTCAAGACGATAACGGTGTGTACCTGAAAATAGTAGGGAAGCTTCCGCGTACCATGTACCACAGTTAGTATGGCTTTCTCTAGTGGTAAATAGCGCACCTCGACCTTATGTAATGACTTACTAACGTAGTAGACTGGCCATTGCACGCCACCGTAGACTCGAATCAACACCAAACTTACAGCATGAGGGACCACGGCGATGTAGGCAAATAGAACCTCACCCCCCTGAGGACTGGACATAATGGGAGGATGAGAGAGATACTCCTTAAGCTGCTGGAACGCCCTAGTGCACTCTTCGGACCATTCAAATCCCTTCCACTTTTTCATCAAGAGAAAGAAGGGCCGGCATCTATTTGCTGACCGGGAGATAAACCGATTCAAGGCGGCATTCATACCGGTAAGTTTCTGGACCTCTTTGGGATTACGAGGAGATTGTAGATTGTTAATCGCCTTAATTTGATCGGGATTGACTTCGATTCCCCTGTGAGTTACCATGTATCCCAGGAATTTTCCTGATCCCACGTCAAACGAGCACTTGGAAGCGTTTAAGCGCAACTTGTGTTTCCTCAAAATTTCAAAAATGCTTCCAAGGTCATCAACGTGCTCGGACACCACCTTGCTCTTCACCACCATGTCGTCTATGTAAACCTCGATACTTTTCCCTAATTGAGGCTCGAACATTCTCGTCATCATCCTTTGATAGGTTGATCCTGCGTTTTTCAGACCGAAAGGCATCACCTTGTAATGGTAATTTCCAATGGGGGTGACAAAAGCGGTCCTCTCCTGGTCTTCCAAGGCTAAGGGTATTTGGTGGTATCCTTGAAAGGCGTCTAAGAAGCTCATTCGAGGATGACCCACTGTCGCATCCACCAACTGATCTATTCGTGGCATAGGGAAAGGATCCTTTGGGCAGGCCTTGTTTAGATCTGTAAAGTCCACGCATACTCGCCACTTGCCATTCTTCTTCTTTACCACCACAGTATTAGCTAGCCATTCAGGGTAAAACACTTCCTTAATAGCCCCTGCTTGCTTAAGCTTTCTCACCTCCTCCCTAACAGCATCTGCATGCTCCTTGGATGGGCGTCGAGGTGGTTACTTTTTTGGAGTGATGGATGGGTTAACGTTTAAGTGATCACAGATAAAGGTCGGATCCACCCCCGGGGCCTCGTAAGCGCTCCAGGCAAAAACATCAACGTTCTTCTTAAGAAATTCTATCAAATCCTCTTTCTTGCGAGAAGGCAACTGGGACCTGACCTGAAAATATTTCTCCGGATCATCCCCTATAGTGATTTTCTCTAAGTCATCACATTTTGCCTCCTCGGACTGCCCATTAAAGGGAAACACTAGGCCTTTTAATTGCTATGAACTCCCTTCCGCTGCAGTCGACGACTCACCCTTGGGTTGATGAGATATGGCAGCCACTAAGCATTGTCTAGCCATGGATTGGCTTTCGAGGATCTCCCTTACCTGACCCTCGGACGGGTATTTCACCCTTTGGTGCAGAGTAGAGGAGATGGCCCCCAAAGTGTGAAGCCAGGGTCTGGCCATAATAGCTGTATAATGCGAATAAACGTCCACCACAATGAAATCCACCTCCACCACCTCAGAACCGGTCTGCACAGGTAGTCTAATCTGACCTTTTGGCATAATGGTCCTTCCCTCGAAACTTACCAGAGGGGAATCATAGGCGGTTAGATCCTCGGGTTTTAACCCCAGACCCCTAAACAGGTCGGGATATATAACCTCCACAACACTCCTTTGATCCACCAACACCCTCTTCACATCATACCCACCTATCCTAAGTGTAACCACCAAGGCATCGTCATGGGGTTGGATAGTTCCAATCTTGTCCTCGTCTGAAAAACCCAGAACTGATGGGATTTCCATCTTGGTTCTTTTTGTCTCCAGATTATTGTCCTCGGCAAGCAGCCGAGCCACAGACATTACTCTGAACGGATAGGATTCTGTTCTTCCTGGGGCAGCGAAGATGACATTTATCGTCCCCAAGGGGGTTCATGAGGAAGCACCTCTTCTAGAATCAAATCCAGCCTGCCCTGCTTGGCTACTGGAATGGTGCAATAGATCCTTTAACTTTCCTTCTTGGACCAGCTAGTCCAAATGGTCCCATAAGTTCCTGCAATCTTTAGTAATATGTCCTTGATCTTGATGGTATTGGCAATAAAGGTTTTGGTTACGCCTCACGGGGTTTCCAACCATTTTGTTCGGCCATTGAAAGAACGATTCGTTCTTAATTTTTTCCAAAATCTGATGCATTGGTTCTCGGAATTCCGCGTTGACTGCTTGGGCGTTGGCAGAGCCTAACTGCCCAGCGAACTCTCTACGAGGCTGATTGTTGTTGAATCGGTCCGACCTGAAATCCCTCCGCTCTTGAGGGATAACTTTTGCTTTACCCTTTCCTTGCTGCTGGTCTTCCTCAACTCTCTTGTACTTACTTATCCGATCCATAAGCTGGCGCACGCTGCTAACAGGTTTACCAGTGAGGGACTTCCTTAAACTGTGCTCAGTAGGAAGGCCGCCTTTAAAAGTACTGATGGCCACGTCCTTAAAGTCACCATCTATTTCGTTGTACATCTCCCAATATCTGTCTAAGTACGTTTTCAGGGTCTCCCCATCCCACATGGACAGAGACATAATGAGTCCAAAGGACGAGGTACCCTGCTGCATGTGATAAAACGAGAGCCAAAAGCCTGGGTAAGTTCCTTAAAGGAGTCTATGGAGTTAGCCTTTAACTCATCGAACCACCTCATGGCCACGGGTCCCAAACTGGAGGGAAAAACTTTGCACATCAAAGCCTCGTCTTTAGAATGGACAGCCATTTTCTGGTTGAACTAGCTCACGTGCTCTACTGGATCGGTTCGGCCATTGTAAGTGGTGAAAGTGGGCTGATGGAATCGCCGAGGAAGTTCTGCCCTTTCGATCTGACACGTAAAGGGTGATCTAGAGATTTGATTCAACGCCTTGCTCATGGCGTCATTTCCCAAGCCCTTAAGAGGTGGGTTTTTACGTCTCCGCTTATGGATGCGTTCTTCGTCATAGGAAAAAGACTCGCTTAGTGGTGTCCTAGACCTGCGTCTATAAGTGATATCCTTTTCATCATTGGAGGAAACGCCAGAACTGGAAGGAGTTCGTCGTTGGTGCGCATGGCGTAGCTTTCGCTTTAAATCATCAATTTCCCTCTACATGGCTTTGTTACTTTGCCCCTGGGGGCAGTGACTCCCTATTTGAGGGTGGCTTCTGCTAGTCTGTGTGGTGTGCAGGCTACCCTCTCTATCTCTCCCATGCTTAAGGTTATGGAAGACATCTTGTTGATGGGAGCTCCTAGACTCCTGCTGATGGGGAACTGATTCGACCATGGTCAAACGTCGCACTCACTATTACACAAATTCTTCCCACAGACGGTGCTAATTGTAGGGTCACAAATTGTAGCCTTCTGCCCAAAACGTGGAGGACTTTGGCCCAATAGGCCCAACACAATAAATTTGTAGAAAGTGGGCTAAAGAATTAGGTATGAATGGCGTGGACAGCGTTTAACATGTTTTATGAAACAAATCAAAAAGCCAAAAGAGAAAAGAAAAACATATTGAGGTAACTTTGGATAAAAAGTGTTCTTGGTTCAATCCGAGGAGGCTTCGTATCCTATTATTCAAATTCTCTTCCTTCGACCAAGAAAAAAGTCCCCCTCTCATGAAGGGTCTGTTACATTATATAGTCCCCCTTTAATCATCCTAACCTTACACTTGTCACTCATCTATGACATTACTTGGGTATTTGTCCCATCAGACATCTTCTTTGATTCCCCTGTGAGCTGTAATAGCTTAGGTAGCACTGTTCAGAGGTCTTCTCCACATAAATGCGGCCAGAAAAGTAGCTGCAGGGCATTTAATGTGGTGGTAGTAGCTTTTCTTCAGATATTTTCAGATCTTTTCCTTTCCAGTAAGTTCACAAAGGCCATCTCTATCATCAGAGCCTCTAGGAAGGTCACTCCAATCGATGGGATACACACTTGAACTATACTCCTCTCATCCGAGGACGAGATCCTCCTCGGATAAAATTCCTTTCGGTTCCTACTTATAGATCTTTTGAAATAGAATATCTAATAAATGCAGCTCTGCTCGGCTCATGAAGTTCCTCGGACTAAGCCCACAGCCCAAGATGCATGATTCAGGGCCTTCGTCCCCACAATAACCATATATATTTTTCGGACAACTTTTATATATTATGTATTATATAGATATACATTACCAAATCTTTCATATTTTTCCCTTCTATACCCTTTTCTAATTTAGATCTCATTCCTCTCCATTGTAGCTGCCACTGCAACTTCTTTATTCTCCTGAGTCTTTAGTTTCTTCACTGCTAATGCACTACAACTGTGTGCTTTCAGCTTTGTGTCTTTCAAATTTTCTTATCTAATATTTAGTCAATGATATCAGATGGTTAGGTGGAACTATGAAACACTCAAAAGTGTTGAATATTTTTCAAACTTGTCTTTAGTATCAATTCATTTCCACCAACCACGTGGCCTATGCTCTTAACTTTTTGTTTTTCCCTGTACTTTTTTTTACTTTCATTACCAAGGTATCAGGCACATGTACTGATGTATATATACATTATACAAAACAATTGATTTATAATTCCTTTAGGTGTAAGGATTTTAAATACTTTGGAGGAAACGTATTTTTGAATTAAAATATATATAATTTTTTTTAAAAAAATTAACCAAAGAAAACAAAATTTAACTTTTTCAAAAACAACTACCAAACAAATTTCCTGAATTTTGTTTTTGAAAAATGTGTTTTTCAAAACAACTAACCAAATGTGTTTTTCATTTTGAAAAAAGAAAAAAATTGTTTTTTTTCTTTTTTCCTTGAAAACAAGAAAACAAAAATAGAAAATGAAAACAGTTACCAAACATGCCCTAAATTTAAACTTTCCCTCCCAATTTATTGTGAGTGAAAAAAGAAAAAGAAAAAGAAAAAGAAAAAGTGCCATATAATCTATTTTTTATAATATTAAAAATGAGTGCACCAAATCAATACATGTACTGTCATTGAACATGTATCAATAAATTAATATTTTACTGTAAAAGAAAACACTTATTTTTGCTGAATAGAAAATAATACTAAAATAATTAAACAAATGATTAAAAGTTTTGTTGAGGCCGAAGATTAAAAGAAGAGTATTCTATTTCCTTATTTGGTTATTAAGGAGTATGCCACATAGAAACTTAAGATAACACATAAGCATCTTTTATTCTGAAGATTTATCAACCAACATGCTATAGTTTACATGCTTGGAATTTACACGTGGTGGTACTTTATTTTTGAATTTTTTTAATAAATTTTTTGGCTATGAAAGATATATTTTTGCTATGTGGTACCCAAAAATTTTATTAAAATTACTAAGAAAATAAAATTGTTATTTTTGAATATAAATAAATAATAAATAATAAATATTAATTTTTTTATAACCTTTGTTTAGGTGGAAGGTTAAATGAATAATACCCATTTTTTTTTCAAAAAGAGTAACACATGAAACTAATTAAAGATGAGGTAGAAAATTAAATGAAAGATTTCTCAAAGAATGCACCACTTCAACATAGTCATGTGGTCCTCCCATAAGTTCTAATAATTTCTCTCATGACAAATCTATTCCACCCTACCCATATAATAAAGAAAAAAAAATCAAATCCAACCAGCTTTGAAACGACAAGGAAGACAGGGAGGGACAAGAATGGAGGGGCTTGTGGCCTACAAGATAAACAATGGAACAAGAAGAAGAAAAAGACTAAAATTCAATTTACTCTCTTGACTTTTACCTCAATTGTCAAATTTGTCCGTAAAGTTTAATTTTTGTTAATTTAGTATCTAGTTTAAAATTAAGTCAATCTAATCCTTTTGTCTAAATTGTTAATAAAAGTCATTTAAATTATTATTATTTTTAAATTTTAATTGAAAACATTAATGAGATGCACCATATCATAGATCTTGTTATTTGATAAGTCTTGGCTCATTTTGAGAAAATTTAGTTAAAAAATTAGTTGTAGTCTAAGACTATAACCTTAATATCTTTTTATTGGAGGTGAATTATGCATAAATTATAAGATTTATTGATAATATAGCAAATAATATCCAATTAGCACAAAATTTGACATATGTATTAAGAGTGTAAAAAACATACAATTTAACGGTTATATTTTCAAAATATGTGGTAATATTTATTTTTTTTAAAGAAAGTTGTAACCTTAGAATACAACTAATTTTGTAGCTAAACTTTATCCTAAAAAAAAAAACAAAATTAATTAAAAAAAAAAAAATCAATGTTTGTGGATTGTGGTCGTTGATGAGTCCCATATGAGTTGAGCGTTGTAGCACAACGAATGAGACCAGAGTACTCGCATATTTTGTTAAACAAAATTAATTTAAAAAAAAAAACAAAATTCAATTTTTATCTTCTATTTTTTGTTGTTTGCCTATCATTTTCTAGTGCCTATTAGTACTCGCATATTTTGTTAATATAATAATATACACAAACATTTAAGAAAGAAAAAATGTAGGACTCCGGCGGGTATGGTCAATTTGTCATATAGTAGGTGCACGTGATGAGTCTGATGACCAAACTAAAAGAGCAGTTAGGAGTGGGAGTGCAATTTACACGTTAAAAATCTCCTAGAAATTACCGCTTTTTATTTTAATAAATTTCAGAAGTCGGCAGGGAAATTACCACTTTGCTTGCTTAGAAGATTTTTCATTATGTTTTTTTACTGAATGAATAGAAGTTTCTAATTTGAATATCCACATTAATTATTCCCTCTTTCAAGCACAAAAGTCAACTAGGTCTAGGTAACACGACAATAACGAAAAAAAAAAACTGAAGTAAAATCTGTTAGGTGAGAAAGACACGGGTCTAGCTACTATTTTTTTGCACATGAATCATATAAACTGGTTGGTAGCTCACAATTAGAATGGTAGCTTCTTAGATTGTGAAAATTCAGCTCATTCAAGATAAAAAGATATATATCAGCGTACAACTTCATCCAAGTGAGTGTCAAAACTACAAGTCAAAAATTAACTAGTCTAGTAGTGGGATTGGTGGGTCTAGGAATTTATATTGGAACCATGGGCTCTGCTGAGTATCAGCCACTGCTACTTGGTCTGGACTCACATTCTCGGATTCCTGATCTGTCATCGATTGCAATTGAAGAATTCTTGGAACACAGACCAGTGGCAGTTCGATGGTGGCCTCGTTTAGTGGGTTGGGAGTCAAGGCTCCTTTGGCTTCTATCCGGAGCTTCTATTGTTGTTTCCATATTCAATTACATGCTAAGTTTTGTGACCCTCATGTTCACTGGCCATTTGGGTTCTTTGGAGCTTGCTGGTGCCTCTATAGCTAGTGTTGGAATTCAAGGTCTTGCTTATGGGATAATGGTAAGATTTCCATAATTCTTTTCAGGTTGTTTTTATTATTTATCGTTCAAAATTTTATTTGACGTGACACTGGATACACAGTTGGGCATGGCCAGTGCGGTCCAAACAGTGTGTGGACAAGCATACGGGGCGAAGAAGCTCGCGGCAATGGGTATCATATGCCAAAAGGCAATAATTTTGCACTTGGGAGCAGCTGTTCTGCTCACCTTCATCTATTGGTACTCAGGACCACTCTTGGTAGCCATGGGGCAGTCAGCGAGCATAGCTGAGGAAGGTGAAGTTTTTGCACGAGGTTTGATACCACAACTTTATGCATTTGCAATAAGCTGCCCAATGCAGAGGTTCCTCCAAGCACAGAACATTGTAAATCCTCTGGCTTATATGTCTGTTGGGGTATTCCTCTTGCACTGTATACTATCATGGTTAGCAGTTTATGTTTTGGACTATGGCCTTCTGGGAGCTGCTTTGACACTAAGCCTCTCTTGGTGGATTCTTGTCTTGGTAAATGGGCTTTACATTCTTTTAAGCCCTTCTTGCAAGGAAACTTGGACTGGCTTCTCAACAAAAGCCTTTAAAGGACTTTGGCCTTATTTCAAGCTCACTCTAGCTTCTGCAGTCATGTTGTGGTATGTGCAAAACCTATCCCTCACTCTCTCTCTTTTCTTTGTAATTTCTTTCATTTTAAATAATTATTCTTGTAATTTTCGGATAGTGAAGGGCCTCACTCACAAAACAACAAAATTTAATGTCAACTTCGTATCTACATTCATGTGCTATATGAAATTATAAATACTAGTAGACCAATATTTGCAAACTATACTCACAAACTGTCCCTCACCACTTCCACAATCTTTGCAATCACAAATACACTCTATTTTTGGCTAGCTCAAACACAAATACACTCACAATCACGAAATTGTAAACGAGAAATGATATGTCCACAATATTTTTTTTACAACACTTTCACAACAAATCTTAAGTGGTAGGTTATTAAGGGTGGGAAAAAAATTAATTTAAATTGTGGATTCAAATTAGAACCAATTACAACTTGCCACCTACAATTAGTTGTAAAAGAGTTGTGAAAATTTTGTAGACTTAACACTTCTTAATAGTAAACTCTTTGGGTAAAAAAAGAAAAAGAAAAAAAAGAAAGTCATCTCTCTCTCTCTCTCTTATATATTTCCAAAGGTACTAGCTACATTTAGTCTCCAAATATAATTATATTTTGCATATATTTACATCTTTTAATCTTGATAAGGAAAAGATTTAGCCTCCATATATAACTATATGTAGGTGTCGATATATAAGACTTTAATTCTTATTTCTTGGTGAATAAAGATATAACTTCTTTGATAAAGAAAACAATTTTCTTCTACACCAAAAAGACTAAAATAAAAAAAATAGATAACCAAGTGTTTATTTATTTATTTTTTCAGATAGCTAGGAATTGAAATTTATGGAGTTCACTCCATAATGATTACTTTTTATCATCAAATTGAGACATTATTAGATTTTTTTTTTTTTTTTTTTTTTTTTTGGTGTAGGCAAGGTTCGAACCCAAGTCCGATCGATGAGAAGAGACTGTATTAGTTGAGCTATTACATAGATAATTAAGTAAAAATAGAAATTTGAGTCAATCTTTAACATTTATTAATTTTGATTATAATGTTTATGCAGTTTGGAGATATGGTACAACCAAGGATTAGTGCTTATATCAGGGCTCCTCTCTAACCCTACAATCGCACTAGATTCCATATCTATTTGGTATGTCAACCTACTCCTGTTTGCAAAATTTTGCCCTTTTCCGATTATTGTTACCTGACTCACAAATTCTATTTTATTTATATATATATATTTTTTTTTTTCAGCATGAATTATTTGAATTGGGACATGCAATTTATGTTGGGGCTAAGCGCAGCAGCCAGGTGTGTGACACAAGAAAAAACAGATCCAAATTAATGGGATAAATATTTTTTTTCTTTTCTTGGCCTATTATAATTAGAAAGTAATAATGAAATGATAGTTATTTTTATCATTATGGATTGCAGTGTTCGGGTGAGTAATGAGCTTGGGGCAGGACATCCAAGGGTAGCAAAATTTTCGGTACTAGTAGTGAATGGAAGCAGCGTCATCATTAGTATAATTTTCAGTGCTATTGTTTTGATATTCAAGGTTGAGTTAAGCAAGCTTTTCACCAGTGACACTGAAGTTATTGACGCAGTGTCCAGCTTGACTCCATTGCTGGCAATTTCTGTTTTCTTAAATGGCATTCAACCTATACTCTCAGGTAATAATGATATACAAACAAAAACATGCTGGTAATAAAAGCATCATTAATTATTCAAAATTTTCCCTTTTTGGGAATTTCAGGTGTGGCAATTGGGAGTGGATGGCAAGGTGTGGTGGCTTATGTTAACCTGGCCACTTACTATGTAATTGGTCTTCCAATTGGATGTGTTCTTGGCTTCAAAACTAGTCTAGGAGTAGCAGTAAGTTTAATATCTCTCTCTCTCATTATTAATTATTTTTGCCTTATCAACAATGGAGTGGTCATTTTCAGGGGATTTGGTGGGGGATGATTATTGGGGTTCTTTTGCAAACGGCAACTCTAATTATTCTTACAGCCAGAACAAATTGGACTGCTGAGGTAATTTATTTCTTTTCATTACTTGTACCTTGAAACCATTTGATAAATTATCACTTATTCAAAAGCTTAAACTATTAAAAAAAAAATTGAATTGAATTTACCCTTATTAAGTAGGATTTAATGAGAATTTTTAAAATAAAAACTAAGGTGGAGACATGTTTTGACTGAATCTGAATGTTTTTAGACCTAACACTAGAATTTAAGATTGAGATAGAGTTTGAACTCAAAAAACATTTAATCTAACAACTATATATCGGACTTTTGTTTTTTATTTTATTATAATTTTTTTTGGGTAATACAAGGTAGTTAAGCTCTTTATGTGGTTTTCAAAAATCTGTTGATGTATCATGTGAGTCATAGTCAGACTTATTATAGTGCATTTGACAGGTTTTTATCTTTATCATTTGTCTGATGCTTATATTATATAGGTTCAAAAAGCTGCTGACCGGTTGAAGAAATCTGCAGAAGAAGATACATTGGACTTGGTAGCTGACATATAATATAAGCATGTATATGTCTTGGTCAACAATTTAGGTTGTGAAATTTGTGTGTTTTCTATAAAGCGTCAGCGTATGGCTAATGAAGATGTAGAGGCTTGTTTGGATATGTTTTTCAGAGAATACCTATTCTTTTTTAGTTTTAGACAAATGTGTTCGGAAACTTGTGATCGAAAAACAAATATTTTGGTAACAAAATCTGAAAATGTATTTGAATGAATTACCTAAATTAATCTAGGAAACTTTAAAGCTGTTTATTTTAATTCTAACAATAGTATATTTTTATGCATGAAGTGCTTGGAGAATCAAGAGAGAAGGATTTGAGTTGTAGGATGAACAACATATTAACGTATTATGTATATATTTCTAACAACCTAAAAAAATATGCTATCTTAATGCTTCCCACTACTTGGCGGCTGCTTGTGAGAGGGTTTTTCTCGAGACCTTCAATGTCAAATATCCCTCTTTGGAATAAAAACACAGCTTCATCATTTGCTTTATTTTAGTGCTCTATAAAGAAGTCGATCGATATATATCCCTGTAATTAGGTTATAGTTATATATATATTTTTAGAAAATTATAATAATTATCTTATATTCTCGCAGTTTGTGAGACTCATAAGATGTGTAACAGTTATTAAGTGCATAAAATGTCTTCATCTCATACCAATATAAAAACTAGACAATAAGACAAGAAGAAATTATAGTGAAAATCACTATTATGGCCTCCAAGAATGTTGTCAACTCCTATAATAGGTAAGATATACAGAGTGGCCCAATTATTAAGATCTTCTGATATTTGCAATTACAGAAGACTGAAATGTAATGTGATTTATTATTTATTTTATAGGGTCCGGCGAATCTCTTGTTAGAAACCCTCCTGTTCTCTCCCTTTTTATTATTATTTTATTATTTTTTGATAATATTTTATTATTTATAGATAAAAGACACATGACAATTAAATGATCTAATAGTTGAAAAAAAGCCACCTCAAACCATCCTAATTTTCATTGCAATCTCTTCTCTCTCTCTCTCTCTCTGTGTAACATCACCATCGGAGCCCTCATAGTCATAGTCTCATAGACTACCTCCACACCATTAGGACCTTACCCCTTCACTTACGCTGAGCACATTGCACGCTTTGACCAGGGCAATGACGACATAGTAGTGGCAGCAACACGACTGTTTGACGTGTTTTTTTTTTTTTTTTTTTTTTTTTGAAGTGGCACAACAATGAGTGACTTTATTTGGGCCGAAGATGGCATAAATAGTGATTTTGGCTATTGTAGCAATGCTATGTTGTGATTTCCATTGTGAGTAATTTCTTTGGGTATCGATGTTAACAAAAAGGTATGACGATGGGATTACGGCAGAGAAGTAATTTTTCTGTTTTTGTTTTTTGTATTTGTTTTTGTGGCTTTTTGGTGGGTACAACCAATTGTTAAGAATATGTTTGAAGCTGCCGGGTCCATATGCCAACATAGGAAAGCCAAAGCCTAGAAGAAGAGAGGCCATATGGGCTTGTTATCGAGGTAATCCGAGGAACCTATTTGTCTCGAGATAAGGTGGCCTAACCGAGAAGCGACTAGCTGACTTATTGAGGATACGACTTCAGATATCTTCCCCAAGGAACGCGAAGAAGAAGACGTAGAGCCCAATGTAACAGTCACCTCTGCATTAACGAGCACTTCCTACCTAATGTCAGTCCCATTAAACGCTGAATGATTAGCCTGAACAGTAAGAACACCTCAAAAGTTTGCATTCATGATCAAGAAATGGCAGAAGGGGAGTCTAATGGGACAAGTATCTCCACAAATCCAGCTAAGAGATGAACAACTGGAAATGAGGGGAAGGGAATGATAAAAGTAGGATGACACCAATAGGAAAGGGATCTAGAAAAGTTAGGAAGAAGAACAAGAGAGAGAAATAGTGAGAGCAAGAGCTTGTATTTTCCCCTAGAACAATCATTTGTACCTCGGGAAACCGATTTTTATCAATTAAAGTGTCTTTTCTACTTTCTTTACCTTCAATTATCTATCTAATCTTTCTATTGTGGAATTTCATCCATTTTATTAGAAATTAGTTGTGTTAATTAAGAACGTGAGCACTGTTTTCCTTGGTTTATGTTTTTGATTCCCACAATTGGCATTGTTTGTGGAAAATTCCACCAAGTAGTAGGATTGGAAGCTAGTTGAAGCTATAATGGCAAACGGGGGAAGAAACGGGGCTCCTAGGTCACCACAGCCGAGCATGTCTGTTGGGTTGGTCTATGGAAATAGGAGGATGCAGTCAGGGGCAAGGAGAAATAATCGAGATGTATCAAGGCGAAGTTTGAGCAGGGAGTTGGTGCCTCCTTCCCAACAAAGGGAGGGATCAGCAACAAACTCCGCTGGACCTTCCCAATCTAGTAGGGTTCGGGAGATAAACTGCTTAAGAGCGCAACTATTGGCCTTATAGCGAGATGCAAGGTGCCGTGATGGAAACAGAGATTGACAATTGATTAGCCTTGGTGGAGGGGAATCCCGTGGAGGGGAGAATACTCTAGGCCATCTTCAGAAATATCAAAAAGATTAAGCTCCCTACCTAGCAAGTATAGGGAGAGGTTAGCCTCACCACCACGCAGGCACGGGGAGAGGTTAGTCTCCTCGATCAGCAGGCACAGGGAAAGAGTGGATTCCCCCCCCCCTAACGGAGGAATAGGCATAGAGAGTTTTCCCCACGTAGAACCATGGAAAGAGTTGTGTCCCTAAGAAGAAACTAGGTGCTAAGGACTTAAGGTGAGCCTTCTACCTTGCAGAACATGGGGAATGGTGCGATGAGTAAGGCCTTGCAACAGATTTCTTGTTCTCCCTTCTCCGAGGAGATTGAGAGTTCGGATTTACCCCAGAGGTTTGTGAGGTCTACCTTCATTATTTACGAAGGGAAGTTTGATCCTGTAGAGCACATCAACCACTACAACCAGGGTATGGATATTTATTTCAAGAATAAGGCTTTAATGTGCAAAATCTTCTCTTCCAGCCTTGGACCCACAGTCATGAGGTGGTTTGACGAATTAGAAAAGGGGTCTATTCATGGCTATGACGAGTTAACCCGAGCTTTTGCGCGAGGTTTGTAACATGTAGCCGAATCCTGAAGCCTTTTGATTCTTTGATCACCATGTCTATGAAAGAAGGAGAGACTTTTAGAGCGTATTCAGATTGCTTTTGGGAGTTATATAATGAGATTGGGGGAAATAATAGGGGAGTCGCCACTAACACTTTCAAGGTTGGGTTGCCCATTGATTCTGAGCTAAGGACCTTCCTGACCCTATAGCCAGTCACGGATATTAAAAAGTTGATAGAGAGAGTTGAGGAGTATAAGAGGTTAGAGGATGACTAGTTGCAAGCTAAGTCAAAGGCCAAAGCACTTGCGACTGAAAGAAAGGAGATACGAGTAGATCACCCCCCTCCTCGGCCTTGGAGGGATATCTATCCTCAAGGGCCTCAGCTTAGGCCCGAAGTAGTGAACACCTTGTAGAAGGAGCCCGTTCACCTTTGGATAAGATCAAGAGTGAGCCCTATTTCAATTGGCTAAGCAAGATGAGTCGGGATCCATCCTGAAGGAACCAGAGCCTTTTTTGTTTTTATCATCAAGAGAGGGGTCACACCACCAAGGATTGTAGAACCTTGAAGGATCACCTGGGCTAACTAGAGATGGCCGGCCATCTGAAGGAGTTCATAACCCTCAACCATTCCTGTCATTAAGGGACATCGGGGTCAAGTGGTGCTCAAGGTATGGCCCCACTAATTGGAATTATTGAGGTGATTTGGGTTCCAAGTCTTCTTAGGCAAGTGGTTCCCAGAGTTCTGATTGTGGCACTTACACTAAAGTCTGGGATGGATATCTAACCTATCAAGAAGCCCATGTGGGAGGAGGATTTCCTTGGATTCTCGGGGCAGATAAAGAAGGGACTGACCAGCCTCATGAGGACGTTCTGGTGGTGACCGTAAAGATTTCGGGTTTCGATGTGAAAAGGGTGATGGTTGATCAGGGAAGTTGGGTTAAGATCATGTATCCTGATTTATACCGGGGTTTGGGGTTGACACAGAAAGACTTGTCAAAGTATGACACCCCTATTGTTACCTTCGATGGAATAGTCGTGACACTAGCAGGCTAGATTCAGCTTCCCATAGTGGTTGAGGGGAGGGAGGTGTTGGTAGATTTCATAGTGGTACATTTTTACTCTCCCTACATGGCTATCCTTGGTCATCCCTAGATCCATTCCATGGAAGCCACGCCTTCATCTTTGCACCAAAAGGTGAAGTTTCCTATTGATTGGGGAATTTATGAGCTTCAAGGGGATTAGAGCGTGGCTAGACAATGCTTGATAGTGGCTATAGGGCACAAACAGTAGTTGCTGTAGTCGGAGTCACCACGAGGGTTATAGTAGTTACTGTTCGCTCCCTTAGAAGTTGTGGATACTCCGTCCACATTGGTAGAGCAGTGTAAAGAGCTGGAGAAGGTCTTCATAGATGTTGGGGAAAAGTACTTCCAGGTCGGTAAAGGCCTCCTATTCCTAGAAAAGGTATTGCTACTGCTCTTCTTGGTCAATAATATAGATATATTTGCTTGAAGTCCCTATGTGGGCGCAAGCGCCCGCGACGGGTTTTGCCTCAAATCCATGGGAAGTACGCCTCGGCCTAGGGTGGACCATGGCGGAGGGTATAAATGGAGTTGCCACCTAGATTAGGTCTATGAACCATATATATAGTGCCTTTGTGGAAGGACTGATCTTTACTAGAGCATATGTTCGGAGTTTAGGTATAGGGATAGGAAGGTGTTAGGCATCCAACCCCACCCGACCTGTAGGTCGGCCTTCACTCATTGTGTTCCAAATCCTAATCACATCAAAGGGTCCTCTAATATGTTATTCTAAACTCACACACACTAACATGCATCTATCATCCAAACATAGCAAATGTCCCACACTCATCCATAACATAAAAATCCTACCATTCATCTAGCAAAATATATATATATATTTATTTATTTATATCCAATGGCAACAAACACATCACAAAATAGTGGCATTACAAGGCATCAATATCAAGCATATCCCAAACATTCAAGCATAGCATCATGAAATCAACCAAGCATATTCATCATGTTCATCAACCATATCATGCTCATCATCCAAATCAAATGCATGTTCATGTAATCATGCATGACTTACCTCACTTAACTTGCTACATCATAACACCTCAGCACCTATGCATCAAAGCATGTTCAAGTTCTCATGAATGTTCATGTGATTTATCAAAGCATAAACCTTAATCATCAATTCAACAATCAAAGCATGTGAAACATGTTATTCTACTAATCATAATGCTAAACATGTTTATCAAACATATCATGCTCATCATCCAAATCAAATGCATGTTCACGTAATCATGCATGACTTACCTCGCTGCACCATAACACCTCAGCACCTATGCATCAATGCATGTTCAAGTTCTCATGAATGTTCATGCAATTCATCAAAGTATAAACCCTAATAATCAATTCAACAATCATAGCATGTGAAACATGTTATTTTACTAACCCTAATGCTAAACATATGAAAACTAAACTCAATAAGACCTAAACATGTGATTAAAACTAAGCAAAATAAAATAAAATAGCAAGAACCCTAAATTTGCGTTTCTAGGCACGAGTATGCGTGCGCATACATGAAGTATGCGTACGCATGCCTCGAGTATGTGTACACATACATAAAGCATACGCACGCATACACGTCAAGAAACACAGTTTTAAAGCAAGTAATAAACAACAATCAAACAAAACCTAGCATGCTTCTAATATTTTAAATCAACCCTTCATTCAAAACATGGTAAGAAAGAACAAAACAAAATCAAACAAAGCAAAACATATTTCTAAGCATGTATAACAAATAAATCAAATTAAGAACAACAAGAACGCAAGTTATAAAAATCCAAATAAAGGAATAGCCATGAAGAGAGACTCGCCTTGCTTATGGAACACAACTGGGTTGATATTTAATCGGCCCCTCAGTGCCTACATAAGAAGATCGAATGATAATAAAGGGAATCAAAGTATTCAGTAGTTCACAAGTAATCAAAACTCAAAATAAAAAAGATATTCTTGAAAAGATTGTTTGAAAAAGTTTTGAAGGAAGTTACAAAATAGTTTCTACCTTAAGACCCCTAGAGAGAGGGTTTTGAAGAGCCAAAAAACGTGCTTAATGCTGTGAGTTCAGAAAGTTCAGAGTTAGAAAAGAGTTTTGGAAGAGTTTAGGTGAAAATTCAACTCTCTCTAGCTAGGGTTTTCAGACTTCTTTAGAGGGTTTTGGATGTTCCAAAGGGTCTAGGGGTTGTGGCCCAACAAAGAGGGAGGCTTTGGGCCCTAAAAAATAAAAAAAAAAGTTTTGAGGTTCTGGAATACAGTGTGCGTACGCACACTTGTTCATGCATATGCATACACCCAAAAAAACCCTAATTTTGACTACTAGGTTGGCCCAATTTCAAGCAGTCATAACTTACTCAATATAAGTTCAATTTAGGCAAAAGTTTTGTTCAAATTGAAGCCCAGGATGTCTACTTTCTAATGAAATAAATTTCACTCAAATATTCATTGTGGATCAAAAGTTAAGATCAAAACAGTAAGCAAATGTCATTTTTTAGCATTGTTTTCAGAGCGATTTGAGCACTTTTGAGTTGTGATTACTTCCAAACTATTAAAATAACTTTAATTACCTTTTGTAGACATATCAAGCTCATCATTGGGACTGGGGATTAAAGTTTATTAACCGGGTACAAAATGAGGTGTCTACACCCTTTGAAGCACCAAGGGTGGATCCAGAGTTCTTCTGCCATAAGCTTAATGTGGATCCAAAATGCACTTTGAAGAAGCTGAAGCCTAGAAGGTCCTCAGATATACACTCTGACACTGTTAAGGAAGAGCTAGACAAGCTGAAAGGGGTTGGGGCCATCAAGAAAGTGTTTTATCTGAAGTGGTTAGCCAATACAGTGGTAGTGAAAAAGAAGAAAGGGAAGTGGAGACGTAGACTTCACAGATTTGAACAAAACTTGCCCCAAGGACCCGTTCCCGATACCTAAGATTAACCAGTTCGTAGATGAAACCTTCAGCCACCTAAGGATGAGTTTCTTGGATGCTTTCCAAGGCTACCATTAGATCGCATTGGCCCCCGAGGATCAGGAAAAGACTTCATTCATAACTTCCATGGGATATTATCATTACAAAGTCATGCCATTTGGATTAAAAAATGCTGGGTCTACCTCTCAAAGAATGGTCACGAAAATATTTGGGGCTCAAATAGGGAGAAATATGGAAGCCTATAGCGATGATATGGTGGTAAAAAGTAAGTTGACCAAAGAACATCGATCTAGTAGATCTGACTTAGAGTGCATGAGCATGTCACGGCTTCGGTAAGAGGGAATCAAGTCCGGCTTTCCCTCTTTGTTGGATGGTCCGAGAAAGTTTCCATTTTATCTCCTAGAGTAATTATGATTTGTATTAGTAAACGATAGTCATGGCTAAGCTTTAGCACAAACGACTTATAGGAAATATTTTGATTACAAGTCTAGAGTATTGAAATGGTTTAAACCATATATATATATATATAAATATATATATATATAAAATGAATTAGCAAAGATAATGCTTGAGAGTCTTAGCTTAAGTGTGCTTTGACAATTGTTAATCGCTCGTATGACTTCAAGACTTGGCGTATGGAATGTCGTTACCTCATGGCTTGGTATATGAAATATCTAGCGACTTGCGGTGGGCCATTTAGCTATAGCCTTTAGCTATTTGGTGAAGACTTAATTTAGTGGTGATGCCAAAAAACATTCAGCTACGAAGGGTTGCACACAGCAGCAATTATTGTTGTGCCAAAATGAGTTAATCACCTGCGGCAGCCCCCATATGCTCGGCGCTGACTTAGCAACAATACAACTTGATGTATGGCATGTCACTACCTCAAGGCTTGGTGTATGGAATATCTAGCGCCTTGCGGTGGGCTATTTAGTTATGGCCCTTAGCTCTTTGGTGAAGACTTCATTTAGCGGTGACGCCAAAAATATTCAGCTGAGAAGGGTCGCACACAGCAGCAATTATTGCTGTGCCAAAATGAGTTAATCACCCGCGGCAGCCCCCATATGCTTGGTGCTAACTCAGCAACAATACAACTCAACAATAAAGGACACATGTGTTGAGAAGATGTTGAGGATGAGCTTTTAGCCGTTGTCGTTAGGGTTCTTGGTTTGAAATTGATGTTTAGAGCTATGCTTTGTTGATTATTGGTCGGAGTCATCATTCGCTTCGCGGTTATTTTTGTATTTTCAAGCTACAACAATTTTTTTTCACAAATATCATGTAAAGCAAGAGATATAGGATGATTCATCCATAAGTATAATAGCTAAAATAGTATATAAATGAGTAGAAGAAATTTTTTCCCTTGAATAAGAAAGTTGATTCTCCCTCCATCCTTTACTTCTTGGGTGGCTTCCGGAGGTTGGAGCGATTTCATCACATGATTTTGAGCATCTCCAGCAACTCAATGAGCTAAGGATAGAACTTATTTCAGCTCAACTTCACCATGCTCTTCTTGCGTGGCAAAGTATCATACGGTTTCTCTTAGAACGACAAGTTGGTGTGAGAAACATCATCTTTTTGCTGGTTTTGCATCTTCGGATACATGACTTCTCTTGTTTCAGCTGCTTGACTCCCAGCGGAGTCGCCAAAATGTCGGGGACGTTTTGCGACAAGGGCTGAAAATGCGAGAACGGCCTAAATATCCCATTGGGTTCTTTAGAGGTGTTTATTGTGGAGAATCAAGCCCAAAATTCCAAATGTATAATGAACAAAAGGCTAATGGTGCTTTGATAAGAGAGAATCAAAATGCTAATAACAAAAGTGCAGAAAAAGTATAAAAACATAGCAAGTCTGAAATTTCAACCCACAATCACTGAGAAGAGGAAATTAAGAGAGGTTGTGAGGAAGAGAGGGAAGGTTCCCCGGTACCCATATTTCCACCCCTAAGGTTCAGAATTGTGAGAATGTTTCCTGACTCAGTGGTTTTTTGCTCTTAAGTTTCAGCTTTATGGGGAAAACGTGGTTCAACAGGTCTGAAACTTCGACCCACAATCAGCGAGAAGAGGAAATTGAGAGAGGTTGTGAGGAAGAGAGGGAAGGTTCCCCTGTACCCATATTTCCACCCTAAGCTTCAGAATTGTGAGATTTTTGACTAGCTGAATGGGCTTTTGCTTTGAAGTTTCAGGTATGTGGGTAAAACGTGGTTGGTCCCTTTTGAATCTAATTGGGGCCTTTTGTATTGAACTTGGGGTGCTCTAAGTGATTGTTTTTGGTCAATAGAAGAGGCTTTGAACCCCAAGGTATCAATCAAAGAAGCTATGGTCAGATTTGATTTAATTAGGTAAGAGGGATGTCTTCCTTTTTGCATAATTTGAGAAATAAAGTAGCCTAAATTCATGGGCTGATGTTTCCTAGACATGGCAGGTCCTTGGAGATTGCATTTGGTTATTGCAACAGACAAGGCCAGCCACTTAGGGTCAGCTTTGTGTTTTAGGCAAAAAAATGGTAGAGCAGAAAAGTTGGGCCACTGTCACCCAGAGCATAAAAGCTGTTTTGGGGTGGAAATTTTGGATACAAGACATCCTCCATGAGCCTAAGGTGCTACCAGTGTCCCTTGCCCACTTGGTAGCACGCAAGGGTTGGGCTCATGCAAAAGGTTCGAAAGGAACCAACCCATACCCTCCAAACCACACTTCCTCAATTTCCCCCAATAAGTCGCATGGGCTTGGGTCATGCTTAAAAGAATAAAATATAATGTAATACATGAATTGAGCCCACAAGGAAGTCAGACTTGGTTGAATCGGGCTTGTAAAAAATGTGTCGCGAAAATGGGTATCAACAACTTCCATTATAGTTTAGGATTATTACATTTTTCAATCACAAAAATACCTAGGGGTGTGATGAAAAAATTATTTCACCTACAAACGTATAATACTCATCACAATCCTAAGTTTTTTTTTGTGATAGGAAAATGTAGTATTGCCAAATTATAATGGAAGTAAATTATTATCTTTTACCCAAAAAAAATAAAAGAGCCTCTGAGCACACGCATGAGTGCGTGCTCAGAGGCTAGTAGTATATATAGATTTGTAAAAAAAATTTGGGGTGTCGATTAGTTTTAGTGTAGAGAAAATGAATGAAATATATATTTTAAAGCTTATTACTTATTAAAAAAAATTATTTTTTACACGTGGCAGGATCTTATAGAGAAATTGAAAGAGTGCTCAACCGTGTGCCCATAACTAATCAAAACATCCAAATACCTAAACGGCTAAACATTCTATTTAGTCTAAGCTAACTTGTACACTGATAAAAACAAAACAAAACAAAACAAAAAAGAAAAAGAAAAGTATAGGGATATAAACAAGCCAAGCCGAGCTAAATATTAAAAATGTTCAAATTATTTATTTAAATTTATTTTTAACACAATTTGAGTTTGGGTTCATTGTCAAAGTAGATTACATGTTTAAACTCAATTCATTTTCTTATTGAACAAGCTCGAATTTGTTTACAAGCTACTTAATTAACTTAATTTTTTCCCCTAACATATTAAACACTGCGGCTTTCTTTTTTTATTCATTCACAAATTTATGCTAATAAGTAATAGTAACTATATTATGATTAAAATTATATTATTTGAGTTAGTGAGATAGAATGAATTATTTGAATTAATGAGATAGTTTAAATCCTATATGTTTTTAGTGAAAATATCATAAAGTGTCAATTGAATTATAGGTAATGAGTAGGGCTGTACACGGTGCGGTGCGGCCGGTTTTGGGGGGCTTTTTTGCACCGCACCTATAGGGGCGGTTTTCCCCCATCCCTGATCGCACCTCACCTGTGGAGGGTTGGGAACCGGTCTACACAAGGTGCGGTGCAAGATACTGGTTCGGTGCGATTAGTTCGGTTAATTTCTCATTTTTTCAGGTACCAAACACAATGCAATTAACAACCCCAAACCACATCATGCTCATTAAAAAAAAAAACTCAAATATTCTATAAACAAAAAAAAAAAAAAAAAAAAAAACGAAAGAAAACTACAAACAAATTCACAATCTTTTCTCAAACATAACCCATTTCCAATAAAAAAAAAAACCAAATAAAAAACTAAACCAAACCCATAAAAGATCAAACAAACACCATTGAAAATAATCACATAAAAAAAACCTAGTAGAAAACCATTGCATTTGTATGGAGAAGCATTTGAACTCTGAAGTCAGAACATCACTAAAAACTGACGGAAGACGAGGCGAGAGAGAGAGAGAGAGCAGATGTGAAGATTTTGTTGCTGGGATTGGGACTCTGGGAGAGGAGACTGACGAGAATGAGGGAGAGAGAGAGAGAGGATGGGTAAAGAATCCTAGGGTTTAAAATTAAAACGTCGTCGTTAGTGGCTTACAATTTTTTTTTTTTTTTTTTTTTATAATCTGATGATAAAACGACGTCGTTTTGGAGCTGGTATTAAAATTTAATATCAGGTACTAAAACGACGTTGTTTTAGTGCCAAATTATATATATATATATTAAAAAAGAAAAGAAAAGAAGGAAACCTAAACTTATACAGCGCCGTTTTCTTATTCTTCTTCTACCTTGCTTCTTTAGCTTTCATGTCTGCTTTCAATTTTCTTCTCTTTACCCTGATACATATATTTTAAATCATAGTGTGTGTATATATACCGGTGCGGTGCGGTTTCTCGTCGGAGTGCAAAATAGCCACCGCTCGCCGCACCGGTCGTCTTCAGTTTGCCCATATCGCCGCCGATCACTGCACCGGACACCTACGGTGAGGCTTGGAAGAGGTTAGATCGGTTCGGCGCCGGTCGGTTTTATCGGCCCCGGTCAGATCCTGAAGAGGCCTAGTAATGAGTGTAAATTTACAATGGTCGTCCATAAGGCCAAGGTCGTCCATAGCATTAAATGTTAGGTCGTCCATAGCATGTTAGGTCGTTCATAACTTTTGATGAATGTGAATTTATTAGTATCGTCCATATTAATGGAAGATCAGAGCAATAAATGACATTTATGAGGACAATCAGCCAAAGCCTAATGTACGGACCAACCGACAGAAGACCATTGGAAGAATTTATCTCCCTCCATTCATAACAAACGTTTCATACAAAAAAAAAATACAAATATTTATTATCAAGAATAAAAGAGGAGGCTATAAAACCCAAGAAAAACAAAGGTAAAGAGGTATGCAATCTGATCTTTACACACTAGCCATATTATTCTCTCTGATTGATCCTATTAAGTGAATCTTTTCATATTTCAAACTTGATCAACGGAGGGCCTTTGGCTAACAACACACCGGTGTGCTCTCCCTTTGTCCATTCTCCAACTTTCTTTGTAGTTTGATTGTAGGAAGAAACCCTGTCATTGTCTATTAGATAGAAGAGAGTACAACTGAAAATTTTTTGCATCATCAATAAGGTTGGTGGTTGACTCTAAGGAGTGGTTAAAAAGTATTACTCATAACTCTTTAGGTTCAATTAGCGGCTGCATTTAGGGCATTTATTATTGGAGACCATTTTTAAAAAGTTTTAATACCACTTTCGTGAGAAATAACCACTACGCACCCTTGGCGTGATGGTCACTCCATAAGTATAATTGCTTGTGAGGTGTAGGGGTAAGAGTCGGAGTCTAAGTTTCCAAGAGAGAGCTATACACACATATATACTTAAATTATTCTAGAGTAGAATTTTTATACTGTAAAAAAAAAAATAATAATAAATAAATAAATAAAACCTTCTTAAGAAATATAAAAAATCGCCAAAAAAAAGTCAAGACATTCATTTCCTAAAAATATTCATAAAAATTTTAAAAAATATTTCCTAAAGCAATATAGGAGACATTCATTTCTTCTCCCTAACTCAAAAGAGGCCGCCCCGTGAATTTTGTAGTCAGCAAAAAAAAAAAAAAAAAGAAAGCGTGAATTTTGTGCGCACGTGTCTAAGCATCTACACTTCTGTTTAGTTCTCCAAAAGAAGTACCCAACTTTCCTGGTAGCACCCACTCTGAGTGTCTATCTAACAAGTTAGCACGGTAGTCGGTAGCACCTACTCTCTCACTAATATTCTATTGAATTCAACTACACTCAAGAGTCAGGTCCCTGTCCAAATCCACCGCATCACAGTTCAGTTTTATGGCCTTCAGCATTTATTTATTTGTTTGTACTATTTCAAAAACTTAATTTTTTAAGAAAATATTATTTATTATCTTATTTACCGTATAAAAATATATAAGTTTCTAAGATTATCCAAAATAAATTTATCAAAAATAATTTTGAAAATAAAGTAGGTGCATAATAGGAACATTAGTAAATTAATAGTTTTTAATTTTAGAAATAAGACAATATTTTGGGACATCTCAAAATAGAATAGAGTACAAAAAATTGGGATGGAAAGAGTTTGTGTTTATTTCCAGCAAATAAACATTAACGGGACATTTGAAGGGGCCATATTTGGGTTAGCTCCATTCCTAAAATTTTTTGCCCATCAGACTTGTTAAATCTTCTAATTTCTTCTCATTTTTATCCACATAAAAGTAGGGATGTCAATGTTCGACCCAACCCGCGAACACGACACGAACCCGACACGGGTTTTTGCGGGTTAGGGTTGGGCCTTAATGGGTTTGAGTCATAAACGAGTCGACCCGAAATCGACACAATAAGAAACGTATCATAAGCGGATCAACCCGCGTAACCCGTAATAGACACATTTGACATGCCAATTTATTTGTGTCAACCCGAAATGACCTACTTAACACAACCTGTTTAACTTATATTACAAATAAATATTCATTTTATTTTAGATTTGTCAAATACCTATCCAACATATATTTTTAAAAAAGAAAAGTGAGTAATTACAAAAACTTATAAGGGATATAATTGGAAATTGAAACTTTACAAATCCTAGATCTCTAAACCCTACAAACCCTAAATCTCTAAACCTTCTTAAAAATATCTTTTTTAATTTTTTTATTTTAATTGTACTACTCACTCTACTATCTTATAAACTCACGCCCAATTCTCAAACTCAAAGTCTCAAACAGTTATCTCTCTCTCTCTCTCTCCCTCTCTAATGTGTTTAGTGAGTTTTAGAATTAAAGAAAATCGTTTTCTTAGTGTTTAAAAATTCTGTAGTAATTTTTTCTGCATAATGTTTTTGTTCTATAAACTTTGAACCCATATACCGTTATTAATATATGAGATATATTAATTGTTAATTAAGGCCACGGTTGTAATTTTTGTCTTGTGCCGTGTGTTTTTTTTTTTTTTTTTTTTTTTTTTTTTTTTTTGTGTGTGTTTGTATTAGTGTTAGACATTGTCTGCATATCTTGCAAGTGGGTTTATTGAGATAGTTTATAAACTAGATCTGATGGGTATTGCTTTTAAAACTGTTGAGGCATGATCATATTTTGTAACTACTAATACTTATATATATATATATATATATATATTTATGGCAATGAACTTGCACAAATGAAATTGGATGAGCTTATGGAAGATGTTATGAATTTGGACATCAACAAAGAATCTATGGATGATAATCGTAGTCATAGTCAGGATTAGTCTACTGTTTGCTCCAATTCTTTCAGTATTGATACTTGGCATTTGGCGAGTTCCAAGGATATTATATTTTTGTTGAACTATGTTATTTCATTTTTGTTAAACTATGTTATTTTGAATTTGGGTTGAAGTGTATGTACTTTTTTTAGAGTGTAAAGAACTTATTTCTAAATGAATATTATATTTTTGTTAAACTATATTATTTTGAATGTGGGTTGAAGACTTGAAGTGTGGCACTGCTTTTGGGATGTAGAAAAAAATTATTTCTAGATGAATGTTATATTTAATATTATGTAGGTTGAAATGGGTTGTGTTACATTCGTGTCAACCCAACACAACTCGTTTATTAAGCGTGTCAAATGGGTTGGGTCAGGTCAACCCGCCTTATTAACAGGTCGGGTTAGGGTTGAAGGATCATGACACGATTATTAAATGGGTCGGGTTAGGGTTGAGCCATTTAGTGGAATACCTCTACCTCGACACAACACGAACCTGACACGCTAACCCGAATTGACACTCCTACATAAAAGCATGTAACATTTTAAAAAAATTCATGTAATGTATATAAAATCAAATAAATGCTGTATATCTCACATTCGGCTAAAATTTTAAAAAAATCTTATTCCAATTTTTTTTCTTAAGAGATTTAAGATAAGGGATGGAACTTATTATTAAGATTAAGGATGCTACTGCCCCCAAAGTTTAAAATTTTACTCTCCTTTATATACTTTTTATCAAAATTAAAATTTTTTAGAGTTTAGCCCCTCTCTAAGAAAATGAATCCCCCCTCCCCAAAATAAATTGGTCTTTTAAGAAATTTAAGAAAAGTTTAAAGAAGATAGTAGCATCCTGTATATTAAAAAAAAATTACATATATATTATAACATTTTAATTTATTTTTGCTAAACTTAATCATATATGAATATGTTTTAGTTATCCTTATACAGATATATGACGAAAATAATTATCATCAAATCCCAAAAGAAAATAACTATTTGATTGACTTTTCTCAAAACTCATATTATTTCCAATTGAAAATAATAATTATTTTTAGCTGTTCAAAGGAAAAATTATCTCTCTCTCTTTCTATATATATTTATATTTAAAGCCAAAGCTCAGAAAAAAAAATTAAATTAAATTCTCAATTGGATTTTCAATTTTGAGCCATGTGTATATCATTTTTTTTTTTTTAAAGTCAAGTGAGCTAAAACAAATGAGATTTCATCAAAATACCAAAAATCCTAATAAAATCTTCACTTTTTTTTAGGAAAAACAGGCAATTTTTGGGCTAATTTCGCGCAATAAACTGTACCGATTAGGCAAGAACTGGAGTGATCTGGCTGAACCAACTTGAAGCATAAGGTCTTCACTACCTCTCATAAAAAAAGCTCGATGATATTTGCCCCGGTTTGGAAGATACAAATTTTTTTAAGGAAAATCGTAACAGAATTTTTAGCACTACGTCACTTTCCTTCTGGACGCGATATCTTGACGATTGTAACTCCAAATCTTACAAGTTTAGGACCATTGGAAATTATACATCCAGAGCTTTCCAGGCATATAAAGCTTGAAGAAAACGGACCTCGAAAAGACCTTCAAACAGCTACACGGATTAGAAACCGAAAAAAGACAAAATAGCTTGATGAGGTGGCAAAAATGGGAGGCTTGGTGTAGTGTATCAAGATACACTACATCAAGCCCCCATTTTCCTCACCCTCTCTATAAATACCCCCTCATTGTTTTTGTAAAAATATGAACTTTTTGGTGAAGAAAAAGAGAGAAAAATAGGAATAGAGTGAGAAAATTCTGAAAAAATACCTAGAAATTCTGAAAAAATTTCTCTCTCCTCCCTTAGGAAACCCGTTTACAGAAAAAAGAAAAAGAAAAAAAAAGTCTCTTCCATTTTACTTATAATTTTCTCTAGTGGGTAAGCTTGTTAGGGATGGGATAGTTTTCCTATAACTATACCCATTCCATTCTCTTTTCTCTCATGTAAACATCATCTGTATATATATGAAGTTCTTTTATTTATCTTGTCTCCTTTTTGTTCTTACTTTAAATTCCAAGCTTTATATTATTGTGTATATTTCTATTTATCATTTATGCTTTTACTATTTGTTGTGATTGTGATGTTGCTTTCCTTGATGGGTATGAACCATCACCTAGACTCTATATGGGAAGTACCATTAGGGGGAAGAAATCCCTTTCTCTTCTAGGCATTAAGGATTTTTCTTGTTTATGTATATATATTGTTATCCATTTTAATTTCAAGAAATCCCTTCCCCTTTTACTTTCCTTATATATATATATATATATATATATATATATATATATATCTTTTATTCTTGACATTCACGTCAAATTTCGTATCAAACACAATCAAGTTACACCTGTTAAAATTTTTTGTTAAACTTTTAAGTAATTGGATTAATACTTGTATATACTTTGCTGCTGAAACTATACTTACAACTACTTCTAACTACTTTGCTTTCTCTTCCGGCATTTAGAATGGAAAAAGAAATTGAAAGGCTTAAAGTATCACAGCTGTTGAATAAAAAATCCAGAATTCGAACCCCAGCTTACAACAAAAACAAATTGTTGTCTTGGCTTAATGATAAAAAATAATTATCATGGTTGAAATTCTATCATATCTATCAAAAAACTGCTAAAGTCTCTTGTCATAGAATAATGAATTGAGTTTCATGATAGCTTTCTTACTAATCATGATATGGTTGGTTCAAGATAGTAATATATGAGTGAGACTTGAGCTACAAGTAATTTGTTTAACGTTTCTGTAGTGTTACATGTTGTTAAATGTGCAGGGAGATTTGTATGATCATAGGAGTTTAGTGAGGCCAATAAAGGAGGAGGATGTGGTGATTTCTACGGTTGGTCACTATTTGTTGGCTGATCAAGATAAGATCATTGCTGCAATTAAAGAAACTAGTAATGTTAAGATAATATGTAAGTAATGAGATTAAATTCAATAAGGATGCGGTGTAAAACCCTTATTTTACACCCTCCAATCTCAATATGACATATCATCATTTCACAAATAATTACAAATTATCAAATAGGGTGTGCCACACACAATCAATCGTCACTTATACCCATCAGAAAATCAAAGCTTAGCAACGCAAACTCAAATCAAGACAGTCTTCTATGGCCTTTGCTCCAACCAGCAGCAGCCCATCCCTCCATCTTCATCAATGGCGAATTCTTGGGTCATATCAAGACCATCATGGCCTGCCAAGAACGCAAAAGTCAAATCTAGGATTAGAAAGCTTCATTGATATCAATTTCCTAGCAAATGCAACACACCCTTACCATCCCTACCAAGAACCCTTTAATCCCATATCTCTGGTGAAGAATTGAAAATAATTTTTTTGTGAAACAAACCTAGTAACAAACATTCACACAATAGCCTGACTTTACTACCCTTTATTGCAAATTGAAAACAAAAACTCACGCTTTAAAATAGGCATATAGAAAACAACGTGAAGGCTTTGAGGATGAAGAAGGAGACAAACTACAAATAGAGTTCAGCCATGCTCCTCCTTGTCCTCCACCTCCCAAGAACTTGCGGTCAATGAAGATGTCCAGATGGGTTGCTGCTGGTTGGAGCAAAGGCCATAGAAGAATATCTGGATTTGAGTTTGCGTTGCTAAGTTTTGATTTTCTGATGGGTAACAATGAGGATTGATTGTGTGTAACATACCTTATTTGATTATTTGTAATTATTTGTGAAATGATGATGTGGCATATTGAGATTGAAGAGTGTAAAACAAGGATTTTACACTGCTTCCTTATTGAATTTAATCTCATTACTTATATATTACCTTAACATTGCCATTGAATTTAATCCTAAGTATAGACAAAAGTAATAACATATTATAATACTCATTTAAAATCTATTTACAATAGTCATTTTGTTGTATAATATTTACTTTTTACCACAATATTCCTGAATGCTTTGAAACTAGGTTATTTGAAGTGGGTTTCCTTTATTTCCTCAACCCATTTTAGGAAAATTTAGGCTTTTGCATTAGTGCTTCAAATCTTTTTTTTTTTTTTTTTTGTTTATTGCTAATATTGTTCTGGAATGTGTTTTTCTTGTTCCAATTAGAAAGAACAAATGGGTCTTAGCAAGGAAACTTCTTGCTTTTTGTTAATGGATGGGTTTGTGGATCTATGAATATAAAAAACCTCATTTTTTAAAGCTTAAGATTTGTTTAGGTGAAGTGAGTTTTTATTTATTTTTGTGAATATTAATTGGCATTGGAGAAAAAAAAGGCGTAAATGCACTTTTAGTCCCTACATTTTAGATTTTTTCTATTTTAGTCCCTACATTCCACTTTTAGTCCCTAAACCAATTAACGCGTGTTATTTTCGTCCTTTCCGTCAGTCAACCGACAAAAATAGCTGAGGTAGCAGCCGGAGGAATTAAAATATTATAAATATGCCACATCACCCATGACACATCAACATATAAATTTAAAAAATTAATTTATTAATTTTAACAAAATTTAAAAACATAAAAACAAAATTTAAAACATAAAAATACATCAGAAAATCAAACCCAAGAACACAAATTCAAAATTAAACTCATTGAATCAAATTAAACCCAAGATCATCCGTCAAAAGCCCACAACCCAGAAAATCAATTACTTTCTTCTCTCACTCTTCTTTCTTCTGTATTCTTTCTTGGACTCTCTCTCTTTGGGTCATGGATCTGTTGGCTGGGTTTCATCAACTCTTTCTCTCTAAAAACTCAAACCTCTCTCATCAAATTAGGGCTTTCTCTGCCAATCTCTCTCGATGGTGGTGACGCTGTGCTGGTGGCATGAGGGTTGTGGGTTGTGGGGTAGTGGGTTGTGGGTTTTGTGGCATGGGTTTTTGCTGGGTTGTAGGGTGGTCCGATGGTTGTGGCGCGGTGGTGGAGTGGTCACGGGCCATGGTAGCATATGGGTTGTGGGTTGTGGGCTAGGGATCGGTGTCGACGGCGTGCGGTGTGTGGCTGGGATCAGCAGCCCCTCTCTCTTCTTTCACTCTCTGATTCTCTCTCTTCTCTATTTCTCTAACTCCGATTCTGTCTCTCAGATTAGGTTTTGGTTTTGATTTGATTTTTTGTTATGGGTATCGGTGCATTTGCAGATTCATGGTGGTGGCGGTGGGGGTTGCTATGGTGGTGGTGGGGATGGGTTCATTGTGGGTTTATGGAGGTGGCCACGGATTTGGGTGGCGATTGGTCAAAGTTTGGGTCGAATTTAATTGATGTATGGGTCAGATTTAGTGGGTCTATAAGTGTTGTAGTGGGTCTGTGGGTGTTTCGGTGGTGGTAAGGATTTTCAGTGGTGGTGGTTGGTTGGTTGGTTTGGTGGTTGGTGGTGACGGAATTGGTGTTTGTGGTGTTTGTGGCTGAGTGAGAGAAGAAGGTAATTGATTTTCTAGGTTGTGGGCTGATGAAGGATGTTCTTGGGTTTAATTTTGAATTTGTGTTCTTGGGTTTGATTTTCTGATGTATTTTTATGTTTTAAATTTTGTTTTTATGTTTTTTAATTTTGTTAAAATTAATAAATTAATTTTTTAAATTTATATGCTGATGTGTCATGGGTGATGTGGCATTTTTATAATATTTTAATTCCTCCGGCTGCCACCTTAGCTATTTCCGTCGGTTGACTGACGGAAATGACGAAAATAACACGCTTTAATTGGTTTAGGGACTAAATGTGGTAAAATTAAAATGTAGGGACTAAAATGAAAAAAAAGCCAAAATGTAGGGATTAAAAGTGCATTTACGCAAAAAAAAAAATCATGGCTTTTTCCAAAGTTGCAACAAGGCATGTATTGCTTTGTTGAAGGAGAGAAATGATTCAGTTGTTGTTCTTGGTTTTCTTTGCCGTGGTGGTGGGTGGTTGTTTTGGGTTTGGGTTGATGGTGGGTGGTTGAGAAAGAGAGAAACAGAGAGACAAGAATTAGAGAGAGAACGGAGATAAAGAGAGAAAAGAGAGATTTTTTTATATATTATTTTATTGTGTAATTTATATTATTTTATTGTGGTCTTAGCAACGTTTCATTCGTGCTCTCTTGGTTCTCATTGTATTAGTATAGCCTGTACTAGAAGTATAGGATATACTATTGTTATACCTATTTCTTGCTTCCTTCCGCATCAAATTTTTATACTGATTGATTGATTGCAAAACAAATGTTCAATCAAATTATTTTTTTTATAAGTATAATAGATTGATAAGTACCATATTTAACTAGGTGAATCTTGAGTTTATAAATAATTACAAGACCCTAATTGTAACTAATAGAACATAATTTTTGGTAAACTTGATTTGTTAATATATATATCCTAAGTATAGGCAAAAGTAATAACATATTGTACTACTCATTTAAAACCTATTTACAATAGTCATTTTGTTGTATAATATTTATTTTTTACCACAATATTGTTGAATGCTTTGAAACTAGGTTATTTGAAGTGAGTTTCCTTTATTTCCACAACCCATTTTAGGAAAATTAAAGCTTTTGCATTAGTGCTTCAAATCTTCTTTTTTTTTGTTTTTTTGTTTATAGCTAATATTGTTCTGGTTTGTGTTTTTCTTGTTCCAATTAGAAAGAACAAGTGGGTCTCTACAAGGAACCTTCTTGCTTTTTGTTAATGGATGGGTCTGTGGATCTATGAATATAAAAAACCTCATTTTTTAAAGCTTAAGACTTGTTTTGGTGAGGTGAGTTTTTATTTATTTTTGTGAATACTAATTGGCATTGGAGAGAAAAAAAAAATCATTGCTTTCTCCAAAGTTGCAGCAAGGCGTGTATTGCTTTGTTGAAGGAGAGAAATGATTCAGTTATTGTTTTTGGTTTTGTTTGCCGTGGTGGTGGGTGGTTGTTTCGGGTTTGGGTTGATGGTGGGCGGTTGAGAAAGAGAGAAACGAAGAGACAAGAATTAGAGAGAGAACAGAGATAAAGAGAGAAAAGAGGGAGATTTTTTTTTTATATTATTTTATTGTGTAATTTATATTATTTTTGTAATGTGTTGTATGTAAAAATAAAATTTGGGATGTTGGGTGTGCTGTAAAATGATATGGTATAATAGATAAAGTAGCTTTTGAGATGGTAAAATGAGATATTATTTTAGAAATTGGATGCTAATGCTCTAAGTATGCATACACATCTTATGTGTTTAGTGATTTTTTGTACTCTAAATGTCTCATTGTGTTCGTATAGCCTATACTAGAAGTATAGGCTATACTATTGTCACACCTATAGGTTGATTCCTTCCTCATTATATTTTTATACAGATTGATTGACTGCAAAACAAATGTTCAAACAATTTTTTTTTTTTTTTTTACAAGTATAATAGATTGATAAGTACCATATAATAGGCTAACATATTTTTATCGTTAAGTTAACTATTATACCATATGTGTCAAGCTGCAGCCTCTACTTCAACATTTGTGAATGTCATATACATGTCCAGTGTCTCTAAATGTTACATAAATAAAGAAAAACCAAATTTAAGTAAAAATCTAAGTATACATATAAGTTAGAGTACAAATTCACCTTTGTAGACTAAAATGATTTTGTTGGCTATGTTCATTTGATTTGAGTCTCCATTGCTCTCCAATGTCCTCATAAAACTTAGAATCCTTTTACATAATTTTTTTTTTAATTTTAAAAAATAGCATTTTTTTTTTGAAGAAGAAACAAGTGTGTAAAAAAAAAAAAATCCCAATATAATATATTAGATTTTTTTAAGTCTCATGAAGGAGAGAAAGATACATACATTATTTTGTTTTTCTCCTACAAGTGTCATTGATACTCACCCTCTTATTGCAGGTTCCATCAATGCGTGCAAGTGTCATTGATACTCACCCTCTTATTGCAAGTTCCATCAATGCGTGAATGTGAGTGTGGGTATGTTGTGTGGGCATGTATTAAGTCCCACATTTGGTGTTAACTAGGTGAATTTTGGGTTTATAAATAATTACAAGACCCTAATTGTAACTGATGGAACATAATTTTTTTATTTTTTATTTTAGAGAGTTTCAACCTATGGCGTTTGCTTTTGATGATAGTTCTTTATTATCAGACCAAAACACCAATAAGTTTTTTATGTAGGCGGGGATTGAATCTCAGATCTCTTATTCAGCCATCAGAGAATTTACCAATTGAGCTAACTGGAACCTACGATAGAACATAATTCTTGGTAAACTTCATTTGGTAATATATACATCCTAAGTATAGGTAATAGTAATAACATATTATAATGCTCATTTAAAACCTATTTACAATAGTCATTTTGTTCTATAATATTTATGTTTTACCACAATATTGTTCAATGCTTTGAAACTCAATTTTATAAATTCATATTTTATGTAAAACAAAATGTTATAGAATTGGTTTCTAAATATTCAGTGAAATCGCTCTACTAATCTAAATTTCGAAGGTTGAAATAGTCAAGATTTTTGGACATTTCTAGAATATTAACATATTATATTATATGTAGACTTTATTTTTTAAATTGATTAAATAATTTTGAAATTTGAAATTTATAAATTTAAATTCAAAGCATTATATACTTTCATATCCTATAATTACAAAAATTCAAACAACCTCCCAAACACTTCCTCAATTACTCCATTTTTACAACCAAATATCGAACCACAAATCTCAAACACCAATTTCATTATCTCAATGAAAGGAAATCATTTGTTAGTACCGGCATATAGAGAATGTAATAAAATAAAGAAAAAATGGTTAAAAACATTTCCATTTATAAAGATTTAATTGCCTTTAGCTATGCTTCCATGTAAATATATATAAAAAAAATTAATAACATGAAAAAAAAACTCTAAAATCAACATTGACTTTCAATTTTATCGTCACAGCTCATATTGATATTGCACTAAATAGTAGTAAAGAACTACAAAGAAACCTAAAAATTATGAGTTCTAAAACATTAAAAAAAAAAAAAAAAAAAAAAACAACTAATCTAATCAATAATCAATTAGAATGTTTTTTTTTTTTAATTTCTCTTTAATTCTAAAAAAAAATACAATTATGACTTTCCAGCACCAAACACCTAAAGATCCAAAGCCAGTCACATCCTTTATAGAACTTAGGAATGGCAACAAGTTGAGTTCGGGACGGGTTTCTTTATGCCCGAACCCGCCTTGCCACCCGCCCTCGAAACTTGCCAGCCCCATTTAATAAACGAGTTTTTTTTAACCCCCAAATCCGCCCCATCGGGCCCCCGTAGGCCCCGTCCAGCCATGCCACTTCAAGGACCAATTCGTGGCCCAAACTGTGGCCTAATTAAAAAAAAAATTATGTTTGCCTGAAGCCCTATACTGTGGCATAATTCAAAAAAAAAAAAAAAAAAAATTGCTCAAATTCAAGCACTATACCATGGCTCAAATGCCAAATCAAACATAAACTTAAACAATAGGCAGGTGGGTGCTAATTTTTTTGCAGAAGCCCTCTATTAATTTTATGGGGAATGCTTTGTCAACAAATTAGCAATTGTAGCTGTCCTATTAAAAACCGACGATCCAACTCAAGTTCAATGAGATTTGACTCATCTTTTTAGATATACAAGTAAAAGATACAGCATAAAGGTTTTGGTAATTTATATCATTTAGGAGCATGTATGTTTAAAATGAGATGAACACATAAGACTATCATGTATGTTTAAAAGGTTTTATTTCACTAGCTTTGATTTATACTATATGAAATTTGGCATGCATGTTCCCAGATACAAAAATTGTTGAAAAATAATAAAGATATGAACTTTGGTAGAGAAAATCAAAGAATGAAATTTAAAAATTTAAAAATTAAAAGACCAAAATTATAGATGAACAATGACCAAAGATTTCATCCACCATAAACTATGTAATGAACCCAAAGTTATAAATAAATAAAAAGTAGTGAACCTAAAAAAAAAAATGGAGAACGACGATCCTATGGTCCTATGGAGAACGAAGAACCGGCGGTGATGCAAGGATAAGGGAAGGCTTGAGGGGTATGGCCGGCAGTGGTGCTGTAGGGATGAGAGTGAGAACGAGTGAGGGTGAGAGACTGAGTATGTGAAGGTGAGAAGTTGAGAGTGCGTGAGGGAGGTGAGGGGGGGCTGAGGCTGAGATTGAATGAAATGAGAGTGAGAGAGTTAGGGTTAAGGTTGGGTTAAGTGGCAGTTATATTGTAGGGGTTTTTTTTGTAATTTTCTCTAAAGGGTTTTGGTTCGAGTTCGAAGTGGGTATTATTAAAACCTGCACCTGATCTAAACCCTTTGGGTTTGATATTTAAAACCTAAACCCAACCCTACTCTTTCGCAGGTTGGGTAAAACCCGATCCATTAGGGTTGGGTCAGGTACCTGTGGGTCGAGTGGGTTTTGCCATTCCTAAAAGAACTCAAAACATCTGATCTCAACATCAAAACAATAAGTTATCATCGTCACTCAATAAAAAAAGCAAACCCACTTCCTTGGTTATAGCTAACTGATACAAGTTAAGATTAGATGGGACAATGAAATTGAAACTAGGAAGGTGTCATTGAAAGGTTGAACATATATGACATCATTCTTGGTTGAGATGTATTTGAGATGAGATGGCATGAATGGTTGTGTGCATGTATATATAAAGGAGTTGAAGTGCAAGAGTTTTAAGCTTGAAACATTTAACCAAAGAAAACAAAGAGTCTTACAAAGAATCCTTATTTTTTAATAGGAAAAGTCTTGAAGCATTAAAACAAAAGTCTTTATTTTTTTGTTCTTATCTTGGTGCTTTAAAGACTATTTCAATTATCTTTTCAAAAAGAGCGTCATGACATAATCTCATGTTCTCCCGTATATATAAATATATATATATATATATATAAATATATATATATTTATATTATTGATTTATGGGGGACCATGCCCCTTGAGGCAATGTTGAATGAGCTCTAGCCATGTGTATTATTGAATGATCAAATCACATGAAAATTTGTGAGTTCTAGTTTGATCAATTGGTGAACTCTCTTGTTATCGAATAAGAGATTTGAAGTTCAAATTTGCTTACACTAAAAATGAATTGATGTTTTATTCTAATGATAGATAGCAATTATTATGAAATAGATGTCAAAACTTAGTTTTGAACCAACCAAATGTAATTAAGACATTTAGGAAATTGAAAGACTTGCAATATATAAGACTGATTTATTTAGGCGAGAAGAACAGCTATCTAGTTAACAAAGCTTTGCACTGTTTTCGCTTGTGGGTTTATCCTAATATGGTTTCAAGAAAGATAACACTCACTAGAAATCTAGAATTGATTATAGCAAGAAGCTAGCTAGACTAAATGTTTTGTCGAACAATTTTTTCTTTTAACGTTTTAGTTTGTTTGTTTATGCACAACTTGTTAAATCCTCATTTTTACCGGGTACAACTATATTTTAATCAAATTTCATCATATAAACAAAGTGTTCATCCAAAAGCACATTAAATAGACATCAATAATAAAGAGCCAGCAATAGACCATTCTTTGCTCAAGAATTACAAAGTCCAAGTGAATTCTATTCAATTTTGCACAGAAATATAACTTATTAAGGAACCAAGTTCGTATTCATTTTAGATAATAATCTTATGCAAATCAATAAATATGGTAGCTAGCCTTTTCACTTACTACACAAGTCACATTTTGGCAGATGCAACCACGTTCATTTCTAGCTGTGATGAAGACATCATTGACTACAGCTAGACCTTTAGATGTAACTAATAAGGCCAAGGTTGGAAGCCTGACCCTATGAACATTCCCTATACAAAGAACTATAAAGTATGATCTAATGAAGGCTAGAAATTCTTCATACGAAAATTTCCATAATATTGGCCCTGCATGTCAACTCGGTACCTCCTGGCAATCATGTGACTATTAAATCTGCCATGAATGTGCACAAGTGTTTTCCTAAACATCTGAAATGTCTTTAATTATTGCTTTGTGAATGAAGAATTCCCATTCATCCAAAAGTGGTGCTTTTGGGAGGAGTTCCATATACAATCTAAGCCTGGGGCAGGACCAAACGATGAAGCGTTAACATAATCATGAGAGATAGTACATATAATCAAGTGAAAGAACATGTCATGTCTAATCATTAATTAAACGAACCTTGTAATAAAAAACCAATTAATTATGCTTGAAAAACACGTCTTCTTCTCACATAAGGGTAGGTTTTTTTTAATGAAACTTTCAACATATTAAGTTCTTAACCCCATGCATTGCGGAGCTCACATGTCTAGGAGAGAAACGATACAATGTCATATGTATAAGATAATTATTGAACGATAGGACGAAGTGAACATTAAACACTGTCTTCAAGAAGGACGGTCTTCATTTGCTTCCTTCTTTGCCTAGAGGAATTCAAGCAAAGTACGAAACAAACGAGAACAGTGAGAGCCATGAAAATCACAAAAACCTTGGTCTTGAATATGCCCAATGGTGGACCGATATATTCCACTTCTTTTGTAGCCATTATTAAGACCGGTGGAAGAATCATGAAAAGAAAAAAGAAAAGAAAAGCACGCCAACAGACAGCAAAGTCTCCCCATTTCCGATTGCACCTCGTCTCCTCCATTTCAACATTGATACGGGTGCCAACCTGTTCTCTATATAATTTTTTCTCATTCTTTCTTTGTCTACTTCTTTGGTTTTTTTACCACCCCAGCTAATTCAATATGTATAAAATAAAATGCCAAAGTTGTTTATGTTCTTGTAATTAATCTATAATTGTGCAACAACATTGTTCCTAAAATTCTGAGAAAAAACAAATAGGCTGGTATGTAGGGACGTGGCCTATGAAAATACTTGATATCACATTTGTTACCAAGCCACTATATTGTAAGAAAAGTACACTATATTTTCACAATACTTTTACAACAAATCCTAAATAGTAGATTTTTAATAACCTTTAATTGCGGGAAAAAAAGTAATTTAATTGGTAAGTTTAAATTAGAACTAATAATAACTTACTGCTTATAAACTATTATGAAAATATTATAGATCTAGCACTTCTCATATCAAAATTATTTTAATACTTTTTTATTTTTAATAAACAGAAAGTTTACTAATTTTGTTTTTAGAGTTAGAAAGCTTACTATTAATAAAGAAAGAAATGGATGATCGATTGGATACGTTAAAAAGAGTATGTTGCATGTTATGATTCATGAAGCAAAACTTCAATCTCTATTTGATGATCAAACAGCAAATGCAATTAAGAAAACGCCAGCAAGGAGGAGTTGTGGACAGGATCAATGGATTTGGACCAAAGCTGCAAATGGTAATTTCTCAATTCGATCAGTTTATTGGGATTTAACAGCCCATGATAGTGGTGGATCAAATGCAGTGGTGGCTGGTAGTTGGAAAACAAAAATCCATGAAAGACTAAAAATGCTTTTGTGGCGCATAGCCTCTGACGTTTTGCCGACAAAAGAAAAATTGGCGAGGTTCATTCCAAATATTGAGCCGCCCCATGTGTGAAGCACCTTTGGAGTCTGCTCTGCATATCTTTGTTTATTGCCCACTGGCTAGAGGCCTATGGTTTGAATGTAGTGGAGGAATAAGAATTGAGTACCTCAATTTGTCCTCTACAAACCAACTTATTGAGCTGATAATATCACCTCCTTCTAATTGGAACCTAAACTCTCTTGAGAAGACCCAGTTAATTTCTATCTTTGGGTGCAGTGATTGTAGAACAGCTTTGGAAGGCTAGAAATATAGCCTCATTTGAAAGTGCCCAACTATGTCCTGACAGACTAAGGCAAAATATTGTAGCTCGTTGTCTGGGGTTTTCTTTGGCATTTCAGCCAAGCTATCATGGTTTAACCCCAGCTAGGTCTTCCATATGGTCAAATCCTCCACAAGGTACAGTCAAAGTTAACTGTGATGCAACCATTGGCAATAGTTGGTCCTATGTTGTGATTGTTGCTGGGGATTGGAGAGGGGCATTGGTTTTTGCTCTCTCAAAACTAGTGGAAACCACTATCACTGTCCAAGCAGAAGAGAAAGCAATTAATTGGGCAACCCTTCAGGTGGTGTCTCATGGTATTGAAGTAGCAATTATTGAGAGTGATGCCAAGGTATATAGAGATGCTCTCACTAATCCTAGTTAAGTAGTCCAATGGAGAATTTCAATTCTAACTCAGGATACTTTGAGGCTAAAGTCCTCATGTTGCAGACTAGAGTTTAAGTGGACCCCTAGAGTCCAATAGTGCTGCTCTTGTTTTAGGATCTTGGTCTCTCTATAATAGATTTTCTGGTTGTTTTGTTTTGGGTTCAGCTCCAAAGGTTTTTGTTGATGTTATTGTAAAGGAGCAAAAAACGCATAGCTCATTTGGTAATTTTATTACTTCTGCTTTCATTGATTTTACTATATAAATGAAAGAGTAATGATGATGATGCTCTGAGATCGTCAATGAGTTGTAGGTTCCAAAGCACTCCGATGGATACCTGTGAAATAACAACAAATAGACCAAACATAGAACCCTCCGAAGATCAAGTTAGTGAATGAGAAATCTCTAAGAACTCTATAGTGAGAGAGCTAGGGATTTTTCGCGTACCTAAGAGAAGTGGAGGTCTGGAGTTTATATAGCGGTGAGTGGTGAATCGGAATCCCTTGAATGTAGGGATCTTTCCTTGCGAAGAGGGCTTAGTGAGTAGGGCTTCCAAGATTTCAAGGCCCCTTTCCATGTAAGGGAGATATGGGTGAGTATTGGGTTTTATTTGGTGCGGTGCGCAAGGCATTACCATGTATAGGCATGCGTGGGGACCAAGCAAGGCCATGGTGGACCCGCCGGTTACCCTCCTCGTCGGCCCCTAACGGGTTTCCTGTCGGCCTCCTAGAGGTGTCCTGTTGGCCTTATAGAGCTGTCTATCAAGCGCAACCCGGGGGGTCATCAAATGGTCAAGTCGTCGGCCTAGGACTCCTGTCGGTTTACGTGGAGCTAACGGGTACGTAGGCGCCGCCATCATCCTGGAAGGGCGCATTTGGGGGCTTTAATTTTCTGCCAAAAATACCCCTATCAAGTAATATTAGTGATATTTAAATATAAACCTTACAAATGGATGTGTGAACTTTCATATTTTATAAATAAAATTATTACTCCTTTTTTTGGAGAAGAAGTAAAAGCTTACTAATAATAAAGAAAGAAATGGATGTTTGATTAAATACGTAATGCTAAATATTTGGTTCCAAAAATAAAATAAAAAATCTTGCAAGACTAATTGTATTATGTCATGCTTCTAATAATTTTTTTTTTTTTTTTTTAATTTTAAACTTTGGGTGTTTTATAAGGAAAGAAAAAAGAATGTGTTGCAAGTCGTGATTTCTTTTTTATAGAGTTTCAACTTATAGTGTCTGCCTATGATGATTGTGTTCTTTATTTTCAGACTCTAGACATTTTATTCAACCATCAGAAACTTTATCAGTTAAGCTAATTACTGGAACTCACTTGCAAGTCATAATTAATGGAACATAAAGTAAAACACCTAAAATGGAACGGAAGAATTTTTATTACTAAACGTTTTTTCTTTTTGAGAAACAATTTTTATTTCTAAATTGAAAGGCTAGTAGCTGTTCAAAACCTAGCTGGTATATAAAATAAGAACTTGGCTTAAAACACATAGCTCACTAATTTTATTGCTTCTGCTTTCATTGAGTTTACTATATATTATAAATTTTATTATATAAACCTTATAAGTTAATGTGTGAACTTTCAAACACAAAACAAAAAAGTGATTAAAATTTATATTTATTATATTATTATTTGGTATTAATTATATTCATTATCATGTCAATTTGTAAACTTTTTATAATAAAATTGATGATTTTTAGAAATTTGCTTAACTTAAAGTCCCACCAAACAGTAAGAAATGATTCAAATGATAGCATAAAGTGCACCAATTGAAAATGAAATCATAATTTCCACATCTATATGGTCCTTCCACTCTTCTATTCTAAGCAATATTGGTTGCCAAGAGTCTTATAATTAACTCGATTAATACATTCTAGTATTCCAATGGATTGAGAAGTCTAGGGTTCAAACTTCAAACCCCTCCCTCCCAAAGATTGCATTTTTTTTTTTTTTTTTTTTTTTTTGTCAATGGTCATTGGCCGACTTATCTCTTTTTATACTTTTCCCTCCGTAAATACCATACTTGCCATCATTTAATTTACAATTTCCCAATTTGTGTCTGATTTTATGAAATTGGTTGATGGATGATCTTAACAGTGGTCTAAAATTGTCTCCAAGATAAGTTAATTGGTTAGGCCCTTTGACTTATTAAATTTTCAAAATCAAAACAGGAATATGAACACACACACACACACAAAAAAACGTGTGAAAATTTGTTTACAAGCAGTGTTGTGTATGTTAAATCCTAAATTAAGACTCTTACAACTTACTAATAATAAAAGAAAACATTTCTTACAAAAGAATCATACAAATTTTCATGACTCAAAAAATAGTACAAGTATGTCATAGAGGAATAGAAAATCTTAAATGCGGGCCATCCTCTATGGAAAAATAAAAGAACTTAATGCTAAAAATTGCCAATTAATTAAACTTAACAAACACATCACCTTCTCACATAACTACATAAGGGTAGGGTTTTTTTTTTGCATGAAACCACAAATGAGATTCACGTGCATCATAATTCTTACAGTATATTAATTATAACCATTTTTTTTTTTTTGGTAAATTATTAATTATAACCCTATACAGTGTGGAGCTCACATATTTACAAAAGAAATAATACGTATCATATGTTATATGTGTAAGATAATTATTGTGCTTAAGGAGGAGGACCAAATGCATGTACAACACCTTCTTTGAGAAGGACAGCCTTCATTTCCTTTTTCTTTTCTTTTTTTTTTTTTTTTTTTTTTTTTTTTGGTCTAGAGACAATCAAGCAAATTACCAAACAAAGGAAGAGAACGGGAACGAAGGACACTACAAAACTCAAAGTGTTGGCTTTGCCTGGAAATGGATGAATGCCCTTTGGGGAATGTTCCTCAAAATAAAAGTCTCTTGGGTGACCTTTCACTTCCCCATTCTCTGCTTTTTTAGACCTTAATTATCAAAATTAATGGCGAAATAAAACTCACAATAGCAAAACTCATAAAAACTCATAATAGCAAAAGCTTACTCTCAATAAAGATAGAAGCTACAATTAATGTAAAACAATGTTAATATTTGGTCCATAAAAAAATAAAAAATAAAAACTCTTGTTTTTTTATTTATAGAGTTTCAATCTATGGTGGTCACTTCTGATAATTTTGTTTTTTATCATCAAACCAAAACACCAATCAATTTTTGATGTAGGTGGGAATTGAACCTCAAATCTCTTATTCAACCATAAGAAACTTTACTAGTTGAAAAAAAAAAAAAAAAAAAAAAAAAAAAAAAAAAAAACTTGTTGATCAATGGTGGTGAAAACAAGAGCCGGTCACTTTTTTTTTTTTTTTTTGTTGGCTAAATGATGAATTTTATTGAGAAGAGAAAATTCAGGGCCGGTCCATCTGCCATCTCTACCTCCAAGATGTGGGCAGAAAGATTGGAGATGGGAAAGGCTCCAAATACATTACAAAAAGGTGCTCGCAGCTACGCCATGGTAGCACAATTGGCTAGCCTAACAACAGGAGCCAAAATGAAAAGAGCAAAGATAACTGGTTTATATCGGCAATAATGAAAGAGATGGCCCAATGTGAGGGTGATTGAAGAATTCTGAATGGGCTTTATGACATTAACCCCAGATTATGTGCAGATGAGACAACTAAAAGTTCAACTTTAGCTTCAGCTTATATAGGTTTGCCACTGACTTCAACACTTGTCCATGCATTGATAAATTTATGGGACAAGATTAAGTCTTTTATCATCAGTTAATATCTTCTTGTATTAAATTAATATTTTAAAAATTCAACCGTTAAATTAAATGTGTTATTGTTCTTCTAAACACACACCAAATTAGTATTAATAAGATATTTACTATTTAATTTATAAACTCATTTTTTGTGTATAATTTTAAATTATATAAAATTTAAAGTTTAATAATTTTATAGATAAGATAGTTATTGACATATTTGATAATTTTGATTATCTTGAAATTTCCAGACTCCAACTTTTCTGAATTATTCATCATTTATTTGATGGATAGTTTTATCTCATATCTTCTCCCAATATCATACACAAGCTAGTTGTCAATTGACTGAATTCCGTAGTTCGTGGCAATCATGTGAATGCTAAACCTGTCGTGTGTGTAGCCATGTGTTTATATATACATTAATGTGCAATAGTGTTTGCTAAACATCTAAATTGCCTGTAATGCTTTGTGAATGAAGAATTTCCTTTCATACAAAAATGGTGCTTTTGGAAGGAGCTTCATACACAATCTAAGCCTGGGGCAAGACCAAACTAACTATGCCAATATTTGGGTTGAAAATGGCCTCCTAGACCATGTTAATTTTCTTATTACTGGGTGGGTGGTAATTAATAATGCATTTATAACATCCTCTTTCACTCACATCCACAAGCATTGGCATATGTCAATTTGTAAATTCTTTGTAATAAAATTGATGCGTTTTTTAAATTTTCTTAACTTAAAGTCCAACTAAACTCTAAACAGTAAGAAATGATTCAAATGATAGTACAAACACAAACTGAAAATGAAAGCATGCTTTCCACATCTATGATCCTTCCATTCCTCTATTCTAAGCGGTTCTTAGCTGCCAAGAATCTTGTAACTTATTTAATACTTCTTGGTGTTCCAATGGGTCGAGAAGTATAGGGTTTAAATTTCAAATCCCTCCTCCCCCAACGATTACATAACTATTTTTTGGCCGACTTATCACTTTTTATATTTTTCCCTAGGTAAATACCACAGTTGCCATTGGCTAATTTACAATTTCACAAATTGTATCTAACTATGTGAAATTGGTTGATGGATGCTCTTAACAGTGATCTAAAATTGTCTCGGAAATAAGTTGGTCAAGCACTTTGACTTATATATAATTACCAAAATCAAAATTGAAATATGACAAAAAACGTATATGGAGATTTGTTTACAAGCTTGTCAAGTATGTTAAATCCTAGATTAAGACGCTTACAGCTTACTAATAATAAATGAAAACATTTTTACAAAAGAATCATACAAATTTCCATTACTCATAATATGAAGGGAGAGGCTTAGGTCCAGTACTTTCTGTGCACTGGACCAGATAGGATGTTACCACGTGACAATATTTGGACACATAACAATATCCTACTAGGTTCAATGCAGTAAACACTGGACCAAGGCTAAACCATAATATAAAATAGTACAAAAACAGTAAATTCTAAATGCACACCATCCTCTTTGGAAAAAAAAAAAAAAAAAAAAAAAGAACTATATGTGTAGCCACTCGATTTTGCTCCCATTATTTAATCAAGGAAGATGACTAGAGTGACAATTCATATACCCAAAATTCATGATTGCATTACATGCATTAATTCATATTGCATATCATAAAAATAATTTTGAGATTCTAACGGTTACGACGGTAGGCCCGATTTCCAAATCGGACCGTCGGATTGAAAGATATCGCATGATCAAGTTTGCACGATCTGCATGCATTTTGTTTAGATAAAACCAACCACACATAATCCTTTGTAATGCATGAAGGCGCATCTTTTGGGGTAAAACCCAATATTTAAAAGAACTATATGCGTAAACACTCGATTTTGCACCCATTATTTAATCAAGGAAGATGACTAAAGTGACAATTCATATACCCAAATTTCATGATTGCATTATATGCATTAATTCACATTGCATATCATAAAAATGATCTTGAGATTTTAACGGTCGCGACAGTAGGCCCGATTTCCAAATCGGACTATCAGATTGAAAGATATCGCATGATCAAGTTTGCACGGTCTGCATGCATTTTGTTTAGATAGAACCAACCACACATGATCCTTTGTAATGCATGAAGGCGCATCTTCTGGGGTAAAACCTAGTAGATCAACATCCCTTCAGGAATTTGTCCCGACAGAGGTGACATATTCCAGTGGTGATATGGTAATTGCTTTACAGGAAGTTTTGTCTAAAAATTTACAATTCCATAATGGAACCTATTTAGAATTACCAGATTCTATCAAATTTATTCTTGATAACCTTCAAGCTGCTTTTACCAGAGACCACCGCAAACTTTTCCAGAAAACCCTTCGAGCACTTGAAATCCATCTTGTTAACCTTACTGCTCAAAATGAGGCTTATACAAGTCACTATGCTAACCTTGCTTCAGAATATGCCAACCTTGTTTCAGAAAATAAGGCTTATAGAAGCCATCCTGCTAACCAACCAAATGTTGCAAATGAACCCTATGATCTTTACAATAGTCAACTCTTTGACAAAGAGGAAATCCATTCCATGGATAAAAAGACTATAATGGGCACTGACTACGCAAAATTGAGTCTTAAGACCCAATCTCTATTGAGAAGTGCTGTTGCCAACTTGCCAACAGACATACAATTTCGTATTCTGGAAAGCAAGGCTATGTTTAAGTCTTTCGACCTATGGTTTAAATATTTCAAAAAACTTGTTACAGCTACTATTCCTGATCCTAATGAATTGGATGAATTTGATAATGTATTCATCCAACTAGATTGGGAAGAACACTTTGGGAGTAGTCTCAGAGTGTATGAAAAGAAACATCCATTTCCTGGTCTTCTGATTAATTATGACGATGGTTCATATGTTGCTGATGATGATGATGATAGGGATCCTAACTGGCTTTCCCAAATGTTTATATGGCTTTATCAGATTCATAAAATTAACAAGCCATAAACAAGCCAATCAGCTTCCACAAATTATACAAACTGCTATTAAAGGGTTTGAAAATTCTTTTGTTTCCATCAGATGCTAGAGCACTTTGCCAAAATGGGAAAAAGATAACTGGATGAATGTCCAACCCTCAAAGCATCTCATTCTCATTAATGGTCACACTCACCAAGAACAATGGTTTAAAGGAAATTCTCACTTATCCTTCAGTGATCCTTATGCTCTTGCAGAATGTTGGAGAAATTATTTCAATAATCAAATTCTTGATGTTGTTCAGAATTTATGGAAATATTATCATTTCATAGGTAGCGCAGATTGAATTTCTGTTTTTGGTCCCAGACCCTATGCTAATGCCCTTGTTCACTTGCAGATAGCAGATCATCCTAATCCAAGAAGTCTTCTCATCCCAGGAAAAACCCCAAAGTTTGAGCCACTTTTATATTGTGGACTATGTAATAAATATGCTATCTATCATGAGCATGCATGTAATGATAATTCTTCATGGGATTCTTATGATAGTTATCCATCTGATGCTCCTTCCACCGATTGATGAATAGTCTCCTTAAATTAATGATACTACTAAAGGAATTCTTATCAAGACTCACTAATAAAGTTGATTCTCTAGTTTGTCTGGCTTGCACAAAAGCCAAAATGCTTCAATGTCTTTGAAGAATATGTTACTGAAAATTTGGAACTGTTTCAAGATACCCCAAATTTGGCTGAAGATTTTGATTCTCCTATTTGTCTAGCCTGCACAACGGCCAAAACACTTCAATATTTACCACTGCTAAAAGCCTGTTTCCCACCAATACAATGCTTCTGAAGATTCCCAATAATAGTGCTCATTTGGTTTCCTTTAGCACAAGAAGACAACAATGCTTCTGAAGGATGGTGCTCATTAGTTTCTTTTGGCACACAACGACACCAATTATGGCCTAGACCCTTAAATTGCAGGCCTTTGAACTCTACGGAGGATTCCTCAAAAAATTTGAGTCAAAAGTGAGAAAATTCACTTTTACTATTCATTTGTCACTATTTACCTGTCACTATTCATAACAATGTTCCCTCTGAATTTTGCCTATTTAAGGGGGGTTGTCCCTTAAGTTTAAATCAGGTTTTTTCTTAGAGAACTTCCTCTTAGAACTATTCTCCTTCTTGAGAGCCTTTCTTTGAGAGAGTTCTTTGTTTCACCTTAGCATTTCCTACTACCTTACAATCTTGTAACTAGAACTAGTACAAGCCTTGTAATTGTTAACCTATTCTCTTGAGATCTTGTAATCACTACTACTACTGTAAGTGTTTTGTTCTATTTTCAATAACAAGTATTTTCAGATTTCAGTTCATTATTATTACTTGTTGCTACCGCCATCTTGAACAGTTCTAATTGCTTTCAGTTCATTATTATTACTTGTTGCTACCGCCATCTTAGATGGTTCTAATTGCTTTCATATATACCAAGTTAACCCACCATGCCTATAAATTTGCAGATATTAGTGTGTTTGGTTTAATCATTTGCTTATATAGTGTTTTAAAGTTTTACTTTTTCTAACCTATAATAATATTTTATCTACTTTCAACAATTAAGTAAATAATTAAAAGATAAAGTTTTCCTTTAGAAAATTTTCTCTTTGTGATGGTTTATAAAACCATTTTATGTATATTAAACCATATGATTAGTTGATTCTTAAAAAAATTCATATAATTCGTTAAATCATTTTTACCTTAATCTAAATGTATATGTATGTAAAGCTCATTTTTGGAAACTTGAAACCTAACCCTTGCCTCTCACCACACAAGAACTTTATATTTGTGGAGGGACTATCATGATTAGTGATAAAAGAAAACTTTATACATAATTAAGCCCAAATAAACACTTAATTAAACAAACCCCAAACCGAATATATATAGAGCAAGAAAAATTCTAGCAATGATCGATTTTTAGTTTTTACAAGCATTGAACGAAATCATCAAAAGTTTGCATAACGGTCTAATTATAAAGAAGCTTATATATCTTGAGGAATACAAGGTAGAGCTTTAACATAGCAATAGAGATGTGGGGACACTCGGACTAGCTTTTCTCTAACCTGTAAGAGCAAGATCCTATGGTTATGACTCCCATAATTTTTATTTATTTATTTTTTAATTAATCCTATGGTTATGACTTATGACAAAAATATCAGCTTTATTATGCTTTAAAAAAAACAAAAACAAAAACTTATAACTCTTATTTCTCAAGAGTCAAGTGGGTCCCAATTGGCAGTAGCAAGATCCTATGGTTATGAATCCCATAATTTTTATTTTTATTTTTTAAAATATTATGGTTATGACAAAAATATCAGTTTTATTATTATTTTAAAAAAATTATAAATTTATAACCCTTATTTATTTCTCAAGAGGCTGTACAGCAAGTGTATTACCAGGAAGAATCAGTAGGAGCTCTAACAATCATGGTCCATGTGCAAGATAACACTTAGAAAATAGCCATTAGGCTGCATGACCATCAAACTACCCTAATTTATAATTTATCTGAAATTATTATTTAAGTGCCCACTGCATTTATTGTCTAATAATATATAGTCTACCAAATCAAATCGTATTCAAGATATTGAAAACAATGCTAACTCTTCGCCATTATGTGACAACAACTAGGTGCAAGTTTATGCCTTCACACTTACTGACGGTGCAGTGAGGATATTATAAAAAGAGTGAGTAATTTGTGGGAAAGCTGAATGTTTTGGAGGTGGAGAGGATATAATCATAAAGCTATCATCAAATACCAATTTTATTACAAACAACTTACAGGTTGACGTAATAATTGTTAGAAACTTAGAATTGCTAAAGAATTAAATTAACAATTTTCTAATAGTTAATATTTTGGTGAGATATAGGTTTATTTGTTAAACTCATATCAAATTTATTACTAAACTCATAAACGAACCTAAACTTAGCTTGTTTTTTATTGAACCCTAATGTTCAAAAGCACTATTATTTAGAGCCCTACTTGAAGTCAGAAAAGTGCCCCTTCTGACCACTCCAAAAGCATATGTATTTATCTGATTTCATTCTATGTCCCACTCCAAAAGCATATTTATGTCATTCATCTTGTATCAATCCTTTGTAACATCCCCAGTATGCTGCTAATCCTAGCTAGCTAGGCTTCAACCTAAAAGCCAGCTCAACCAAAAAGTAGGTGAGATGCCTTTTGTGTTCTAGTCCAATTGCTAAGGTACAAACATTACAAATAAAAATCGTGAGTACAGATCCTCATTTTGAGGGAGTCTGAACTTTTAGTGGACTGATGAGGTTTTTGACCACAACCCAGCTCAAAACAGTAAAATAGCTGGAGCAACTCTATTACTTTTCATCGAGGAAGTGAGTAAATGGCAATCAGTTCAAAAAGTATTCAATAAAGTCAAAATAGTCCCATCAAAATTTCAGTGCTGTAAGGCTTGCTATTACATACTTGCATGCAACTAAAACCCCAATATGATAACAATACCTTCAGACTCAGTTTTAGGTTATATTTTCAGTTAATTACTAAGAAAGTTGGATATCCCAAGCTAGGTGGGAAATCCCATTTTTTCACAAGTCTGCTTCAAAACCCACTTAGTGATTTTTAGAAATATTATATAGACGTGGAGACTAGGAGAGGTTATTGGTACCTATTGCAAAAAACTCCTACTCCTACTCCTTTGTTGGCGACTAGGAGAGGTTATTGGTAAGTAGTCTTTCCTCCAATTTTGAATCAAATCACCAATAGTCTAGAATGGCTCACTATATTAAAATCGTAAGAGAGTTTTTCTAATTGCATTCATAGCTTCCATTTATATATTGTTTTTAGTAATTCATCTAAGATTCATAACCCAAAAATTCCATATCCAATATCCAATTATATAATCTTGACGATTCAAGCAATCCCATAGCTTTTGTGACCCTTTGGTTTCACAGAATCTTTATAGATTCCTAGAATTATATTCCCACCATTTGGTTCATTACTCAGCATTCACAAATTACAACAAGAATTACAACATGTCTTGCAGTTCATGTCCATCAAACTAGAGGTCAAGACCCCAAGTTTGTATAGCATTCCATTCACTAAATATGTTCATGGCACACATTCCAAATGACTTTCACTTGTACACGTTGCATCATGGCACACATTCCAAATGACTTTCACTTGTCATCCACCAAGTGACATATTGGTCATTTTTATGGATCCAGATCCTCCACTATTGTTGAAATAATCAACTTATAAGAGGCAACACACACACTCACATAGTCACACAGAGCATAAATGGAAATTTTCAGGGAAAAAATGAAATGAAAAATAAGGATAAAATAGTAAGCCTCCACCTGATATTGGAAAGTAGGAAGCAGAGGAAAACAACAAAAATCACTTAACAAAGAAAATCATTTCCTTGTATTTCCTTTCCACAACCTTTTGGGCGACATCAAATAAAGCAAAGAGTCCATGATCATCACGCATGTGTGAGTATTGACTATCATATCTATATCCCATGGGCTTTAACAATAGCTATTCATCAATTAAATGGCTTATGGTTTAAGGAACAAAGAATTTGACAAAAAGAAAAAACCAAACCTGTTGGAATTTTTGCTAGCTTCTATTGTGAAACCTGCAACACACAAAACACAGAAACTGAAACAAAAACAGAGTATATTATATTAAGTAGCACGTGTGAGGGAATTATACATAAATTCCTAACAAAAAAAAAAAGAAAAAAAATACATATATGAAACCCAAAAAGAAGAAATAACAATTAAAAGTAAGATGAACCTGCTCTAGATAGCCATCTCTAATAGCATAATGGCGGACCATTATTCCTGCGAGAGAAGTAAATTCTGTGACAACCGCAGTAGCAAGATCTGACATAGCAAGTGATGCAGCAACCTGAAGAACTTAAAGCACATCTTCATCAATTTGCAGAGCTGAACTTAGTTTGGTAACCATATTCTGAATGCGAGTCATCTTGTCTAGCATTGTTCCTAATTTCTCCTATTTTATTTCAAGTTATCAAGATGTAAGAGCTATTAGAGAAGGGAACAGTGTCAATTCATCATCAATCAGATATAATTCTAGCACTTTCAAAAATAACTTTTGATCTTAAATTTTCCCCCACCCCCTTTTCTTTCAGGGGAAAAAAATCCACTATGAGTACTACAAGCTTAAAAGAGTTTGTTCAATTATTATATAAAAGAAACAGTGTTAAAAAACAGTTACATGCTGAACTTTCTAATTCAAAGAAGACAACAGCGAAATTCTCTAATTCCCAAACATATCATCTCTCCTTTCTCATGGATTAAAAAAAGAAAGAAATAATAGAGTGCAAACCTAATAGAGTGCAAATTAAAGGTTATAATCAAAATTGTGAATTTAAAACAAAAATCTTCAGATCTGTATAAAACAGGACAATTATACAAGCAAACAAAATTGGCCACAGCTCAATTAGTTGTACTTTCTTTGATAAGTTTTGGCCCCAAGAGCAGGAAGGAGGGGAAATTTGAACTCGTAACTCCACTATTCTTACCAACATCATTCTCTGAGAAAATGAAATTACTGGACAAATCCCACAACTCCACTATCCCTTCATCATGCAAGGTCACAGACTTGACACCAGCAAGAATGAGGTTCTTTGCTACAGGAAGCAAAGATAACATTGATTTGATCAGCAGCAAGATTACAGATTATAAACCCAACACCAGCAAGAATGAGAATCAAATCACATATATATAGACATGGAAAGAAAGAGGTATAAAATTATTTATCAACCTTTTAAAAAGATAAAAGATAGAGCAAGACACTAGACTACACAATTAAAAGATCATAAATCCAGTGAATATACGAGCATGAGGTTGCATCTTTATTCTAATAATGTCCTAATCTAGCACACACCAAAAAGCCACAACGTTTCACCTCCCCATTATCTAATTAACACAGCACAAAATCAGAACAAGAAAACCAAATCATCAAAAAACAAATTCAAAACCAACATCCATTAGAGCTTAACAAATTTCCTAACTTAGCTCACACTTAAATCCACAAAATTTCACCACCACCATACAAAGAAATGAAAAGGCAAAAAAAAAAATCAAAATCAAAATCAACCAGAGCTCAAATATAATTAAAGACTTAGAAAGTAGATATATACCTATCTCAGCACCAAGACCCTGCAACCCGGAGACGAGAACATTCGAAGCGAAAAGCCGCCTCATCGTCTCACGGCCATACACGGCGAGCTGCCGGCTACGGAGATCTTCATCGATATCCTGCGAATTCGTGTTGCCTAAACCCATGATTGGAATCTCTTCTCCTTGCTCTTGTTCTTGTTCTACAACTATGCCGCCGCTACTGTGATTGTGATTGTTGTTGTTGTTGTTGGTCAAAACGGCGTTTTCCTCGGCGATTCGAAGCTTCTTGTTCTTGTTGAAAGCCGAAGCGCCCTCACACTTCTTGATGGTGTTAAAGTTGCTGCTGTTGTTGGTGTTGTCTTCTTCTTCTACAACCACTGCTTCACTGGCTCTCTTTCTGGGAAGCATATAGTGCAGTAAGCTGCTGAAGAATAGGCGATAAAACCCCAACATTACCGAAATTATCACAACCAAAAAAGCAATCAAGTACCGTTTATCATTACCATTAACATATTTTCCAAGAACGATCTGTACCAGAACCAGAAACGAAACTAGTACCTCCACATTATGAGCTGTGGTCCTCAGCCGATTGTGCTACCCTTTGAGGTAGCCAATTAGTTATCTCTAAAGGAAGAAAGGAAAGATATCTGCATTGACCTTTGAGAGTGAGAGAGAAGGTGAACAGAGACGAAGAAGAGTGCTCGTATGCCGGAGAGGAGGATCGATGGTAGAGAGGGGTGGGTTGAAGGTGAGGGTTTGGGAGTCAAAGGGAGAGAGAGAGAGAGAAGGTGAGAGATCGCGTTAGAGATCAGAGAGTTGATTAGGGTGTTTTTTTTTTTTTTTTTAATACCAAACCTGTAGCCGCGTTTAAACAAACGCAACACGTTTGCGTTTTCCCCCTTTTTTTTTTATTTTTTTTCACGCGCACCAGCTTTTAGGAGACAGTGCACTGTTTTTTTTTTTTTTTTTTGGAGAAACTATTCATCACTGTTTATCAGGAAAAAAAATATTAAAAATGGTCCCACGATACTATTCACACATTTAAAAATTATTTGCTACAGTGTTTTCAGTTTTCAATTTCAGCAAAAATAAATTGTATCCAAACGGAGCATAATCCGCATTTATAGAAAACGCAGCTTAGGTATACAGTTGTAGCCGCATTTATAGAAAACGCAGCTCTAGGAAAGGCTTATTAAACGCGGCTTTAGGAAATATTTAAAAAAAAAAAAAAAAAAAAAACGGATGGGTCTATAGTCACGTTTTTAAAATGCGGCCTAAGCCAACCCATAAACGAAGCTCAAACATAAAAAAACGCGGCTATAGAGATGGTCTTAGGCTGCGTTTGGCAAACACGACTAGTGTAGCTGCGTTTTTACCAAATGAGGCTCAAAGGTAGTCTATAGCCGCGTTTTTGTAAACCCTGCTTAAAAAAACGCAGCTAAAGCTCACGTTTTTTGTAGTTAATTCTATATATAACCAGTTACTCTCATACCCCGAAACAACAATTATACATTTCCAAATCCCCAACAACTAGTCATTCCCAGATCGCCCAAACATGTCTTCAAAGTCTTCCTCATCTCCTTCCAAGCTCCAATCCTCTTCCAGTAATGGCTCTCCTTCAATAGACCTCCCTTTAAAGCCAATCCCAGGCAACTATGGCAGACCCTTTTTTGGTCCCATCAAAGATCACCTAGACTACTTTTACACCAAGGAAAAAAGCCCTTCTTCCAAACCCAAATGCAAGAACACCAATCCACTGTCTTCCGAGCCAACATGCCTTCAGGACCATTCATATCCTCCAACCCTAATGTCATTGCTTTCCTTGATGCTATCAGCTTTCCCATCCTCTATGACCATTCCAAAGTCCAAAAATTAAACGTTTTAGATGGTACTTACGTGCCCTCCACAACTTTCTTTGGTGGTTATCACAACAATACAAAAAGCCATCGTAAATTAGTAGTGCTGACGGCAAAAGGCCATCGTCGTCGTCGACAAAAGCCTCATCAGTAATACGTTATTACTGACAAGGCCATCACTAACACTAATTTTCGACTTAAAAAGCCATCGTAAGCAATTCATTTTTTCCGTCGAAAATACTTCTTCATAAGAGGAAGTTGGACAACCAAATACATTTTGTGATGAACTAAGGCCATCGTTAATGTATTTTTTCGACGACTAAAAGTTGTCATAAATACTTGTTTTGTCGTCGAAAATACAATTTCATACAAGGAAGTTGGACGACCAAATATATTTTGCAACGAACTAAGGCCATCGTTAATGTATTTTTTCGATGACTAAAAGTCATCATAAATATTTGATTTTTTTGATTTGCCGCCAAAAATACAATTTCAAATGATGAAGTTAAACGACCAAATACATTTTGCAACGAACTATAGCCGCCATTAATATATTTTTCTCAACGACCAAAAGCCATCGTAAATACTTAGCTTTTCATCAAAAATACAAAATCTTAGTGACCATTTACATTTTTTCAACGAACTTTGACCGTTATTAAAAATTAGTTACCACGTCACTAATACATTATTTGCAACAAAATAGCTTCGTCGGAAAAAAAAATGTCATTTATAGTACTTTAATTGTGACAAAACAATTTTGTCGAAAAAGAAACACATGAATTACATGAAAGTAAATAAAATAATATATAAATTACAAACATACATCTCATAAAAAATTCTCCATTCAAATAACAAGTACAAATCCATAATTGTTCAAAACTAATAAGTGAATAATGCAATAAAAATGAAAATATTAAAAGGTCTACAAAATAGCATGATGTTCAATAATACATGAAAGTTATATTATATCCTTCACTAAACTTGAAAGCATAAGTATTGGAAGATCATTCATTATCCAAGCCAGTTTCCTCTAGCTAAGAGTCACCTTTCTCCTCAAAGTCATCTTGTGTAATTATTCACACACTACGATCTCCTCCCTAACATTGGTCTGCAATATTTTAGATTAAATTGAATAAATATACAAAAATTATAACTACACAAATTTTTATATTTACAGTAAATAATAAAGAATTAACTAAAATATATTTATTTAAAGACATTAACACAATCACCACGATAAAATGACAAAACATCAAAAATAAATCCTTACTACCGACACAAACATTGCATTTATCATAAATCCTTATTACTGTTAAGAACCTTGTAGTTCTCCTGTGAATGAGAACTACCAAAAATCATCCATCATCACAACAAGTCACATAAAATTATATATGCATCAAGAATAGCAATTAATTGAAAACTGTAATGAGCAAATTAATTTATCACTAATTTCAACAACCTTAATAAAATAGAAAAAAAATCAATGTTGGTTATACTTGAAAAAAATTATATATGTAACAGGTGCTTGCATATAATTAAGACTAATCAACAAATTGGTTGGGGCTACCAATACACACAAACATTACACTATGGTCTAGTACCAAATTGTCGAGAACTTTGCCTACAATACAAGATTGTATATTATGAAAGATATATCTAAACCAAACCCAAAATTTAGATAACATAAATCAACCAACAAATCCATTTAGTAATCCACTACATTAATCAAATATATAAATCAAGATATAAGGATTTAGGAAAACTAACATGGGCTATGGAGGTGAGAGCTTTTTCTTCTTCTTTCTTTTCTTAGTGAGTGAAATAGAGTGTTAGAGCAACTGCATCAGTTGATGCAAAATCTTGTAAAATAGAAAAAGTTGCTCATTTTACACATTTTGAGCCAAAAAAAACACCCACATCAGTGGGTGTAAAATTGTGCATTATGCACAATTACTGTAACTCTTCTATTTAATATTTTAGTATTTGTTTCTCTCTCCTCTCTGTACCTGACTCTCACCTCACTCTCCTTTTCTCATTTCATCACTCTCTCAAGCTCACAGTTCTCTTTCAACTCTCAAATAATCAATGGATCTGTGATTATAGACCGAATCGGGCGAGTCCTGGACCGAGTTAGGGATCGGGTTAAGGAAAGCACAGACTTAGCCGCCACGAGCTTCTTCCTTTGGGGACAGCGCGGGCCGTAGATCTTGCCGGAGAAGCAGGGGATACCGTCGGTGAAGGCGTTGACCAGAGCTTGTTGAGCGGCGGCGTTGGAGGACGGTGGAGATGACGGCGGGGTCACATGGTGGAAAGAGATCGAAGAGGAGAGGAGGTAAAGCGAGTTGACTCGATGAGTTTTTGTGCATATATCGGCGATGTGGCCTGTTGGTTGCTGGGTTTTTTTTTTCTGGTTTTTTGGTTGAGCTTGAGGCTGCCATGATAGTGATTGTGGGTGTGGGTCGATAGGTTGTGTGGATTCCGGTGTGATCGACTTGTTCTTTGGGGTTTTTTTTTACTGGGTTTTTTTTTTTTTTGTTGGATGCTGGTGTCGATCTTGTTGCACAGCCGAAGGTGTCGATCTTGATGATGGTGGCCGTGTGGGTTGTGTTGGGTCTGTGAGAGAGATGACAAAGTTAAAGAAATTAAAATTTTATTGAATAAATGTGTAAAATAGATAAACTGATGTGGGTGTTTTGTAAAAATGAGTGTGTAAAATAGAAAAAGTAGGTTTTTCTTTACAAAATAGATGAAAATTTTACACTAATTGATGTAATTGCTCTTTAGTGAGTAAAAAGGAAGGTTTGGGATTGAAAAAAGAAAAAACCGGGGGGGGGGGGGGCGCTTGTTTTTTAGTGAGAGGGAGAGGTAGGGTTTTGTCTTTTCCCTTCTTCTTTTTTTAGGTTAAAATGATATTGTGTGTGTTTTTTTTAACGACAATAATGTGGTGTTGGGTTTATTTTACTGCAATGCGACTTCTATTTTTGTTTTATTTATTAAAATTATGTATTTCATTTATGACAATCACGTCACTTTCTTTTTTTGGTCTCTTTGAAATATCATTTTTTTATTATTATTATTATTAATAAAAGCTAGAAACACTACGAAATCTCACTTCTTGCAATTTTTTTTGCAAGTGCTCTTTTACGGAAATATAACCTCAATATTTAAAAAATAAATAAAAATAAATTTTGTGTATTTTATTTGTTAAAACCACTCCATTTGAAGGAAAAAACATTTTTCACTTGACATCTCATTAACCAAATTTTGTTAAATTAATATTAAGAATGTTGTGTACTAACCTGCCTGCAAATTTCCAAAATTATCTTATTTCATAATTAAAATTTATTGATTTCAAATTTTAATTAAAGAGTATTTTAAAATATTTAGTATAACATTTTTTTTTTAAGTTTTTCAATAGGTTGTGGAGATTATTGTCATTGCAAGTATTTTGGTACTTGATAAACTTAGCATTATTATTCTAAAATTTTCAGTATTGTATGTACTATTTATTGTATGTACTATTCATTGTTAAATTTTGGTAAAGAAAATTTTATAGAAAAGCATGAACGTCGAGAAAACCCTGAAATACAAACCAATATCCAAAAACCCACTCAAAACCTCCATATTCAACCTAATTTGATACTATCGAGTGGTCATAAACCCAACTTCGATAGTTGACCATGTTTGACCAAATATTGACCAAGTTTTGCAAACTTTGACTACTCATTTCTCACAATCTAACCGTCTAATTGTTGTCATACTTCACCAATACCAATATCTCACCACATTCTTCCAATCCAAAAATCGGATTGTGGATTTGAGTCTAGAGCATTATGGACATGTGTTGTTGTACCAAGACACCAAGAAATTTTGATTGGTCACATTCTCCTAATCTATCCATTTGATTGAGCTCAAAATCCATCAAAACCAATATTTTATCCCACTCTTTCAATCTAGTGGTCAAATTTTAATCTAACTCTGGCACAAGATGGATGCATGTCGTTGTATCCACCTATCATGAAACTTCAACCAATAAAAATATACAATACTCTTCCAAGCGAGTTATAAACTATATAAATATTAATAAGAATCAAGAAAATGATCTACAAAATACAATCAAAAACCTACAAAATGACCTCAATGGATTTGCATGTAACCTTTGACTTTGCCATTTTTAAACTTGAAACTGATAAAAGCATAAAAACCCAAAAAACCTTAAAACACTGACCAATACCAAAAACCTACTTAAAAGTTAAAACCTCCTGATTTGCCTAATTTGTTCAAAACCAGTGGTCCTGGAACCAACTTTGAAGTTTGACCAAAGATTGCCCAAGTTTAATAGACTTTGACGAAGTTTCGCAAGATTTGACTACTCTGTTCTCACAATTTGATCGTCTGATTGTCATTGTAATTTACAAACACAAATATTTCACCACATTCTACCAATCCAACGGTCAGATTTTGGATCTCCATCTGGTTGCATGATGGATATGTGTTGTTGTACCCACCCACTGGGAAACTTTGATTAACCCCGTTGACATAATCCGACCATCCAAAATGGCTAAAATACGCCATCAAAGCTAGGAAATAACCAAAATACCCATAAACTTCTAAAGAGACGAAAGTGCCCCTAAAAGCTTCAAAATAATAAAAATACCTTTTACTTCTGAAATGACCAATATTGCGCTTAAGTACTTAGAGGGTCTTGAAATTTTTTTTTTTTTTTTTTTTTTTGGAAATTTTTAAAATTATGAAAAAAATTCTAGATTTTAAAGACAAAATTGAGGAAAATTTACCATTCAAAGAAAAAAAAAATTATGGTCATATGTATGTTGGAAATCACCTTTATTGTGACAGATTTACCTTACCGTCGCTAATATCTTCTTTTCTTAAGAAAATTTTAAATATTAATGATGAACAAAATGTCCATTTCAAATAACAATATAATATATAGTGATGGAAAACAATCGTCAAACAAATAAAAATAAGGGCATGAATTCCCCCCTTTACAAAAAATTACCATTGTCGACGGCTTAGGTCCATCGCAAATATTATTTATTGGGAGAGATCCAATTCTATCACTAATACATTCTTTCTTTTAAAGCAAATTAACTATTTATGACAGTCAACATGTTCGTTGCAAATACAAACTCAATTACCACCGCACACCCTTGGTGCGATGGTCAGTCCACAAGTATAAGTACTTGTGGAGTGTGGGGGGCAAAGGCCGGAGTTCAAGTCTCCAGGAGGAAGCTTTACACACATATACACTTAGATTAAGTTAGAGTAGAATTATATCTTGTATCCAAAAAAATAAATAATAAATAATAATTGCGATGGATAAATGTCGTCCCAAATATTGTGAAAAGTAAGGGGAGAATTTTCCCTCCAAAATATTTCACCATTTTTTATGGCTTCATGGCTGTCACTAATACCCTCTTTTATATTTATGATGGAAGAATGTTTGTCGCAAATAATAACACCATAAAAATATATATATTTTGTATTTTCAACGCACAAAAGCTATCACAAATGTTAATAGTTCTGATGGTTTTTCTTCGGTCGTCGTAATTAATACTCTCTTTTATATTTACAATGGAAGAATGTTTATTGCAAATAATAACACCATAAAAAAAAAAATTTGTATTTTCGATGCACAAAAGCCGTCACAGGTGTTACTAGTTCCAACGGTTTTTATTTGGTCATCGTAAATAATACTTTATTAGCGATGAACATTTTTATGCCGTCATAAAAAGTAAGGTGGGAAAACTTCCCTCCAAAACAAATCATATTTTTGACAAAAATAATAGGCATTTTCGACAAACTCATTTTGCCGTCACCAATGTTTTAATATTTGACAAGTAATTGTCAACGAAAGAGACTTGCCGTTGAAAAAGCTAGTTTTTCCGACGGCTTTTTGCAGTCGTCGCAAATAACAATCTTTTTTGTAGAAAATTTGTGCTTTTCTTGACCCTTCTGAACCCAAACATGCCATTCTTAGAGCATTCCCATCAGGTGTGTCAAATGCCAAATATTTGGCATTTGACACACTAAACACTAAAAAACCACTCTCATCAGGTGTTTTAAATGCCATAATATTTGGCATTGATGAACAGTGCAATCTCAAATTTGAGACCGCACTGTTCACAAATTGTAAAACTTATATTACTTTTTTATTCAGGTGGGGCCGCTTTCTTTTCTTCTTATTTTTTCTTTCCTTCTCATTTTCGTCATTCTTGCTCTGCCTCTCATTCTTGCTCTGCCTCTAAGCCTCCAACCATTTCTCTGCTCTCTCTCTCTCTCCCTTAGCTCGACGTCTTTGCCTCCCTCTCCGACGAAACCCAGGCCGGAGCATCAAGCCAAGCCGATCTCTATCACAGTGGTTTCTTTTCTTTTTCTTTTTTCTTTTTTTTTCTTTTTTGTGATTTGATGGTAGATTCGGCAGTGGTTGTGTGGGTTATGGATTCGGAGTTTTGGATCAGTGTTCAGCGGTGTTGTGTGGTCGAGGTTTTGGGTCGATTTTAGGTCATTGATTGATCGGTTGGGTTGGGGTTTCATACCACTCTCTATTTTTTTTTTTAAATTTGTGAGAGGATTCCAGCGATGGTGGCTGTGAGTTTGTGGCGTTGGTGACTATGGGTCTGTGTCGGTGGTGGTTGTGGGTTTGTGGCATTGGTGGATGTGGGTTTGTGCCAGTGGATTTGTTGTGGGTATGAGTTTAGTAATGGATTTGTGCCGGCAGTGGCTGTTGGTGTTGTTGTTGTTGTCGAGGCAGTTGTTGTTGTTGATGGCCGTTGTTGCAACTTGCAGCAATAGTGGTTGTGCCGTTGTTGTTATTGTTGTTGAGGAGTAAATATATTATTTTAATGCGTTGTAAATATTATTTTAATGTATAGAATTGAAAAATAAAACATGTGATGAAGGTGATATTGTAAAATGATATGGTAAAATAATAAAGTAGGTTTTTTGTGTGTCAAAATGACATTTTTTATAGAACAGCTGATGGGAATGCTCTTAAGGGCTTGTTCTTCTCTATTCTCGCTTCTCGTCATGATAAATTCATCCCACTTTTCAGAAGCTGCTTGTCTGAGCTTTTCATCAACATTGAAGACCAAGTATCTGACAAAGGCAAATTTTACTTCAACACCCTTAGCGATAGCATGTCTTGACTTTGTATTTTGGCTCTTTTGTGATCAAAACCCTTTAGATACAAGTATCGAATCAAAGGGTCCGACACTCTTTGATAAATGGTTGTTTTTTCAACTTGCACCATTGATTACACTAGGGTTACCAAAGTTGTTTAACTTTCTTGAAAATTTACTACTCCATTCAATCCCATTACCACCTTTTCTCGGTAAATCTAGCTATAAGAAGCTTTATAATGCATTTTATGTGTCTATGTCTTCGACCTTGGACGAAGCTGAGCAATGTGGGATTAAAAGAAATGAAGCGTGTCATAATTTAGTATTTATGGCTAGTTTCAATGCTTATGGTGGAAGTGGAATGAAAACTTTGTTTCCTGCTTTGATCAAGTGGGTTGGCTTAGAAGGAGAAAAGTTACACCGTCAATTGTGTGATGAGATTAGGACCATTGTTAGAGCTGAAGGTGGGGTTACTGTATCATCGTTGGATAAGATGACGTTGACTAAGTTAGTGGTTTATGAAGCACTGGGGATTGAGCCTCCAGTTAAATTCCAATACGGTAAGGGCGTAAGGCAAAGGAAAATTTGGTAGTCAATAGCGATGATGCTGCTTTTGAGATCAAGAAAGGGGAGATGATATTTGGATATCAACCATTTGCTACTAAAGATCCAAAGGTTTTTGAGGATCCTGAGGAGTTTGTGGGCCATAGCTTTGTGGGGGAATTAGGAGAGAAGCTTTTGATGATCCTACGGTGGAGAATAAACAGTACCCAGGAAATGATTTGGTGTTGTTATTGTCTAGAGTAATGTTGGTGGAGCTTTTCCTCCATTATGATACGTATATATATATATATATATATATATATATATATATATAGTGTGGGGGATGAATTCAATTCTAGGCTGAGGCCCAAAGGGCTTAAAAGCTCATACTGGAAAGGACAGGCTAGGCCCATCTCTATGAGTCATAAGGGGAAATGTCCACCCAAACGATTCCTGCAGAGTTTTAGGTATGCCACCAACATTGGAGCTCTCGCTTGAGGTAATAAACACGGGTAACCTTGGAGTAGGCAAATGAGTGATCCCAGGGATCCAATCCCTCTTTTAACTGAGATGCCACTCTCACCACATATATCTCAGGAAACTCCTAAGAGGATAAGGATCACAGAGACTGTCACTTTCGCATTAATGAGAGGTTCTCTATATAATCTCTTCCGTATTAAATACATATAGGATAACCTAAACAATAGAGACACCCCTAAAAGTCTTGTTTCAGGATAAGAACGGGGGGAAAACCAAGGAAAGAGGAGGTGAATATCCCTAAGAAATCCGACTGGGAGCGGGCCAGCTGGAGAGATAACGGAAAGAAAGATGCTTATAAAATGGGGGGAGGCTGCAACAGAAGCAAGGGGGGTTCTTTTTTGAGAAATATTGAGAAAAAAAACCTAGAAAAGAGTAAGAGGGAGAAAGAATCATATGGTCCTTTTCTTGTCCTTTCTTTAATTGTTGTTTCCCTGTACCTCAGAAAGAAAATTTGTATGTCATCGCTCTTCATATTTGTAATCCTATTCTTTTAACCAGTTGTTTGAGCTTCCCATTGTGGAGTTTCCACCCTGTTCTTGTAATAAATAAATTGTGCCAGTCAGTGATTTTCTAAATATCCTTTTTAAATGGATTTTAAACCTCAAAGTAAAGCACATATGGATATATCTCATAAGAATGGTTGATGGCTTAGAATTCCCATTTCTTTATGATGAAGCACCCATAGGGCTTGAAAGAGATTAGAATCTATTTAGGAGGGACTCTAAAAGACATTTTTTAATGAATCTTTATAATATTTCAGCACTTTAAATATCAAGTTTTTAAATTTAAAGTCATTTATTTTTTCAGCTCTTTACTTTTAATGTCATTTTAATTTCAACTCTCTTTAATGTTATTTAAATTTCAGCACTTTATTTTCCTTGCTATTTATTTTTCAGCACTTTGTTATTGTTGTTCCTTTATTTTCTCTCAATAATAACATTGCTGTAAATTAAAGTTGCTGGGAAGAACAAATTCTTTACATACTTTTCTAAGGAAATGCTTTTCAAAAAAAAAAAAAAAAAAAATCTTTTTCCTCCCTTTTTCAAAAGATGTTCCTTTTAAAATTAGTTCTTTATTAAAAAGGTTTTCTTTTAAAACTTTGCTTTAAAAATGCTTTTCTCAAAAAGGTCTTTTTCTAAAAATGCTTTAAAAAAATATGTTCTCTCTTTTCTTAAAAAATCCGAAAAAATCAATTTCCTTTTAAAAAAAAATGTTTTCAAATAATTTTTCTTTTACCACGTTTAAACTTCTCTCAATAAAAGAAAATCTTTTGAACAAGCAAAATTTGTTCAAAAGAAATTTGTCCTTACATAAAAATCATGGGATTTTTCTTGGCACCCGAAATTTTTTCTTTCAAAAATAAAAACCCATGGATCAATTTCAAATATTTTCAACTTTTCTATAAACATGCCTTTCACACAAAAAAAATCATGGGATTTTTATTCAAATCTTTTCAAAAGAAAAACCCATGAATTTTTTAAAGAAATTTTCCAAAACCTTGTTTTTTTTAAAACTATCTTTTACGTAAATAAAAATATTTTCAAAAAAATAATACTCTTTTCCTCAAACCATTTTCTCAAAAATCATGAGACTCTTTCAAAAGTTAAAGGTATGTTTGGTAACTATTTTTTTCCCCTTATTTTCTGTTTCTAAAACCAATTTTTTATTTTTGAGACTAAAAAACTTGTTTGGCAACCCAAAATGGACAGAAAACAAAAACTGTTCTCAAAACTCAATTTGTGAAGGAAACTGAAAACATGCAAAAGACTGTTTTTCGTTTCTATTTTTCTAAAGTTAATGAAAACACGCATTTGATTTAATAAATGTCTCATTTAATGAGTTAGCATTAGAATTCAAATCCTAGTAGCAACATATTTTTGGTTATGTTTGGAAACAGTTTTTTTTTTTTTCTATTTTCAAAAACTTGTTTTTGGTAATATAAAGAAAAAAAAATTCTTTTATTTTTGAAATCAAAAATATGTTTGGTTAGTTGAAATTAAAAAGATAGTTTTTTGATGAAAAAAATAGAAAAATAGAAAAATATGTTGTTACTAGGATTTGAACTCTAATACTAACTCATTAAATAAAACAGATTTATTAATAAATTAAATGCGTGTTTCTATTGATTTTTGAAAATTAGAAACTAAAAACAGTCTTTTGCATATTTTCAGTTTCCTTCACAAATTGAGTTTTGAGAACTGTTTTTGTTTTCTGTCCATTTTGGGTTGCCAAACAAGTTTTTTAGTCTCAAAAATAGAAAATTATTTTTGGAAATAGAAAATAAGGGGAAAAAACAGTTACCAAACATATCCTTATTATTTTCTATTTTTTTCTTCAAAAAATTGTCTTCTTAATTTCAACTAACCAAACATGTTTTTTATTTCAAAAATACAAGAAATTTTTTTTTCTTTATATTCCCAAAAACAAGTTTTTGAAAATAGAAAACAAAAATTGTTACCAAACATAGCCTAAATCTTCTGAATCTTTGTCTTTTTTAAAATTAATGTTTTAAAATGAATTTGAAAATTTTCAATTCCTCAAACCAATTTTCAGGTTCCCATAAAAAATGGCACTTTTCAAAAATTCCTTTTTCTAAAAAAATAAAAACTTGTTTTCCTTTGCAAATTTTGCTTGTTCAAAAGAATTTTTCTCCCTTTCAAAAAATGTGTTGAAGATGTTTTCTTAACACTTCTCCAAAAAAAAAAAAAAAAAAAAACAATAAAACCTTTCTTTTAAAAAGATGCACCTTGTAAATATTCTACTCACATGATATTGTACATTATTCTTGTATACCCCTTTACATGCTTCCTATGTATATACCTCACATGCTTTGTTTGTAAATATCCCTTGAAGTTAATATTCACATGGTATATTATAAGTAAATAATTACTCACATGTATATATATGTACATATTGTTTGCAAAACCTTTTAAAAAATCAAATTGCCAAGTATTCTATTTCTTCACTATAAAGATAACGTTTGAAATCAATTAAAATGAGGTGCTATCTTTGGATAGGCGTTGTGGAATGCCTAACACCTTCCCCACACGTAACCAAACTTCCGAATCCAAGATCTTTGGTTCGAGACTTTTTGGTTCGCCTTAATTAATAAACCCTTAAAATTTGGTTTAGATAATTAGGCAACTTAAAATGAATTAGATCCCTTTGTGACCAATCGCACCTAACACAAAACTAATGGTTGGTGACGACTCCTAAAATAAAAATAAGAAAAAGGGACTCACATATACATGCCTTACCCTAGAGACACAAGCACATACGAGTCACGTTGCCAATGACCCAATGTGTGACAAACCTAAAAGGAATCCACAAATGAACCCCCCTGTACTTAAAACTCGTATCACTCTTTTTGACAAGAAGGATTAGAAAATCCTAAGAGAAATGCATAAATAACCATCTCACCACTGTTGCCCGCCAATCATGAATGACTTTTGTGTGCTTCGGCATAGCAAAATTGGAATGTCAAATGCTTAACATAATTGGGTATTTCTTTTCTATCTCTTATATGCCCATGCATGATTTGCTTAAAAAGAAAATATGCAAAGAAAAATCAAAAGCAAAAAGATCAAAAATGCTTTTAAATATGATTGCAAACGTGTATTCTAGGAGATGTGGGAGTTATAGGATGTACCTCGAAAGTGATAGTCCCCATCAAACAGTTATGATTTTGTGTGAGTTAAAGTGATTTTCTCATATCTCAAATCGTCATAACATGTTGACACATTTGCAATCTTGTGATGTTTTACACACACAACACGCAATATTCTTTGCTACTCTTGATACATGTGCAGGTACAATGTGATTTGGCCATCACAAGGTTTTACATGTGTTAATGTATGCTCACTAAACTGTCTTGACTTGTTTTTGAAATATAAAATTGGTTAGACTTGTTTAGTGTGTGTGTGTTTTGGGATCTATGTGCTTCACATTTTTCTTGTTGAGAGATTTGTTTTTCACATGTTTTGCATCCTTCTATTATCTTGTCATCCATAGCATCTTGTTTCATTACATTCATGCATTTTTATGGATTCTTTGTACCCCCTTGATCATCCTTGGTCATCTTTATGTTTCTCGGGTGAAGCTTTCCAGTTTCTTGTACCCTTTGTCAATCATGACAAAAAGGGGGAGAAATTGTGATGTGGTTTCTTATTTTAAGATTCTACATGTTAGGGGGAGAAATACATGCCTCTGTAAAGGGGAGATGTGTTTCATCTTGTTAGGGGGAGTGCTTACTTCCTTGTTCTTGTACACCGGTCTTGTGACCATGTTTATATACATTCTACTTATCTTCTTTATATGTTGATGTATGTTTCTTTCACCTACCTCTACATGTGTTGTTTCTTTTCTATCTTTATACACATGTTTCTACTTGTATACAATCTTATATTTCTGTTTCACACAAAGATGCTTTGATGAGTTTTGTTTAAAGTGTTTCAGAAATACAAGTTGTCAAAGTCTACTTGCCATAAACTCTCTTCTTGCAAAGTCTTTCAAGAGTTTATGTTAGGATAGATTTTATTGTATTCAACAAGTGAATATGAGTTGAGTGATTTATGACTTCTCTCATATGTTCATTTGTTTGTTGTGGTTTTGTCACGAATTGCCAAAGAAGGAGATTGTTAGGACATATGTGTTTCACTTGTTAGGAACATATGTCACTATTTTATGTAATTGGCTTATCCTTTGACAAAACGCATTTTACTTGTATTTAGGTAGATCTAGGATGTGTTTAATACTTCAAGAAACTGTGTTTCAAGATCAAGTGTTGAAGACATGCAAGTCTGTCCAAGAATCAAGTGAGAAAGTGCTGAATTTTAAAGCTCGATAGCTGCTCGACACCTCCTCAACACTTGGCTATCTGTCGAGCTCTTAAGTTGTTTCTTATCGCAATCTCGATAGCTTCTCGACAGCTAGTCGATCGATCGAGATATCTCCTGTCCCCTTGAAACCTGCTCGACACCTCCTTGATCAATCGAGATTTACTGAGCCTTACGAAAGTCAGATTTCCAGATCAAATTTTTGGCTCATGCTGACATGTATGTGTAGGGTTTCTTTTCGGCCCATCACATAAGAGAATACAAAGAGAATAAAAAGGAGAACATATGCAAAAGGTGACCAATGCCTTATTATCTCTGAAAGAAGCTACTGCGTCTTTACGCCTTAGGGTTTTGTAACCAAGTGCTTCTTGATCTTCATTGTTGATGAAGTGAAGAACTTTGCAACCAACATCTTCTTCAAGTTGGTGCTTAAGTCGCGTACTGGGATCCGCGCAAATGGTTAGTCACGTACTGGGATTCGTGCATCATCAAAGGGTGGCGTTCATATACTGAAGAGTTTAAAGGTTCTGAAGCGGTAGAAGGTTTCTGCTGTGAGTTCATTTACGAGGATTGTAGAGTCTAGGGACAAAGGTTTTGTACTAGATCTGAAACTCCTTTTCATTATAGTGGATTGCTTTTTGGGAAGGTTTCCCCCCAGGTTTTTTACTGTGAAACTAGTTTGTTTCATTGGTTTTCCTGGGTCATCATATCTTGTCTTATTTACTTTTCCATTGCATTCAATTATTGACATGATATTGATGTTTGTTTGTTTTAACTAGATTTATTCATAATAAACCTAATTAACAACTTGGGTTTAAAACTTGTTAATTCTATCAACCTGAGTCTAAATTTCCCAACACAGCAGAAGCAGAAGAATCTGAAGGATCCTTCCACCCAAGCACAGTCAGGACTCTCCAGAAGAACCCTAAGTTCAGGTTGCTATTCAACCAGTTGGGATTTGGGCTAAAGGCAAGAAGGGTGGCCACAGAGTCCCTCATGAGTATAGCAACAGATTCAGGAATGGAATGTTTCACAGCAGAATCCCATGCTAGTCGAGCTTACCTAGAGAAAACCAATGCAATAACCTTCACCGATGAGAACATCGAAGTTGAGCATCCAGACCACCGTAGACCCCTTTATCTAATGGCCACCATAAATGGTGTCCAAGTCAGAAGAGCATTAGTAGACAAAGGGACGTCACTCAACCTCATAGCCCTGAGTACCCTAAAAGTCGTGGGCCTAACTGGCAGGAGGATCCTGGGGACTCCCATGGAGATAACAGGATTTTGAGGATTAGCAGAATCTCCTGAAGGATGTGTGCAGCTGGCCTTAAGAGTAGGACCAATAGTGGCCCTGACAAGATTTCATGTGATCAATTCAGAGGTTTCCTACCATGTACTGTTGGGACACCCATGGCTCCATAAGCACCACCTTATTCCATCCACGTACCATCAATGTGTTAAAGGGAGATTGAATGGAAGACCCGTAAGGATCCCTGCCAACCATAACCCTTTCCGCCAAGGAGATGTAAACTTTGTGGAAACAATGTTCTATGATGAGTTAAAACCAGATGATGAGAGCCCCACGCTGGGGAAACTAGGAGCACCTATCTTGGAAGAAGAAGAAGGAGGGAGTACCTGTGACCTAAGAAACCTCTTGGAGAGAAAAAGGCAAAAGAGGGAGCCCAGCTCCTCAGGATCTCGGGAATGTATAGTGGTACGAAAACCCAGAGGAAGGTTGATTTATCGTTTATGAAGGATCCCAGAAGCCTGTTTTCATTAGTAGTCAGTTGACAGCACAAGAATATGAGCAATTAGTGGCCTTACTCAAGAAATACATGGATGTGTTCGTATGGACCTATGATAAGATGCCTGGTCTAGATCCCGGACTGGTGGTCCATTCTCTCAACGTAGACCTGGGAGTCAAGCTAGTAATCTAGCCAGCCAGGGTCTTTCACACCGATGTGGAAGCTCAGATAACTCAAGAAGCTGCTAGCAGCTGGTTATATCAAGCCCATCCAGCACCTTAAGTGGCTTTCCAACATAGTACCTGTGAAGAAAAAGAATGGCCAAATCCGTTGCTATATGGACTTTTACAATCTAAACAAGGCATGTCCAAAAGATGAGTTCCCTCTGCCTAATATTGACCTCATTGTGGATTTAGCTATAGGAAGTTCTATGTTTTCATTTATGGATGGGTATAATGGGTACAACCAAATCCGCATGGCTGCCAAAGATGCAGAAAAGACAGCATTCTGGACTCTAATTGGGAATTTTTATTACACTGTGATGCCCTTTGGCCTCAAAAATACAGGGGCCACATACTAGCGAACCATGACTGCTATCTTCCATGACATAATGCATAAAGAAATGGAAGACTATGTGGATGATATTGTGGTGAAATCAAAAACTAGGGCAGGACACCTTCAGATACTTGAACAAGTTTTTGAAAGGTGCAAGAAATACAAATTGTGCATGAACCCCATGAAGTGTGCCTTCAGGGTGTCTGCTGGAAAGTTTCTTGGGTTCCTAGTACATCACAGAGGCATAAGTGTAGATCCAGCAAAAGTCACAGCCATTGCAACAATGAAAAGGCCTACAACAGTAAGGGAGCTCAAAAGCTTCCTAGGGAGGGTCTCCTACATTAGGAGGTTTGTGCTAGGATTGGCTTCAGTCACAAGTGGTTTATCCAAACTATTGAAAAAAGGCGGCTAAGTTCACCTGGGAAACTGAGCAGCAAGAAGCCTTTCAAAGGATCCAGCAGATCATGAATCATCTTCCCACCCTCCAAGCACCAGTACGTGGGCGACCCCTGTTGCTATATTTAGCGTTAAACTCCCAGGCGATAGAAGTCCTGCTAGCACAAGAGGATGATAATGGGAATGAGCAACCTATTTACTACGTGAGCAGGACACTTAAGGACATTGAGACCAGGTACACCAGGATAGAAAGAGCTTGCCTAGTAGTCATCTACACATCCCAAAGGCTGAAGCGATATTTCTCATCTCACCAGATCCTTTTGGTGACTAAGTCACATCCCATAAAAGCACTCTTACATCAGCCCCTCCTGACGGGAAGGATAGCATAGTGGCTAGTCCTGCTCTCTCAATACGACAAAGGCATCAGGACCCCTAAGGCTGCATTGATGATTTCTCTAGATTTACATATGTGTATTTAATGAGAAATAAAAATGAATCATTTGACATGTTCAAACGTTATAAAACTGAAGTAGAAAATCAAAAGGATAGGAAAATAAAGATCTTACAAAGCGATAGAGGTGGTGAATATTTTCCTAACGATTTTTCTACATTTTGTGAGGAACATGGTATAATACACCAAAGTTCAACCCCTTATACACCCCAACAAAATGGTTTGGCTGAAAGGAAAAATAGAACTCTTGTAGACATGGTAAATGTCATGATCTTAAGTGCAGAACTCCCATTTAATTTATGGGGAGAGGCATTTATACTCAACCGTATATGATGGTTTAGATTGATTTTATTAGGTATGCATTTATTTGTTTAAAAGGGTTAGTATTTGTAGTTTGAGAATTAAAGAAAGAGATTGAATCACATTTTAATTCTCTATTATTGATTGAAAAAAAAAAAAAAAAGAGTCTTTGTTTCTCTATAATTTATAAGATCCTTCTGTAGTGGTGGCTATTTCAAGAGATGCTTTAAGTTCAAATCAATATATGTCAAATTGGCTAGCCAAAGCATCCGATGACTATAATTATGAAAAACAATAACTCAGCCCTCAAACAATGTTTGAATTTTGGCAGTGTTTAAATTTTCAATGTAGATTTAACAATGTTTCTTTCTTATTGTAATTTGTGATTTATGTTAATGATAATTCTAGGGTCCTCCAACTCATGAAAGTACGCAAGATTTATGTTTCTTTCTCATTGTGTTTCTTCCAACCCAGATGGATACAAGAGAGAAGTTTTGACGCTAAGGTTGACAGTCATAAGTGGAGAGATTCCTAATCCAATTAAATTTCTAATATATATATTCTCTTTGGATATGCTGATTTTTCATATTCTACATTGTTTTTGGGCGGTACTGGTAACTGGAAAGTTCAAAATGCTCATTTTCTTTTTTAGTAGCTTTAATTTTGTGCTTTCTCCGTCATATCTCTCTTCTGTTGTTGACCATTCAGTGAGGCCATTTATAAGTGAAATGAACCTTCTGTGTATTCTTGCTTTGCCAACACTATGTTAGTTCTTTCTTTTTTTTTGTGTATTACATCAATGTTGGTGTGTATCATATTTCTATGTTTCTTATTTTACTCATTGATTGTTTAGGGAAATATGATACCGAAACATTGAGCATGTGTGTGAATTTAATTAGTAATGTATATATGAAAAGTTGATTGTGTAATTTTCTTTTAGTGTTATTTGGAGCAGGAATTCCAGACCTTTAGTGTGGAGTACACCTAGAGGAGTGAGAACAAGTTCGCTGATGCACTAGCCACCCTGGGATCCTAAGTGCCATTCAAAGGGAAAGACACTCTAGTAAGAATAGGTAAGCAGGAACATTCCATCATAAGGATCCTCAAAAGGATGTTCCCTGAAGAACCTAAGCAGCAGGATTGGAGGAGTGAGGTTAAGGAGAAAATGAAAGAGGCAGGACCTAAAGGAAGTATCAAGGAACTGAGGGACTACACTCTGATGGAAGGAGAACTATATAGGAGGCTGCCTGGAGGGATCCTATCCAGGTGTGTCAATGAGAAGGAAGGAAAGCTGAGATTAGAAGAACTACATAGCCAGGCCTGTGGGGTTGCAGAAAAGATCAGCCTATACAGAAGGATGCAGCGCATGGGGTACTACTTGCCAAATATGAACAAAGAGGCAGCAACTATGCAGGAGAAGTGCCAAAAATGTCAACTTTCAATGGACAAGGAAGAGAGCTACGCCATATTTGTTACAGAAGATTGGAGAACTCCATTCATAAAGTACTTGGCTTAAGGGATCCTACCAATTGACATGACATTAGCCCGCCAGCTCAAGAAACTTGTAGTCAGGTACTTCTTACAAAACGAAATCCTATTCAAAAGGGGGTACAGCGGGGATCCCCTAAGATGCCTAGGGCCAAGGAAAGCCAGAGAAGTAGTCAGTGAAGTCCATTCCGGTGACTATGGAAGTCACCCAGGGAAAAGAAGACTCTACAAGCAATTGCCACTGTTAGGGTACTATTGGCCAACAATGAAAAAGGACTTCGAGGAACTAGTCAAAACGTGCCATGCCTGTCAAGTACTTGGAGATGCAATTCATACTCACCCAAATGTGCTGCAAGATATGACAACACCATGGCCTTTCCACACTTGGGGGCTTGATCTCATAGGGCCTATAAACCCTCCTTCCAATGGTTGCATATGGATCCTAGCGGCCACCGAGTACTTTACAAAATGGGTAGAAGCTATCCCTTTGAAAAAGGCCACTAGAGTAGCCATGCAAACTTCATTCAAGAACACATCATTACAAGGTTTGGGATCCCTAGGAGACTGATCAGTGACAATAGGACTCCGTTCATAAACAAAGACATGAAGAACTTGATTGTGGCGTATTACATCAAGCATGGAAGGTCCACATCATACTACCCACAAGGAAATGGCCAAGCTAAGGCCACCAATAGGGTGATGCTGAAGATCCTTAAAAAGATGAAGCATGAGTATAGGGGAAAATGGAGTGATCACTTGACAAATGTACTCTGGGCATACAGTAGCTCTGTGAAGACAGCCACAAGATTCTCACCATTCTCCCTAGTCTATGGGACAGAAGCCATCAGCCCTGTGGAGTTAGTTGTCCCTACGCCGAGGGTAGTGCTTGAAGAAAACCAGGAGGACACTGAGGACACAAACAATGAAAGGAGATTGACAGATCTAGAGGGGTTGGAGGAAGAAAGGGAAGTGGCTAGAAGGAGAAATCTGAGGTACCAGCAGGGGATGGCTAAGGCATATGCACAGGCAGTACACCCAAGGGCTTTCACTGAGGGGCAGCTGGTGTTGAGAACAGCAGAACATGTAAGAAGAAACCTCCTAGGACCCTCCAAATTTGCCCTAAAGTGGGAAGGACCTTACATCATCAGGGAAGCCCACGATAGTGGGTATTACTACCTCTCAAAGGAAGATGGGACAATCCTGGAAGATCCCATAAATAGGAAGTGGCTGAAACAGTACTATGCATAGAAATGGAGAGATCTCAGTACATCGAGACCCTTTTGCCAACTCTCCAATCTGCTAAGTGTTTCATCATTCTTTGCTTTTGTTATGAATTTTTGTTTAAGTAATTTTGTTTAGGAACCCAAGGTAGAAGGACATTCTGTGATCCTTACTATCTTTGATAATTTTTCTGTGTTCCTTAGATGGTAACTGTGCTTTGATTCAATGAAATCTCTTTTATTTCCTTTAAGTTACAGCTAAACTAAATATTGCAAAGTCCAAATGTAGGCAGACTTGAGGGGGGTACCTGGGCTAATGCAAAAAAAAAAAACTTTGACACATGACCCAGGACCCACACCACAATTAGTTCAAGATACATGGCCTGGGACCACATGCAAAAAGTAAGTGCCCGGGATACCTAGCCCAGTATCTGACAAAAGGGGACCTGCCTAGTTCATGATCTGGGACTTCAAAAAAAAAAAAAAAAAAAAAGCACCCAATATACCCAGTTCAGTACCTGCGCAGTAAGACAACCACCAGGGTACTTGATCCAAGACCTACAGTAAAACTTGTAGGGACCATGGCCCAAGACTCAATGTAAAAAAAAAAAAAAAAAGCAGTATACAAAAAGAGAAGAACAGATCCACATACTATTGAAAGTTAGAAGCAGTCTTTAAAAAAAAAACATATCCATGTCACAGAAAATAAGCCAGAAGTAGTGTTCAACAGAAAAAGATAAAGCTTATACAACCCAAATTGTTTGAAAAAAAATATACACATCTGAACTAGCTAAAAAAAAGAGCTAAGGAATAAGCCCGGCCAGCAAGGAACTGTCTGGAGAAATAGCAAGAACAGCTGAAGAAGAGAGAACTTTTTGCTTCTTAACCTTTAAGTCCTGCAAGATCTTGTGGGCACGAGCCAAAGCCTCCTCAGCAGCAACAATTTCAGCATCAAGATTCCTAGAGGCCTACCTCTGAAACAGCATATGGGCTAGTGAACGTAAATGCTCCAGCAAGAAGGATAGGTTGAACTTTGCTTCTATAAGATCCTGCACTACACCCCTCCATTCCAAAAGTCTTTCCTCAGATAAGGAGTCGAGAGAAGAGTTCCTCAAGGAAATTAGCACTGCACATAGCAACTCCATCAGGATGTTGCCCAAAAATACACCTCCCTTGAACCCACTGGTGAAATCTGCATGGATCTTGAACAACCCTTCTAGTAATGGCAGACCTTCCACAGGCATAGAGAAGCGCAAAAAGTTACCATAAGGAGGCCCAAAGCGATAAAAATGGCTTACAGGGAGGCTATTGAACTCCAAAAGATCAAAACGGGCCAGGAAAGTAGAGAGCCCTGAGTCAGGATCTGAAACAGTCACCTCTAGAGCCTCCCCCATTGTTGTATCTCCACTCATAGGGATTAAGGAGCTTTCAACCCTCTGGATAGTTTGGGGGGTCCTTGCTTGAAATTCCACAACTTGAGCAGACTCCACAGCTACCTCAGGAACTACAGGTTCAGGACCTTTGACACCTATGACAACACCTGCAAAGCAGACATAGTTCAAAGGAGGAAAGAGCCAGGAAAGAAAGGTAAAGTAAAAAAAAATAATAATAATAATAAAAAATAAAAAAAAATAAAAAAATAAAAAAACCAATATCAGCTTCCTATGGTGGAGCTTCCTCCTCTTGCTCCTCTGATTTCTTGAAGGACTTTGTGAAAGAACACACAGCACTATGAAGAAAGGGTGAGGAAACCTTGGCAAAATGGCTAAAGGAAGGTAAGGATACTGGGGGCTTCGCCATAGAAGGAAAAGGCAAGGGAAGAGCATAGAAAGGAGGAAAGAAGAGGAAGCACAATAAAGGTGAACAGCATGCACCTTCAAAACCCTCAGATTCCAAAGAAGAGGCAGCCTTAGAGGCAGATCTCACACTGGTTTGACCTAAAAGGGGAAGAGGAAATGGGAACTTTCAAAAAGAAAGAGATACAATAAGGTAAGATCAAGCATTCTTATAAAGGGTGAATGGGGCTCACCTGCTTGTATGGATGGAGACGCGCCCCCCAAGGGTTCTTTGCTTAACACAGGTTCAGGTGACATAGTTTTGATGGGATTGAATGTCTGCTCGAGCTGGGGATCTTGGGAAACAGGGGGCTGGGGAGTTTCAAGATCTTGAGCAACCAAGGGAACAAATTGCAGAATAGGCTGGACACTCTGCATTGGCTAGCTAACCTCCTCAGTTATACCACCACTAGGGGGCTCCTCTTCCACACCTGGTAAAACAACAGAGGGAGCAGCAATCACTCTTCCCCCGGAGTCCCACCAGTCGTGGGAGGAGGTACCTCCACCTGCAAAAGGAAAAGAATGCATAAGTACACAGTACCAAAAAAAGGGTGGAAACAAACAGAAAGAGGCACAAATAAAAGAGAGCCATACCACATCATTACCAGACGATTGACTCCTCCCTTTCTTGGGGTCTGACTTGCGCTTGGACTGCAAGGAATGAATAATCACTCATCAGTTAAAAAGAGGAAAGGAAGGACACTGCAACAACAATAATAAGCTACTGCAAAACATAAGAGAGAAGAAGAAAAGAGGCCTTGCCCTTCTCTCTCTCTCTACAGAGTCTCCAATGGTCTTTTGCTTACTATGGGTATGCCTAGAGGGTCTTAAGGGAGACTAGGGTGCAAAATCAAAGGACCCTAAAGAACCCTGGGCTGAAGAACTCACAAAACCTGAGAGAGAGAAGACTCTACCTTAGTCTTCACTCGAGTCTTGGGAAGTAAAGGATGCCCAACTTCCTTTCCCACTGTAGGGGAGCTTACTCTCCCGGGTTCCTCAGCAATTACTAACTGCTTCTGAGATTTTGTAGTCTTTCTCTTCTTGGTCTCAGATCCAGCCTCAGTACCCTCAACACCCTCTTCAAGCTCGACTTGCTTAACCTTTTCCTGCTTAATCTTCTTCTCTGTACCTTTGCCAATGGGAGTGGCAGCACCAATTGCCTCTACTGCCCTTCTTTTAATTGGCACGCCAGAGGAGGCACCAACAATAAGATCACATCCCGACCAAGTCTTTGGAAAATCTTATGCATAACACACCCAACTGCCCCTAGAAGCATGCCACTCCGTGAACCCTGTCTTGTTGCTTATAGCAGCAAATACAATACCAGCAATGGGGAGGGATAGGCGCCTGTTGGATGTAGGAGCAGAAAGAATATCAGGATTGGGAACTCTCTCAATCTTGCCGGAACCAACATAATCAATAAAAGATTTTTGAACTCTTCTCTAGTAGCCTGCAAAACCACTGGAAGTAAAGACTCCCCTCTGAGAGTTGGGCACGACAAATTAAGGACTTCTCCGTGACCAATAAGAGAAAGCTTGGAGCCTCAAGAACGGGTCCAAAGAAGGGAGAGAAGGCACTACATCCTTAAACACTGGCGGGATATCCTAATCAAAATCGAATTGCTGGAGTACCCGGTGTGCTAAGTAATGGGTGTACCTGAGGCCACTGGAGGAGGGAATTGGAAGCCATAAGGGACTAACACAAGCCAAGTAGGCCAAATTTCCTTCATCACCAGGACAAAGGTCAAAAGTATTTCCTAGAGAATTAAGAAAAGAAGCCAATACAGAGTCACAGGCAAACCCGGGGCTGAACTCCAGGGGAGAACGCCAACGTAAATGCCCTGCTTGTTCAAATAACTCAATCAAATTAAGGCCGCCACCTTTCAAACTAGCCCAACGAAAGATAATGGGGTGGCTATCAGTGGAGCTACCGCACAGACCTTTAATTACATTAGGGGATCCCTGGAACTTGTCTTTCACAAACTTCAAATTTCTGCACTTTGCTAAAGTAACTGAAGAACGGTCCCACGTGAATACCTGGAGAATGGCACAATGGAGGGACGAGGTGATCGCGTAGCAAGAGTCGCCTTCAACTTTTTCTCCATGAAGCAGATCCAATTGAGAATAAACATGGCCCAAGAACATGGGGGCTAGAGGATACTGAGCACCTCGGGCCAATTCGATTGCCAATAGGAAGAAAGTGGACTTAATCCCGTACCGGGGTACTCGCTGAACAAAAACTTGCTGAGCCAGAGTGCTAGGAGCCCGGCTCACCTGACTTCCTTGTCTTTCTCTCGCAAAAGATTCATAACCCACCTGCCCATCTTGGCTGGTTTCCCACCAGGGGAAGCAGTACGTCCACCAAAATGGCTGAATAATTTGTCTTCCATCATGAGATCCTCGTCGGAAAGACTGATGTCGAAAGGGTTCTCATCTCCAAACACGGGGAGGAGGAGGTTATTAACCACATCCTCCAAGGTAATCGTGAGCTCACCAACAGAGAAGAAGAATGCATGAAGGGAGGGACACCAACGATGTACCAAGTGCCTGAGACCTTTAGCGTCTTTGAAACCCTCAAGATTCCTAGAAATCGCCACTGCATTCAGAACCCCGACGCACTCCAGACAGCCCATAAATTCCTCGTCAAAAAGTTCCCTGTCCACCCAAATGGGCCAACCAGTGATCTTCCCAGGAACGAAATTGAAGAAAATGGGAACCGCCTCCCAAGATCCTCGTCTAATCTAAAGATCTGAAATCTCTCTTGGGTCTGGGACCTGAGCAGAAATGGCGAAACCTGCCTAACCGGAAAATACCCAAGTGTGAGGGGACGAAGGGGCCTCACCATGGGACACCAAAGGAAAGGGAGAGCCGGGCACTCCATGACCCCCTGTGACTCACCTTGTGCAGAACCAGAAGAACTCTCGCCCTCAAAGGGGCTAGGAGTATGCTCCCTCCTTTTTCGAGAGGAAGAGGAAGCCATAGAGCAGCAAGTACACTAGAAATAGGAAAGTTGAGAGAATAAAGAACCTGGGAATGGAAAACAAAGAAGCAAATTAACCGAGAGGAAGGAGATAAGCTTGAGAATGGAAGACTCTGGGAAGTAAAAGAAAAAATATGAAATGATTGCAATAATGGCACCAAAACCGGTTGGAGAAGACGATGTATGGAAAGACGCGCCAGTTGCCAAAATTTAATTTCAAAGAAGAGAGTTATTAGCAGTTATTACTGGGAGTTACGGGAAACGTAAAAAGTGGGTAGAGGAAGTTTTCACTCCAAAATTCAACTGTCACGTCCCGTGCAAAAAGGAGTTACAAAAGAAGGGAGCGCAACATGCAAAGAAGACCAGGATACCCAAAAGCAATGGGAAAGTTAGGATCTTGAAGGAAGGTAAAGGGGAACCCCGAGGATAATTAAAATAGTGAAGAGGGAAGTCCTACAAAAACTAAAATTCTAAATTACTCACGCGTGGGCTGCAGGCAACCCACGAGCTCGGGGGGCTAAATGTTGAGGTCTAAAAAATCATAACACCAAGGCCTAGAGAAATAGCACAATGGGCCAATCCCATGGCAAGCCCAAAAGACTTGAAGCCTAAAATCCATGAAGGGACAAGCCTTAGAGCCCATGAAACAAAGGGAAGAAAGAAAAAGGCCCATCCCGCCAAGATCAGGATCCTCAGGACGCGCAACACAGTTGAAGTGGGATTAAGACAACTCAAAATGGGTGCCACGAAACACAAGAAACGAAGGGCAGATATGTACTTCTCAAGCACCCAGTGATGTAGCAAAGAACCAGAAGGCTTGGAAAGCAACAACTTGTGAACAAAAGGCTAGTACCTCGGGGAACCCAGGAAGAAGAACCATAAAGGGAAGTAGCTGGGAAAACCTTCAACTTGGCAGGGATGGATTCAGCTCACTTAGGAAAAATAACAAAAAGGGAAGGACAGCCAAAAGCTGAGTCTAAAAGGTAAGAAGCCTTGAAAGAAGAGAGATTGAAGGTCAGCTCCCCAAGGACACCCCGAAATGGAAAGTCAGCAAGTGGCTTTTAGGGAAACAACACCAAAAGAGGAAAACTATGAGAAATAGGGAAAGAACCAACCATCAAAATGGCTGGCATAACAGGGGCTCTGGTACCCAGGGAGCCAAGGGGGAGAATCAATGGTACCCCGAACCCTAGAATGACACTATAAAAGAAGGGAAGCAGCCAACATTGGAGGGACATTCAGCAATAAGAAATCATAACAGAATCATTGAGAAAACATTGTCTAAAACTCAAAGAAAGTAGAAAAACAGCGCCCGGTATCCCAGAACATCCACTATAGAATATACTTGGATTCAGACGGATTCAAACTTTGCAAGTCTTAAAGGCTTAGATAGGCATCTAAGTCTGTAATTTTTGAGCTTATTTGGACCTTGTAACACATCTTAGTGAGCACATTGTAATTCACAATTAAGAAAAATAATGAAATATTTTATACTAATTTGAGGATCTTTAACAATTATTTTGTGTGTTTCTTTATTACATTGTCTTCCTTTACTGTTTCTTGCTATTCATATACCTATATTCTTGCTTGCTAGTATGTACGTATTGTAGGATCCTTGCTCTGTGCGCCACTTGGTTTGAAAAACAGCCCATTTTGCTGCAATAAACCAAGCCCAGTCCCTTCAAACTACAACAACAAGGCCTAAGGTCCTTGCTTCAGCTTGGGCCTAGGCACTGTCCAAAAAGGGACCCTCACACCCTTATACCTGGGTGTTTTTTAGCCAGTCTGGGTTTGCTAGTTCTACCTAGGCTCCAGATCCGAGGGAAATTTTAGACCTTCAGATTAGGCGAGGATCCCACGAGGCGGTTCCCATCTTTTTCGACTTCGTCCCGGGGAAGATTACTAGTTAGTCCAGTTGGGTGGAGACAGAGCTTTCTGATGGTAAATTTGTCAGTTGCTTGGGGCGCGCAGGGATCCTGAAATCAGTAGCAATTTCCAAGAATCTTGAAGCTTTTAAGGACGCCAAGGGCCTTAGACACTTAATGCGCCGCTGGTGTCCTTCTCTCCACACTTTCTTCTTTTTTGTTGGTAAGCTCACCATCACTTTGGAGAATGTGGTTAATAATTTTCTCCTCCCAGTGTTTGGTGATGAGAATCCCTTTGATATCAGCCTTTTCAGTGAGGATCTCGAGGTTGAAGACAAGCTTTTTAGTCACTTCGGCGGGCGTACGGCCTCTCCCGGGGGGAAACCGGCCAAAATGGGTAAGTGGGTCTTGAACCTTTCTGGAGAGAAAAACAAGGCAGTTAGGCAAGGTAGGTTCCTGACACTCTGGCTCAATAAGTTTTTATTCAGTGAGTTCCCTAGATACGGGATTAAGTCTATTTTCTTTCCTCTGGCAATCAAGTTGGCCCGGGGTGCTCAGTATCCTTTAGCCCCCATGTTCTTAGGCCATGTTTAGTCTCAATTGGATCTGCTTCATGGGGATGAGGTTGAGGGCAACTCCTGCTATACTATCACTTCTTCCTTCCACTGTGCTATCCTTCAGGGGTTCATGTGGGATTGGTCTTCCGTCACTTTGGCTAAGTGTAGGAATTTAAAGTATATGAAGGATAAGTTCCAGGGATACCCAGACGTGATCAAAGGGCTGTGTGGCAATTCTACTGACAGTCATCCTATCATTTTTCGCTGGTCTAATTTGAAGGGGGGCAACCTCAATTTGGTGGAATTGTTTGATCAAGCAAGGCATTTAAGTTGGCATTCTCCCCGAGAGTTCAGTCCTGGGTTCGCCTGTGATTCTATGTTGGCTTCTTTCCTTAACTCCCCAAGGAATACCTTTGATTTGCGTCGGGGAGATGAGGGCAGTTTGGCATACTTAGCTTACATCAGCCCCTCGTGGCTTCCAGTACCTTCATCAAGTGGTCCAACGTTCACTCACTATTCAGCACACTTGGTACTTAGACAATTTGGTTTTGATCAGGACATCCCGCCGGTATTCAAGGAGGTAGTGCCTTCTCTCCCTTCCCTGGATCCGTTTCTAAGGTCCTAGGCTTTTTCTTACTGGTCACGGAGGAGCCCTCAATTTGTGGTGCCAAACTCCCAGCGAGGAGTCTTTGCTTCCAGTAGCTTTGCTGGTTATTGGAGAAGAGTTCAGAAGTCCTTCTTAAATTTTGTTGGTTTCGGTAAGATTGGGAGGACTCTTGATCCTACTCTTTTCTCTACTCATACCTTTAACAAGCGTTTGGCACTCCCCACTGCTGGCATTGTGTCTGCTGCCATAAGTAGCAAAACAGGATTTGTGGAGTGGCATGCCTCTAGGGGTGGTTGGGTATGTCATACGAATGATTTTCCTGATGCTTAGTCAGGGTGTGACCTTATTGTGGGTGCTTCTTCTGGTGTGCCAATCAAGAGAGGGGTGGTAGAGGTAATTGGTGCTGCCACTCCTGTGGGCAAAGGTAGGGAGAAGAAAATCAAATAGGAAGTTGTCAAAAGAGCTAAGATTGAGGAAAGCGTTGAGGGTACTGAGGCTGGCCCTGAGACTAAGAAGAGGAAAACTACTAAGTCTCGCAAGCAGCTAGTTATTTTTGAGGAGCTTAAGAGAGTGGACCCCTCTACAGTTGGAAAGGAAGTTGGCCATCCTTTAATCCCAAAGAACAGAGTGAAAACTAAGGTAGAGTCTTCTATCTTTCAGGTTCCTGTGAGTTCCTCAGCCCATGGTTCTTCGGGGTTTGACATCACACTCGTCTCCCTTAAGACCCTTTGGGCGTACCCGTAGTAGACAAAAGACTATTAAAGAATCTGTAGAGAGAGAGAGAAGGGCAAGGCCTCTTTCCTTCTTCTCTCTTTCTTTTTTTTGCATCTGGCCATCTTGGCTTGCTGTTCTTGTTGTGTCTCACTTTTCTCTTTTCTTTAACTGATGAATGGTCACTCCTTTTTTTTTGTAGTCTAAGCGCAAATCAAACCCCAATGGAGGTAAAAGCCAATCCTCTGGTGATGATGTGGTATGACCCTCTTTCACTTGTGCCCTTTTATTGTTTGCTTTCTTTCCCTTTTCTAGTGCTGCGTACATATATTTATTTATTTATTTATTTTATGTCTGCCACATACTCCTTCTTGCTCCTCTTTTCTTTTGCAGGTCAAGGTGCCTCCTCCTGCAGCTGGTGGTGCCTTAGTGAAAGAAGTTATGGTAGCTCAGCCTGCTGCTGCCTTAAGTGTGGATAAGGAGCCCCCTAGTGGTGGCATAGTTGAGGAAGCTAGGCAGGTAGTGAAGGATGCCTAGCCCATTTCACCTTCTGCTTTCTTGGCCGTCTAAGACCCTGAAACTTTTCAGCCTCCTGTCCCCTAAGAGCCTAAGCCCGTGCAAACCCCTAGTCCAACTAAAACTGTGACACTTGAGCCCACTACTAAGTTTGCGTTGGGCAAGGAGTCTTTAGGAGGTGCGTCCTTATCTACTCGAGCAGGTAAGCCTCATCCATTCTTTATTAGCACCTATTCTTATTTCCCTTATCCTTTCTTCCTAAAGGTTCTTGTTCCTTTTCCCCTTTGTTTCTTTTAGGTCAAACCAGCGCCCAATCTGCCCTTGAAGCTGCTCCTTCCTTGGAGTCAGAGGCTTCTGAAGGTGTGTACTACCCGCCATCATTATTCTTCTCCCCTTTTCAGTTCTTTTTTTTTTCTTTCTTTCTATACTTCTTTTATGGCGAGTCCCCCGGTGTCCCTCCCTTCCTTTAGCACTTTTGCCAAGGTTTCTTCACCTTTCTTTCAACGTACTTTATGCCCTTTCACAGAGTCTTCTGAAAGGTCAGAAAGGCGGGAGGAGGAGCTTTCGTTGATGGTTGAAGTGGCTGCCTAAGCTCAAAAGGAAGCTCTACCACAGGGGAATGGTACTGGTTTTTTTTTTTCCTTCTATCTTTACTCCTTCCTTTCTCTCTCCCCCTTTTTTTGACTCTGTTTGCTTTCACAGGTGCTGACACAGGTGCTAAGGATCCTAAGCCTGCAGTTACTAAAGAAGCTAAGGCCCCCCCCCCCCCCCACAAAACCTAATGGGGGAATTTTTAGGCGTTCACACAAGGTTACTTACATTCTATTCATTTGCATTCTTTTCCATTCTTTTATTTTAAAACATCCAAACAAGGTTACTTAATTTCATTCCATTCATTTCCCTTGCTTAAATACATTTCATTCGATTTCTTTATGAACTCCCAAACGAAGCCTTAGTCAAGTGAGTTGCTGGATTCAAAATCTGAAGAGATTATCCATAAGTTTGATCCAAAATTTATAGAAACCTCCAAATTCTCTCTCATACCCATTGATCTCTAAAGGGATTTTTTTATACCATCCCCATGCTTATCTACAAAAGTTGTCCATCTTCCCATCACCCAAACATCTAATATTTTTGCCTCTCTTACCTCTTTCAAGTGCCAAAGTTCTCTAAAATACTAAATTTCTACTCCATAACACGTTACTATTGCTAATAGAATAAGAAATAGTTCCCAAAAGCCCAAAACACGACTTAAATCTTTGTACCAAAAAAAAAAAAAAAAAAAACCGTAGACTAAACTACTTCAATTCGACGCACTTCATTTTCTTTTTCTTTAAAAAAAAAAAATATTAATAACATTTAACAAATCCCGTGCATTGCACAAGTTACATGCTAGTTGTTATAAAGTTACCCCTCCTTTTCTAGTTGTTGTATAATCAATTTAAATATATAATTGATCATCATATATACTATATTAAAGTTGAAGCAGAGTGAAAATCTAATTAAAATCCAAATTAGATTTCAATTGAAGTCTAATTTTATACCATATATCCCAAATTTTTATCATATATTATTAAAATTAGCTTGTAACCCCATACACATGCAGGGATACACTTAAAGATATATAAAAAGATGAATAGTATAATTCCTATATATATAATTTAAATACTATTGATAGTCATTCTTTTATTTTATTAACTCTTTAAAAAGTCTTGTAAGAATCTTATATTTTGTTAACTCTTTAAAAGTCTTGTAAGAATATTATAAGGTATAAAATTTAAACTGTCCATGTTTATTTATTTATTTATTACTTCTTAATTTTTGTTATTGTGGAGCACTTTTTTATTTTACGATTCATTTATTCTAGACTCTTTGGTTTTTGTACTCAATAACTTACTTGGATGAATATTTATGATGTGGTCCTACATTTGATTCTAAAATTAGGAAATAAAACTCTCTCTAAAAATAAATAATTTAAGACACATGGCGCAAAATTGGACTCTAATTTGAAATTCTAATTGGACTTTCTCTAAGCTTTACCTATATATATATAGACTAAGGCAAAGAGAAAATTCAATTAAAATTCAAATTAGAGTTTAATTTTATGCAATGTGTCCCAAGTGTTTCTTTTTCTCAATTTTGATGCCAAAGATGAGGACCACGATAATAACACTCAACTACATAGATAAGATCACCTCATTATCAATTTATCAATCTCAACAAAATATTTATTATTCTAACTTATTTTTTTTTAATTGAAAGGTTGTCAATATATATACTCTTAACTCAATTTTCTTTAATAAGTTAGAATATAATATAATATAGAGAGAAATCCCATAAGTATTGATGTAGGACAAAATCTTCAAATGAATTTATGTATTTTGTTATTTTGGTATTTTTATGTAATTTTCATTATTTTAGGTTTATGACATTTATTTCCTTGTTTTTAGGTGTTTTTAATGCTTTTTAGGTCAAATTTGGTCCCTTTTATGGTTAGTTATTAATTAAGAGTTATTATAGAACTTATTTTCTTGTCGATCAAGTTTTACAGAGCCTTTAAATAGGCCTCCAAGTCTATAAACGTTTTTAGTATTATTGAGATTACTTAAAATTTAGACTTTTGTCTATTGTTTTCTCTAGTGGATTCCAGACTAGCTACCACCTTGAGAATTCAAGGAACTCCTCGTGGATTCAAGGTTTACTACTAGAAATTAACAGTTTAGTTTCTGTTTCATCAAAAAGAGTATCATGTTTGCTTTCTTCAATTTCAACAAAATATTTATTATTCTAATTTTTTTTTAATTGAAAGGTTGTAAATATATATGTTCTTAACTCAATTTTCTTTAATGAGTTAGAATATAATATAGAGAGAAATCCCATATATGAATTTATCATGTTTACAAAAATAAAAACATATATCAATGTCTCATAAGAATCCCATCATGAGCTAAACAAATATATAACTTTTGATTTAACTATCTGCATTGCACGAGTTGCATTTGTTAGCAACTTATATAAATATATATATATTTATATATATGAAATTAAGAATAATTTGACATATTTTTCGAGGTTTATTTCTTGTACTGTACCTTGACTACCACAAAAATGCATATGTACAATGATATAATTGAAGAAAACCCCTACTAAAAGGGAACGTGTATATTTAAGACTTAGAGAAGTACTGGATAGAAAATCATGATTGATATAGGGTAAAGATTTCTATCTTAACCACTTGACATGACATTATCCTGATATGCTTTAAGCACAAATTTACTGAATGGTTGAAAGGTTTGTGTGAGCGGTTCATCTCATATATTTCCTATATGATTTCAGGATATACAGTTTCTTTACTAGCATTGCTCTTGGTTGGATTATCACAAATTGTGCTAGCCTTGCCTCCCTAATTGATACCATCTGAAGAAGAATGATGACGATATTTAGTGAAGTTGTCATATATAAGAGCCTCGTTGATGTATTCTCTCAAATCCTTAAGAATGAGTGTTCCAAATCTCTCTTCAAGGGAGCTAGCTAGTAAATATCCTCCATATATGGAACCATTCTTTACCTACTTTTATTATTATTTTATCATTATTTTTTTTCTGAAAATTCTTTACCTACTTGAATAACTTGGAATACTTATACTCCTAAAAAATTGTTGCCTTCTTGAAATTGGTTTCCTATAGTTTGATTGTGTTATTTAACAATTGAAACAAATCTCTAACTTACGACAGCATCTCAAACTAGAACGAAATTAAAAAAGACATATTCAAGAGAAGAAGAAAAAAACACCAAGATATTATTTAATCTAATTTTCAATAGCTTTGTCATGCATTACATGACTTTAATTGATCATATATAATATGATTATGATATACAGATAAAAAGCTAAAATTTGGCTACAAACATGTTTCAAGCTATCTTTTTTTAAAATCCTTACGTGACAATTTATAAGACAATTTATATAAATTATTTAAACAAGTCTCATTACTCATTGAAAAAGTCATGTAACTAAAATAATATATGGATGGTCTCTTTAGTTGCCACATAATAGGTAATAAGTTAGAGGAAGATAGCTCTAAACATGTTAGAAGCCAAACTTTTTCCTCATCAAAATTTACTACTTGGTTATTAGCATGAGTAATAGAATTTTGTTAGATCAGTTTGAAGTTTTTTTTTTTTTTTTTTGGTATGCATGTGAAATGCATAGTTTTTGCATATTTCTTGAGTACTTTGATGATTTTTTCCCCTTTATTACCTGATGCTTTGTTGATTTTCAGAACAAGAGAAAAGAGTTTTTTGTCCTATGGGATGTCGATTGAGTGTGAGTTTGGGAAGCGCATTTTGCGCGTTTTTCAGCGGATGCGTTTTTTTAGTGAGTCCCATGCATTATTTACGGAACCCACAAGTACTTTTTTCAGCAAAAATAACTTTAAAACTGAGTTCCACGGTACTATTCACACATTTAAAAATTATTTTGCTACAGTATTTTTAGTTTTCAATTTTTAGCAATAAACAGTATCTAAACAGACCCTGATTCGAAAATGACATAAATTCAAATAAATTATTATATAGGGTATGCTGCTGCTAAAGAGAATTCTCCGGTAGGTGCCAATAATGGTAAAAAACAAAGTCTTGTGTTAGTTTTATCTACTAGTACTAGCACGTGGGTTGGATTGTTTGTTGAGGAGTAGAATTGGAAACTGAATAATTCATGAATCACTTCATTTATAAATTATTATTATAAAAACCCCTGTAGCGCTTTTATCTGAACTCTAAAGTATTATTAATACAAGTCTTCCGAGTTTTCGTTTCAAAGTATGAAGTAGTGGGGACTGTGCAGTAGGACTTCCAAACTATGGCTCACCCGGAAGATCAGCAGCCGCTGCTAAATGGGCTTCACTCAAATACTTCAATTTCAGACTTGAAATCAGATGCAATTGAAGAGTTTTTAGAACACAAGCCAGTGTCAGTCCGATGGTGGATTCGTTTAGTGGGGTGGGAGTCAAGGCTCCTCTGGATTCTATCAGGGGCTTCTGTTATTGTTTCTGTATTCAATTACATGCTTACTTTTGCCACTCTCTCCTTTACTGGGCATTTGGGTTCATTAGAGCTTGCTGGGGCATCCGTTGCTAGTGTGGGAATTCAAGGTCTTGCTTATGGGATTATGGTACGACTCCTTTTTATTTTATTTTTTTACTTGAGAATTTATATGTTGCTTGTTTTTCTTTCTTTTTTTTGGTAGAAATGTTGCTTGTTTTTCAAGGGAACAGGGTTCTAGGAAAATTGTTATTTCACATATACCCATTTCAAGACTGTCGTGCACACCACACAAATATTGTGGATAATGAATGTCTGCAATGTTTGTGTAGTGTGAAACGGGGAGTGTGAGACAATTACAATCCAAAATTCTAGTTACACTTTATATATATATATATATATATATATATATATATATATATATATATTGTCTTTCATTATATGTTTCATGTATGTAATTCTTTCTTTATGATGAAAAAAAAAAATTCCATGACAAAAAGTGTTGTAATTGCTTTAATTTATTTCCTTGTATTTTATGGGATTTTATTATATTGGGTTTAGTATTAAGTTGGTGAAGACTTAAGTTTAAAATGAAGAATCAGTGGATTTCGCGAGTGTCTCGCTTGAAGATAACCCGCGAAAGAGTCATGTGAGAAGTACATGCTGGAAGTTGAAGAGTCATGCCAGGCTGTCGTTTTCGCGAGTATCTCGCGGGTAAGGCCTTCCCGCGAGATAGTCGCGAAACATTCTGCCTAAAGGCTTTTTAAGTAAGACTTTCATACTCTTCACCCATACTATATATACCCTCATTACCCACAAATGTAATTGAGGCCATTTAGAGAGAAAAACTCTAGATAGGTTTTCTACAACACACATCCATCTTTTAGAGAGAGAGCTACTCATCCTTAGTGAGAAATCATTGTAATCTCTTCTCCATCCCTCTCCTATTATCCCTTGAGATGAGATTTGTACTCAAACACAACCCACACATTTTCAGTGTGTAGAGAGTGTTTTGGAACTTGGGAAGTTTTGGGGAATTACCAAAAAAAACCGGTGAGGCTTGGTTGATGCTATGGGCTATAGTGGGATCCGGTAAGTTAGAGAAGACAAAAGTTTGGCGTAACCTTGTTGGAGCAAGAAGCTTGGAGGGCTTAGGTGCACTGGGTGGATTAGGCTTGGAGGATCTTCTGCTATTCGTGTATCCTAACTACATTCTCTAGTGGATCATTGACGGATGCAATCGGGCGTATTGCGGGATCTGAAGAGATAGACAAGACACGGTTCCGAGAAGTCTTGTTGGAGTAGGAGCTTGGAGGGCTTAGGTACATTGAGTAGATTAGGCTTGGAGGGTCTCTTGCTATTCGTGTATCCCAACTTATTGTCTAGTGGATCGATTTACCGCTTGGAGAGCGGTGGAGAGGTTTTTCACCGAATTCTTCGGTTTCCTCTTCGATAACACATCACTGTGTTATCTTATGTTTGCATCTCTCTTTCCTTACTCTTGTGCTTTACTTTTATTGTTTGTTGTTCATATTTATGCACTAGAGTAGTATCGGTTGATTGCGTTTCATTTACTCTTATTTCCGCACTTAGATAAGTTAGAGTAAAAGCAATCTAGCCGTAATTTTTAATTGGGGGTCTAAATAGCTCTTGTGTTTTTTAACACATTTTCGAGCTTTCAATTGGTATCAGATTGGGTACACTTGTTGTGGTTTAAATACCTAAGTGTGATCCTTGACCCCGTGTGTGTTTTGCCATGGATAGTGCTTTGTATGCCTCTATGCATGTTTTGGATGTTGATGAATGTAACATATTACGTGTTTGTGAAAATGCCTCTATGAGTGATAATCCTCATGATTGTGATGCTATGTTACATGAATCCTTGGGTGTTGTTGATATTCCTAACATTAAACTCTTGAAGAAAAATGCTAAGAAGTTTCATAAAAAAAAAAAAAAAAAAAAAAAAATCTAAACTTTCTTTCCAGGACTTGTGTACATTTTCTCAGCAACCCTAACAAAAAGTAAATAAATTTAACCCCCAAAAGAAAAAGAAAAAAAAAGTAGCAATTTTTTCACATTATGCTCTATTTGAAGTAATGGGTTTTGTTTTCTTGAACGTTTGAAACAATCCAGAATATTTGAAGACACAGCAAACAGGCCAATAGCACTAAAAAGTAAAAAAAAAAAAAATCCCAGATAAGAAAAATGGAGAAGTGAGAATGAGACATACCTTGCAGGCACGGCCAAGGTTAGGAACATGAGGAAGACGCCGGTGTATTTAAACGAGGGATGTGTGACTGAGAGAGACCGAAAAGAGAGAGAGGGACGTGTGACTGAGAGAGAGACCGGAGAGAGAGAGGGCGCTGTTACTGCTGGGAAAAATAAAAAACTGAGAGAAGTATAGTGCCCTAGAAATCGAGTTTACCGCACTCGGTTTCCATTTTAAAAAAATATTTCAACTCGAGTTTACTATACTCGAGTTCCAAAACTCAGGTTATTTTTTTTAACCGCATGGAACTTGAGTTTATTAAACTCGAGATCCACACAATTTTTTATTTTTTATTTTTTTAATTCCACGTCAAACTTATATTGGTCGAACCTCGAGTATAGTAAAGTCTATTTTGAGTTGGAACTCAAGTTTGGTAAACTCAAGTTCCAAAAATAGTCCAACTAACTAAATAAGTTCAAACGTGTGCTAGTCACCGAATTTTTTCCTAAAAATGTACTATTTACCAAATTTTGCCTTTAGAATTAGGTGTACACAAGGTATATAGTTGAAAAAACAAGAGATATAAAGGGTACCCTCTTTTGATAGGATCTAGGATCTCTCTATGTGTGGGTAAGCTCCTTAAAACTAAAGGCATAGATTGATAGATTACTCACAACTAGGTGGGCCATTATTCCAACCTTGGGCCTAAGTGGACTCCATATGGATTGGTGGCAAACATGTAATGTACTCAAAGCCTTGTGAGTTGGTGGGATGAATTTCAAAAAGTCTTGGCCCTAAATAAAGCCTCTACTTTCCCACTCATCACCAACCATGGCAAGAGGGACAAAGAACCAAGTGATAGTGTGTACTAAATCACATTAAAAAAAGCCTTTAATAGGATTAGGAAATGGAACACATTGGAATCAAACTTTTCTATCCCCAGTGGAGTCACCACTATGGGCAGAAGCGCCCGCAATGAGTGGTTTCCTCGTGGGAAGTACGCCTCAGCCTAGGGTGGACCGGGCGGAGAGTATTAATGAAGTCATCATCTAGATTAGGTCTAGGAATGATATGTATAGCATCCTTATGTGAAGGACTAATCTTACCAGAGCACGTGTTTGGAGTTTAAGTATGGGGATGAGAAGGTGTTAGGCACCCAACCCTACCCGACCCATAGGTCGACCTCCACTCATCATGTTCCAAATCCTAATCTTATCAAAGGGTCTTTTAATAGGCTATCTTAGACTCACACACTCACTAACATGCATCTAACTTACAACATGACATATTGTCCGAAAACCTTATCATACATTTATCATGGCATTCATTTACGTACATTAAAGGGCAAAGAGTACATCACAAAGAAGTAGCTTTTAAGGCATTAATATCAAGACATCCTAAACATCCCATCATAGCAATATGGCATCAACCAAACATACTCATCATGTCTAATAAAAAAACAAGTTAACTAATCAAATACATGTCCATGTTATATGCGTGACAAACCTCACTTGCCTCACTGCACCACAACACCTATGCATCAATGCATGTTTATATCCATATCCATGTTCATGTTGTTCATCCAATCAAGAACCATAATCATGTAATCTAACAAAAGGTATTTAAAACATGTTACACTAGAAACCTAAGACCTAAAACATGTGAGAAAGAACTAAACAGAACCTAAAAGACATGCATTTAATCAAACAAAACAAATAAGCAAGATCTGGGTTTATGGGCTCTAACCTACGTACATGGGCACAAGCCTGCGTACGCAACCTTGCCCAAAAACTCAATAAACAATCATCAATCAAAACCTAGTTTAAACAATCTAACATGCTTCCTAAACGAATAAACAATACACCTAAGCTACATAGAGAGAAAATAAAGCAATAAAACAGAACATAAAAGCAAATAAACAAATAGAAAAAAGCAAGAACAAGTACCTCACACAAGAAGCTTTTGGAGCTTGATTTTGAACGTTCCCCTCAGTCAATCTGTAAAACAAAATACCCAGAGGATTAGTAAGTTTAACTAGAATAAGTCCTAGCCAAGAAACTTCAATTTATGATGCTTTTCTAAGTAAAAAGCTTCTCTTTGAATCACTTTTTTGGAGTGGATTCTCTGTCTATTGGGAAAAGAGTCGTAGGGACCTTTTATAGTGTCCAAAGAGAAGGGGTGGAGGCAATTCCAAGCAATGTGGGATTGCCTCCACTAAGATTTTGTGAAAATACTTGCCTTATAGGGGTTTCTGGAACCCTACCTGCATACGCAAGCTCGTGGCCGCATATGCAGGAGTTAAGGATGCGCACACAGGCTCAAGGCTGCGTACGCACTCTTAGGGTTTTGTAAAGATTTTTATTCTTTCAAAAAGCATCTTTTAACTAAACATTTCTATAGCTAGGCCCTAGATTAGCCCTAGACCTCCTATTGTTATCGTCATTGAGGAACGGAGGCTCAAGTCATTAGGAGTACAAAATGAGGTGTCTACAATTTGTTGCATGACTCTTTGAGTATTTCTAAAATTTTAAATGTCAAATTCTTGAAGAAAAATGCTTTGAAATTTCAAGAAAAATTCGGCAAGTTTGTTTGTGAAAAGGATGCCTTAACCGCTAAACTTGATGAATCTAACAAGTTGGTTGAAAAGTATAAGAAACTTGCAAAAAATTATTTGATAAACCTGAAAGAATTTGAATGTTTGAAAAATGACTTGTATGCTGAACTTGTTTTTTTTAACAAAGTTGTTGATGATCTTAAATGTGAAATGAATCGCTTAATATGCATGCTAAGTGTTTAATTGCTGAACCTCATGCTAAAAAGAAAGAAGTTATTTGTTGTAATCTTGTTGTGAAACCTAATTTTGTGCCTATTGTGAGTTCTAGCTCTAAAGACAAATCAGTGTACATACCTCCACATAAAAGGAATCATAAAGTGGAGAGAGATGCTCTTAAGCCAAAACCTTTGTTTAAGCCTCATCCTAGGGATTTGGACGGATCTAAGTTTGTTCCTACATGCCACCATTGCAATGTGATTGGTTATATTAGACCTAAATGTTCCTTGTTGAAAAGAGAATAAATACATGTTACTAGATCCCTCCCTAGAATGCCTAATGGACCTAAACACATTGTTTGTCACCATTGTGGTGCTTTTAGTCATCTACGACCTTATTGTTCTAAGTTTCAAGCTCTTAAAAAAATCAAAAGAAATGAGAAACTTGAGCTTCTTAGAAGTTGTGCTAAACAAGAAAAAATGGATTTTGGTGAGAATGGTATGTTGTTAAAGCAAGTGTTTAATGCTCGTAACTCCTTGTCTATATGCATCTTCGGTTTTCATTCTTCCAATCCTAGTCTCACTTCTTATGAAACACTCACTCCAAACTTTCGTTCTGTTTGGGTGAGAAAGCTAGAGTTCCTATGAATGAGTTTATGCTTTTTTTGTCATTGATATTATTCTTCCAATCTTTGTAGGACTCTTCATGCATTAAATGTTTCATTATCATGCATTTTTTTATATGCATTGTTTTTTTTTTTTTTTTATATATAACTTTCATGCATTTGTTTTGTGTGTGTGAAAAATCCCAAAACACATAAAAAGTGAAAAATCCAAAAAAAAAAGTTTGATCATGTATGCTTAAGCACATATCTCATGTAAAGTTTATTATTGTTGGCCTTTATAAGTGGAAAAATTGTTTATTACTATGTTATATTGTTTCTACCTATTTAGTGTATTTTGGCCAACTAAAGCGGTTACTATTTTATTTACTGATTTTAGTATTATAGTTAAATGTTTCATTTCTGACAGTTTTACATAATATATTATATTATTATTAAAACTATATGTAAGTGTTTTGTAATGATTATATTTTATCAATGATATTATTATTCTATTTTGGGAGACATCCTCATGTTATATAAGGTCCGTTTGGATACAACTTATTTTGCTAAAAACTGAAAACACTGTAGCAAATGCCGTGGGACTCATTTTAAATATTTTTTCTGAATAAAGTGGTTGTGGGGTCCATGAACAGTAACTTTGTCTCCCGCATAGTGTCTTCACGTGCATGAACAGTACCGGTTACTGTTCATCAATGCTGAAAAAAAAAAAAAAACGCAAATGCTGAACTTAAAACGCGGATCCAAACACACAAATAGTCTCCTATTGAGCTTCTAGCTCACCCCCGGCCCATTTCTCCACCATTTCAAATTAGAGTAGTACGTGGAATCTCTTTAGGTGAATGATCATTGGAGCTAATGTTAGTTAATTGACTATGTTATGATGTTTTCTTAGGATAGTGAGCTTAGTATTCTTGAAACTATTTGAGATTATATTTGGAGACTTTATTGTTAAAGTTTTAGTTTGATGGATTTTATAAGAATGACTTGATGGATTAATTTCTTAATTTTGGATATTATATTACACTCTGTTCCATTATTTTAATTTTTAATATGTATAAGAAAAGTTCTATATCTAAATTCGGGTTTTGTGTTTGGGAAAAAAATAAAAAGGAAGAAGGGGAAGATTTTGGAAAGCTAGGAGCCATGCCCCCACCCTACCTGGCCAAGGGAGAGAAAGTCTAGCTTCCTTAAATTTCACACAAAAAAAAAAAAAAAAAAAAAAAAATTAACCATGCATATTGTTTTCCATGAACAATTTTTTTATTCCTTTTCCTGAACATTTTAAGTAAAATTTCTATTGCAATGGTAGTAAAATTCAAGAAACATTATTATCTCACGACTAAAAATGAAATAAAGAAAAGAGGATTGCGAGCCAAATATATCAAAACAAACAAGAAATTTTGCAAGAAAAGTGTTTATGCTTACAATTTGAGAACTATTTCTTTGTGGGTCATCTTTCCTGTTTTTTTAATCGGTATGTACAGCATTGTAAGTGCATTGCAAGCGCAAAATACCTGAGATGGAGAGAGGAGAGACGAGAGAGGAAAGAGAAAAGACTATCTAAGAGCATTCCCATCAAGGGTGTTAAATGCCAAATATTTGGCATTTGACACCCCAAACTCTAAAAAATTACTTCCATCAAGCATTGTAAATGCTATAATTTTTTGTATTGATGAACAGTGCAATCTCAAATTTGAGACCACACTGTTCACCAATTGTAAAAGTTATATTATTTTTTTATTCCGTGTGGCCCGCTTTCTTTTCTTCTTATTTTTTTTCTTTCTCCTTTCCTTGTCTTTCTTCCGTCTCTCATTCTTGCTCTGAAAGCCTCCAACCATTTCTCTGCTCTCTCTCTCTCTCTCTCCCTCTACTCGACGTTCTGCCTCCCTCTCCGACGAAACCCAGGCCGGAGCATCAAGGCAAGCTGATCTCTATCGCAGTGGTTTCTTTTCTTTCTTTTTTAGTTTGTGATTTGATGGTAGATTCGGCAGTGGTTGTGTGGGTTATGGATTTGGCGTTTTGGATTTGACCAGCGTGGGCATCGACGTTGAGGGTAGATCGGCGTAGGTCTCTGATCGATGGGTCTCTAATCGCGTGGGTCTCTCTCGGTGGTTGTTTTTCTTTTTCCTTTTCCGATTGTTGGTGGGGATGAGGTTGTGGGTTTGTGATTTGGTTGTGATTTTGGAGGGTTGTTTTCTTTTTCTTTTTCCGGTTGTTGGTGGTGAATGGTGATGAGGTTGTGGGTTTGGGTTTGTGATTTGGTTATGATTTTGGTGGTTGGTGGTCATGGTTGTGGGTGGTGGTGACAGTGGCAGTTGTTGTAGCTGTGGTGGCGCCGGCGAGTGGTTTTATTTTATTTTTTGTTTTTGATGGTGTGGCTGGCAGCGGCTAGCCGTGGGTGTGGGTTTGCAAAGAAAGGGGTGAGTTTTCAGAGAAAGGGAGAGACAGAGAGAAAGAAATAGAGAATAAAAAAACAATATTTAAATGAAGTGCTAAAAAAATTAGAATCTTTGATGTATGATATATTATAAAGTGAGATGTTAAAAGCTAAAATTTTGGGTTTTGAGGTGGTATATGCTAAAAATTTTACTTCCCTTGATGGGAATGCTCTAATAAACATTTCAAATTGCATGCTAGTTTGAGAGAGAAACTGAGTAGTATCGTGATAAAACTAGATAGGTATATATGTCTCACTGTATTGATTCAATACTAGTGTAAACATTCAGGTCACTAGCTATATATATTGATAACCTTATTATATGAGTAAAACTCAGACATGACTACTACCATACATTATTTATAGAAAAATAGAAAACTACGTACAATTCCACATGATTGCTACGTAGTTGGTGCAACATATTGAAAGATTCTAATATTTTCTTCAACCCTCCTCCATGATATAAAAAAGACTACTACTACTACTACTAGTAGAAAGTAGAACTCATCATGAAAATAACTATGCTGCTGGCGCCACATTTTTTCCATCATCATCGTCATCATCATCGTCATCCCCATCATTTTCTTCATAGGTTGCGACCCTGGTCACACTGCGGTCATAGCTGACGACCAAGTTGGAAAATCCAGCAGGTTTGCTGCTATTAAAAATCACCATTGGAACTGTATAAACTTAATAAAGAAGTGCAATTCTAAAACCTAATAAGGAAGTGTATTGAAGGGAGCTAGTATTAATGTTTTATTATGAACTTCGCAGCTACATTGATCTTATTATTTATAACCAAAAATAATGGCCCATCACAAAAAGATTCTAAAGAGACGGACAATAGCCTTTCCTAAGTCCCCTTGTTTCTTTCCTTCTCCATGTTTGATATCTTTTTAAATTGTTGAATTTTCACACTGTTTGGGTGACTTGGTGGACTACTCTCCATACATTTTTCCAAAATGGCACGTAGTGTGAGCTAGGCTCATGGCAGGTGCCTGCACTACACAATCCACGCGTGGAAGCAACACCCCTACCACACTCTCTCTCGCTCCACTGTCACGTGCATGTCTTCTGACACGCTGGATTTCACATGATTTTTTTCCCTTTTTTTTTTTTTTTTCCTAAGGATTGGTCCAAAACTCTTGACTCTCATTAGTTTCTCGGATGACCCAGCAAAGATCTGGTGAGACTAATAGAGGGCTCTCTGTTGAACATCATGGATTCAAAGAATCACAAGACTAATCTCCTTCTTTTTGTTGACATAAATCATTGGTAATTGTATGTGTAATACTCGAAACACACACAAGCGCAGTGGCGGAGAGAGAAATTTTTCTCAATGGGAGCCAACACCATGGCATTAAGTATCATAAAACAGTAACGTCAACAAGGCAATAGCACAACACCATGGCATTAATCAAACACATCCAATCACTCAAACATAGCATCATGGTATTCATCAATCAAGGAGACTAATCATCATGTTCAAAGATGTATGTTCATATTCATATGCATAACTTACCTTCATTTACCTCATTGCATCACAGCACCCATGCATCAATGCATGTTCAAGTTCTCATAAATGTTCATGTTGCTCAACCAAAGCATATAAACCTTAATTATCAATCTTATAATTAAACAAAGAAAAACATGTTATTCTATTGACTTTAAAGCTAAAGATGTGAAAACTAGACTCAACAAGATCTAAACAGAGGATTAAAACAAAGCAAAACAAATAAAACTATAAGAACCCTAAATCTAGGTTTCTAGGCACGAGTATGCATGCGCATACATGAAGTATGCGTACGCATGCATGAAGTATACGCACGCATACACACCCAGAAACACAGTTTTAAAGCAGCAACAAAACAACAATCAAACAAAACCTAGCATGCTTCTAATATGAAACTAAACAACCTAAACTAAAAACAAAGATATCAAAGATATATAAATCAAAAAAAAAAAAAAAAAAAAACTATTCCTAAAAATGCATTGGATCTAACAACAAATCAAGAACAACACTTAACACATTAAAACGTGTTCACAATATATCTAACCATTCAACTCTTCATTAAAATAGAACAAAACTCAATAGATTAAACTAAACAAATCAAAAATAACTTCTAAGTATGCATAACATATGAATCAAATTAAGAATAACAAGAACACAAGTTATAAAAATTCATATTAAGGAGGAGCCATGGAGAGAGACTCACCTTGCTTATGGAACATAACTTGGTAGAGATTTAACCGGCTCCTCAGTGCCTACACAACAAAATTCAATGAGATAATCAAGGGAATCAAAGAATTCAATAGTTCTTATTTAGTCACAACTCAAAATAATAATAGAATCTTGAAAAGCTTTTGAAAAGGATTTTTGATTTACTACCCTAATGAGTAATAGAGGAATTTTTTGAAGAACCAAAAACGTGCATAGTGGTTGTGTGTGCAGAAGATTCAAAGTAAGAAAGAGTTTTAGTGAAAAAGAGTCTCTCTCTAGCTAGTGTTTTTTTTTTTTTTTTTTAAGGCATAAAAGGATATTTATATGCTCAAAAACTAGGGTTTTCGGAGTTATCTAGAGGGTTCTAGACATTCCTAAGGGTCTAGGGGCTGGGTCCCATCAAAGAGGGAAGACTTGGGCCCTAAAACCTAAAGTTTTGAGGTTTTGAAATGTAGTATGTGCGCATGCTCAAAGTATGCGCGCGCATACTTAAGAACATGCGCACATACTCAAATTTTGACTAATGCCCTAACTTTAAACGGCCATAACTCCCTCAATATAAATCCAAATCATGCAAATTTTATATTCAAATTGAAGTCCAAGATGTCTACTTTCCAATGAAACAAACTTCATTTAAAAATTCTTTATGGTGAAAAAGGTAGGATCTAAATAGTAAGCAAATGTCATTTTTCAACATTGTTTTCAAAGAGATTTGAGCACTTTTGAGTTGTGATTACTTCCAAACTATCAAAGTAACTTCAACTACCCTTTGTAGACATATCAAGCTCATCATTGGGACCAGAGATTAAAGTTTACTAACCGAGTACAAAATGAGGTGTTTACACGCACTTTTTGTAAGCTTCTTGGAAATTGGGCTTAAAAAATGGATTTTGGGCTTAGGCTTGGTTTCTTGGGTCACATTTTGGGCTCTATTAAGTTATTAGGCTCCACGCATAGCAGCAATCATTTTGGTAGCGATTTGATTTTTTGTCATTGGGACCAGGGGGCTCGGATATAGGTCGGAACAAAATGGGATATCTACATGGTGCAGTGAGGTACGTAAGGTAAGTTCATGCATATGAATATGAACATGCATCTTTTGACACAATAATTGTTTCATTTGAACATTGAATGCAATAATTCAAGCCTTGAATGATTAAACGTGTTTGATTGGATGCCATGATGGTAACTCACTACCCTATGATTATAGACACCTCATTTTGTACCCCTTTATGACTTGATCCCCTGTTCCTTAATGACAATAATACTAGAAGGTTTAGGGCTAATCTAGGGCCTGGCTATTGAAACTCTTTAGTTAAAGGATGTTTTTGGAAAAAAAAAAAAACCTTGCAGAAACCCTAAGGGTGTGTACATGGCCTTGAGCCTACGTACGCATCCTTAACCTATGCATACACACCCTCAAGCCTACATACGCACCTAGGGTTTCAAAGATTATAGAAGGGAAGTTTTTTACATAAAATTGTGGTAGAGGAAATCCAACATCGCTTAGGGATGCCTTTGCCCCATTTCTTTGAACACTATAAAAGGGCCCATGACCCTTTTCCCAAAGACACATAGAATCTACTCCAAAAAAGTGATTCAAGAAAAACTTTTTACTTTGAAAAGCATTCTAAATTAAAGTTTCTTGGCTATGATTTATTTCAGTCCATAGCCTTCTAGTTAAACTGACTAACCTTTTGGGCATTTTGTTTTGTAGATTGACCGAGGGTAATGGTCAAAATCAAGCTTTAGAAGCTTTTGTGTGAGGTACTTTGTTCTTGTCTCTTTCTCTTGTTGTTTATATAATTGTTTATCTATTTTAATATTCTTCTATGTAGTTTAGGTTTGTTGTTTATTTGTTTAAAGAGCATGCTAGGCTGTATGTTTGCTGCGTTTTTGTGTAGGAATGCATACGCAAGCTCGTGCCTGCATACACATATCCATGACCCTGCGGATGCATGCTTCTGCACGCGTATGCAAGTTTGGCCCAGAAACCTAGATTTGCTTTGTTCTTGCTTTTTATACTATTTAAATGTATGTCTTAGCTTCTATTTAGTCTATATTTCACATGATTAAACCTTAGGTCAGCAGAATAGCATGTTTTACTTGTTTTAGCTTAGATTACATGATTAGGGTATATGCTTGACGAATACTATGAACATGTACATGAACATGAGTATGCATTGATGCATAAGTGTTGTGATGCAGTGAGGTAAGTAAGGTAACTCATGCATAATTACATGAACATGCATTTGATTTGATTAATACATAATGCTATGCTTGAATATGATGAGAATGCTTAGTTGAAGCCATGATACTATGCTCGGATATTTGGTTATGCTTAATGTTAATGTGATGCTATTGTTTTGTAATATACTTGCTGCCCTTGAATAAATGAATGTGAATGCCATGTTAGATGAATGGTAGGTTTCTTATGCATTTGGGATAATATGTCATATTTGGATGTTAGATGCATGCTCGTGTGTGCATGAGTTTAGAATAACCTATTAGAAGACCCTTTGTTGGGATTAGGATTTGGAACACAATGAGTAGAGGTCAACCTACAGGTCAGGTGGGGTTGAGTGCCTAATGCCCATTGAGGGTTTCAGCCAAGATAATGGCTATTGGGCTCCACTCCCTAGATTCTTAACCACATGAAGAATTCCAGGATCCACACGAGGTGATTCATCCACCAAGAAGAACCTTGTAAGAATGCAAAGGCAAAAAGTGTTGAGATGATAAGAACACTTCATCCCAGCCAATGGAACATCTTTCTTAGAGAAGTACTTGAAAACCATGGAGACATTCAACTTGTTGGACTTACACCATCTCTTGGCCATAGCTATATGAACTCCTAAAAGTTGATAAGCTAGGTCAGAAAGATCTTCCTCAAGAGTAGGAAGTGTTGTGAAATTTTAAAGTACTCGTAAGTGTACGAACCATACCGAAGTATAGTTTGACAAGAACGAGGCCGAACCCATAGGGACTTGAATGAACGTAAGAAAATTAATCAAATCTTAACCAAATTAATCATAATCTAGTTTAATAAAAATTGGTTGTTTGAAATTAAATAAACTAAGCAAAGATATAATATATAGCAGTAAAAAGATGTAAACAATCTAGAGAAAGGAATCGAGGTTTTGGAATCTACCATGTAAGTCATATCAGTATATATTTATGATCATTAATTTTTCCCAACTACTGCATGATAATCTAGAAATCAATTTTGCTATCATGGAAAATATTCTCATTAAAATCCTTATTTTAAAAATATAAAGCATGCTATTCTTTGCTTCTTAGGTATAAAATCAAATCATCAATTGTATCCGTAACCAAACAAATCACAAAAGATATCCAATTTTAAAATCAAACAATTATAAAACCAAGCATTCAATTAATTAAGATAAATCCAAAATAATGAAAAAAACATGATTGAACTCATCTTAAGAATCTTATCTTAGTTAATTGTAATGAAACAAGAACAATTTAAATCATTAAAGAACAACTATTGTAGGAAAAATCAAATCACATAAATAATACTAATAATCCTTAACAAGGTTTCATGCTCAACCTTAATTATAAATTTATCTACTCATGGTAATTGAAATAAAACATACAAAATAAACATTGAACATTAAACTAGACAATTAAACTGCTAACTAGAATGAAAGAGAAAAGTTACAATGCTAGCACAGAGAAAAGACGAAGAAAAAGCCACATGCGGCCACATGCGACATTGCCTTTTTTATTTTATTTTCTGTTTCCCTCTATTTATACTTACATGCACATATGCGATTGAGACCTAAAGGCTTATTATTAAAACCAACGTGGCCCAAAAGTAAGTACTCCTAGGTAGATGTTTTGGTGAAGAAGTCAATAGGCCCACGTCAAACTTCCAAAGCCCGTTTGTACATCTCCCACGCAAACAAGATTTTATTTTCTTCTGTCTACTTTTATTCACCACGTTAGATTAACATTGGCCACAATCTTTATTTTTCCTTTTTCTTTTCTTCACACCTTGTTGGACTTGCCAGCTTATGCTTGTGTAAGTCATTCCTTTGGACTGCTTTTATTCTTTTCTTTTCTTTTTGCTTGCTTCACTTCACGCCTGGGTTGACCATTATTCTGCCCTAAATAAAGCCTATTAGCATGTAAACCCTTTATTATCTATAAGACAAAAATAATAGATAATCAGTCACAAAATAACAGGAAATTAATGCTAAATATACAAATATGAGAGTAATTTATTGTATATATTTCATGTACATCAGGAAGAATGTAGCACCAAGGTTGTACTCACTCATGATTGCACCAAATTCCTTAAGAGTGGGGCATAACTCCACACCATTGAATTGGAAAACATGTCGAGTAGGAATCCAAAACTCAGTGGCAGCACGTAGAAGGAGCTCGTCCACTTTGATTTGATGAAAAAAGGAAATACAAGAAAGACTAAGAGGGATGCGAGCATCATTAAATTGAGATTTAACCTGTTAATCCACATGGAGACCTCCAAAAAAGTGAATTCTGCCATTGGGAACCTTGTAGGATGATTCCTAAGCTTAAAACAAGTTTTATGAAGGTTTGGAAGCCTCTCATGGCTATTTTATAATGGAAAAGGTCGGTTAGGGTTTTCTATTTAGCGGCATGCGTGTGTATGGCCCCGTATGCACACGCACGGTCAAAGCCTGCGTATGCATACGCATGTACACGTGCACATGGTCACTAGGGTTTCAGACTCCTTTTCCTATTTGGAGAGTGTTTTCTACACCAAGACCCTTCTCATGATTCCTATGGCCTAAAGGATTGCTCAAGACAGATTTGAACTCAAAATTTCATTCATAAAAAAAAAAAGAAAAAAAGAAAAAAGAAAAGAAAAGAAAAAGCAAGACAATATGAAATGCATACATATCTAAATCTCCCATTAGTTGTAAATAAGTACATGTCTTAAAATAAAAGCAGAAATATAAAGATGTTCTTAAATACAACCCAATGTCCCAAATAAAATAAAAGTGCAGAAGATATATGCTAAAAAGAAAAAGAAAAAAAACTGAAAATATGTCTATATGTATGTATGTATGTCTGTCTATCTAACAGGGATCACCTCCGATAATGCCTTTTCCTTGGCTAAGTGCTTGGGGTTGCCTTTGGATCATCATCGTCGTCATCGTCGTCACCTACTTGGGCATACCCACCAGGCCCATAGATCTGGTTGGAATACTTAGTCACCTCCAACATGAGGTTCCCAGCAAGCCAAACTAGCTTCTCATGCTCCACTACAATGGGCTAAATTTGAAAATAAGACAAGGTTAAGATAAGCCTAAGGAATGCAAAGAAGAAAGTGCAAAGAGTAAAGACAAATAAAACTCACAGCTCGTGCGCCCTAAAGGAAGGGATAACTCATGACATTAGGGTTACGTCCCACGGGTGTTGGAAAAATACATGTTTGTATCGCATACAAAACATACGCAGTAGAAAATTAACAGATCTACTTCATTCGCAACTGATAACATGTATTATGTAAGTTTCAGAATTTAAGAACAAGAAAGCGTACCTTAATGCAGTGAAATTCAAAACCAAAAATCAGAAGTACTTAGGAACACTTTTAATCTTCACTCCAATTCCACTTGATGTCCAAGATGTGTGATCTCTCAATTAGTTTCCAATGAGAGAATAAGAGAGTGTCCAACACTCACATACAAACCATTTCATTCCTTATATGATTTTCATAAAAGACCATTATTAAAGTCTTATGAAAACCTTCATCTTAACCATATGAAAAGCACTTATGAAAAATCTCCTATGAAATTCTGTATGTTTCTCTTCTTATATACAACTGATTATCTAATTGGACTAACCTTTTGGGCCATTCCAATTGAGCTCTAGTATGTGACTTGGAGTAGGACCAAAAGGGAACAAATAAGACTCTAGCTTCAATGGGCATTGGGCTTTTCTGTCAACTCTTGACAAGTCCAAAGTTACCATTAATTATATTTAATATCACTATAAGAATATAATTGCACTCTAGGCCTTATTAATAAATTATATCCCAAGACTTTATTATACATGCAACCCCTTCATAAAATATTCATAGTAATACAAAGTCATTAATGTAGACTGCCACTTTAAAGATTACTACATCTTAATTTTTGAGTACCCGGTTTAATCCTTTACGTTATTCATCATATATTTATGAAATCTAATTTTATAAATATATACTTTAGTAACTCCTTACTAAAGTGGTTGGGCCCAACACTCTGAATAACCAAACTCATTAAACTTATCTCAAGAGAATATTTTATATCTCCGTTAAGAGATTATGAATTCCATCTTGAGAATATATGTTCCATCAACATTAAATGCGACTGCCCAACATACTGAGGTTTTGACCGTGACTTATAGATCTCACTCCTAATATATCAAAGCAGTCTACATCTCATGATCAAGTCCATTATTCTCTCAGGATTTAGAATTAATGTAAATAGAAGTCGTGAGATTTATTATTCATTTGATAGTCGTTAGGAGAATAATAAATCTCACAGCGGTCTAGTTCAATATGTATTAACTCTTAAAACATATCAACATACCAATTAGAAGTCTCCACTTCCATAATCAAGACAAATCATCTTAGTTAATATGTTATAGTCTTCGCAGATGAAACACCCAATTTCATCACCGACTACGAACTAAAATTCTGAATTTACAAAGAACTTGTGATTTATATCTTCTGTGACTTTTCACATAAATCACATACTATGCATCTCATGGACTAAGATAATGTCTTATTAGTTCATTTATAGATAGTCTCACATAATTAAACAATTTAATTATTTATTACATGCCAATAAATTGGATTTTAGGGCATAAACCCCAACAATCTCCCATTTGCCCTCAAAGACAATTTATCATATATCCGACACTTATCTCCCTTTAGAGTAATTCATAGTCACTCTAAGGTAAGGTTTGGAAATAAGTTTCAGCCAGATTTATTGCATAAATTATTTTTTCTACTACTACTTCTCAAGTACTCATATCTCTCTAATGAGATAATACTTATGCTTAATGTGTACTTTTACCACCTAAGATGAACACATATCTTGAAGTCCAACTTCATGAATCACACGTGTATCTTCACCACCTAGGATGAACACATATCTTGAAGTCCAACTTCATGAATCACAATCAAACTATAGGTCAGTATTTGTACATCCAGTAACTATCAAAACCTCACTTTTGTAGACAAGCATATAATCTCTCATTCTCCTAAAATATTTGAGTATATGCTTTACTCCCATTAAATTAAGTGATATTTGATTCAATTGATATTTGCTTACTATACCCATTGCAAAATAGATATTTAGCCTAGTATATAGCATAGCATAAAGACTTTCTATTAGTATTATATTAGGAACCGTTTTAATATGCTCTTCCTTTTATATGTCTTAAAACTATAGTCCTATATAAAGGAACTTCAAACTTAAAATGAAATAATCATTTTTTAAAATATTACATGCTATACTTGGCTAGAATCTAATCTATTTAAGCAGTTTAAGATAGACCCAACATCCTAATTTCTGAATTTTAACAAAGTTTAATTCTTAGGATGTGACCAGTCTTTCCCAAGTACTTAATATCAAATTGAACTAGACAACCAAAAATTCTATTAATGACAATAACTCTACATCATTCTAAATGATTAGAATGTCATCAACATACATTAAGAAATTTATTATTCTATATAGTTTTACATACACCTAAGGCCTTTTAATACTTGATCAAAATCAAACAATTTGATTTCTTGATTAAAGATGATATTTTATAATTCAGATGCTTACTTTAATTCATAAATGGAATTTAAGCAACTTGCATACTAAACATTATTGATTCTTTGCTATGTACAAGTCTAGTCACATCATATAGATGTCTTCCTCAAGATTACTACTAAAATAAGCTTTCTTGATATCCATTACCATATTTCATTCAAATGAAATATAATGGATAAGAGAATCTAGGTAGAGTTAAACTTGACTATTGGTGAAAAAAAAATTTCATAGTCGAACCATTTCTTTCTGAATAATTTTTTTTTTCCGCCACTAGTCTTGACTTTGAAGATTTGCACCTTCAAATCTATCATTCTCATTTTTCTTGTAGACCTATTTGAGAACAATAAGCTTAATGCCACTAGACGCCTCTATAAGTTCTAAACTTTAAATATAATCTAATTCTATTTACATAATTTTGATTCAGTGATCCATATTCATATCATTTATTGCCTCTACGCAGGACTGATGATCAAATTTATATCCTTGTGGAATGACTTCAAAAGTTTATTCCAAAAGTATGAATTTATTTGGTAATTGACAATTCTTCCACTACGATATTGAACCGGTGTACTAGTTATACATCTAGAATAATGTCTTGTGGTGTATCTAATACAACAATCTCATTTCTAAATATATTTTATAGTTGTCTTACAACAAATTCTAACATTTTACTTCTAGAACAATTCTACGTTTTGCTTTAAGATCATTCACATAGTCATCATTAAGAAACTTTGTATTTGTACTTTACAAACACCTTGTTTTCTTTATGACTACCAAAACAATTTTTTGCAATTCCTTTTGGATACCCATCATAAACACACATTTTTCTACTTTTTGATTTCAATTTGTTAGACTTCCTTTCTAGCACAAGTACTGGACATCTCCAAAAGTGGAAGTATCATATACTAGGTTTTCAACCAATCCACAATTTTACAAATGTCATAGGAACAAATTTTTAAAATCAAATTTAGAAAATATGTAGTAATACATAGAGTATATCTCCAAAAGAAATAAGCAATTGAAAATACTTATCATGTAATTTACTATTTCTAAAAGAGTCTTATTCCCCCTTCATGTATGCACTGACTTAAAGAAGTCATTAATACTATATTCCTTTATAATAAAGGAGCCCTAGATCATATTATCATCTAAATAGAATTCATAGATTGAGAATTTAACAAAATAATGATTCTAAAAGCCCATCATTCACCAATCTTGAATACCATTTAGATTAATAAGATCTAGACATAAGTGCTAAAACATACAACACCAAAGGATGTAAACTTTCTCTTTAAAAAGTAAAACATGTAAATTTTCATCTAGAAAATAATCATGGACAATGCTTAGCTTTACAAAAACGGAAACACTTTCCTTTTGATCATGCTTTTGAGTTTAACTTCCTTTTAGCAACTACTAGGGCAACGAATTTGTCCAACTGTTTGGTATTATATTTCCTCTTATTACCACCCTTACATTTCGGTCTAAGTTAAGAATTTGAATTAAATCATATTGATCCTAACCTTAGTTTTTAGGATGTCTTCTGTTGCGTAGAACTCACTCATCAATTCAGATAATATAATAAGAATTTACTTATTTTCAAAAACAATATGAATTGATCAAATGATTCTAACAAGGACTTGTGGATCATATCCATATGAGATTAACATTTAATCTCTACATCCAAGAATTCTAATTCATTTTAAAAATAAAATATTTTCATAAAATGATATAGAATTGGAACTTCTTAAGCCTTTCTTGGCACTCAATATGATTTATATCGAATATCGTCTAATAGCACGATATTTCATACCAAACATTTCATTTAGACTTAATATAAAGTCTAAGTTTAGTACTAATTCTTGTATCTCATGCTGTAGCACAATTGAGATAGAAGCCAATGTAACATATTAGCATTTCAATGGAGACTATAATCATATCATAAGCTATCTTCCATCAATGCATCATGCATAGGAAATTATGACAATGCTGAATCGAAACATAAATATGTACTTCAACTCCTTTAAGCACCATGTCCAAAATTATTTCTTAGTTAATGTGATTCAATTAAAATAGTAGCTAGAGAACAAAATTATGGCAACTTTATTTTGAGACTATGAACATAATTATAGGGACATTATATTTTGCATCCATAACCATATAATATGGAACCCAAAACCATATTATACTAGGTGCAACGACAACCCAATCCATGTCTATAATTCCTTGGTAGCAAGTTTATTATAAACACATTAATTGATTGAGAACTATTCTCATTATTAGTGCTATCATGATAACTCTTATCTAACACTAATAATATGCCGTATTACACTTAGTCTAGTGTACACCATTATATAGAATCATGTGTAACTACATTTCATCTCCCTTTATAGTGTTTAAACTTGTAGTACCATGAAACAAAACACCCTCCTTTGGGATCGCAAGGCATATACGCCAAGACGAGGTACTTCTTGTTCACACTACTTTAAACAGGTAAGTTCAATCTTGTAGTATTATGAAGTAAACACCCTCCTTTGGGATCGCGAGGCATATACGCCAAGACGAGATGCTTACCCACACTACTATGAACCGATAATAGAGGCCGTGAGATCCAACCCTTGTATCTCTCTCTCACTATAAATTTTAAAACAAGTGGATTGTCATGAAATCATTGTGATCTAATCACAATTTTAACCCCACACATCAAAGTATTTAATTGTTTAAATTCAATGTGATATAACTAAGTCAAATCACAATAGCGTAACGAACATTCGCGCAATCACAATAGCGTAACGAACATTCGCGCAATCACAAAGAAGTTTAACCTTGTAATCCGTGAAATAAATACCATTCGCATGGAATGCAAGACTCGAAGTCAAGACAAGGTATCTATTCACATTACAATAAACTTAACAAAAGGGTTATTTCAGTACTCACACTCGTTATTTGAGTTTTTTTTTTTAAATAATTGTGATTCCATCACAACTAATAACCTTGCACTTGATAAAGACTCTAATCTTATTAGAATCGCTAACTAAAATGGAAGTTCTAAACTATTTAGGATTCCTTAAACACTAATGAATCAAAAATTAGTTATATAGAACTCTATCCTTAATTTACTAGATAAAGTATTCTAATCTCATTAGAAACTATATAACTTTAATTAGAATTTTAATCTCATTAAAAACCTCTAATTAAAATAAATTAAGGATTTTTAATCATAAAACAATTTAGGACTAAAAGTTCTATTTAACTAATATCTTTGATCTCATTAGGTCTTTTAGTTAGAACCATGTATAATCTCATCACACATTGCCTTACACTTTATACATTTGAAAACATTTAGAAAAAATTCAAAATTCTCTTCAAATGCATTTTCCCGAGAATCTCGCGACTAAGCTCTTCCCGCGAAAATGGGTTAAGGCAAAATAGTGAAAACAAAAAATTCAGACAGAAACTTTCGCTACTATCTCACAGGTATCTCACGACTAAGCGCTTCCCACGAAAACGAGTTAAGCAAAAAATTGAAAACACAAAAAATCAAACAGAAACTTTTGCTACTGTCTCATGACTGTTTCGCGATTAAAGCTTACTCGCGAAAAGTTTTTGTCTTCAGAATCATTTTTCGCGAGTAACTTCGCGGGAAGCTAACCCATGAAAAACCCGTATTTTCAGTTTTTCCAGAGCAATTGCAAACAGTTTTCAACGATTTTTTATGAACAAACAACTACCATATGAACATAATAGACATAATTTGATGTCAAAAATGAATTTCATTGATGTTATAGCCTTAAACTTCAATTCAACATACTTGAATCCAGATTTAAACAACATCATAACATCAAAATCAATTTTCGTCAAACCATAGTTTCAACAACCATGCAGAAAATTAAATACATATATAATCTTCTAACATCATGAAACTATTATTTCTAATTCCAAAACTCACAAAATATGTTATACAGATTCGAAATTGAAGACCGCTCTAATACCATTTGTTGGAAAAATACATGTTTGTATCGCATACAAAACATACGCAGCGAAAAATTAACGGATCTACTTCATTCACAATTGATAACATGTACTACGTAAGTTTCAAAATTTAAGAACAAGAAAGCGTACCTTGGTGCAGTGAAATTCAAAATCAAAGATCAGAAGTACTTGGAAACACTTTTAATCTTCACTCCAATTCCACTTGATGCCCAAGATGTGTGGTCTCTCAATCAGTTTCTAATGAGAGAATAAGAGAGTGTCCAACACTCATATACAAACCATTTCATTCCTTATATGATCTTCATAAAAGACCATTAAAGTCTTATGAAAACCTTCATCTTAACCTTATGAAAAACACTTATGAAAAAGCTTCTATGAAATTATGTATGTCTCTCCTTATATACAACTGATTATCTAATTGAGCTAGTCTTTTGGGCCATTCCAATTAAGCTCTAGTATGTGACTTAGAGTGGGACCAAAAGAGAACAAATAAGACTATAGCTCTAATGGGCCTTGGGCTTTTTTGTCAACTCTTGACAAGTCCAAAATTACCATTAATTATATTCAATATTACTATAAGAATATAATTGCACTTTAGGCCTTATTAATAAATTATATCCCAGGACTTTATTATACATGCAATCCCTTCATAAAATATTCGTAGTAATACAAAGTCATTAATGTAGACTGTCACTTTGAAAATTACTACATCTTAATCCTTGAGTACCCAGTTTAATCCTTTACGTTATTCATAATATATTTATGAAATCCAATTTCATAAATATATACTTTAGTAACTCCTTACTAAAGTAGTTGGGCCCAACACTCTAAATAACCAAACCCATTAAACTTATCTCAAGAGAATATTTTATATCTCCGTTAAGAGATTATGAATTCCATCTTGAGAATATATGTTCCATCAACATTAAATGCGGCTGCCCAACATATTGAGATTTTGACCGTGACTTATAGATCTCACTTTTGATATATCAAAGCAACCTACATCTCATGATCAAGTCCATTATTCTCTCAAAATTTAGAGTTGATGTAAATAGAAGTCGTGAGATTTATTATTCATTTAACAGTCGTTAGGAGAATAATAAATCTTACCGCGATCCAGTTCAATATGTCTTAACTCTTAAAACATATCAACATACCAATAAGAAGTCTCCACTTCCATGATCAAGACAAATCATCTTAGTTGATATATTATAGTCTTCGCAGATGAAACGCTTAATTTCATCACCAACTACGAACTAAAATTCTGAGTTTACAAAAAACTTGTGATTTATATTTTCTGTGACTTTTCACATAAATCACATACTATGCATCTCATGGACTAAGATAACGTCCCATTAATTCATTTATAGATAGTCTCACATAATTAAACAATTTAATTATTTATTACATGCCAATAAATTGGATTTTAGGGCATAAACCCCAACAACGGGACACTCCCAAGCAAACCCATCTGGGCCATAGGTATAGACTGACCAAGGTAGGCAAGGAGGATCAACAGGACCACCAGCAGCTAGACCAGCCGCACCCTGAAATATTCACCACATTTAAGTGTTACCACATACATGATATGCAAGATAAAAAAAAAATGGAAGAGAGAAAGTACATACCCCAATGGGAAAAGGAGACATGAGGCGATGCTCACTGAACCCATCATAGTCCATGTCACCCCAGAGCCGTTGAGCATAGGCAATGCCTCCCCTCCACAACTGGTACACAACGTCAAACATTGAGAGTGGGGCAACCATGAATGCGAGAGGATCCATAGGCATCTGAGGCGTGTCCCTAAACAATCTGTAAGGACACTTATGATTAGAAAAAAAAAAAAAAAAACCTTTGAAGCATGCAATGGTAATTAGAAAAAGGAATTTTACTCACTGAGTTAGAGGTAAGGCCATTGAGATGAGCCTGGACTGAAAGGAATACCTTCAAGTTCACATTTGCGCCATAGGAGATGAGGCCATAGGATAAGGCCCAATGCTACAAGAAAAAAAGCACAGATACAATTTGCAAGATGATAGTTTGCAAGAAAAGGGAACACAGATACAGTTTGCAAGATGATAATTTGCAAGAAAAAAAAAAGCACAGATACAATTTGCAAAATGATACTTTGCAAGAAAGATCATAGTTACAGTTTAGAAGATGATAGTTTGCAAGAAAAGTGGGTACAGTTTGCAAGATGACAGTTTGCAAGAGCATGAAATGCAGTTTGTAAACCAAGATGACATCTCAGAAATATGAAACAAATATAGTTTGCAAGAGTACGAAGTACAATTCGTAAACTACATGGGAAAGGGAAAATAGTCTAACGTTAAGGAGCTTCCAAGGCCTTGCTAGCTGGCGTAAAGTCCCTCGGCTTAGTGTGTCCATGACCGAGTAGAGGTAGGCAAGGCAAGCATGACCTCAGTTCACCTCATAAACTTGCTTAAAGTCGCGGAAGAGAGCTAGCCACCTCAGGGACACTGTCTAGCCCCCTCATTGGCAAAGAGATATGCCCCTAGCAGATATTGCAGAAATGCCTTGGCCATTTGAGCATGATCATCGTGAATAGCCTGAGAAAGAGGCCTGCAGTCCCTCTTTCAATCAAAGTAGCAAATACACTCACTAGGGTAGGCACGCCCTAGTAGGTCTATGCCCAGCTGAATGCCCAACTCACCCTCCAAGTTGATGATGGGCCCATGGGATCTCAAGCCAATCATCTGGTGGAAGTCATGAGGAGTCATAGTGATCTCCCTCCCAGCAATGTGGAAAGTGTGGGTAGTATCCCACCACCTCTCAACGAGGGCCTGCACCAATATGCCGTTGCCGGCACCCTCAAGAAGGAAAAACAAAAGTGGCCTGAAGCCAACCGCATTCACCAAGGCTTTTGTCTCGGCCGTTAGAGTATGGTACCACGAGAATAGATGACTGGCACTACCTTTACTGAGTAAGGCTGTAAACCTTGTAGAAGAAAAAAACATGAGCATAAGAATCATTTTGGAAAAAAAAAAAGTGAAAAATAAAATAAAATTGGGCGAAAAATTGTGATTCTGAGTCTCAGTATGCGTACACAAGTCTTGTGTATGCGTACGCAAGGTTTGTGTACGCGTGCGCGTGCATGCTGAGGCATGTGCTCGTGTGAATTTATGAACATGTACGCGCACACATACAGCTTGGCCACACACGCATATAGCTTGGCCGCGCACGCATACACGACACATGCGTACGCATCAGTGCAATCAGAATGGGTTCCTCGACATTTTTAGCCTACCATGGATCAAAACTCATCCTAAACATGTTCCTACCCCTCCTAGGACATCAGGTTTTCATCTAAACCCATCCCATAGCAAAATCAAAGCATTTACAAGCCTAAAAATGGATTAAAATAGAAGATCAAAGTAAAACTCGAAAATGAGAAAAGTTGGGAAAACTTACCAATCTGGCCCATGCATTGTCTGAAAGATGATTTTGTGGTCTGTAGAGCAGTGGAGGGGACTCATTCAGCCTTGTGGCTCCAACCCAGCAGGTAAGGTTGAAAACTTCACCGGTGATCAAGTAGGAAGGCTTCTTGGGTGCCATGAGAGAAGATGAGAGAGTTTGAGAGAGGAAGAGATTTCAGTTTGTGAATGGGTGAAGAAATGAGATGAAGGTAGAGGGTTTTTTAGGGAGAGAAAGGAAGTTGAAGAGATAGAGAGAAAATGAAAAGACGAAGAAGATGAAGAGAATGAAAAGAAAAAGAAGAAACGGTTGGTAATTGTTGAGAAAATGAAGAGGCGGAAAAGACACCTGGTGACTAAACTACATGTAATTTAGGCCCCCACTAAACTACGTGTAGTTTAGTAAAAAAAAATAAAAAAATTAGGGCATCCCTAATAGACTCCTAAAAGGCAGGAAGTGAAAGGAAAAATTCAAAGTCATCCCTAGTGGATCATGAAAACGTTAGAAGTTACAAAGAGGCACTGAAATGATAGAAATACCTCTTAGTGGGTCGAAAGGCATGAAAATTTCAAGAAAACTCCTTCGTAAGTTAGAAATCACCAAGAAAACTCCCTCGTGAGTCAAAACCACCAACACAACTCCCTAGTGAATCACAAAAAGAAGATTTTTTCCCAACGGATCATACATCATCAAGGACTTCCCTGTAAGTCAAAAAAGAGATCCCAAGAAAACTCCCTCGTGAGTTAGAAATCAACAAGAAATCACCTAGAGGCAAGAGCCACCTAGAGAAGTTTGTTTCGTACGTCTAAACAAAATGTTTTGTCTTTTATTGTTTTGATTCCATTAGCGGAGCTCACGAATCAAAAGAAGGGCATTTGTAGGGACCTCATTTTTTACCCTTTTCGACTTGGGCCCCCATTCCCTAATGATGGTAGTACTCTAAGGCCCAAGGTTGGTTTAGGGCCTAATCAGATGAAAATTGACTTGAAGAAATATTTATGGAAAATATAACTTATTTTCAGAAGGAATAAAAAATATTTTTGGAAAAGAAAGGCTGCAAGAAACTCTAAGTGTGCGCACGCATACATGTGTATGCGTACACACACTCAAGCCATGCATATGCATGCTTATGGCTTGTGCACACGTGCACGAGTATGTGTACACAGCTAGGATTCCAGAAACTATGTAAGGAAAGTTTTTTGCACTTAATTCTGGTTTGGAACAAATCCCACATCGTCTAGGAGCCACCCCACACCCTTATTTTACCACTATAATAAAGCCATAAAAGGTACTTTTTTAATGGAACAGAAAATATACGGAAACAGATGCAAGATTCACTAGTGAATCAAAGATGAAGTTTTTCACAAAATATCTTTAAGTCAAGTTTTATTTGATTGGGACCTTTTTCGGTCTTGATCTTCTTGTTCTAAAGTTTGCTAACCTATTTTGATTTGGTTGTGAATAGATTGACTGAGGGGAATTGTCAAAATCAAGCTCTAGAGAGTCTTTGTGTTGAGGTAATGGTTCTAACTTTGACTTTTCACTTTTCTTTGCTTTTGTGTTTATATATATGTTTATGTGTTTATAACATGTCTGTTTAGTTTAAGTTTACTTGGTGTTTATGTTAGAAGCATGCTAAGTTGTTAGATTTCTTGTTTTCTTTGCTTTTCTATTCTAAGTTTATGGGTTAGGGTTTTGGGTGTGTATGAGTGCGCATGCTTCATGCATGCGTACGCATATTAGAAGTGTGCATACGCATGCAGTTGGGATGCGCACGCATACCCTATGTATGCACACGCACACTCGTGCCCAGAAACCCTAATTCACTTCTGTTTGATCTTTCTTTTACATGTTTACCATCTATTCAACCTTGCTTTCATATCTTTGAGTATTTGTCTTTCTGTTTTGTCTTGTTTTGCTTTATCCTTTTGATGTTTATTAGGGCTTGGTTTGTTTAAATACCATGAACATACACATGAACATGAACATGCATTGATGTATATGTGATGTGTTGCAGTGAGGTAAGTCATGCATAAATCACACGAACATGCATTCTAGCTTTGAATATAAAGTTACTTAATATGCTTGGTTGAATACCATGAGTTTTGATGTATGGATGTTTAGATGCGTTTGTTCAGATTTTCCTTAAGATGTTTCTGCCTTTGGTGATGTATACTTAATGCCATGATAGATGAATGCTAGGCTTGGGGATGATATGCCATGTTGTTTGCTTTTAGATACATATTAGTGCGTGTGTGAGTTAGAATAGCATGTTAAGTATGCCTTTAACAAGATTAAGACTTAGAACACAATAAGTGGAGGCTGACACACGGGTCGGGTGGAGTTGGGTGCCTAACACCTTCCCATCCCCATACCTAAACTCCAGACACGTGTTCTGGTAAAGATCAGTCATTTTATAAGGGCGCTATATTTATGGTTCCTAGACCTAAATTAGGTGGTGACTCCATTTACACCTTACGTCATGGTCCACCCTAGGTCAAGGCCTACTTCCCATGGATTCTTAGGGGAAACCCTGAAAAAGAGAAGCCCATCGCGGGCGCTTGCGCCTACACCCTTCAATTAAAACTACCCAAAAACTCAAAATTCAGAAACTTCACAAAACTACCCAACAACTCAAAATTCAGAATTGATAAACCCATTAGTTAAAACTACTTAACAACTCAAAATTCAGAAACTTCACAAAGCAAGCAAGAATTTACAACCAAAATCCAGAAATTTAGTTACCAAAATCCAGAAATTTAGTTACCAAAAAGAGCCCCCAACAACTCTCAAAATTGAAAAAAACCAGCAAGGATTACAGAGATTAAAAAAACATACATCTCAAAGCCAATAGTAATCAAAAAAGAAAAATTAAAAGATGCAAGCCACCACTTCTAACAGATTCCTTTAACATACATGTTTCCTTCATATCCCCCAAAACGATGAGCCATCTCTTATTTCTCAGTCTCTGCAGCACACCCATACCACATGACCATAGCCCACCAAACACACACACCTATAGACACAAACAAACCCACAAGCTGCCGACCATCTCCTCCTTGCTAAAATCAATAAAATTTGGGGATGAGAGAGAAAGAGGCATCATACCTGAATCCGTGGGTCAATCTATGCAGTGCAAAAATCTCCTTCTGTACACTAGTGAGATCGATCACCTCCTCTTGTTAAAATTGGCACGAACTTGACAGCTCCATAGTGAAACCAAGAGAGAGAGAGAGGCGGAAAGTGACTGAAGAGAGAGAAAGAAATGAAGAAAAATAAATGTTTTGTGGGTTAAATATTGAGACTAATGCATGAAAGAAAGGGTCGCTAGGTCTGGCGAGGTTTCTCTGTGATGTGAAAATTGTGGGTTAAATATTGAGACTGATGCATGAATTTTTTTGAGCGTTTAGCTATATATTTGCTAAAATATTAAAATAGCTATATTGATGTGAATGCTCTAAATGCGGTAAAATTAAAAAATAGGGACCTAAATGAAAATATGGTCAAAATGTAAGGACCAAAAAGGTATTTCTCCCAAACAATAATGAAAAGAAAAAATAATTTAATAATTTAATATAATTATTTTTAAAATTAGAAGTATAGAATTTTGTTTTTATTTTTTTATGTGGTTTAAAAAAAAAATTAAAATGCTAATGTGACATTTTTAAATATCAAATAAAATTTATTATTATTATTTTATTAGTCACGCCAACATTTAACATGCTAACTGTGCACTCTATATGCCACATAAGTAATAATTTTCATTACTAAAATAATGGTAGAGATCAAAATAATGACTGTGAGTTATAGAAGTTTAAAGCCTGTGCTGTGTATCCAAGAGTTAGATCATTTTAGATATACACCATTGTAAGTTTCTTTAAAAAATATTTTTCCCTCTCCCCGTGTGTGTGTTAAAATACTTAGTATTCTTAAAAGAAAAAACAGTGGGTTAATCCTATATTGGAAAATGAATGTGAGTTATAAAGGTTTAAAACCTGTGCTGTGTATCCAAGAGTTAGGTCATTTTGAATATATACGTAAGTTTTTTTAAAAAACTTTCTTCTCTCTTTCCGTGTGTTAAAATATTTAATATTCTAAAAAAAAAATAATAACGATTTTTTATTTTTAGGGAGTATTATAGACGCTCCAAAAAAAAAGAAACTTAATACTGAAATTGACCAAAATGTAAGAAAATGATAATAATTTGTAGACTCATGTCATGACCCCACGTCGGGGTGACGTCGGATGGACCAGGTTAAAAAAAAGAAAAAAAGAAAAAAAGAAAAAAGAAACTGGTTTTTAGAACTTTGAATCGAGGAGTTGAGGCAATGTAGGCTGTAGCCAGTAGCCAGTAGCCAGTAGCCACATCCCAGACCGAAGCCCAAAAGCCTGGTTATTTGGTTTTATACAAATACATATACATACATAATACAAGAATAATAATAATAATAATAATAATAAGAGTGTTGAGCAGTTTTTTTAAGAGTTGGAACTCTAGTGAGGTTAGTGTTGATCGAAATGTCATTGCGGCGAGTAGATGAGCAGGAAGAAGAGGAAGACGAGGAACGACGTCGTCAGAGGAAGGCTGAAGAAGCCCTCGAAGTCAAATCCCTTCGCCGCATCATTAGCGCCTACCTCAAGTACCTCCTTTTTTTTTTTTTTAATTTATTTATAAATTTTTTAAATAATTCCATTCTTCTTTCTTATAATTATTTTTGGTTACAAATTAAAGCTATGGTCGATTTGATTATTTCTGTTACTCTGGGGGTGCTGTGCTTCTAATTGCAATTACTACTACTTTAATAGAATTATCCATAGCTCTAATTAAATTGATTAATGTCTTTTCTGGCTGATTCATCGTATGGGAATTACAGTTAAAAAGAGCCTTTCCTCAAATTATTATAATTGCTGTAGTAATTGATTTAAGCCCCAAATAGCTTCAAAGTAAGAAGAGTACATCTCAATTACCAAAGTTGTTCAGAGTCTGTTCCATAGAAAATTAGTGTCTTCTCTGCAAAGAAATCTCCTAAGGTTCAAAATTTCTCTAGTCTAGTATTGGTATTTCATCTAATTTTGTGTTTTTCGATCACTTTATGACCGCTCATGTAATAGTGCGATAATGATTTGCAAGTAATAATGTTGGGATTGATGCTTTGCTCAATCATTTACATTCAACTTATATTTGCAAGTATGTTACATGTTGTATTTCTTCAAATCAGCCATCTTCTTCAATTGTTTCTCTCGGCCTTATTATTATTATTTTTTTAGTATTTACAAAGAGAAAAGAGCATGTATTTTTTTGATTTGTGTCAAAATTTCTCCATCTAGTTTCTAATCGCAGAACTTTGCTTGTAATCTATGTGCTGTCATTACTGTTTAAGATGGTGCATCTAATTCCTCTCTCCCTAGTGTTAATACTAGTGGCTTTCTTGCATGGTCTTTTTCATACAGCTATCCAGATGCTGCAGAAGAGGATGTCAAAAGATATGAGAGATCTTATAAAAAGCTTCCACCTGCCCACAAGGTATTTTGTCTTCTCTTCTTGATTAGCAATTTCTTGTTGCTAGTGAATCCCTGGAGGCTGGAGTCATAATTGTCATACTTAATTTTAAAAAAATCAAACTCCTGTTTAGCTGCATTTTGTTGGCTAAGATTTCTCGTCCATGTTAAAGCAGATGTGCTTGATATTTGATTCATGTAGCATTACTCATCTATTAATCTATTAAGGTTTTTTGTTTTGTTTTTTTTTTGTTTTCTCTATATCTTCTGATAGCCATTATAGGAGAGAAATAATATTAAATATAAAGGTCAATGTATGCGGAATACTGAATGTTCTTATTAAATTCAATTCCAAAATATTAGACTCCTTGTCACTGAAAGTTTGGCCATTCCTCCCCTTCCATATCTTTTTTGGCACATAAAGATCACTATGCTGGCCTAATGTTTGCTAGAACTGCATTATTACTGTTATGATGTTTATTTTATGAGACATCTATATATGATTGATATGTTCTATCTTAATTGTTCTTTTTGTTTCTCCATTATAATGATCTTTTTCTGCTTTTCTAGGCTTTACTGTCGCATTACCCTTTAAAGTTTCAAAGAATAAGACGGTAAGTTCTCTGTACTCACTTTTTTGTATTGTTCAATTACCATGATATACTTTACACGAGCTCATCATGATGCAATAAGGACCGGAGGTCTTTTCTCAATTGAAGGTGGATTATTGTGTCGTGAGAAATTAAGATAAACTTAATTCAGGAAGTCAGGTGACAATTTTTTATGACTAGTAGCTTTTGAGGGACGAATGTACATATTCTAATTTCAAGTTATAGATATTGGATTGAGATTAGGTATGGATGTGGAGTCTAGATGCTCCTTATTAATTATCATATTCTCTTTAATACATGGTTCAAATAGGTTATGAATTTCATGTCTTACTTTCTCTCTCTGTCTTACTGCTCAAAACTTTAAGCCCATAGATTAATAATTACTGCACTTTTATTTTTGAAATCCTGAAGAACTTTTATCGTAATTCATTGTCTTCAGCCTTATATTCAGTGTTCTTTAGGGTCCACTCTCACTATTATTTTGGTTACGTCAATTCTAGGGAGAATAATTAGGACATACCAAAGTTTTCATAATACAATGCCACCTTAGGAACCAAATTTTGGGAAAACTCAATCTTGAACGTGGTACAATGTTGTTCACACATATTTTATATCTTTGAAAGAAAATATTCTAAGTAATTCTAAAACCTTCTATAATTTTTTAAATTTATGATAAAACCAGTCTACAAATAAAAGGGTTTTAACTTGAAGCTTGTAATGAAAAATTTGCAGAGTTTAATTCTTAGGGAAATTAGTGGTAACTTGACTGAATCAAGATAGTCACCCTCCAAGAAAAGAAAACGACATAAGAGAATGAGAGAAAGAATAGGTGGAAGGAAAGAGAAGTCTATGACTTATTTCCCATTCCTGTTCAACACTATTGACAAGTATTTATACAGGTTGGTTGGCCTCGAGTTCTTGAGTTTTTGGCTCTAATTGTATGTAAGTGTAACTAATTTAATGTAACATCCAACTAACTCACCAACCAACTAATTGTAATAAAACCCGGTTCTTGCATGCAATACCCATTCCAACAATTAATAGTAGACAATTGGAAGTAAATGTTACAACATTTAGGCTCATTACATCTACCCTCCCCTTAAAGCACCTTGCTCACAAGGTGAGGATATTGTCATTGAAGAGTGTGGAGGAATTTCTAAGTTGCATCCTCATCCTGGGTGCCATGCAACTTAACCAATACTTCAGTAACAACACAGTTCCCAACTCATTTTTTTTCTTTCTCTCACACCCAACTAAATCCTTTATTCTCTATTATCTCTGAACTCCACAAAGAGAGAAAATTTAAGAGAAGTCGACGAGCCCATAAGTGTGGCGCTGGAGCATGGGAATTTGATTTGGTCATGGTGGAAGATTGATTAGATACTTGTTGAAATGGTGGGGATGGAACTTTTCCATTCCATATGGTACATAATTCATACAGAAATAATAATGAAATTTCAGCAAGGGAATAGAGATGGACTATGGGCAAATAGATGGTGGAGCCAGATCAAGCACCAACTCAATCAAATTCTTCCCTTTTTTTAGCACTTTCAAAAGAAAAAAGGAAAAAAATGTTATGTTTGCTTTCATTATCAATTACTAAATAAATATATATATATATATATATTTGAAAACTATTTTATCTTTCAACTAACCAAACAATTTTTATTTTTATTCTTAAAGACAAGTTTTTGAAAATAGAAACCCAAAACAGTTACCAAACATAGCCTAAGGTTTTGCTAGTGAATAAGGCCTCCACTTTCCACTACATTGACTAAGGATAGCAGCTTCATTTCATAGGTAGACAAGTGCAATGCCTTACTCTTCAACACCTCACTATGATAAGCTATTGGCCTTTGTTCTTGCATTAATACTGTCCATTGTTTTGAAAACTGGACCAAACTCGTTAGTCCAATTGGGTTATTTGGGAACCAACTTAAGGACCATTTTTTTCTAATCGTACAAAACTGGATTTTTGAATAGAATTCAAGATCCGGATGACCCACAGTTTGCGAGAACCGGTCACAGTTCAGTCATGGTTTGCGAGAACCAGTCACAGTTCAATAATGGTCCAGACCAACCTTTTTGTTCAAAAAAATGAAGAATTTTTTATTGCTAGGTATTGAACCATAATATTGGCTTGCATGCTAACCACTAAGGTAAACGTACTTCTTGATGCTCTTATATTAGCCTATGAATAAACCAATGTGGACCAGCTACTAAATTGGAACATATGCTGGTGAAAGAAATTGCCAGTAGTGAGTGGGTGTTGGTGGAAAGTTGATTTCTTTCCCATCAGCTAACCCTTGAGCACTTCAAAAAGCTAATATTGGAGGGCTTTTGCTAGTATGAACCTTGAAAGAAGATTGAGCAAGAAACATCATTAGAAAAGTTGGGGAGGATTTGGGTTGGGATCTGATATAGGAGTAGAAGATACAATGGACCTAGGCCAATGATTTGGGTTCGATTGGCATAAGGAGTGTTGTTTGGGGAGTGATTATAGTTTGAACATCAACCACTATGTTCCAAGGGGGTCTCTATTGCGTATATAATGGGAGGATTAATTTCTAGTCCTCTGATTTGTACTCCTTTGGCAATAGATGTTCCAGTAGTGGTACAATCACTAAATAAGCTAGAAGAGGGTGTATCAGAGTTGAGGTAGTTTCAACACGGGTTATAGGACATGTTGATCAACTTAGTCATCTTTTGAGTGTATCAATTAATGGATTTGAGGAGTAATTTTTGAAGACAATTGCTAATGGGTAGCAACTAAGGTAAAAATCTAAAAGGGAGTAGAGAATTGAAAAAATTAGCATCGTCCATTAACCAAGATGTTAGAGGAAAAAGGGGGAGAAAGGAGAGGGGACCCTCAGAAAGCATTAGGTTACTAGCAATTTATCAATGATATTACAAATAAATCATTGAATGAAAACATGCTACAAAAATGGATTGGAGATGTGATATGAAAGTTACGAAAGAGGTTATGCAAAGCTATGGTAGGGCAATTTTGTAGATTGGGGACATTTCATCTGCGAAGACTATAACATATCAACTAAGATGATTTGTCTTGATCATGGAAGTGGAGACTTCTAGTTGATGTGTTGATATATTTTAAGAGTTAAAACATGTTGATCTGGACTGCTATGAGATTTATTATTCTCCTAACGACTGTCAAATGAATAATAAATCTCACGACTTCTATTTACATGAACTCTTAATCCTGAGAGAATAATAGACCTGATCATAAAGTGTAGGTTGCTTTGATATATCAGGAGTAAGATCTAATGTTACAATCAAAACCTCAGTATGTTGGGTAGCCACATTTAGTGTTGATGGAACATATATTCTCAAGATGGAATTCATAGTCTCTTAACGGAGATACAAAATATTCACTTGAGATAAGTTTAATGGGTTTGTTATTCAGAGAGTTAGGCATAACCACTTTAGTAAGACTAAAGTATATATTTATGGAAATTGGATTTCATAAGTATATGGTGAATAACTTCAAAGGATTAAACCGGGTACTCAAGGATTAAGATGTAGTAGTTCACAAAGTGGCAGTCTTCATTCATGACTTTGTGTTACTACAAATATTTTATGAAAGGGTTGCATGCACAATAAAGTCTTGGGATATAATTTATTAATAAGACATAGAGTGCAATTATATTTATATAGTGGTATTAAATATAATTAATGGTAACTTTGGACTTGTCAAAAGTTGACAGAAAAGCCCTTCCCATTGGAGCTAGTGTCTTATTTGTTCCCTTTTGGTCCCACTCCAAACCACATACTAAAGCCCAATTGGAAAGGCCCAAAAGGCTAGCCCAATTAGATAATCAGTTATATGGAGAAAAACATACAAAATTTTGGTATGAACATGAATTAGTATGTATGTGAGTGTTGAACACTTTTTCATTCTCTCTAGAACACATACATATAACTGATTGAGAGACCACACTTCTTGGGCTTCAAGTGGAATTGGAGTGAAGATTAAAAGTATTCACAAGTACTCTTCATCTTTGGTTTTAAATTTCACCGCATTACGGTACACTCTCTTGTTCATATATTCTGAAATTTACATAGTACATGTTATCAATTGCGAATGAAGTATATCCGTTAATTTTCCGCTACATACATGCATATTTCCATCAGATAAGAGGAACAAGTCATCAGGAGAAGTTTGAGGTAAGAGCCCCGGATAGACACCACAGAAACTATATCCTTTTGTTGTTTGTTGGGTTAGCTCGTAAGAGCACCTTTGTTTTTTGGGTTAGCTCATAAGAGCACCCTTGTTTGTTTGTTTTTTTTTTTTTCTTTTTAAGTAACTCTAGGATAGTGAGTCACTCGCCATTTGCTTGTAAGTGGCAAAAAAGGTTTTGAGATAGTGAACCTATCATTGCTCATTTCCCAAGCAACAAATGTGGGACTTCGGACATACGAATCCCACGCAGCTCTTCGGAGTTGCACCCCGCCCCATGTATGCGTGATGTGTGTCGTGTGCGTGGGTTGAGCCCGAACCGTACGTCAAAACAAAATGTTTTGTCTTTTATTCTTTTGATTCTATTAGTGAAGCTCACGAATCAAAAGAGGGGCATCTGTAGACACCATATTTTGTACTCCTTACGACTCGGGCCCTCGTTCCCCAATGATTCTCGAACTCTAAGGCCCAAGGCCGGTTTAGGGCCTAATCAGATATCAAATTGACTTAAGGAGTGTTAAAATGAAAAATATAACCTTTTAAATAAGCAAAAATTTATTTTTGGAAATAAAATAACCAAAGTGGCCCTCGGCCTGTGTACGTGGGTCGCTACCTACGTACATGGGCCAAAGCATGCGTACGTAGGCACGTTTTTGCGTCCACAGCTAAGGTTTCAAAAGCATAAGAAAGACAAGTTTTCTGCAATAATGGCTGAGGTTTGGAATGAATCCCACATTTTCTAGGAGCCATTTCAAACCCCATTTTCTCAACTATAAAAAAGCCTTACATGGTACATTTTCAAAACATACAGAAATCCCACGGGAAAAACCTAAGATTCACTAGAAAATAGTAAATCAAAAAGGAGTTTTTCACAAAACACCCTCAAGTCAATTTAATTTGATTAGGACCTTTTTTGACCCCAATCCTTTTAGTTTAACATTGCTAATCACTTTCTTATTGGTTTGTGAATAGATTTGACTAAGGGGAATGGTCAAAAACCAAGCCTAGGAGCTTTTTGCTTTAAGGTATTCTTTCTAGCTTTCTTTTATTTTTTGTCTTTCTTTTCTTGTTTTAATCTTGTTTTTAGTTTGGTTTATGTTTATGCATGTTTGCCTAGATCAATATATAGTTTTGTCTAGGTACTGAGCATGCTAGGTTGTTAGAATTAGGTTTTTCTTACTTGTGCTCTATTTTCTGCGTTTTTAGGTTTTCTGAGCAAGGACTTACGTACGCATAATCTTGCCTACGCACGCAGGCTTGATTATGCACACGTAGGCCTGTCTAGCGTGCGTGATGCCGTTGCCTAGAAACCCTAAACTTTTGTTTATTTTGTTTTTGCCTTCACATGTTTGTTCTGTTTAGCCTATTTTTCACATGTTTTAGGCTCTATAGGTTCCTAATTACCTCTTTCACATGTTTGTTTGTTATCACATGTTTAGATTAGGGTTTGTTTTGTTTCCTTGCTTTGATGCCATGCCATTCATTCACATGTCCATGCATTGATGCCATAGGTGTTGTGTTGCTGCAAGGTAAGTAAAGGGTAAGTCATACATTAGAAATGTCCATGCATTTGTGTTTTGGTTTTATTTTGATTGATACGATGAAGCATGCTTAGATGTATGATTAGGGTTTCTTATGTGTTAATGCTTTGCTTTTGATATGTATTGTTTGATGATATGCTTGCTACCATGTTTGGGGTTGCTGCCTTATTTAGATGTATTCTAGGGTTTCTTTTGTGTGTTTGACTCTCTTTTGCTTTGTGGATAGATAAGTATGCTTGTTTAGGGTTAAAGATGTCATGTTGTTTGTTAGATGCATGTTAGTATGTGTGTGAGTTTAGAATGCAAGTATTTAAATAGTTTTTAATAGGGTTAAGACATAGGACACAATGATGGGAGGCCAACCTTAGGGTTGGGCAGTCTTGGGTGCCTAACACCTTCCCAAGAGCGTACCTAAACTTCAAACCCATACTCTAGTAATAAGATCAAAAAGGTCATTCCTCAAAGGGATGCTATATATATGGTTCCTAGACCATTGCAAAAACTAGGTGGCAACTCCAAACCCTTGTGTCCACAATAATATACTAACATAAACATGATATAATATTTACATAAGCCTTAAACATTAATATGATATCATAAATAACTTATGCTAACTCTAATGTATTAAAGAAACAAAAACTATGATTAAGCGAACAAAATAACTTATTACACTGCATAATAAACGTCAATATATGGAATGGATTAAATGCTTTTATCATTATTTAAAATACAATATTCCTACATTGTTCTTTTATACTTTAATGGCTCTTTACTTAAAGTGAAAAAATGTAATGTACATGTGTGTGCAATTTTAAACTTTCGCTTTTCAATGATGAATTTGTTATTTCAACCAATTTCTATGACTATTATGCTATAGTCAAATTCTTTGTCCTCTTGAAATTAAAATAAAATAAATTAAAACTTTCTTTATCCCTTTAATTTTGTATTATTTTAATTCAATAAAAAACATGTTTATGTTATTGTGACATTACTTTATGTTATTATTTTAACATATTTTGAACATTCTATATAATCTTTTCACATTACATTTTAAAGCATTATCCGTGCATCGCGCGGGTGCTTTGCTAGTAATAATTAATAGCCGAAACGTTTGACTTTTTGTTGACCATTCCTCATTGCGCCACATGACTACATAAATTAATGTCACCTATACATTTAAAAACACCAAATAGTTGTGACTTTTCATTTTTCAATAGGCACCTTTTCGGTTAATAGGTATATTTTCATTTAATAGGCACCTTTTCAGCCAATATACACCTTTTGACTTTTTGTTAACCGTTGCTTAGCTTTACCTTTTTTTTTAAAGCTCCCAAATTTTTTCACATCAACATTATTTAAATAAAAAAAATTATAATTTTATATTTCTAAAACCCAACACAAAATCTGATTTTATATTTGTAAAACCCGATACATAAACGCAGGCCCATTCTCCTTCCTCCAAAGTAAAGACCTATGGCCAAAGGCCAAGCCAGCTCCCCAAATCCCCGATCTCCACATTTGACAAACAAAATGCAGACCATTTCTCCTTCCTTCATTGTTTCCCTTCTCCTTCTTCCAAAACAAAGACCCACGGCCAAACCCGCAGACCCCTTCTCCTTCCTCCAAAACAAAAAACAAAAACCCGATGCTAATTGAAAACCAGCATAAGAAACCTCCTTCTCTCCCACTCTGGTCTCTATCTCCAATGATCCAAAAAACCCAATCGTTGCTTTAAGGTACGCTTTTTTTCATCTTTTTTCATCTTCTTAATTTTTTCTCCCTCAACCTCAAGCCTCAAATCTCTCTCTCAATTGAAGTTTTATGTTCTTAACTTTTCGGTCCCAACTCCACCAAATTCGTTTCCCATTTTTCAACTTTGAAAGCATTTGATAGAAGAAGAAGAGAAGAAAGGCAGTGGATCTTATTGTGGGCAAAAGAAAATAAAAATAAAGAGAAGATGAAAGGGATGACAGAGAGTTACGGAGGGCACTATGAGAGAGAACCAAAAAAAAAAAAAATTTGATGGAGAATGTCAAAGAAGAGAAGGGAACGATGATAATTAAGAAAGGAAAAAAAAAAAGACTAGTACTATAACTATAATGCTATGTTTGGATGTTAAGGGAAGGAGGGGGAGTAGAGTAGAGGGAGGGAGAGTAATTTAATTACCTTGTTTGGATTTTTTTTAAGGAATGAGGGAGAGGGGTTTGGAGGGGTTTGAACTCCTTCCAACCCCTCATTTTTAATTCCCCCAAATTGGAGAGATTTGGAGGGAGAGTAGAGCATTAAAATGTTTGACCAAGTGAATTATCAAATTTACCCTTACCATAGTAACAAAATTACAAATGAAAAGACTAATTATTCCCCTCCCCCTTACTTAATTTTAAAAACATCCAAACAAGGTGGAGGATAATCATTCCCCTCTACTCTCATCTCCACTACTCTTCTTCCCTCTACTCCCCTCTACTCTCCTCTCTCTCAAAACTTCCAAACATAGCATAAGAGAAGGAAAACAAAGGATTTGACAGTGAAGAAAAGAAAAACGAGAGAGAAGAAGAAGAAAGAGATGAAAAAAGAGTTATAGTGGGAGAAGATAGTCACGTGGGGAGGGGTAGATTTTTGCAAAAGTGAAAAAGGAAGCTTCTTAGAAGGTGTGTGATATATAAACACCCTTCTATATTTACTAAATTACAAAAATACCAATTTGATTTTTTTGCCTTTAAAAGTTCCAATTTACATCACCTCTAAGATTTCCTTTTTACTATGCATAATAATAATAATAATAATAACTAGTCGCTAATCCGTGCGACGCACGGGAAAGTTCTTAGAAATGCTAAATATTTTTTTTAATCAAATTAAATGCATTTTTAGTCGGGTTGAGAGAAATTTAGTTAACTTAAATGAACCTTTTCGCTTTGGATTTCAAGGAATAACTCACACAAAAAGGAATATACAAATTTCATTAGGATTTGAGTTGGTCAACCAAGGTATATATATATATTTCTTAATCTACCAATAAAGCAAATTATTGCCCATTTGAAACAATTTACAATGTTCATTCTAGGCAGAAGCTTACATACTTTTTGTTGTTGTGATTTACAATTTGAGTAGATGAAAAATAATATGATGTTCTATCACTGGTTATTGCCTTCACAACAAAAGGGGTAAAATTTCAAATCAAAAGATTACATATCACATTTAAAAGAAACACTAACAAAAAGTAAAATATATGACATGCACTAATAACAAATGATCATAATATTCAAAGAGTTTTGTAAATCAACAACAAAATCTTATTAAATTGCTGGGGGCAGCTTCACTAACTATAATTTATCAAAAAAAATAACCTTCTTCATAAAACTTGTTTAAGTTATCATATTAAATATGAGAAAACAGGTGCAAGCATATTGTTGTTGACTCTACACTGTATTAGAAAGAGTCTCTCTTGGATTGCTTCATTCTTCTCTCTGCTCTATAACTAAAGGCCCCCCCCCCCCCCCCCATAAGCTTCCTACCTTGCAAAACTATCAACCATCAATAACACACCCAAAATGATAAAAATCTAAATAGATTAAAATGTTAGATTGAGAAAGAACTTAAATGTTTATTTATAACTGCCAAAATTTTTTAAGGATTTCCAAAACTACTAAAGTTTGTCAGGGTTAACAAATTTTATACACCTATGGGAACCTAATTCCTTTCAATCCAATCAAAGAATTAGATAAACAAACAAAAAGAATAGAAAGATATAATACCTGTTTTCAAAGTTTTCAAGGGCTTTAACTAATTCCTCATACTTATATTCCTTTATCTCCACCTCTACCTCTACTTTCTCCACCACTCCTACACCTTTTAAAATTCCAAAATAACCCAACGACGTCGTTTAATGCAATATCTTTTAACTTAAAGCATGGACACAATAAAAATGAGTGAAAAAGATCATACATTTATGTAAACATTCAAAAATTTGGGAATTTAGATTCAGATTCTGTAATAAGAACAAAACAGTCGGGTATATTATCTTAAAGGTGCTGATTAACACAGAACAGATTGGGTTGCCGAGCTGTTTGGTTTTTCCTTTACAGATGATGTACGGTAGCTGTTTTTCCTTTCTTTCCCACTAACAAAAGTAGTATTGTTTATGAGAAAAGTTTGAGTTGAAGCCAAGAGAAGAATTTTTATAGATACAAAATATTCAAGGGCAGGTTGTATGATGAAAACAAATATTTTACCTTCCATATTTTACCTTCCAACCATTTAAAAGAAATATTTTATCTTCTCACAATGAATTATTGGAAAAACAACTAAAAACAATTATAATGAGTATAACAATCGCAATAAACAATATGTTCCAACCGTTTAAAAGAAATATTTCTTTTATTTTGTATAACAACTTAGCTGAGTTATATATACTTTTTTAAAAAATTTAAAATGAAAATAGTCTAAAAACAAAAGAGTCATTTTTTTTTTGTTTCTCTTTTTTCTTTTATTTAGCAAGTAAACAGAATAATGAACAAATATAGATTCCATAAACAAAACTATCAACAGTAGACAAATAGTGCAATACGTGTATTAGTAGCAAAGCAGTAAATGATCTGATTAATGGTTTTATATTGACTATTTATATATAACTTTATGCAACATGAACTTTTTTAAAATTTTTTTTACAGAAATTGTTAACAAACCTTGAGTCGATGCAGTTAAGTATGCAGCTCTTTATCCAAAAATGAAAGTAGAACCTGCAAAATAAGTATTTTTTTAGTTTTTTTTTTAATTAAAATAATTTGTAAAAAACAGAATAACGAAGATCAATAATAGTGCAGTAAATGACCACCTAAATCAAGTTAATACCTACTCACAAAAACAACAGCGAGAGAATTAACTCCTACATCCTTTGCAACTCCAAGCACGCAAAAAGAAAGTAACATAATATATATTTCTAAACCTAGACATGGATCAATGTATGTCTGTCTGTGTGTAGTACCAAAATGTTCAGTTTCTCAGAGAAAAGAATTACTGGCTTTGCAATCTTTAATAGTCAGAAACTGATTCACATGCTCAGGTGCATTATGATTATAGAGGTACAGAACTACAAAGATTGCAATCTTTAGGAGGCAGCAAACAAATGTGCAAGATCTGGAAGACAACATCGAAAACAGGTCATTCTAAACTTTAGTAGTTGGAAAGAGATTCACATGCTCAGTAGCTAATGTGATATTAGAACTAAAATCAAAAGTCATATCAACAGAGAAACAAAAAAGAAAAAAATAGTTCTTAACAATATCTGAGGACCTTAAACAATCATATATTATGAACATTCTCTGTTAACAAAATGAATTTTTCTTTCAAAAAATCACATGCCCAAACATAAGCCTAAATTTTTGATAAATCCAAAAATAAGCCTAAATTAAAACAAATTCAGATAAAGAACGATATTAAAAACTCCAGCAACCCGAAATTGAAACAAACCCCAGCAGCAACGCAAAACTAAAAAAACCCCCAACAACCGCAGGAACCAAGCCCAGCAAATAGACATGCTAACTATAAACTATTGACTCCTTGAGAAATATGCCAAAGTTCCAAAGATTGGTCATTTAGTTGCATCAATGATTCAAATAAATAAATAAATAAAACAGAAAAGAGAAGAACAAACAATCTATGGAAGAGTATAAAAGAGAAGAAAAAGAATCTGTCCAATACCAGAACAATCTCATAGACAAAACATTCGGCTCCATGTTTCATCCAGTTATGTCAGATCAGCAATTAATGCAGCAATCTCTTCATCAATATCAAAGGGGACCGGACAATAGTGAAGGGCCTCCCGTAGATCTCTCTCTCCAATTCTTTCTACACAACACATTCATAATAGGAAAAAAATGAAATCAAGAGGTAACAAATCAACCTTGCCTAAAATTATTATAAAACCCCATAACTATCTGTAACACACAGCCCATACATATCACTGAATTAATTTTTCAGCCAAAATAAATTAATCATCAGGCCGACTCTTAGGTCTTTCAAAAACACACAAAAAAAAAAAAAAAAAAAAAACTATTAAATCGATACTATCTCCACTATGAAATCCATCGATATTTACAATATTTTCTTACAAAACCTGTACAATTTGAAATCCCTAAATCGATAGAAAACCTAATTGAAGACATATAATTAAAACATAACTTTGAGGCTCTATTCCATTTAAACTAGTTTCAATCTAAATTTTAACCCATATCAATCAAATAAAATTGAAACTTGAAAAAGATCAGATTAGAATTCTTCATACCTGAAAAATCGTCCAACATCAGAAACGGAAAAGGATCCAAATTCTTCAAGTTAGTCCTGAAAATCAAATGCCCAGAAAGGGGGCCAAAAAATAATCAATGCCCAGATGATAAAAACTCAAGAACAAAATAACCATGAATCAAAATTGACATTAGCCAAAGGAGTTGTGGTTGAGAAAAGAAGGAGGGAGCTGCATTGAATGAGAGAGTTAAAGAAGAAGAAGGAGATGGGAGTGAGTTTGAAATAGAGAGAGTTTGATCGAGGGTTTTGTTAGGGCTGAGTTTGCGTTTGAGAGAGAGTTTTGAAATACCTGTGGCTGATTTCTGCGTTTAGGCTTCTCTTGTAGTTGGGTTTTAATAAAAATCGGGTTTGTAATTTGTATTTGATGGGGGGAAAAAAAGATTTATTATCATTTTGGGTTTGTAATTTGTATTTGATGGAAAAAAAAATATTTATTATTATTTATATAAGTATTGCTGACGTGAAAAATTGTGGGAGTTTCAAAAGTTTCGGTTTTATATATATATATAGATAATTATTATTATTATTATTATTATAGAACTAATTTATATATATTAACAATAACCCAAAATAAGTCGACACTGTAATATTCTATAGAAAATGTTGAGGACACAATTTTTTAGTGTTGTGGCGTTGTGGGATTTTTAGTATCCTTAGCATTGCCCATATTCTATTCTAATAGAAAACCGAAATGTGCATCAAAACGGCATTTATAACTTTAAAATGAAACTTCTTAAAAGGTACATGTTATATAAATGACTTACTTATTTAAAAAGAAAAAAAAATACTAATTGTGTTACATTTTTTTTTTTTTTTTGGAGAGGAAAATGTGTTACATTTAGTATTAATATTATTATTATTTCATCTTTCACATGTATTTTCCGTTGGTTTCTAACTATCTGCCATTAGCCTTATTAAAATAATTGGTATGAATTTGTTTCTAAAACAAAAATTGCTATGGAACAGACAATAAAGAACAAAAATTAATGCTAAGGCAACTAGATTTTGCTAATAAATCATTACTCACAAAAAATTAAAAATAATAATTCAAAGGTTTATGTATTATGTTTTCTTTTTAAGCCTACTTATTATATTTATTGTCCCACGATTATAAATTATAAAGAAAATATACTATAAAAAATGCAATTATCTATGAATATATGTTTTAATTTGTAAGTCATTTTATTATGTCAATTTTTTTTCTTTTTTTTCTTTTAGTTATACAATGCTATTCTGATTTGTTTCTAGAAAAATGTTATTTATGGCTATAACTTATTTTAGAATGAATGCAATGTCTATTGGATAGTTTATCAATAATTTTCAAATGGCATCTTACATTGTATTATTAATGTCATCTCCTATTTACGGAAAATTCTTAGGTAGTCCCGGAGTATAGTGAAATGATGCTCCCTCCTCTTACATTCATGGTGGACCCCACCATTAATTTAATGAGCGGACCCTACCATGAATGTGAGAGGAGGGAGCACTATTCTCCATGCTCCGGGAGTACCTAAGAATTACTCCCTATTTACAAGAATTTCATACATTTATGCTAAATATTCCTTTTTTTTAGTTATTATTATGCTAACTATTTCAACTTAAATATAATGATATTCTCTTCTAAACTCATTCTATATTTTTCCCGTGCATTGCATGGGTTTAGTGACTAGTAATAACTAATAGTACTTTTTGTTGACTAGTCCTCATTGCGCTATATGGCTATATAAATTAATGCCACATCTACGTTTAAAAACACAAAAAAATGCGTCTGTTCAAGCAAACTGTTTAAGAACTATTTTTGCAACTATTGGTGTTCAACTGCACTGTTCCACTTGGTAGCTATTAATTTTGCACAGTTACTGATACATTTCACGTTATATTTCTTTAGAAAAAAAAAAAAAAAAACAAAAACAAAAACAAAAAACAAAAAAAAAAACAAACAAAAAAAACAAACAAAAAAAAAAAAAACAAACAAACAAAACAAAACAAAACAAAACAAAACAACAAAAAAACAACAACAACAACAACTTCAGTTCATTTTTCACCCCCTTCTCTATACAGGAAAGTTTTGGGTTTTAACGCAATTTTTCATCTTAGTGTTTCAATTCAAGTTATTGAGTCATATTTTATTCTTTGAAGCAAATTTTGATTCTCTCTAATTCTCTCTTACTAGACTAACTTTTTTAAGATCATTGAGCGAAGCCAGGGGGTGCAAGCATAGAAAGAGGTTTTTGTCCTTTGAAATTATTATTACTTCTTAATTTATGAAGAGAACTTTGCAATGGGTCTATCAAGTTGTAATCAAAGAGATTTTATGTTTTTGCGTAGAGTTTCTGCATTTTGTGATTTCATTTTGCAATTACATTGTATTTGCGTTTGCGTTTAATGAACGTGTTTTGATCGTTTGTTTTAAAAGTCTGGGTTTCAATCTATTTTGTAATTAGCAAAAATTGTCAACATATTGTGGGTTGCGTTAATTGTGCATATTTGGGTTTTACGGTTGTGATAGTTCTACTAGTTTTGATTTGTTTGCCCATGTGGTTATTATTTCGGTGAATCAACATCGTTATTCATGACGTTTGTATTATTGTGCATACATTGTGGGTCTATTTACAAGTCACGTAATATGATTTTTTTTTTTACTCTATTTTCATTTGATTGTGTTTATATAATATGCATTTGATTTTTTATGATTTTGCTTTATCAAATGCAGTTTTAGTTTTGCTAAGAATTTGAGATGGCGACAAAATTGTCAATTTTATATGATTTAGTGGAATGGGTGTTGGATCTGGTGTAGGGGTTGGATCAAATAGACAAAGCCGCTAAGACCTAAATGTTATGGTTTGTGCCATTCTAACTTGCATCTTTATTATTGTTGGTTTTTATTTACTTATTGTAATATATTAATTCATAATAAATAATGGAAACCAGTAGTCTTTGATAGTTCTTCATGCATGAGAAGAGAAGAAAGGCCAACCCTTCACCCTCAAAATTTTTGAAAAAATGCCCGAGCCAAACTGAAAAAATGGGGCTTTTGTAATGTTCTATAAACACAATTGTATTTATATATATATATATAATCTATTTATTGATTCTTTTGTAATACTTATTAAACCAAATGTAAGAACACATTATGATTATTGTAATATATTACTTCATAATATTTATATGTATCTCATTTTTAATGATCTTGTGTGTAAAATTTTGACAATTTCATCATAAGAAATGTTCAAACTACATTTTTCATCTTATATTGGAGATGATTTAGCTTTCAATAGTTGAATTTAGAGAAACTTTTAAACTTGAACATGTAAACATTTGATCTAAAACAATCTCATGTATCGCACGGATTAGCGACTAATAATAACTAATAGTTGAAATGTTTGACTTCTTGTTGACTGTGTTTCAATGCGCCACGTGGTTACAAAAATTAATGACACGTTTACTTTTAAAAACACTAAAACCTTGTGTCTTTTCATTTGGTATAATAAGAGAAACGTTTCAATATTTTCACTTTTTAGTACCGTTTTGTTTTGTCGCCTACAATAAATAAAAAGATGAAATGTTTTGTCTCTCGGGTAGTAGTTACAAAATATCAAACAAACACTTATTTTTGGCTCCTGGTAGTTAAAATTTTTGCACCTTTCATATTCCTTCCCCAAAAAAATACACTTCTTTCTTTTCTCTTTTTTTTCCTATACACTTCTCTCTCTCCCTCTCTCTGATAATTTATTTTTTTGCACTATGATACAATTTCTACATACAAGTTTTCCTCTATTTGCTGAAAATACTCAAGACTCTCCAATGGGATCTGACGACTATCTACAGAATTGGAATAATGTAAGTTGCATGTTTCACTTTTCCTTTTGGTGAAAAACAAGAAAAATAAAAATTAAATAAAGGTTTCTTTTTGTTGTTGCTGTCCTAATTTTCCTAATTCATTTGTAGAACCAAGTGCAGGAATGGTGGACACAACAAGCACGGTTGTGGCCATGTCAACTAAGTTTATCATGATCTGAATTTTTTCTAACCGCTGGTATTTTTTTTTGGTTAATTTGGAATTCTGTTATTAAATTTCTTAAATTCGAGTCCCAATTGAATCACATAACTTCACGTTTAGGATTATTGTCTCCTCTGAATATCAAAGACTGCCACTCCTATAAGAGTCTATCCTCTATTTTGTCTCTCTCTGATTTCTTCTTCTACTTTTTTAATTGAATTTGATCGGTTTGATGTAGATTGTTATTTTAGAATTTCTAGTGATATATATGGGCCCTGAAGCCACATGGTAGATAAAGATGCAGGCTGCAGCCAAGTTATTTTCGAATAATTGTAGCAATTTATCCTTATCAAGTAGCAGTAGTTTTTTTGATAGGGTCAAGTAGCAGTAGTTTGATTTGAATTAAACACATTCTATTTTGTAGAAGAGATTAGGTGATTACGTTGGTTGTCATTACTCATTAGGATGTTGTTTGATTTCTCAATTTAATGTATAGTAAGCCTTATCAATTAATATATTCACTTTTGACATTTGTTATATTTAATAGATCACAAAATTACAAAAAAAGATTGGTTACATTTTTTGGGTCTTCACTGTAAATCAACAGAATTAATAATTTTCTGTTCTAATTTTGTTTCAAGCCCTTTTATTTTGTTATGGTTTTTAGAATTTTAATTTTGATGTCTTTTGTTCTGTAATGAATGTGTTGTTCATTCTATTATGCATGTTTAATTTTTGGTTTTTTTGGTTGGTTCTGTTACGGTTCCATGGTAGGATTTGAGTTTTGTTGTAATTTGGTTTTGTTATGGTTTTATGTGTTGTTAAATCCATAAATCAGACTCATAAGACATTAGTTATGTGCCTTTTGATTTGCAATGATCATTGCCTAATTCAACCAAGTGAAATAGAGTTGGCACTTAATTTTTTACTATGGAGAATTTCGGACTTACAGTCATCTTTTTCTATATCTCACAAATGCCATATTTTTCTTTGAAGTGGCCTTGATAAAAGAAAGTTAGTTGTTGTATATGATGCTGAGTGCCACACATATTATCAGGTTAGAAATGTTTCCTTCCTATTTCAGTTTTGCATTTATATACTTTAATTTTTCACTCATTTTTTTCATAATCTTCACTTGATTATCGATGGGCATCAGTGTAAAAATTTCTTATTTAGCAACTTATTAGAGAACCACCCTCACAAGCTGATTATTTGTCTCATTCCATATTTCCTACATGGATATGTCCATGTAGTGACTTACTTTTTTTTTTTTGAAAGGATGTAGTGACTTACTAAGGTTAGTTCTACCCTATTCTTAATTTACTTTATTTGTACTTCTAATATAATTTATAAGGTTTTGAGTATTGATTGGTCAACTTAACATGTAAAATTTAAATGTGAAAATGTTAAGAAATTGCGACTTGAAAGTGATTGATGTGAACATTTCAATGTTTGAATGGTTATTGATATTCAATTCAATATTGCATTAGGTTGAGACTTGATAGTTAGATGATAATGCCATGTCAAGTAAACGAATGCTCCATTGCATGTATTAGGTTTGTGAGCATGAAAGACACATATTAATTAATAGTTATGCTATGCACAATTCGTTTGATGTTTTCCTACCGTGGGAATGAGCTATTAGTTTACCTACCTATCAACAACAAAAAAAAAAGATCTATCAACTATTAGTAACTATGTGGAAGTGTGGCATGCATTATGCAAATTAGTAAGACATGTTATTTGAATAATGTTAGTCTCATTTGTATAACCTATTTGTTTTTGGTTTTGCATAGTAAGAGCACACAATTACAAAGGCCTAACCTATACATACACTCCAAAAGGACTACCTTAACTATCAGATGTAGGGCGATTTAGGTTGCTTAGATTTTTCTTCTCCAAAAAAAAAAAAAAAAACAAGGGTGTTTAGATTTTGGGCAAATGTTATTTTCATTTACTCAAAATAATTGGTTGAAACTTTTTCAATTAAAATTGTTCACATGCAAGTTTTAAAGAAAAGAGATGAGCTCTAGAAGGAGGATGCTTAGGTAAAGTTTGCTAGGTGGATGACCCTTATAGCATAATAATGTTTTGGGTCTAACTATAGTAGATAGCATGTTTGATCCTAAGGAGTCACTATTATTAGACCTTACCAGTATCAAATTGGTCTATTCAACTTTTGGGTCATTTTTTTAATGGCCTTTCTAAGCATTTGGATTCATTTATATTGATTCATCTTTAATGCAATCACACATTTGTTTTATCTCTATTACTATAAATATATGTGATTTAAATTAAAATATCCCCGTGCATCGCATGGGTTAGCGACTACTCTCTCTCTCTCTCTCTCTCTCTCTATATATATATATATATAATCGAAGTCTTGACTTTTTGTTGACCTCTTTAGAGCTTGCCACATCATCATTATTTATTTTAAACAAAATTATTTATTTTAAAACAAAATTATTTAACTTTTTTTTAATTAACAATATCAATGTCAACTCGAGGAGGACTAATCTTTGACATTAACAGTCAAAGTCCAAACTTAATAAGGAGTGAAACTCTATCTTTCTAACAAGTCCAACTTAAACTCAAACTTTTCTTTAAATTTGTGAAGTTAATCATGAACACTATAAAAGCAATGCAAACCCCAATATTTTTTTTAAACCCAAATCTAAAATCAACGCAAAATCACGCATCTGCAGCAATCTTCAAAGTAACGTAACTTTTCCTTTTATATCACGCATCTGCAATCAGTTCTACCCATCTGTGACTCTATTCTCAATTTCTTCCTCTTTCTGCGTTCCAACTTCAAACTCACTAATCACTATGTTAAAGTTAAGTTTGATTTACTATTCTTTTTCTCCCTTTTCTTTACTCATTAGCCGTTTTTGAAGTAGACAACTGGTCTGCATTGCTCCAATTTCCAAGAGAACGTGCACCATGCGTGTGGTTAAAATTTGATGTTTTCATCAATTGAAGTGATGGCCAAGTATGACTCCTCTTTCTTCTTTATTTCTTATTAAAATAATATATATTATACTACATAACATTATAATATATATAAAACTATTATACATCATATAATATATATATATATATATAATAGAAATATAACATGATTTTTTGGGCTAAGCAAAACAATTGATCATTATTATTTTAAAAAACTAATTGATTATTTGATTAGATTTTTCATATATTGAGATTTGTCTACTTTTTAGCAAATCTTTAATTAATTAATTATTATTTTTTTATTTCTTTTTCATGTATGAATAATTTGGTATCCCCTTCTTTGTCACCCCATTATTTTTTTCTCCTCTATTTTTGTAAAATTGTGATTTACAACTATGTTTTATGTTAACTTTATTCCATGACAAAAAGTGTTGTAATTGCTTTAATTTATTTCCTTGTATTTTATGGGATTTTATTATATTGGGTTTAGTATTAAGTTGGTGAAGACTTAAGTTTAAAATGAAGAATCAGTGGATTTCGCGAGTGTCTCGCTTGAAGATAACCCGCGAAAGAGTCATGTGAGAAGTACATGCTGGAAGTTGAAGAGTCATGCCAGGCTGTCGTTTTCGCGAGTATCTCGCGGGTAAGGCCTTCCCGCGAGATAGTCGCGAAACATTCTGCCTAAAGGCTTTTTAAGTAAGACTTTCATACTCTTCACCCATACTATATATACCCTCATTACCCACAAATGTAATTGAGGCCATTTAGAGAGAAAAACTCTAGATAGGTTTTCTACAACACACATCCATCTTTTAGAGAGAGAGCTACTCATCCTTAGTGAGAAATCATTGTAATCTCTTCTCCATCCCTCTCCTATTATCCCTTGAGATGAGATTTGTACTCAAACACAACCCACACATTTTCAGTGTGTAGAGAGTGTTTTGGAACTTGGGAAGTTTTGGGGAATTACCAAAAAAAACCGGTGAGGCTTGGTTGATGCTATGGGCTATAGTGGGATCCGGTAAGTTAGAGAAGACAAAAGTTTGGCGTAACCTTGTTGGAGCAAGAAGCTTGGAGGGCTTAGGTGCACTGGGTGGATTAGGCTTGGAGGATCTTCTGCTATTCGTGTATCCTAACTACATTCTCTAGTGGATCATTGACGGATGCAATCGGGCGTATTGCGGGATCTGAAGAGATAGACAAGACACGGTTCCGAGAAGTCTTGTTGGAGTAGGAGCTTGGAGGGCTTAGGTACATTGAGTAGATTAGGCTTGGAGGGTCTCTTGCTATTCGTGTATCCCAACTTATTGTCTAGTGGATCGATTTACCGCTTGGAGAGCGGTGGAGAGGTTTTTCACCGAATTCTTCGGTTTCCTCTTCGATAACACATCACTGTGTTATCTTATGTTTGCATCTCTCTTTCCTTACTCTTGTGCTTTACTTTTATTGTTTGTTGTTCATATTTATGCACTAGAGTAGTATCGGTTGATTGCGTTTCATTTACTCTTATTTCCGCACTTAGATAAGTTAGAGTAAAAGCAATCTAGCCGTAATTTTTAATTGGGGGTCTAAATAGCTCTTGTGTTTTTTAACACATTTTCGAGCTTTCAATTGGTATCAGATTGGGTACACTTGTTGTGGTTTAAATACCTAAGTGTGATCCTTGACCCCGTGTGTGTTTTGCCATGGATAGTGCTTTGTATGCCTCTATGCATGTTTTGGATGTTGATGAATGTAACATATTACGTGTTTGTGAAAATGCCTCTATGAGTGATAATCCTCATGATTGTGATGCTATGTTACATGAATCCTTGGGTGTTGTTGATATTCCTAACATTAAACTCTTGAAGAAAAATGCTAAGAAGTTTCATAAGGATTTGAGCAAGTTATTTGGTGAAAATGATGATTTGATTGCTAAACTCAATGAATCCAACAAATTGGTTGAAAAATATAAAAAAACTTGCTGAAATTTCTCTTGAAAAACTGAAAGAGTTTGAATGTTTGAATATGGACTTAGATGCTAAACTTGTTTTGTCTAACAAACTTGTTGATGATCTTAAATGTGAAAATGAATCTCTTAAGATGCATGTCAAGTGTTTGATTGCTGAACCTGTTGCTAAAAAGAAAGATAATATATGTTGCAATCATGTTGTGGTACCTGATTTTGTCCCTATTGTGAGTTCTACCTCAAAAGACATATCGGTGTACATTCCTCCATATAAAAGAAACCAAAAAGTGGAGAGAAATGCTCTTAAGCCTAAGCCTCTGTTTAGGTCCCATCCTAGGGAATTGAGTGGATCTAAGTTTGTTCCTACTTGCCACCATTGTGGTGTGATCGGTCACATAAGACCCCAATACCCCAAGTTAAAGAGAGAACAAACCCATGTTGCTAAATCCCTTCCTAAAAGGCCTAGTGGACCTAAACACATTGTTTGTCACCATTGTGGTGCCCTTGGTCATCTTAGACCTCATTGCTCTAAGTTTCAAGCTCTTAAAAGAATAAAAAGAAAAGAGAAACTTGAGCTTCTTGGAAGTTGTGCTTTGCAAGCTAAACCAGATTTGATGGAAAATGGTAAGTTGTTGAAGAAAGTTTTTAATGTTCTTACCTCCTTGTCTATGTGCATCTCTGGTTCTCATTCTTTCAACCCTCGTCTCACTTCTCATGAGACACTCATTCCAAACAATCATTCCGTTTGGATGAGGAAGGGTTCTTATGGTTGAGCTTTTACTCTTTTGGTCCTTGATCTAATTCTTTCGATTTTTGTAGGACCCTTCATGCATTAGATGCTTCATTGTCATGCATTTGTGCATCTTGCATTTATTTGTATGCATTGCTTTTGTTTTTTATTTTACTTTTATATTTTAGTTTTGTGTGAGTAAAAAAAAAAAAAAAAATCCAAAACCACATAAAAAGTGAAAAATTCAAAAAGTTTGATCGTATATGTTTGAGCACATATCTCATGTGAGTTTGGCCTAGTACCTTCGTACTAATGGCGTAGTGCATTTACGAGCCTAGCTTGTTCTGTATGCATATAAATATTTATGGGAGAAATCTTGAAATCTATATGTGATTGTTGTAAATAGATCTTCAAGCTTGTCATGAATGATTGGTCAATAGTCTTGATGGTCTTGATACTTGCATAGACTTGTGCCTATATCTCTTCCCACTTTATTTTTATGTTTTTGCAATAGAGCTCACCTAATGTAAATCTCAAAATGAAAAGAGATAATGAGCTGCAAAAGCCTGTCGCACTTACTAGTATTTGACTAGGAAAAAAAGAAAGCGACTCTTGTATTGAAATTGTATGGTACTCAAAAAGCCAAAGGCTAACTCTACATGTTGAAATATCAAAATTTCAAGCACCGATCTCAAAAAGAGATGTTGTATCCAAAAAGGATCAAATGTTATGATTTGTGCAGAAGCCAAATGAAAAGCTTCTAAGATTTGTAATCATTTTTCATGTGGGAGGTCATATATGCTCATTTCTATAATTGAGATTGTCCACTTGACTTAGTACTAGTTGTGTATGACTTGGTTGAATTGATCATTAAAACTTCACTCTAGACTAAGGACTATTCTATATTTGATACTCACACACAACACACAAGTTTATTGTTCAATGAATACTTATTTCATTTGTGTGATTGTACATGATCAAATGTGATGTGTGTGTGCTCAACCATATGTGGATCAAATCAAAAAGATTTTTGTTCTTTTTGTTTGCTTTTGGATGTGATTTGTACTACCCATGTTTTTCAAAGTTTTTCAAGTTGTTTTTGTGTGAAAAAACATGTTTTCTGAGTGTTTTCGTGACTTATTTCATGTGTAAGTTCAGTCACGAGTTACAGGGTCCAATTCTCAAGTTTTTTTAGTTTTGGACAGAAAGTTTTGCGACTGTTTCGCGAGTAAATCTTACCAGCGAGATTTCGTGGGTATGTAACCAGCAAAACTTCCCACGAAAATTTCCAGATCAGCTTTTAAAGGGCATTTCATGGGACATTTGTTCTAAACGTCTACCATCTTTTTTCAAACCCCTGTTTTAATGTTTCTACATCAAAACCCAACTAAATTCAAGTGTTTTTCATTTCATTAACATCTCTAAGGTAATTTTTAACACTTTTCATTGATTTTGATCCTTAGATTATGTTTTTGAGGGTTTTATGTTCATAGTTGAGATTTTCTCAAATGGGAGTTGGAAAACTTAATTTTTGTCAATCTTTTTGATTGGGCTTTGTTTTAAATGATGATTTGCTTTGGTTGTTGGCCCCTTGTGGCAAAAATAACATGTATTTAGGCAAGATTTTCATAAATTCTTGCATTGTTTAACATACATGTGTAGTGTGTGCACTCTAAGTGTTTGATAAAATGCCCAAATGGCATTTTCTCATTGTTTTGGACTCCGATGAGTACCAAACTTTGGGGATCACCATAATTATTAATGTTTATCATGTTTTGATCATTGGTAGTGTGTTTTATACACTTTGCCCCGTGAGTGCTTATTCATGCATTGGTCATGCATCTCACATGCACACTAGATGCACCTTTGCTGCACACACTTGATCACTTGACATGTTTTTACATTTACTCATGTAAGATTAAGTCTTTTTAGACTTTTTAGCACATATAACATGGTCTTGTGTATATGTCATGCCTAGGTCCATATCATGTTCTATCATTCTTAGCATGTCATGTTTACTTTATGCTTTGTAGCATTGTGTCTTTAAGATGTTTTATCTTTTGTTTGAGCTTCATTTTCTCATTCATCTTGCACCCTTCATGCATCATACCCTTGCTCACATCTTCTTTTCTTTCCCTCCTTCCTCTTGATTGATTTGTCTATTCGTGACAAAAAGGGGGAGTGTATACCGGAGAGTATACCGATTTGTATCGTCATTTCTATATGACTCATGTGCACACTCTTAGGAGGAGTAATTCTACCTCGTGCACATTCGTAGGGGGAGAAAGTCATAGGGGAGATGTATATACCAAGAAGGAGAAGACATTCTTTTTTTAGAAAACCTTGTTTTACTTTATACTTGTTTTCTCGTTGCTTTATGGTGCTTTGAGTTATATTTAGTATCATCTATGCTTTACTGCTCTCATCGCATCATGCACTTGTGCCCTAGTAGGATCTTGTTCCTAGATGCATATACTTCATGTATTTTGCATTGGTTGTGTGTTGGACATGCTTTTATCTTTATACCATTGTGCTTTATTGGTTGCATGTTTGGATGATCATTTGCTTTGCTATATGATCATTGTGGTCATTTGCTATATGATCATTGTGGTCATTTCCATATGACTGTCATGTGTTTGATCAAGTTGCTCATATGTTTCACAACATGTTTACTTGATCGCTATTTACTTGTTATATTATACTTGTCCTTTTTATCACTTAATTTACCTTGAGGGTCTAATGTATTTTGTGCAAGTGTTTCAGGCTACAAGTATATATGTTCCAAGTGTTACACAGCTTCTAGATTTAGGTGTGAGTGAGTTTTGCCATTGTTCTCAAACTCATGTTTTAGTCTGGAGTTTGTTATAGGGTGTTTTGTCACGGAATAGCCAAAGTGGGAGATTGTAAAGTTGTGATTTACAACTATGTTTTATGTTAGTTTTATTCCATGACAAAAAGTGTTGTAATTGTTTTAAGTTATTTCCTTGTATTTTATGAGATTTTATTGTATTAGGTTTAATATTAAGTTGGTGAAGACTCAAGTTTAAAATGAAGAATCAGTGGATTTCGCGAGTGTCTCGCTAGAAGCTAACCCGCAAAAGAGCCATGTGAGAAGCACATGTTGGAAGCTGAAGAGTAATGCCACGCTGTCATTTTCGCGAGTGTCTCGCGGGTAAGGCCTTCTTGCGAGATAGTCGCGAAACATTCTACCTAGAGGATTTTTAAGTGAGACTTTCATACCCTTCACCCATACTATATATACCCTCATTACCCACAAATGTAATTGAGGCCATTTAGAGAGAAAAACCCTAGATAGGTTTTCTACAACACACACCCATCTTTTAGAGAGAGAGCTACTCATCCTTAGTGAGAAATCATTGTAGCCTCTTCTCCATCCCTCTCCTATTGTCATACCTTGAGAGTAGATTTGTACCCAAACACAACCCACACTTTTTCAGTGTGTAGAGAGTGTTTTGGAGCTTGGGAAGTTTTGGGGAATTACCAAAAGAAGTCAGTGAGGCTTGGTTGATGCTATGGGCTATAGCGGGATCCGGTAAGCTAGAGAAGACAAAGGTTCGGCGTAACCTCATTGGAGCAAGAAGCTTGGAGGGCTTAGGTGCACTGGGTGGATTAGACTTGGAGGGTCTTCTGCTATTCGTGTATCCCAACTACATTCTTTAGTGGATCATTGACGGATGCAATCGGGCGTATTGCAGGATCCGGAGAGCTAGACAAGATACGGTTTCGAGAAGTCTTGTTGGAGGCTTGGAGGGCTTAGGTACATTGGGTAGATTAGGCTTGGAGGGTCTCTTGCTATTCGTGTATCCTAACTTATTGTCTAGTGGATCGATTTACCGCTTGGAGGGCGGTGGAGAGGTTTTTCACCGAGTTCTTCGGTTTCCTCTTCGATAACACATCGCCGTGTTATCTTGTGTTTGCATCTATCTTCCCTTACTCTTATGCTTTACTTTTATTGTTTGTTGTTCATGTTTATGCACTAGAGTAGTATCAGTTGATTGCGTTTCATTTACTCTTGTTTCCGCACTTAGATAAGTTAGAGTAAAAGCAATCTAGCCGTAATTTTTAATTGGGGGTCTAAATAGCTTTTGTGTTTTTTAACACATTTTCGAGCTTTCAATTTTGTAAAAAAAATTAAAAAAAATTATTTTATGGTTTTTCATGTATTTTTAAAAAAGTGATTTTCGTACATGAACCACTAAACCCTACGCCTGTGACTGTATATGATTTTTTTTCATCGTTTAAAGTTTAGACTCGTTAAAATTTAAAACTTATTGCTTTATGGGTTCGTGTACTTTTTTTTCTTTTTCTTATATTTCTTTTTTGAATAGTCATATATTTTTTGAATTATTTCAATAACTTATTCTTTAATTATATATCTTTTTTGGCATTTTGGAAGTTTTAACATCTGAATTTATGTTAGTTTTTGGAATATTTGAAGCTAATCAATTTTTCTTTTATATTTCTCTATTGTGTAATTATATACATTTTGTTCTGTTTCAAAATTTTCAAAAATTTATAGGAAGTAAATCTTATGATTCTTTAATATTTTTCAGCCTTTCAAAAATTTTAACATCTGAATTATTCTTTTGATGGTAACACATCTTTCTCTTATATTTCTTTGTTGTGTAGTCACACACACACACACACACACACACACACACACACACACATATGTTTATATATAAATATATATATATATATATTATCTATAATTTGTAGACTCTGAATCTTTGGATTCCTTTCAATAGTTATAACCATGGATTATTCTTTTGAATGTAACTCATCTTTCTCTTATATTTCTCTATTGTTTAGTCATATATATTTTGTTTTGTTTCAATAATTTCTAAGCAGTGAATCATCTGATTCTTTAATATTTTTTGGTCTTTCAAAAATTTTAATATCTGAAATTTCGTCCTTGAAAATAACAAAATCCATGCAAACATTAAAATAAAAGTTAATATTATATAATATTAAAAATTTACAAATTAGAATAGTATTCCTGAATACGAATTTACTTTATGTGAGTAAAATTTAGGATATTTTTTCTCTTAATATTTAAATGTGCATTTTTATATGGTATTTCTGAGTAGATAATGTAAATCCATGCAATATATTAAAATCTCTATATTATTTTTTCAATTTTTTATAAGCCATTGCATGTTCAAGCAATGGTTTCTTCATCAAATTGTAACATAAATTGAAGTCATACAAGAGCAAATCATGCAACGGTGTAGTTTTTTAATCAATTTAAGATTTTGTAAAGTTGTGATTTACAACTATGTTTTATGTTGGCTTTATTCCATGACAAAAAGTGTTGTAATTGCTTTAATTTTGTTTCTTGTATTTTGTGGGATTTTATTGTATTGGGTTTTGTATTAAGTTGGTGAAGACTTAAGCTTAATTGAAGAATCAGTGGATTTCGTGAGAAGCTCGCGAGAAGCTAACCCGCGAAAGAGCCACGTGAGGAGCACATGACTGGAAGTTGAATAGTCGTGCTAGGCTGTCGTTTTCGCGAGGTACTTGCGGGTAAGGCCTTCCCGCAAGGTACTCGCGAAACATTCTGCCTGTATGATTTTTAAGTGAGATTTTCATACCCTTCACCCATACTATATATACCCTCATTACCCACAAATGTATGAGAGGCCATTCAGAGAGAAAAACCCTAGATAGGTTTTCTACAACACACACACCCATCTTTTAGAGAGAGAGCTACTCATCCTTAGTGAGAAATCATTGTAGCCTCTTCTTCTTCCCTCTCCCATTATCATACTTTGAGAGGAGATTTGTACCCAAACACAACCCACACATTTTCAGAGTGTAGTGAGTGTTTTTAGTGTTGTTGGGAAGCATTGGAAGATGTTAAGGATGGCGGATGCAACATGGAGTTTGTTGCGGGATCTGGAAAGCTAGACAAGACACGGTTCTGAGAAGCCTTGTTGGAGTAGGAGCTTGGAGGGCTTAGGTACATCGGGTAGATTAGGCTTGGAGGGTCTCTTGCTAACCCATGTATCCCAACTGATTGTCTAGTGGATCGATTATCGCTTGGAGGGCGGCGGAGAGGTTTTTCGCTGAGTTCTTCGGTTTCCTCTTCGATAACACATCGACGTGTTATCTTGTGTTTGCATTCTCTCTTCCCTTACTCTTGTGCTTTACTTTTATTGTTTGTTGTTCCTGTTTATGCACTAGAGTAGTATGATGTTGATTGCGCTTCCTTTACTCTTGTTCCGCACTTAGATAAGTTAGAGTAAAAGCAATCTAGCCGTTATTTTTAATTGGGGGTCTAAACAAGCTCTTGTATTTTCACACAATTTAGAGCTTTCAGATTTTATAAAATTATTTTAGTCTACTTTACAAATAGGACAGTTCCCATGCATAGCACGGGTTAGTGACTAGTTATATATTAATAGCCAAAGCTGAAAGAAAATCCAATTAGATTTCAAATTGGAATTCAATTAGAGTCTAATTTTATGCCACGTGTCTCATCTAATCTAAATTTTAAATTTTTGTGACAAGTAAGTTAATTCAGTGTAAAAATTGGATTTTAATTATAGTTTAATTTTGTGTCACGTGTCCCATCTAATCTAATTTTTTAAATTTTTGTGCCAAATGAGTAATTTAGTGTAGAAAACGAGGAGTTCAATATAAATAAACAAAAAAAAAAAACCTAATTATATAACTAAAAACAATTCAAATTTATAAACCATTTATGTAATATACCATGAGGTCCATGACTATATATAGTCCATTACTAACTAGGTTATATATATTAAACCAAAGTTTAGAGAAAATTAAATTAAAATCAAAATTGGATTTTGTTTTTGTTAGCTTTCCATACAAATAATGAACATATTGTTTTTGTTAGAGAAAATTAAATTAAAACCAAAGTTTGCCGTTATTTTTTCTCTGAAATAATGAACATATTTTTTATACAGGTTCTATTTAGATATTTTTTTATGCGAAGATATTGAACATAACAAATTGTAATTTAGCTGAACGATCCCATGCACCCATCCTCATTCAATTTAGAAGATACTATTTGACCAATTTATTATTTTTATTTTCTGTTGTATTTATTAGAATTTCACAAACAATAATTGTGAATTGATATTGTATATGTAGTATCCAATAGTAATTTTTAAAATTATATACATAATAGCAATGTAATGAGAAACTTGGGATAACCAATATCATGAAAATTGTAAGAAATAACTATTTTAGTACCTCCAAATTCAGACTATATCCTATATGTTTAATAACCCAAGCTAACATCAATAGCACCACTACAATTCATCATTCTCGTGCTTAAGCACGAGTTAGATACTAGTTAGTTCTAATGTAAATTCATTACTGAAATTACTTTATTACTCATCAATAACACTCATAACAAATTAATACCTAAGATTTAATATAAAATTGTTATGAATGAAGCGTTTCACTTCGAAAATAGGAAAATTAATTAAAAAATTGTACTTTTAAATTGAAACTGGTATGACAATTTCTCTATAAAAAAAAAAAAAAAAAAAAGAAAAAAAAAGAAAAAAAAAGAGGCTTGACCACATATTATTAAATTCTACCTTAATGAACTATGGTGCACAACCTTTAGGGAAAGAAGGGCCTTGAAAGCTATTGGAACTGCAAGTGGGTGTTCTACTAGTGTGGGATAAATGTGGGCTGTGAGACGTAATTGCTTTATGGGGGACCTTTCCTACTAATTTAGGATAGACATGGTGTGGAGGAGAAATTCCAATGTGCATATAATGGTGTCAATTTGCAAATGATGATATAGAGAGGGTTGGCCTGTAGGAGGGAGGAGTTGAAGATAGCTAGAAGGTGATGGGATGCAGCACAGTTCTTGGGGGAGAATTAATGTAGTGAGATTTCCCAAAGTGAGACAAAACTGTCACAGCTTGTGACAAGCAAGGTTTAATTTCATAGATTTCATAAATAAACTTGAGCAGTTGGACTTTCCATCAGGAGGGGTTTCTTGTACAAGGGGTAATAGTTAGGAGCAGCTGATTCTTTCGCGTATTGACTGCTTTTAGCCTAGTTGCCATGGGAGGAGCATTATCAAGGTGTAATTCAAAGACTACTTCCAGAACCAATGTCAGATCACCCACATATTTTACTGGGTTGTGGGAAATAAGGGTGAAACTAATGCAACCATGGAGGTTTAATTTGTTACTATTTCTCAAATTCATCTATTCAAGATTTATTTATGGGTCCATGTGTGAAGTCGAATTGAAGTACAAGTTCTCTGGTTTTAAAGGTTTAGTTATGTGTGTTAGGGTTGAAATAATTTTATTTTAATTTTTTAATTTGGGTTTTCTTAATAAGTTATGGTTCAATTTTGAATTTAGGGGCAAAATTGTATTTTTTGTAATCCCTGCAAATTAAGGGTATTTTGATAGTTAAGTTGAGTTTAGAATTTCTAGGAGATCCTAAGCATCTTATATCTTATTTTCTCAGTCTAATTTTGTCTTTTATTAGGTTTTTATTTTACTTGTCAAATGTGGAGTCCTAATACTACTAGTATTAAGAAAGAGTCCTTATATATAATTCTGTTCAATGTACTCAAAGATGGATATAGTTGTTTAATAAAAATATTGTGTTTTAAGCATTGAGGCATGTTGGCCTTCGTGTGATATTTACTTCATTTCTCTTCTCTATTTTCTTATTCTCTTTCTTGTAGTACTGTTTATGGGTACTATTTGTACAGCCCCTAACACCATAAAATTCTTTCTTTTCCTCCTTCCTTTCAACCCCAAATCAAGCCTTTTCTATTACCCTTCAAAACCGTAAATCCCATGTTCTTTCATTTACCAAATAGCCATAAAAATAATTCATCAGACCCCTTTTGATTCTTGTCAGAACCCCATAACACTTTCTTCAACAATTCTGAAACCTAAATCCACAAATTCTTCCAACTCTAAACCCACCACAAGCGCACAACGACAAATACAACTATTTTTTTTCCTACGTCAATTTTGTATGCCAAAATCCTGCCACAAGTTCGTCGCTGAAATCTATTCATTCCTTCATATATTCGATCCATATGTAGATATTTTTCCATTTGTAATTCTTTAGGCTAATTTGTGTCTATTTTCATGAGGCAGTCTTGTCTCAGTAAAATTATTTTTACCTATAAAAAAAAGGTTATTTGCTGAAATCTTCTTCTGCCAATTGTTAAACAAAATTTCTCATCCAAGATTTACTAGATCAAATCAAGATTGAGAATTGGAGAGCTTACAATCTTTCTTTGCTTTTCTATATTCCACTAATATTGGTCTGAATGGGGAAGATAGAATGGTGTGGTTGCCTGCCAGTAATGGTTCTTCCAAAGTTAAGTCATATTTTAAAGTTCTAACCGCCAAAGGATGTTGGTCTTTCCCCTGGAAAAGTATTTGGAAGGTGAAGCTCCTTCTAAGGTATCTTTTTTCACTTGGACAGTCGCAATGGGGAAGATTCTTACATTGGATAACCTGAGGAAGAGAAGTATGTGTTGTTAACTGGTGTTGTGAGTGTAAGAATAGTTGGGAATCAGTGGATCATCTACTCCTTCACTGTTCTTATGCATATAGTCTATGGACACTTGTGTTTAGCATGTTTGGTGTTTCTTGGTTATGCCTAAACGAGTGGTGGAATTGCTAGCTTGTTGGAACAGGGATGTTGGTTGGCATCGAACAGCAGTTATTTGGGGCTATTCCGTTGGGTATCATGTGGACTATTTGGAGAGAACAGAACCATTGAACTTTCGAGGGGGAGGAACGTTCCATACTTGAGTTGAAACCGTTCTTCTTACTTTCTTTGTTTGATTGGATGACTGCTATGAGTGGTCATTCTATTCCTTCCCTTTTGGAATTCTTAGATTTATGTAATTTTATTTAGTTTTTTGTTACCAGGGGAGCAGTTTTTTGTACTTCTTTTTATGTTTTTTAATAAAGTTTTATTTACCTATTAAAAAAAAAGGATAATGGTGACTAACGCAGAATTAGATTACAAGTTTAAGGTTTATTCTCTAGTGTACGAAGAAACATCGAAGAATACGTACTGATTGTGTGAAAGGGTGTCTTCAATATAAGCAAAGTTAGAAGATTTGTCTACTATGCAAGAAGCTTTGGATAAGCTGGTAGTTGCTATTTTGGTTAAATAACCTAATAGAAAATTAATATATCAAGAGCTTAGATATTCTAAGTTAGACCCAAGTTTATCCCCACCCTTGTTAGCAAACATTGCACCTTTTATCCATTCAAAATCTTATGGATATGGCCCTGCCAATTTGCTTTGCAGCAACCTTGAGTGTTAGTTCAATGCATCAAGGTGTTACATCAAAGAGCAAAATCCATTCTTGCAAGTTACACTTCCAATTTCAAGAATAGCTAAAAGATGCATTACTAGGATAATGGAGACTGCAAGGGAGCAAGTTGAGCATAAGGTTGATCATGGAAAAGTCAAGTTGACTTCATTCCAAATGAACTTACTGATATGGTGGGAAAGAAAAATTTGTTATCCTAAATGCTTTTAAAGGTGTTTGAAGAGTTGGTGCAACTTTCAAGTTCAAAGGTTCTTATACTTTCTGCACATCAAGAGGTTTGGTCTTGCTGATAAACCGTGAACCCTGTGGCTTCTTCTCCCCGGAATATGGCGCCATAGGGAGATCAAGTCACAAGTCTAGTAGATGGAACAAGGAAAAGGATCCAACGACTTCAAAAGAATTGAACGAGGAGCTGTATAAGGTGAAAATATCATGTACAGTTCTGTAGAGTGGCAGTAAGGGTGACTAATCTGTCAACTATCACTGTAAAACTCTAGGCGGATGTGTTTCTAACCGGGGGAAGAATTATGCAAAGATGGAAAATTAATTTTTTACCACTTCACAAATATTTCTAACCGGGGGAAGAATGATGTAGTGATGGAAAATGAACTTTTTACTACTTCACAAATTTGCCTATTGAAGATTTATTTTATGGGGTCCATGTGTTAAGTCAAATTGAAGTACAAGTTATGTGGTTTTAAAGGTTTAGGGCCCGTTTGGTACATGTGTTTAAATAACAGTTTTCAGTTTTTTTAGAAATACGTGTGGGTGAAAAAGTGTGTAGAAATACGTGTAATGTTATTTAAAAACTGAAAACATGTGTTTAAAATGGTGTACCAAACAGGGCCTTAGTTATGTATGTTTTAGGGATAAAATAGTTTTTTTTTTTTTTTTGTTAAATATGGTCAAATTTGAATTTATGGGCAATATTTTATTTTTGCAATCCCTGCGAAATTTTAAGTGTATTTTGGTAATTTAACTTTCCCAAAAAAAAAAAGGTGTTGGTAGTTTAGGAGTCTTAATACCATGGTTTTTAAAAACCGGACTGGACAGGCCGGTTTGACCAGGAATCAGACACTAATTTGGTCTGGTTGTTTTAGAAAACCACAAAAGTAAGTTTAACCGGAACTGGACGGTTTGACCAGAGGAACCGTGGATCAGGACAGTTCGACTGGTTTGGAGTGTTTTGCTTAAAACATCAAAATGCAGAAGCCATGACCATCGTTTGCCACTGATTTGAATGATGGGAGTGTAAGAAAAAGAAAAAAAGAAATTAGTTGAGGAGAGGGATTCAATGGAGACACCATCTGAGCAGGCACAAGTGTGCCGCCCAAGGCAATCAAGTCTAACAAAAGAGAGAAGAAGCAGATCTAAGTTGAGAGAGAAAGAAGAAATAAACTTTTAAGGCTTAGAAGAAGTGGGGGGATGACCGATGAGGTATCTGGCGAAAATAACAAAAAGATAGACAAGTGGGGTAGGTGGGGTATTTAATGGCTAGTTAATATATACACTTTTTTTTTCCTCTTGTGGAGGAAGATGGCTTAAGAATGGAAGAGAGGAGTAGAGACAAATTGAAGATTGAGTTAGAAAAAAAATTTCTTTTTTTGGAGGAAACTGGCTAAAGACAAAAATGTGGGGCAATATGCTTTAGAAAGGGGATGGGAATACAAAGTTCTTTCACAAGTTGGCAAATTCCCATGGCCATTTGAACATTATTGAGAATTTTGAAGTGGATGGAATATTGTTAGGGAAGAAAATGATGTCCAAGATGGCATCATTAACTGATATTAAGAGTTTGTACAAGCAATCAGTTGAATTGAGTTTGAAGGTTGATGGTATTGAGTAACATTAGGGGAAGATAAAGAGTGGCCTGAGAGATGGTTTGATAAAGAGGAAATTCTTGAAGTTGTAAAGCACATGCATTGGGATAAGGTATCCAGTCAGATACCTTCATTATTTCTTTCTATTAAAGTTTTTAGGGAGTGGTTAAAAAGAACATGCATTGGGATAAGGTATCCAGTCAGATACCTTCATTATTTCTTTCTATTAAAGTTTTTAGGGAGTGGTTAAAGAGGATGTGCGTAAGTATTCAAAAGAGTTTAATATGGGAGACGATTGAAGAACATGAATTATCTATGAAAGATTCACTTAGTTTGTTGGGCCATTATTCTATTGGTTGTCCTTGGATGTGGGAACATGAATTATCTTACTTATAAAACAAAAATGAATTATATATGAGAGATTCAAATCTTGGCTGTCCTTGGATGCTAGTAGACTACCCACGATACTTGATTTTATTGATTAATTGTATTTCTATTTTGCCGTAAAGAACCTTGGGTATACAACTTTTATTTTTTTTGATAAATAACGGAATCGTATTAATCAAAAGTCCAGGTACACCGGGGGTGTACGTGGAAAACAGTACATCAAACACAAAAATTACAAAGATCAAGCATTTCTAAAAACTTAGAACAAGGGAAAAGATTAAAGGGAGAACTCCACTCTAGCAAGGTGTGAAGAAGAAGAGATTTAAATTCTGAAATAGTCCGTTCCTTCCCTTCGAAACATCTTGATTTCCGTTCTCGCCAAATACACCATAGGACACAATGTGGGACAGCCCTCCATAAATCAATGCTTCAATGCCCACCGAAGGAACCTTGCTAACTTGAAAATAAATCAGAGACACCATGCGGCATAACCCATTGAAGACCAAATAGAGCCCACACCATAGACCATAATTCATAAGCAATAGGACAATGAAGAAGAAGATGATTCACCGATTCTCCACTCTTTTTACACATATAGCACCAATCTACAACTGCGACACCCTTGTAGGGACCTTTGAACGCCACACAGGCTTCCAAGGGAAAGAAATGTCGAGAGTAGAGGAAAGGGAGAGATAGTACTCACTCACTTTAAAATTCTTATTCCCAGTTGGTTTCCAGCATAGTTTGTTTTCCAGCATAGTTTGTCCTGACCTTCACCATTAAGGGGCATTGAATTGATAAGATCTAGAAAAATGTAAAAATGTTCTGTTTCCCAATCTTGGGGAGCTCTAGAAAAAAGAAGATCCCAATGAAGCCTCTAGTTAGGAAAGTGCATAACATCTGCAATAGAAGACTCCTTATTACAACTAATATTATAGAGTTCCGGAAAAGCCTCCCGGAGAGAACAGCTCTTACACCACACATGATGCCAAAATTTAATTCTGTCACCAACACCAACCTCGAACTGAATGGATTTTGAAAAGGCTGGCCAGCCTTGTCTTATGGTTCTCCAAAGACTAACACCATAAGGATTAGAGACTTCTTTTGTACACCAACCTCCCCAATCATTCCCATATTTAGCCTCAATAACCCGCCTCCAGAGATGGGTTGTCTCTCTTCCATATCTCCACAACCATTTCCCCAACAAAGCTTGATTGAAGGTTCTCAAATTTTTAATACCCAAACCGCCATACTGCAATGGAGAACAAATCTGGGCCCAATTTACTAGTCGGAATTTAGGAGACTCATCTATCCCACCCCATAGAAAATTTCTTTGAAGCCTCTCAATACGAATAGCAATATCCGCAGGAATAGGGAAGAGAGATAGGAAATAAGTTGGCAAACTTGAGAGAGTGCTTTTGATTAAGGTAATCTTATTACCTTTTGATAAGTATAATCGCTTCCAACTCGTTAAATCTTCGCTCCATTCTTTCTAGGATAGAGTTCCAAATTGCCCTGTCCTTGAATTTAGCACCTAACGGCAGTCCCAAGTAAGTCATTGGCAAAGATGACTGTCTACAACCCAACAATGCCACAAGCTCCCCCATATTAGTCACCTCTCCAACTGGAACTAATTCTGACTTAGCCAGGTTAATGTGCAATCCTGACATTGCCTCAAAAGAGGCTAAAATCTCCCGCAAATATTCAATCTGACTTGCTGTAGCATCACAGAAAATTAAAGTGTCATCCGCAAAGAGTAGATGGGTCACCATGAGGGGGGTATTAGACCTGGTACCAACAGTGAAACCCGAAATGTGTCTAGCCAAAACCGCACCATCCAACAAATGGCTTAATGCCTCCATAACAATAGCAAATAAGGGCTCCTAGGCATGAGGATAAACTGCTTAGCCCGTCAGGGGTGAAAAGCCCTTGGATTACCCGGTAACTAATTCTGGCAGGTGGGGTCAGTTGCTCGTAGGAGTTTGATTAACAGTGAGGATTGTTGTACAGTATGCTCTGCGACGTGTAACTAATCTGAGTGAAGTTCTTCTATGTCATAAAAAAAAAAAAACAATAGCAAATAAGAGCGGGGAGAGAGGATCTCCTTGGCGCAGCCCCTTAGAGCTCCCAAAGAAATCCTTAGGGGAGCCATTTATCAAAATCGAAGATCTCACTGTGGAGATGCAAAACAGAATCCACTTTCTCCATTTCTCAGAGAATCCGCAACGCTGCAACATATACATAAGAAAATCCCAGCTGACATGATCAAAAGCTTTCTCCACATCCAACTTACATAAAACCCCAGGTATCCTTGCCTTAAGCCTACTATCCAAACACTCATTAGCAATTAAGACAGAATCTAGGATTTGTCTATCCAGAACAAAAGCATTTTGAGACTCAGAGATAATTCCAGTAATCACCCTTCTCAGCCTATTAGCCAGCAACTTGGAAATGACTTTATAAATACTACCCACAAGACTAATAGGTCTAAAGTCTAACAGTGACAACATCTACTTTCTTTGGAATGAGAGCAATGAAAGTTGCATTAAGGCTTTTCTCAAAGACAGCTTGTGAATGGAAGTTGGCAAGAACCTCCATAATTTCAAGTTTTAAAAAGTCCCAACAAGCCTTAAAGAAAGCCATTGAGAAACCATCTGGTCCTGGAGATTTATTGCCATTACAACCTTGGATGACACCATATACCTCCTCTTCCTCAAATGGTCTTTCTAACCAAGCAGTTTCCTCCTCAGAAATCATAGAGAATTCCACTTCATCAAGCACAGGTCTTTGGCCTTCATTTTCAGAGTACAATTGTTTGTAGAAATGAGAGATGCAAGCTGCTATTGAATTAGGATCCGATGTTAATTCACCTTCCACCAACAGATTGTCTATAGTATTAAATCTTCTGTGGGAGTTTGCTGTATTAAAGAACTTAGTGTTTCTATCCCCCTCTCGGATCCAAAGGGCCCTAGATTTCTGCCTCCAACATATACAACTTTTATACTCCACTAGTTTCCCATGTTTGATTCCTTCTTTGCTAAATGAAATTATTTGTACCTATTCAAAATCAATAATAAAATAAAACCAAAGTCCCTTAATTATGACCTATTACAACAATTACATGATTCTGAAAATACCCTTGACTCTTGAAGAAACCAAGTAAAACATAATATGTGATATTAAATATCTAATTGACTTCCACGGACACTTATTTTTGGACTTTACCATCTTAGTATTCTAGAGTCTCTAACCATGCAATGATTGTGCCATTATGCATTCTCTTATAAGTTTCCTATCTTGTTTAATGTAATTTTTTAGGAGAATCTTTTGAACAAATTGTGAGCGCAAGACTTGTGGGTTGCATGGCTTTTCTCTTTTTTTTGGTAGTCACCACCTGGTTTAGGTCCAGAACCAAAATGGAGGTCTATATACCAGAAACTAAGTCCAGAGTTAAGGTATGAGGATGGGAAGGTGTTTGTGGGCCAGCCTTTACTAATGTTGATAGGCTACTTTTAAGTAAAAATATTATTAATAAAGCCCAACAATCCAAAATTCTAATCATGAATTTATTACAATAAAACACACAAGGCAAATATCAAAATATAAAAGGAAACATATAAAAACAATTAAATCAAATCAATTATTCTTTTGTCTCTTAGAATAGGTTTTTGATTCCTTTATTTCTCTTTGTTTCTTTGTTGTTCTTTGTTCACTACCATGAACTCTGTGTATCTTTTCTTCTTTTCTTTTAATAATATTACTTTCTTACCTATCATTTTTTTTTAAATTTTTTTAATTTTTTTTTATTATAGCCTAATTAAATAGCAATAAAATCAGACAAATTAATCAAACATTTATAAGGAAACAGAACATGTCAAACATATTTTTCACCCTAACCCTAGATATTCATATTCAAACAGAATCGTTAAACATGGAAAAATATCAAGGCAAATGAATTAGACAATTATCTTCTCTTTGTTGATGACGCTTTAATTTTTTGTGATGCTGATCTTGATCAGTTTCTGATTCTCCGTATGGTGCTTATTTGGTTTGAGATGGTTTCTGGTCTAAAAATAAATCTGGGCAAGTCATAATTGGTTCTTGTGGGAGTGGTGTATAATATTGAGTTATTATTGAATGTTCTTGGCTGCAAGCAAGGTACTCTTCCAATGAAATATTTGGGTCTTCCTTTGGGTGCTAAATTCAAGGATATGACAATATGGAACCCGATTTTGGAGAAGATGGTAAGGAGATTAGCGGGATGGAAATGTTTGTACTAATCCAAAGGAGGTAGAGTCACTTTAATTAAAAGTATTCTAACAAATTCACCTACTTATTTTCTATCTCTATTTCCTATCCCTGCTGCTGTGGCTAATTGAATTGCAAAACTTCAGCGGAATTTCTTATGGAGTGGGCGAGGGGATGAACTCAAATTTCACGTGGTTAAATGGGCTGCTGTTTGTACTTCTCTTTCTTCAGGTGGCTTGGGGATAAGGAAAGTAAGACTTTTAAATGAAACTTTACTCGGGAACACCAGCCTAGTTTCTGGTCCATATGGTGTTGGTTTGGGGAAAAATATTAGTCGGTGATGACCTTTTTTCTCGTTATATTCTGTATGATATTTGTGATGGGTCAAGGGTGAAATTTTGGCAAGATTGTTGGTGTGGGGAGATACCTCTTGCTATCTACTATCCTAAATTGTTTAGATTTTGCAGAGACAAGGAGGCAAGTGTGGCTGAGCTTATGAAGTTCACTAATGGGGTCCTTTTTTGGGGTGTAAGTTTCTTTAGGGGTTTTCATGTTGTGAATTGGAGGCTGTGTCAAGCTTCATGGATACCATGTATGGCTTTTCAGTAAGGGGGTTCGGGGAGGATAAGATGAGTTGGAAACCAGATAGAAATAAGGGGTTCATGGTTAATGATTATTATAGTCTTTTAGTGGGCTATAATGATTTTTGTTCTCCCTGGAAAAGCATTTGGAAGTAGAAGATCCTTTCTCGAGTGGCTTTCTTTGTCTGGACTGCTACTTTGGGAAAATGCTTAACAATTGACAATTTAAGAAAAAGGAAGGTTTGGATATTGGATTGGTGTTATATGTGCAAGTGTAATGGTGAATCAGTTGACCATCTCTTCATTGTTTGGTTGCTATGGATTTGTGGTCTATGGTTTTGGGTTTATTTAGAGTAAGTTGGGTTATGCCATAGTCAATTGTGGGGCTTCTAGCTTGCTAGCAAGGTCGGTTTGGTTGTCATCGAAATGGGCATATGGATAATTGTTCCACATTGTTTAATGTGGTGTCTTTGGAAGGAACAAAATAGTCTGTGTTTTGAAAATAATGAGATATTCGTTCCAGACCTCAAGTTATTTTTCTTTAGAACTCTATTGGATTAGTTGTCTGCTTTGCGAAACCAATCATTCTCTTATTTTCTTGATTATGGTAATTTTTGTACTTGATTTGTTGACTCTTGTACACTCCTTGTGTACTAGGGTGACCCTTTTTTTTTATATCAATAAAACTTATACTTATCAAAAAAAAAAAAAAAAAAAAAAACTTATCAAAAAAAAAAAAAAAAAAAACATGAATTCGGCCTTTTCTGGGTCAAGCTTTGCTCGAAAACCTGTGTACGCATCTCAACTATGCGTCTGCACCTTGATACAAAAACACAATTCCAGAAACGTTTTCCACATTCAACCATATTCACACATCTTAATATATCAATTCAACTCTTGAGAACAAACTAAAATAAACACAAACAAATCAAAGATAAATGAATAAATACATATCATGCATAGAATCTCACATATATTCAATAACAAAAAAATATGAAATAAAGCATGTTAAAAAATTCACACATCTATTCATTCAACTCTTCATTTGAAACAAAACAGAACATATAAATTAAACAAAAAGATCAAAAATAAATTCTAAGCATGCATAAGACCTAAATCTAATCAACAACACAAAACATGAATCATAAATGCCAAAACCAAGGAGGAGTCATGGGGAGAGACTCACCTTGCTTTGAATCTTGATTTGAATCTTTATAATCAGTCCCCAGTGCCTACACAATAGTATTCAATGAGATATCAAGGGATCATATTAAAATCAATTGTTGTTTGTTAGTCACAATTCAAAATAAAAGATGTTCTTGAAAAGCTCTTTTGAAAACAATTTGGAAAATGATTTCTTTATGAAAACTCTTAGAGAGAGAGGTATTATAGATAAAAAATGTGGCTGCGTAAATATTGTAATAAAACACAATATTCATCTCTCTCTCTCTAAAGCTTCATTGAAATAGTTTTGAAAAAGGTTTTCTGGGAATGAGATAGAGTGTTCCTGTCCTAATGATCACCAGAGAGGTTTTAAAAAATGTGCTTAGTGCTGTGTGTGAGATTATATAAGAGGAAATAAGGTTTTAGAAACGATGGAGGCACTCTCTCTAGCAAGATTTTGGATTGGAGGCATAATAGGATATATATACACTCAAACTAGGGTTTTCGGGCTTCCTAAGGGTTTGCCCCCCCCCCCCCCCCCAACCCAAGATTAGAGTGATTGGAGAGCTAAATATGGAAGTTTAGGTGACTTGGAAACTGACCTGCGTACGCAGGTTTGTGAGCTGTGTACACAAGTTTGCTTAGAACCCTACTTTCCTGATAGCACTGATGCCCTGACTTCAAATGGCTATAACTCACTCATTATGAATCCAAATTGGGCAAAATTTGTGTTCAAATTAAAGCTCAAGATGTCTACTTTCCAACAAAACAAACCTCATTAAAAAATTCTTTTTGGTTCAAAAGATATGGTCAAAACAGTGAACACATGTCATTTTTCAGCATCGTTTTCGAAGCGATTTTGAGTACTTTTGAGCTGTGATTACTTCTGATCTATCAAGATAATTTCAATTACCCTTGGTTGACATATTTCAAGCTCATCATTAGGGCTAGGGACTAAAGGTTATTAGTCAGTACAAAGTGAGGTGTCTACACACATCTTGTGTATGAGGTGCCAATGAGTTATAATTCAATTTGCACTTCCTTCTCCCATCGTAATAAGATGGAGAGTGAGGTTGTAGGTTCAATACCTACTAGGTGCGTGTGTAACTTGCTGATCAAATAAATAAATAAAAAAAGAGAAAATCCTGTGCACATGAGGTCTCTACTCCATCGTAATATGATTATTTATTTATAACTTATGAAAAATAAGTTGCCTATCATATTTTCGACTTTCTTATTTTAATAAGATTTTTTAATTAGTTTCCAATTCCATTGTTCTTAGTTTATTAGTCAATTTAGAAGTCCTAATTCGACTACTAGTAGCCCACTAGGCAAGGAATTCCATTTACATATGAGGTCAATATACTCAAGAGATTCATACTTGATTAGTGAAGGTATTCCATTAACAAATGAGGTCAATATACTTTGCGAGGCATACTTTATTAGTGGAATATCACGTGTGTTGATTCATACCTAATGGAATGTTAAAGTGTGTTGAAGTATTGGGTCACATTAGCTTAATGTCTCCCTCTCTTTCTCGCTCTTGCTCTCTCACCCTTTTCATCTTCTTATTCTTGGTGCCCTAAGCATGTTACTGTTTATAAGGTCCTGGAACATCCACTAATTCCCTTTTCTTTATTCCATATTAGCAAAGAGGGCTTGTGATTTACTGACATGCTTGCTGGTTTGAGTTATGTTTCTTGCCATTTCTTTTTAAAAGAAACTATTTTCTATCTTGTATTTTTTGTCATTGCAGATGCAAATGCATAGCATGCTCCACCAACTAATAATGTTTATTAATTTGATGTGGGGTGGCCATTATAAGTGCAAGTTTTGCTTTCAGTGGCTTCTCTATAATGTTTTTTATTTGTAATATTCAAATATAGATTTGATATTATAACATCTTGGCAGATTTTAAATTAGTTGCACTTTTAATTTTGCAGGTGTGTCTCAATAAATTCATATTTCATATTCAACATGCTTCAGGTTTGTTTCAGCTCCCTGTCTTCTTTGTGATTCATTTCCTCCATGCTCTTTTATTATACTTAGTGATTTCTTTTCAGAAAATCTTTATATTGATGATGTGTGGTACTACAACCAATGTTTTAAAAACCGTCCCGTCCAACCATTATGAACGGATTTTTTCATACCAGTCACTAAACTGGTACAAACAGCCTCTCAATTCCATTTAAAAAAAAGGTCATACCCAATGCATAGAGCTCCCAATTCCATCCCAGTTAAAAGATTAGGCTGAACCACTTTGTTCAAGGTATTTTGGGCTATTTTAAGGTTCTTAAATCTCAATGAGAGCTAAGTTCACCCTTTGAGCAGACATTGCAGATAGAAATTGATTATGCTATTAGCTCATCTTGTGTTGGGGTCATGAAGCTCATCTTATGTTGGAAAGACACAGAAATGATGGGGGCATGTTTTCCAACGGAAATTCTTAGTGTTTGGTTGAATTCTTGAAAATGCTTCAAAAGACATCTTCAGGTGTTCAGCACGATGTAAAATAAAAAAAATTTCTATTCTTTTACAGGGGAAAAAAAATCACCAAAATATACCTACACGGATGAGACAACTAATGGAGGAAATACGAGTGTGTGAAATGTGTTGAGTGAGACTTACAAAAAAAAAAAGAATGCGTTGTGTGAGAATGAGATAAAGATAAGATGTTAGGGAAATCTGAATAACCTATAAGAATGCGACAAATGGCAAGAAATAAAAATAAAGTATGCAAAACTTTAAATACACGGGCACACATATACACATACTCATCCACACATATTCACATACTTACCCACACACATATAAATAGCTTGGGTTGTTCACCCTCACTAAAACTTTTTCATCATATAAATTTTTTTTTTCTGAATATATATATTGACTACAACACTTTATCCCTTCTAGTGGGGATCAGATTTTTATTTTTATGAACATGAAGATATTGCTTGTCAGGAATTTGAACCCCCACTTGATATGAGCCAAGATGTAGATAGTGGTGAAGACCCACTTTGTGAGAATGTCCCAAATGGTCACCTCTTCTTGGGAGACAGGAATGTTCACTCTTGTCAATTGAACTCGACAATTGGAAGCTTGTGTTTCTCCGCATCTGATCAAGGCTGTTCTGCAGAAGGGAGCAATGTGATGTGCAAATCACCCAAATGGGAAAATACCAATGAGGTTTCTGCAACTTCTATTTGAACTCAGTAACTTTTTAATACATGAGAATTTAATATATGGTTGGTTCCATATATGTCTTTTTCATTTAGAAGTTTGACCTCTGTAGATAACAACAGGAGATGGAAGCTGAAAGTCATCATGAACCCATCATTGGGAGGTGTCCTCCAGGCTTCAAATATGATGAAGAGAGAGATAAATGTGGTGGAAATGAGATTACTAATTTGAATGGAAATGTATGTCTTTGTTTTTTTTTCCATGTTGTTATACATATGTGAACTGTTTTGTGAGTGGTTAGAGTTAGATCTATGTTTCTTGGTTATATAATAAGATTTTGGTGCATCACTCGATTGATTAGATATGTATGATTTAAACCTTCACATAGGATGAGATTGTAACATCTTTTACTTTTTCATCACTTTCGTTGTTTCCTTTGGACTTGTCTCTTTATTTGTAATTATTTGTGATATAGATTGTGGACAGAAGCTTAAATGGGCTCAAATACCAATTTTGATTTAGGATCTTAGGAATTCAAAACATTTGATGTCTCTTAACATTTGATTTTTAAGGGTTTGGGTAGGTTTAGGTAATAAAAAGATTGGATGTTAAATATTTTTATGGCCGTTTGGTGTAAAACAGTGGATGGAACAAAAAATGAAAGACACGAGGCAACCACACTTTGGTTTTAGAAGACAATTACACCCTCAAAGCTTAAAATAAGCTTTTGAAGTTTTATTAAAATCAATCCCACTATGAATGTTATCAACTATGATCAAGCCTTTATATAGGCTGGTGCTAAAATCCTTTCCTAGGACTATGATTCATAGAAAACCTATTCCTAGAAAGACGAGTATTACTGATAACAAAGAAAAAGTTTTTAAGAACTTCTAAGCCAAATAGGAAAATGACTGAAACACAAAATAAGACTCATGGGTCTTTGGTATACAGCTAAGGACTGCCCATTCCCAAAATTTGGAAATTACCAATTTTGCCTTATTCTAGTAGAACTTAATTAAGACTGCACCAGAAACTTTGGATTTACTTGATTTATGTAATTTTTATATTTGATCTGTACACCCCTGTATACTCCCTGTGTACTTGGGGGTCTCTTTTTGATATCAATAAATCTTTATTACTTATCAAAAAGACTGCAACAGCAACTTTCTAATCTAAAATACATAATACTAACACTCAATAATAAGTAAAGTAACCTATGAATGGTGCCAAGAAAGCCCCACAAAAAATAGACCACAAATCTTGAATCTTATGGTATTTGATCTTGTTTTTCCTTGAACTCTTTATTGTCCGCATCACTCAGGTTATGCTATTTAAATAGAGGGAGTTCCTTTGATGGGATGCATCTGTTGATGGTTAGGGAATGATTCTCGTGTCAACATCTCACCTTTTTCCTAGTCTCCAAAACCTGAATTTACCTTATGTATGCATACAGTGAGAGAATGCAAGATTTTCTATGGCCTCACCTTTTAACATCTAAAAGTTGTCATAAATATTTTGTCTTCCCTCTCCAGCGGTTGTCCCCTTCCTTGAAACACACCCACACACACACAGTTAATGCTTTTAAATAGAGGTATTTCCTTCAATGGGATGCATCTGTTAATGAATAATAATGATTCTTGTTTCAACATCTCACTTTTCCTAGTCTCCAAAATTTGAATAGGTCCATACCTTTGTATGCTTCCAATAAGAGAAATGCAAGAATTTATATTGCCTCAGGGCAGAGGGCCTACTTGAGATCAGTGACTGGGACCAGAAGCCAATAACTATAGTTAGTTGTCAAAGTGGAAAACTCTTAAAGAGTTGTTTCCAAACAAAGGGAGCAGAGGATTTTGATATTTTTTCTTAGAAAGGTAGATAGAGACCTAATAGTATTACCCTTTCTTTAGTGCTCGGAAAGGGCCAAACCAACCGAAAATAAGTTAATAATCTCACTCCCTCAAGCTTTGCGCCTTTTTTTCCCCTTTCAACAGAGGAAACTTCAAGTTTTAGGGAAAATTTCAGTTAAACTCAATGCCTAACCTCTTACTATATTTTTAACTATGCTGATTCAACTACTGCTTATGCTGGAAATCTCTCTACACCGTCAATCCACACCTCCCGCTCTCTTGAAAAAATTGGTAGCTCATGGTGAATGGGAGTGAGGAAAGGTAGTATTTGTTGAAAGTTGAAGCTAATAAAATAACTCTTAATTTTTCTTTAAAAATGGATCAAAACTCTTCAGCCTGTCTCTTCCAACCGTATTGGTAGAGACTACTACTTTCTAACTAATACTATTTTATATATACTGCTTTATTTATTATGATTATGGGTTTATGAGATTTTTTTATCACATAAAAGAGATGCTTAGCATTTTCACAGTTTCACTTGAGTCCCCACCACCCCCCCGGCGGCCCCCCTTCCCCCTCTCTCTATTTACTTGTTTCTTTAAGCAAGCACTCATTTATGCTTTTTTTTTCCCCATCAATGTTGTTTACTTTAAAAGCTCCTAGAATATACAATTTTGAATATCTTTCTTGCTATCATTTCAGGTATCCTCATCATTTCACGAGTGGTTGGATCCCTCATTCCAGTTGAATGTTCCTTTAGTTGATGTTGACAAGGTATGTTGGTTTTATTGTTGATAAGAATTGGTTTTATGAGGCTTTTTGTTTTTAGTTGCTAATATTATGAGAATTTCTTTGGTCTCATTCCTTTATAATTTTATATTTACATCATAACATGATTTAGCGTGCTCATTCTATTTGTAGCTTTGTTGCTTTTGTGCCATATTAACCAGTCTATGATTTAGAATATGCATGGCGGCATTCTCACTTTCAACAGTTATTTAGAAATATATTTTAGAACAATTTGGACAAAAATAAGATGGATGTGCAAGTAAATAAAGGAATGTATTTCCAGAAGAGAACAATAATGAAATAATATTTAATAATTCAGGACTTCAGGAGTTTGGTGGTATCATGTTCAATAGCTTAAAGAGAATGTGCAAGATGAGTTGTAAATTATGAGGGATTAAGGTTAAAGGAGTGAGATATTTGAGAAAAGGTTTAGGGCTACATTAGTGAGTCCCTCATCTTTGCACATATTTATATTAGGCTTTTTATTGCATGATTACGAGAATACCCTTACGCTAATGTTAAATAACATGCTATTATAAAAAATAAGAAGTAAGATTGTTAGCTTGATTTTCACATCTCGGAAGCAGTTAGAGCCATGGCTTGATACTCCACTTCTGCACTACAATGAGCAATAACATTTTTCTTTTTATTGCAAAAAGTAATTAGTACAATAGCCAAAGGTGGACCATCATCAGATCACTACTAGCCCAATTGTCACCCTAAAACTTGTCACAGATAGAGAAGTAGAAATAGTCCTTGTCCAACAGCGCCTTTTAGGTAACACAATAGGGAGGGCATGCATATACTGGCTAACCACACCAATTGTATGAGTAATATTGGGATGAGCAAGATAAGGTAAATCAACTTCCCAGCTAGTCGTCGATAGAGATTTGAGATTAGAGAACATATCACCTTGCTAACCATCAAGTTTAATAGTAGAGTCCAAAGGAGTATCAACAGTTGAGCACTTGAGAGACCAATCTTATATAGAAGATCAAGAATGTATTTCCAATCTCAAGAAAACGATGAGTGGCAAGGTCCTTGGTGTTGAATTGTTGTCTTCAATATCTTTTAAAACATCAATACCTTTGGAGTCATTTCCAAAGATAATAATATCTTCCACAAATAATCAAGACAAGCAAGTGGCAAACGATGAACAAAGGCAAACTGATCGAAAATTATAACTTCATTGACTTGCCATTGGAAGGGAGTGCTTACACGTGGTTTAGGGATTCAGACATTCCTTCTAAGTTCAGCAGTCTAGGATTGATAGAAATCTGGTTTCAGAAGGTTGGGAGGATCATTATTTGGATGCAACCCATAGATCTCTACCCCATGTGGTGTCTGATCATTGTCCTCTTTTTGTAGAAGTAGGTGGTATGTCTAGGGGGAAATTTTCTTTTAAATTTTAAAATATGTGGCTGAAGGCGGAGGGTTTTGGGGAGAAAGTTCAATAGTGATGGAATGGATATCATTTCTTGGGTCCTCCCAATTTTGTTCTAGCTTGTAAGCTAAAAGCCCTTAAAGAGGACTTAAAGCAGTGGAATAAGCAGGAACTGGGGATGTGTCATTTAGGAAAAAAAAGCTTGTTGACTGAGCTGTTGGGCTTGGATTTGAGAGATGGGGAGCAAGCTTTGACCCACGATGAGAAAACTCGTAAAATTGTGATCAAGGCGGAGATTGATTAGTTAGCATCTTTGGAGATCTCTTGGATACAAAAAGAAAGAGCACTATGGTTAAAGGAGGGGATAATAAATTAATAACACTTGTTTCTTTCATAGACTTGCTAATTCCCATGGACTGGTTAATCATATGAGAGGTTTGGAGGTAGATGGTGTTTTTTATGAGGGTGAGTCGGACATTCGGGATCATGCGGTGGAGTTTTACAAGAAATTATATCAGGAGACCGAATCTTGGCGGCCTATTGTTGACGGCCTAGACTTTGCTTGTCTAGATGAGATTGAGAGTTTGTTGCTTGAGAGGGAGGTTGATAAGGATGAGATCATTGCAGTGTTAAGGTAGTCGAAGGGTGATAAGGTGCTTGGGCCGAATGGTTTCACTGTGGCTTTCTTTCAAAAGTGTTGAAGTATGCTTGAAGATGTGATGGCTTATTTTGCAAATTTTCATAGACATCGTGTCTTTGAAAAGTCTCTTAATGCCACTTTTCTTTCCTTAATTCCTAAGAAAAATAATGTTGTTAATATCAAGAACTTTTGTCCTTTTAGTCTTGTAGGGAGTTTGTATATTGTAAAAGGTTTTGGCTAATAGACTTCGTTGTATTCTGGACAAACTCATCTCTGATTCTCGGAATTCTTTGTTGGAGGTAGACAGATTCTAGATTATGTTCTCTGTTAAAGATGAAAATAAATAATATAAAGAAGCAGAAGCAAGAAAGAGAGTAGAACACAAGCGATTATGTGGTTTAGCCAACGGCCTACATCCACAAAATAAATCCCTAGTGGCTACATCTTTACTATATACTCTAGTCATCTGTAATAGTGAACCCTTAACAGGGTATATATAGAGACTAGAATCTAGGGTTAGCCCAATATGGGCTTACAACATAATTGGGCCTCTTGGGCCATTACATCAACATAAACCCAATACTTAACACTCCCCCTCAAGCTGGAGCATATAGTCATATAGGTCAACTTGTAACGCACAACTGCCAACTTGCTTGAAGAAGCTAAATATGATGTGAACTGGCCAAAACTTGAGGGAACTAGCCAAAATTGATGCTGAATTGACCAAAAAAAGAGATGAACCGGCTGAAGTTCTTCAATACCAAACAAAACCTAACAAAGATTTTATAGGGATTAGATTATCCTTATCATGGATAAGTGACAACCAAAACCTATACCCAAACAAAGAAAATCACTAAAAAAATCTGGATAGGGAATAGCCAAAACTTGCACCCAAACAAATCCTTATGCACCAAAACAAATTTTATCCCTATCTAGGATTAAGTTATCCTTATCCTGGAAAGGGAATAGCTCACACTATGAACCAAACAGGGGTATTCCCTGTCAACTCTAACCAACAACCATGTCAACTTCAACCAACAACCATATCAGTAGCCTCAGAACTCGCTGGCAACCACTGCACCGGCGACCAACAACTCCGGCAACAATAACCAACAAATCCGGCAACAACAACCACCGAGAAAACCACCCAAGACCCACTGGAAACTACCTAGAGATCGAGGCAATGCCACCACGATTTTCGGCAAGCAATCTCCATGATTGGAAAGCCACTGGGAAACGCTGAAACCCACTGGGGAGAATCGGATCTGCCAAGAACAGGCCAAAAACAACCAAACAAGAAAAGGGCCACCAAGAAGTGTCGAGAACACCAAAAACAACCAAAATTGATAGAGGCAAAATTGATAGAGGATAGTCGATAACCACTAATCCGCCGAGAACAACAAAAACAAAGGCCAACCACCGAGATCTACCAAGCTAGGTTGTGGTCAGATCTGAATCTCTGGTCAGATCTATATCTATCGATTGGATCCACAGCACCAACGACAATAGCATCGAAAGCCACCGGCGACAACCACTAGCGACGGCAACGAGATAACAAGAACAACCAACCTGCCAAGAAAAACAACCAACAACAACTACTGAGAACAACCAACAAACTCAGACTTGAAGATTGCATAAGCAAACAACCATTGACAAGCATTGGCTCTAATACTATGTTAATGACAAGAATAAAATAATATAGAGAAGCGGAAGCAAGAAAGAGAGAAGAACACAAGGGATTACGTGGTTTGGCCAATGGCCTACATCCACAGAATAAAGCCCTAGTGGCTACATCTTTATTGTATACTCATGTCATCTATTATAGTGAACCCTTAATAGTGTATATAAAGACTAGAAGTTGGGGTTGCCCAATATGGGCTTACAACTTAACTGGGCCTCTTGGGCCATTACATCAACATAAACCCAATACTTTAACATTCTCATTGCAAACGAATGCGTGAATAGTAGAATAAAGAGTCATATCCCAGGTGTGATTGTCAAGCTGGATATTGAGAAGGCTTATGATCATGTGAATTAGGACTCTTTGTTTTACCTAATGCAGAGGATGGGTATTGGGGAGAAATGGAGGATGTGGATGAAGGATTGTATCTTGACAATTTGCTTTTTAGTTCTATTTAATGGTTCTCTAGTAGAGTTTTTTGGTAATTCTAGGGGGGCTTCATCAAAGGGATCCTGTCTCCACTCTTATTTCTTTTGGTGAAGGAGGTGTTAAGTAGGATGTTGAAGAGAACAGAGGAGAACAGAGGAGAACAGAGGAGGGAGGAATTATTTGTTGTTTCCAAGCAGGACTTAATGTGCCTGTGGGGTTGAGCATCTCACATCTTTTTGGATGCTATTTTATTTTGTGATTCATCCAAGGAGCAACTTCTGTACATAAGGATGGTGCTGATTTACTTTGAAGTTGTCTTTAAGTCAATGTTGGAAAAAGGGGGATTGTCCTTGTAGTTGAGGTGGGCAATTTGAATGCTGTAGCTAATATTTTATGTTGTAAGATTGGTAGTTTGCCTATGACCTATTTAGGTATGCCTTTGAGGGCTCCTTTTAAGGATCGAGTTGGAAACGCTTATATTTGTTGAAGAGTGGTATACTTACTTTGTCAAAAAGGTACTTTATCAAGCCTTCCGACCTATTATCTCTCTTTGTTCACTATTCCTAAGTTTGTGGTAGATAGACTAGAAAGGATTCAGAGGAATTTCTATGGGGGGTTTTAGAGGCAGAATTCAAATACCCTCTCGTGGTATGGAGTAAGATTTGCTCTCCTTTTGAAGCAGGTGGTTTGGGGATTTGGAGGGTTGGGTTTTATAATCAAGCTTACTAGGAAAGTGGTTGTGGCGCTTTGGGCATGAAGTTAATCATCTATGGCGTCTGGTAATTACTTCCAAATATGGTGAAGATAGAGGGGGTTGGATTACTAGAGTGGTTAGAGAGACTCGGGTGTGGGTTGTGGAGGAGTATTAGAGCAGGTGGTCACTAGTGGTGAGTGTTTCTTCAAGTATGTGTTTTATGAGGTAGGCGAGGGCAATCTTATTCGATTTTGCTATGATCATTGGTGTGGGTACCTTCCTCTAAAGGATCTTTACCTTGATTTGTTTGCGTGCTCTATTTTTAAGGAAGCCTTGATTTGTGATGTGCTTCTTTCTTCTCTGGATGGGGGGAGTAGAAGCTGGAATTTACAGTTCCAAAGAGCTTTCCATGATTGTGAGTTAGAGGACGTGCTTGCTTTCTTCAAGCTTATTTATTCTAAATTGCCGAGGGGGGTGGGAGTTGATAGTTTGTCTTGGAGTTTGACTAGGAGTGGTACTTTTGATGTACGCTCCTTTTATAACTGTCTCTGTGGTTCTCTCGTCATTTCTATCCCTTGGAAGAGCATTTGGCATTTAAAGGTCCCTATAAGGGTTTTGTTCTTTTTATGGGCAGCTGCTTGGGGGCAGATTCTTACTATCAATAACCTTGTTAGGGGTCTCTTCCTAGTTAATTGGTGTTGCATGTGTCGTTTGGGGAAATGGTGGACCATCTTTTGCTTGATTGCATGTTCGTTCATGCGCTGTGTAGTGAAGTTTTTTGGATATTTGGGATCCAATGGGTGATGCCAGAAAAGGTCTCATCTCTTTTGTTTGGATGGCGGAATTGGTTGGGTGATGTTTGGAATTTGGTTCCATCAAGTTTGATGTGGTTAGTTTGGCAGGAATGTAACAGTCACATTTTTGAGGATGTTGAGAAACCTATAGATCATTTGAAGTCCCTCCTAATCTAGACTTTGTTTGATTGGTCTTAGATTCGGGGTTTTACGCATCGTACTTCCATTTCTAAGTTTCAACATTCCTTTAGTATTTCAATTTGATTTGCTTGTAATTGCTTCTAGTACTTTGTGTTCATCATCATGAACATAGAGTACTTTTATTAATAAAATCTTCAATTACTTATAAAAAAATTAAATTGATCCATGTACACTTCCTCCTAAAGCTATCCATGAAGGAAGGCCGAAGGCATTCTTTATATCAAGTTGAATATAGAGATCAAGAATGACTAACCACAACACTAGGTAGGATCTTGTCAAAACTGAGACGTGCAAAATCTCCAGTTGATCAAATCCATACGTTTATGTTTACCTTTTGGCAACCAACCACCCCTCAAGTTGCTCTAGGGAAAAAAAAAACCATCGAGATGGTACTTAATAGTGTACACCCATTGACAACCCACTGTTTGCTTTCCAAAGGAAAGAACAATGAGCTCCTAAGCCCAATTCTGGTGAAGAGCACTCATTTCTTCACCCATAGCATGTTTCCAGCTAGACGAAGACAAAACTTATAAGATTAAGGAATAAAGATGGAAGAGATGGTACATGCAAAAGAATGCAGTCGTGATGAAGCATGATTATAGGACCAAAAAAAAGAGCAATAGGGTTGAGCACAAGTTTGTTTACCTCATTGTAAAGCAATAGGCAAACCATCAGTGTCATAAAGAAATGAGGAAGGAGCTAGAATCTTAGACAGAGTTGTTGTATTGGGTCTATAAGAAGCAATGTGCCTATCTTAAGATTGTTGATAAATCTGCAAAGGAAGATTAAGTTGGGAAGCTAGAGGTACTGAAGGAGAGGGCTTAGATATCAAAAGAGTAGGAGAAGAGAAAACTCCTCACGACTAGGATGAAATCAGAAAAGAAACTTTGACTGTGAGGAAATGAATGAAGTTGACTGAAAAAAGATAACATCAGCACTGACAAAGTTTGTGAGACTAAAGACTATAACAATGATAGCACTTCTGAATACAAGAGTATTAAAAATAAAACATGTTCCAGAGCCTGAGGAGATAATTTATCCTAACCAAGATCAAGGACATGAATGAAGGTAACACAAGGGGAAAAGGATGATGATCCGTATATAATAGAGAAAATGGAGACTTAAGATGCAGTATAGTAGAGGTCATGTGATTAATTAAATTGCATGTGGTGAGAATATCATCACCCCATACGTGTTTTTGTACATACATAGAGCAACAAGGTGTGAGCAACATCTAACAAATGTAAATTCTTAAATTCTTGCGCTCAGCAACACCATTTTGTTGAGAGGAGTGAGCACATCTAGTTTGATGCATAATATGATCTGCAATAAAAAGAATTCATCACAACTATGCATATCTGATGCATCATCAATGTGTAGAACCTTAACGTGCTTATTAAATTGAACAAAAATTTCATTATTGAATTTAGAAACAATTAGGTTATTCATACCTTTCATAAAAAGCAACAATGTGTGTTATATTACCGATTATTCCAAAAACTTAAGCTGTTAGTAAATGATGAATTTAATCATTTAACCATAATTTTAACACTTCCCTCACGTGTGGGTCTCAACTCCCCCTTATTAAGTGGGGCCAAACATGTGGGATTTTTAACATTTTAAATGGGAGGTAGAGTAAAGCCAAAGATCGAACTCAAGATCTCTTACTTTGATACCATGTTAAATTACCGATTGTCCTCAAAGCTTAAGCTGTTAAGAAATTTTAATTTAATTATTTGAGAATAGTCATCAACAAATAAAAAAAGAAAAAAGAAAAAAAGAAATCCACTCAAATTAGGAGTGCGAGGACGCTGTATGTCTCTATGGGTTACATCAAATAACTTAGATTGACAACTATGACTGTTACTCGAAAAGGTACTATGGTGATACTTCACATTCTAGACTATAGGGATGATGGACTTGAGTTTCGCCAAAGACATGGTAGCACTCAGCGTGGAGAAGGTGAGAGAGAGAGAGCCATCAGGATCAAGTAATAGAGTCTGTCATTCTCATGCCCTAAACCAATCATCTTATTTGTCTGAGGATCCCAAAAGACATATGAAGTGGAATCAAAGGTTATAGAATGATGCAAATTCTTAGTCAATTGACTAACAGAATGCAAATTAAATGGAAAATCATGAATATAAAGACTAGATGGTAAAGATGATGACTTAGTGGGATGAAGAACACCCTTCCCAAGGATAGTTAGAGAAGAACAGTTAGCTAAAATGATAGTGTTTAATAGGAATCAAATTAAAAAAGGATGATTAAATATTTTTCTCAGCACCAGAATCAAGGACCCATAATGGGGATGAATTGGCCACATGCAACATTACCTAAATTATCTAATATAAGAGTAGAACATGGAAGCGCAGTGCGCAATTGTTGAACAAGGACGAGCAGTGTGCAATTCAAGCTGTTGAGCTTCAATTTATATTATCAATCCAACAAATACAGCTGAAAACATACTTAAGAGCAATTTGACTTCAATAGGTACAAAAATGAGCAGCTATGAGGTTTCTAGATGTATTGACATCTTTCTTCTTCTTTTTCAGGTTCGTTGTATAATAAGGAATATAGTTAGAGACTGGGCAGCAGAGGTACTGCTAGATTTCTTGTTGATTTTGGGGTTCAATGTTATCATATAAGAATTTTGATCCAAAGTATATATGTCCTACTGTAATTTTTTTTTAATTCAGGGACAGAAAGAACGTGACCAGTGCTACAAACCTATTCTTGAGGAGCTTGATGTCCTATTCCCAAATCGCGAAACGAGCAGGTAACTAAAATTCTTCTTGTTGCTTTGACTACATTCAAAGTAGTTTCCTACTGCATCTTGAAATTGTTTATTCTAATGATCAATTTGTCATTTCTAATTGGATCATTTGGATGGTTCTTGTGTTTTGTTCAAAAAGTGTATTTTGTACTAAGAAAAAAAATGTTTAACAGCCCTCCTTCCTGTTTGGTTCCTGGTGCTGGACTTGGCCGGTTGGCTTTGGAGATTTCATGTCTAGGTAATATACATAATTGAAGATAGTTACACTTCTACTTTCACATGTATTTTATTTACTGCCTAATATTTCTCATATCATAAACAGGTTTTATAAGCCAAGGAAATGAGTTCTCATACTACATGATGATATGCTCAAGTTTTATTCTTAATCAGTGAGAATTCGTGACAAATTCTTTCTAATCTTAATCTTATGCATCTTCCAACCATGGTGAATTTATTTATTTATTTTTAACTGGAGAATAATCATTGTGACACCTTTTTTTCCCCAGTTTTCTTGTTCATTTTCTGTATTAAAATCTTTTCTAATTGGGTTGCTTGATTTATTAGTACACAAACTGCTGGAGAGTGGACTATATATCCGTGGATCCACAGCAATTGTAATTCACTTTCAGATAATGACCAACTTCGACCTGTTTCAATACCAGATATTCATCCAGCTAGGTATTCATACTACTTTTTATGTAAAGTCCTTTTGTTTTTGTTCTTTTTTTCCTTTTAAACCTTTGCAAGTATAATGATTTTCTTATTGTCTTTGAACACCATTGGGATTTTTCCCCATAATCTGATAATTTTTTATGCCAAGTTTGCTCAAACAAAAGCAAGTGCTATGTCAGTCTTTACAAGTTTGGGAACTTATTTACTGGTCTATAAAACAAGAATAAGAATAGATATTCTGAATTAGCCTCATAATATTATGTTTCTAATTTCATATTGTTAGGCATTTTTCCTTGTAAATGTTGTCCATCTTATGTGTTTAAGGGATGAGAATTTAGAATATGAAGGTGTTTCTAAGGGTTCTTGATGGTGGAAATATAAAGGTTGGTGTTTAGGGAATGCTAGGGTTGAATGGAGATGAGTTTAGGGTTTAGGATTTGCAATGAATGGGTTTTGACTTTTTCAAGAGTCACCTTTTCCATGATGAGAAAGCTTATAAGAAATCTCTCCTAGAGAAAGAAAGATTAGAGAGAAACTTATACAAGGCAACAACTTGGGATGTGTTCATGTACATAGAGAGAGAAGGGGTGTTTGGGATTTGAGGTGCAGAGATGCACAAGGCAACAACTTCATTAATATTCAACAAGATATCAATGAGGGATTATATGGATCTATTTATCCAACTCATCCTTTAATGTTGGGTTGCTTTAGTTCATTAGAGTTCGTGTTAGATGAATTCTAACTAGTTTCAACCAACTTATAACAATTTGGCACTCTTTATAGCTCTGAAAAATCAAATTCTGACCTAGAGAAGCTAGAGAAATCCCAAGAGAAGTCTAATATTTTAATTTTACTATTATACTATTAGATAATTGGGGCACTTGTTTTATGTTGCACTAATGTTTTGTTTGATGTAAGTTATGAAAAAAAAGAGAGTTTTGTATTGATGTAAAGGGTCACATGTAGCTATTAAATAAAGAGAGCCTGTAAATTCTACAAGTTTAATGTTCAGCACTATTTATTTATAATTTTTTAAATTGTCTTCGACTTTCCATCCATGCAGTGCAGGAATTACTGAAGGCTTTTCAATGTGTGGTGGTGACTTTGTTGAAGTTTACAGTGATCCAAGCCAAATGGGTAAGAGAATACTATGACTTCATTGTATTACATGAGATTATCGTTCAAATATGATTGGTTTTAACTGCTAAGATCTTGAAATAACATTGGATAAGTGCTGCCAAAGCAAGTCAGTTGGGGTAGTTCACTGAGGTGCCTTAGCTGGAATTTTCTATTTACTTCTGTTTATACTAATTAATTTAATTTTCAGTTATTCAATAATTATATGAATTGAAGGGATGGATGAACTTATGTTCGACTTGTAAATTGGCCAATAGTTTTGTGTTCCTATTTCATGTGGGTGGATTGGGGATTAGAAAGTTATTTGTTTTTAACTAAGCTTTACTTGGCAAATGGTTGTGGAGATATGTTCCACAGAGAGAGAGATCTGTATCTGTAGTACTCTCTTATGGAGCAAATTTTGTGGTACATGCAGGGTCTTGGGATGCAGTTGTGACATGTTTCTTTATTGATACGGCTCACAATATCATTGAATATATTGAAATCATATCGAGGATACTTAAAGATGGGGGAGTAAGTTCCTCAACTTGTATGGAACAATTTCATATTTTTTTTTATTATTATTTTTTTCTCAATGTCTTGATTAATTGGAGTTACAGGTTTGGATAAATTTGGGTCCCCTACTATATCACTTTGCGGATATGTATGGACAAGAAGATGTAAGCTTCTCCCTATGCTTTATTTATTTTAATAATAAATTTCCACATGCTCTAATAGATGAAATAAGTGTAGAGTAAGTTGTTATCATCATTATTGCTTTTAGGAAATGTCCATTGAACTGAGTTTGGAAGACGTGAAGAGCATAGCATTGAATTATGGATTTCAGATTGAGGTACTGACAGTATCTTGGCCCATATATATTCTGTTCCCTTTTGTATGTGTCAATGAACGTAATTGTATTTGATTTATTTATGGACTGCAGAAGGAGAAGACTATTGAGACAACATACACTACAAATCCTAAATCAATGATGCAAGTAAGCTTCTTCTCAAATCTTCTCTCTGTGTCGCAGCATTTCTTACAACCTTATTGGTTTCAGTATCTTAACAGTTTGATAATCTTTGCAGAACCGTTACTATGCTGCTTTTTGGACTATGAGAAAGAAATCAGCAACAGCGAAGGAGGTTTCACTTAATTAATTAATTCTCCGCTGTTACGTGGCTTCAAATTCTCAATTGTTATAAGATTTACAGCTGGCTTTTCAAGTTTTTTTTTAGTTACTTATAAAAGGTATATATATCATAGTATAATTTTCAATAATTACAAAATGGAGTCAAAAAGTGTTGGCATGAATGCATCAATTAATTTAAATTTATAATTGTAAGAGTTTCTTAGAAAGGGGGGCAAAAGTGGACGTAACACGTGAAGCATATGAAGGATGAGTAGAGAATAAAATACAAATAAATTAACGTCCAAATTTTTATATATATATATAAATATATATTTATATAAAATTTAGAAATTCAGGATTCGAGGGAAGAATCTTTGGTGGTACATCCAGCATATATATATATATATATATATGAAGACTTTTTCTTGATTTCTTATGATGTTCACACGTAGATCTTTAAAAGCTTACGTTTTTCTACAGCATTATTTTAATATATAATTTTAATTTAGTTTAAATTCTAAATAGTAGGATAAATATACAAAGATAATCATAATAAAATATATAAGGCAGGTTTTTTTTTTTTTTGGTTGAAAGATAGTGGTTTATTGATTCTAAAAAATAATAATAATAATATTGTTGAAATGATCTTTGTGTTAGTTTGTTTCGATGAAAAATCTTATGTAAAAATAGCTTTTCGCATTTTCTAGTATTTGGTACCCAAAAAAGAAAAAAAGAAAAAAAAAATCAAAAGAAAATTATTTTTGGTCAAGAGAAAAATTTTGATTTATCTTTTTGAGACTTTTTCCAGTAAAATATTTTTGAAAAACAACTTTATCTAACTGCAAGCTAAATAAGAGAAGTTAGGTGTTCTTTTTCCAACTCTTTTAATATTTTTATCTTTTTTTGCTAATACATTTAAGATTGCTATTAAACATGCGAAAATGAGATACTTTTATAGAAAATACTATTTTGAAAATGACCTATTTTCTAGAAAAGTCTAAACAAGTAATTTATAGAATTACTAGTGTCTTTTTAAATAGAAAATTGAACTAGACTCAACAAAATTTTATTTTGTTGAACAAGAGTAGATCCTTTCCCTCCAAAATGCTCCATTAGGCACAAGAAAGGGACTACCTATCGGATCTCCCCACTATTAAGGTTGCCAAAATTCCGTTTCCAAGATGCCCAAGTAGAATACACTACTTGTGGTTCTCGAATAAACAGAAAACTAAATCGCACTACTTGACTTGAGCAATAGCATAGTGTAATAAAAGATAATCCACATACTTCTATTATATTTGTACATGCTGCAACATTCGTCCGTCCTATCCTATCTTTTCAATTTGTAACCTGCTAATATATTTTCATCAACTGCATCTTTCATTTGAAGGAAGCTCTCTTCCCTATAATGGGAAAGAATCAGCACCCACACTCTTAGAACCTTTTAGCTTGGTAACTAGGAACACAACCCATGCTTTGACAAAGGAAATCCAAATCCTTCTATCTCTAACCCTTCTCTTTGATCTTTATTGCATGCATCATAGGAACAAATGCATATACATAAAATGTGTGTACCACCGGGGGTGGTTGGTCTAGTAGTCATTTTCTCACTCTTAAGGGTTTGGGAGGTGGAGGTTCCAAGTTCGAATCCCGCAATGGGAAGCACAAGGGAAATAACTCCATGCTCTCGACTTATGCTCACTAGCGTCCTCAATGGGGTTGGTGTACAGTTATGGCTCATCTGGATCCCCTGCTCTCATAGGCCTGGGCCCAACGAGTAGAGTGTCACTAGTGTCACGTCCAGGTAGAAGATGCCAACTTAGGTCACCCCTCTCTATCCATTTTTTTCTTAGCAAAAAAGAAAAAGAAAAGTGTGTTCAAGGTTGCATTGTTCGCGTGTAAATATTGCATGGATAACAAGTTTAGCATTTGGTTGGAAAACCTGACATCTTCTATCCAAATGCTTTATGTTTCCTTGCAAAAAAATTTATTTATTTATTTTTAGAAACAAAAACGCCCCCCACACACATTGAAGAGGAAAATGGTTTTAACATAAAGGCACACTACAAACTTCATTAAAAAACCATGGTAACTTTCGAGGGAGATGAGACAAGTTATATTATACATAACACACTTTCTTAAGCAATGCGGGACAAATACCCATTCTTTTTTTGAGAGAAAAAAAAAAACACACACACACACAAACAAGAGAGAGGGAAAATGTTCTAACGCAAAGGTATACTACAAACCTCACTCAAAAGTCAGAGTAACTTTTTTATTTTTCCTTACAGAAGCTTAGGGCACTAGTATTGGATGTGCTAAAAAATTGCTACTTTAACACACCAAAAAGTTATTTTATCTATTTTAGTATTGCATTTAACAATGCACGTTACATCCTATATTTTGTTTTAACATTACAACACATTAAAATAACCTGAAAACTCCCATAGTATAAACAAAAAAACAAAACAAATCTCATGGGTTTTATTTTGAAATAAAAGGCTTTAGGTCCACAAATCCCATGGTTTTTGTTTATTCTTGAAGAAAACATAATGTAGAAAATTTATTTTTATCTTGGAAAAGTCTTTTTCTATTTTTTTTAAGGACTCCTCTTAATTCAATCTCAAACCTCATCACATACAAGCTCATGGGTCCTTTTCCATGAGAGGAATGGGAATCCTTAAGGAATTCTACCATTCTCTAAGAAATATGCTCATATTTCTTAGGAACAAAGTTCAAAAAACCTAGTTAAGAGGAATTCGAAAAGGGTTTTTAAGGATTTCATAAAAATATGACAAAACTTTTATGTTGTAAAAATCATTTTTGTAAGAAAGAAAAAGAAAGAAAAGGGTTTTTGGAAAAAAAGGTTGGAAAAGTTCCCCTTGGGAAGGCTTTTGAGGGATTTAGAAAGAAAATCTTTTGAAAACATTTTTCTTAAAAAAAGGATGGCCATTGGAACCATTTTTATTTCTTTAAAGAAGACATTTTTTTAGAAGTTTGTTTATTCAAGCTTTTTATTTTATGGCAATCTAAATTACTCATGAGAAAAGAAAGAGGAAAAATAAGAGTGCATAAAGACAAGAAAATAAAGTGCTTGAAATTTAAAGGAATTTAAAGACAAGATAAGGAATATAAAGTGCTTGGAATATAATGGAATTTAAAGATAATAAAATAAAGTGCTTTGTATGTAAAGGAATTTAAATACAAGACAATAAAACAAAGTGCTTGAAATGTAAAAAAATTTAAATACAAGACAATAATGTAAAGTTTATTGGAAAATCATTATTTAAGAAATACCTCCTTAATAAGTTCTAATCTTGCCACATCCAAGCCTTATGGGTTCTTTTCCATATTGAGGAATGCAAGACTGATAACGCCTTAAAATGTATACTTGTTATATTTTTATGTGGGCGTCGTCTCCTTATTACTATACTTAATTTGTATAATTAAGCTATGATTTGCATTAGTCCCTATTATTTATCTTTACATAATTTCTTGAATAAGATGTCATTCATTGTGTAATTTTCTTTTTTCAGGAAATCATGTGAATAAATGAGTTTGCAAGAGTTTGTGAGAGAATGGAGGCCAAACTAGAATTAAAGGAGAGCTAAAGGATCATGCTTAAATGTCTAAGGAGGTGCAGCTGGAGTGCTTTGGTCGTTTACTATGTTTGGAAGTTTTAAATAAGGAAAGAAATCAAAGAGGTAGAATCTGAAAAGGAAAAATCATATTTGAGCACTGATCAGTATTTTGGGCGTATCTCTCTCCTCAAAAATCCAATTGACTCAAGGCTAGATGGGTTGGAACCGTGACTTAAATATCTATAATTTTCCAATTTTGAATTTTTCTAAATTCACAATTTTAAAGGCCAAAATTAACTCACAAGTTGCTGCTGAAAATCTAGACGAAAATTAAATAGTAAAAGTTCTATTTTCTTTGGACGCTTGGACGTTAGGGTAAATTCAAATATCTACTATTCTCTTGGAAACCTACCCATGTTGTGCCTAGGAACAAGGTTTAAAACCCATTTTGGAAAAACCCATTTACGATAAAGTTTTAATTTCCCACTAAGGTTGGTTGTGCGCATGGACTAAGCCATCACATACCTTCTAGTTAGGAATGTAAAGATTTATCATAATGTTGTGGTTACTTTCACAAGTGAGAAGGCAACCAAAATGAAAATGGTAGATTTTTTTTTTTTTTTTGGTGTAGAGAGGGAGAGAAGAACAAAACAAATAAATAGAGCAATATGTAAACACAATAAATAAATAGAGCAACAAGTAAATAGACAAGCATAATAATTAAAAAGCAAGAAAGTAAAGAACAAGAATGTAAGTAGACAAGTAAATGCAAGACTTTTTATATATATGAGATGAAATGTTTACAAGGAAAGGAGAAAATAAATGGGTATAGCTATAGGGAAGCTAACCCATTTCATTACAAGCTTACCCACTTACCTAAGGCTCTTGGAGGTGAGAAATGGAAGAGAGAGAGGCTGAAATTTTAGCAAGGTTTCCTAAGGGAAGTAAAAAAAAAGGGGTAATTACACTAAGGCTGTGTTTGTTTTGGGTGTAAATGAAATTGGGAAAATATTTTACACCCTAATGTGTGTTTGGGTGCACATGTAAAACTCGGTCAAACTGAAAACCATTTACTTTGACTGTAAAATTTTGCCCCTTCACTCGTAAAATCATTTACACTCTCAATTTACCTTCAAACCCATTTTTACGGACTGAAACCTGAAGAGAGAGAGAGAGAGAGAGAGAGAGAGAGAGAGAGAGAGAGAGAGAGCAAGAAGAGAGAATGAGCTAGGAACCCAGCTAAGCTTTGAACCAGCCCAGAATGCGCTACCCCACTGCCCAGATCTTACCGCCCCACCGCCCAGATCACGTCGCCCTACTAGACTAGCCAAGCTTTCTCTCTTCTTCCTCATCTCTTCTCTTCCATTTTCGACCTCTGCTCCTCAATCTCTATCAAACCCAAGCCTAGATCCCTCACACATCGATCTTGCCGCCTCAACCCATCCCCCACCCCAATGATCTTGCCGCCTTAACCCATCCCCCACCTATGCCGTCGCTGCCCTCAGAGGTTTTATTTATTTATTGTAAAATAACATTTGTTCTTGGATTTTGAACGATCGGTGGTGGGTTGATTCGTGGGTTTGTGGGTTTTGATGGTGGCCGATTGGGGGTGGTAGATTGGTGGCTGGGGTGGTTTGTGGGTTTCAATGGTGGTGGGTTGTGGGTTTTGGTAGATGGGTTTTGATATTGATTTTGAGATTAATGAGTTTTGATTTTGATTATGATTTTTTCAGGTTAATTGGTTATGTGGTGGTTGATGGTGGTTGTTGGTGGCTAGGTTTGTAGTGGCCGGTGGTGGTTGGGTTTATGGTGGTGACTGTGGTGGCTAAGTTTTCTGAAAATAGGTTTTAACTGTTGGGGTTTATACCCTAAAATCCAATTTACTGGCATGTCATAAATAATTAAATTGTTTAATTATATGAGACTATTTATAAATGAACTAATGAAACATTATCATAGTCCATGAGATGCATTGTATATGATTTATGTGATTTAGTCACAGAATATATAAATCACAAGTTCCTTGTAAACTCATAATATAGTTCGTAGTCGGTGATGAAATTGGGCGTTTTATCTGCGAAGACTATAATACATCTTTTAAGATGATTTGTCTTGATCATGGAAGTGGAGACTTCTAGTTGATGTATTGATATGTCTTAAGAGTTAAGACATATTGAACTGGACCGCTATGAGATTAATTATTCAATCAACAACTGTCACCTGAATAATTAATCTCATGACTTCTAATTTCATAGACTCCCAATCTTGAGAGGATAGTGAACCCGATCATGAAATGCAGGTTACTTTGATATATCAGGAGTGAGATCTAATATATACGGTCAAAACCTCAGTATGTTGGGTAGCCACACGTAGTGTTGAAGGAACACATATTCTTAAGATGGAATCCATAATCTCTTTTTATAGAGACACGAAATATCCCATTGAGATAAGTTTAATGGGAACTGGTTATTCAGGGTGCCCACTTTAGTAAGGAGTTACTAAATCTTATATTTATTGAAATCAAATTTCAATAAATGTGAATAACTAAAAGATTAACCCGGATACTCAAGGATAAAATAGTTGTTTACAAAGTGACAGTTCATTATGACTTTGTTTACTATGGATATTTCATGGAGGGGTCAAATGATATCGTTAGAGTCTTGGAATATAATTTATTAATAAGGCCTAGAGTGCAATTATATTTATATAGTGGTATTAAATATAATTAATGGTAACTTTGGATTTGTCAAGAGTTGATAGATAAGCCTAAGGCCCATTGGAGTTAGAGTCTTATTTGTTCCCTTTGGTCCCATCTCAAGCCACAAACTAAAACCCAATTGGGTAGGCCCAAAAGGCTAACCCAATTAGATAATTAGTTTTTATTTAATAAGAGTTATTAAATAAAGTAACTACCAAGGTAGTTAGAATGTACGTATGATGAAAAGAAAAGAAAACAGTTTTTCTCTACAATGAGAAGAAGAAGAACTTTCTTTGAGAATCAACGTACAAAAAGACTGATTGAGAGACCACTCTTTTTGGGCACCATGTGGAATTGGGATGTTGATTAGAGGTATTCTCAAGTCTTGTTTTTTGAATTTCACTACATCAAGGTACGCTTTTTATTCTTTGTTCTAGAATTCAAGATTACATGTTATCTTTCATGAATGAAGTAGATCCGTGTTTGATGCTTCCGCTGTGTGTTTTGTATGAAATGCAAAACCAAATTTTCCAACAATTGGTATTAGAGCGGTCTTCAATATCATGCTTGTATAACATGTGATTGAGTTTTAGAATTTAAAAAAACCGTTATCTTGGTGTTTTAAAATTCTACATTAGTTTTTTTTGCATAATTTATGTTATCAATGGACCCATGTGTCGTGTTCTTTTATGAAAGACATGGTTTGAGTTTTAAGAATATGTATGTAACTGAACTGCTTCGTTTGTTGGCAATTGGGCTTAGTTATTGAATTTTATTCAATGACTATTGTTTATGAATTTATGTTCAATAAACCTATATGCCATGCTATGTATATGTGTCATTCGTTGTGGCTCATGTTCATGTTTTTTACTTACGGTGCCATGTTTCCAAACCTTGCCTTAGAGTGACTATGAATTACTCTAAAGTTAAATAAGTGTTGGATATTTGGTAAATTGTCTTTGAGGGCAAGTGGGAGATTGTTGGGGTTTATACCCTAAAATCCAATTTATTGGCATGTCATAAATAGTTAAATTGTTTAATTATATGAGACTGTTTATAAATGAACTAATAAGACATTATCATAGTCCATGAGATGCATTGTATGTGATTTAGTCATAGAAGATATAAATCACAAGTTCCTTGTAAACTCAAAATATAGATTGTAGTCGGTGATGAAATTAGGCATTTCATCCGCGAAAACTATAACACATTAACTAAGATGGTTTGTCTTGATCATGGAAGTGGAGACTTCTAGTTGATGTGTTGATATGTCTTAAGAGTTAAGACATATTGAACTGAACCGCTGTGAGATTAATTATTCAATCAACAACTATCACCTGAATAATTAATCTCAAGACTTCTAATTTCATAGACTCTCAATCCTGAGAGGATAGTGAACCCGATCATGAAATGTAGGTTACTTTGATATATCAGGAGTGAGATCTAATATTCACGGTAAAAACATCAGTATGTTGGGTAACCACATGTAGTGTTGAGGCAACACATATTCTCAAGATGGAATCCATAATCTCTTTTTATAGAGACACAAAATATCCCATTGAGATAAGTTTAATGGGAACTGGTTATTCAGGGCGCCTATTTTAGTAAGGAGTTACTAAAGCTTATATTTATTGAAATTGAATTTCAATAAATGTGAATAACTAAAAGATTAAACCGGATACTCAAGGATAAAATAGTTGTTTACAAAGTGACAGTTTATTATGACTTTGTTTACTATGGATATTTCATGGAGGGGTCAAATGATATCATTAGAGTCTTGTGATATAATTTATTAATAAGGCATAGAGTGCAATTATATTTATATAGTGGTATTAAATATAATTAATGGTAACTTTGGACTTGTCAAGAGTTGACAGAAAAGCCCAAGGCCCATTGGAGCTAGAGTCTTATTTGTTCCCTTTGGTCCCATCTCAAGTCACAAACTAAAGCCCAATTGGGTAGGCCCAAAAGGCTAGTCCAATTAGATAATCAGTTATGTATAAAGAGAGAAACATATAGAATTTTTAATGTAGACTATGGAAATGGTGTGTATGTGAGTGTAAGCCACTCTCTTATTCTCCCTTGAACACATACATGTAAATTGATTGAGAGACCACACTTCTTGGGCACTATGTGGAATTGAGATGAAGATTAGAAATATTCTCAAGTCTTGGTTTTGAATTTCATTGCATCAAGGTACGCTTTCTATTTTTTGTTCTAGAATTCAAGGTTATATGTTATCTCTCATGAATGAAGTAGATCCGTGATTGTTGCTTCCGCTGTGTGTTTTGTATGAGATGCAAAACCAGATTTTCCAACATAATCTTATGGTGTCTCAATGTTCTTATAAATTGTTGTTATTCCATGTTTGCATGGAATTCCATTTAAATCCCATAACCTACAATTGCATGTCTTGTTTATTAGATCAACTACATGCCTCTCTCTCTGATTGTCCACCTCATATAGGAACCTGCCAGCTGGTGTAGCACTAAATGACTTACACTCAACTTTCAATTTCTCAAACTTATCTTGTATGTTTGGACACAACTTTCCAGCATAACTCTCTATGCCCTTCCTTTTGGTGTAAAGTCTAGTCATACTTCTAACTCTAATCCACTCCAATATTGCCAGTATAGACTTGTCCCTAGGCTTCAAAATCATGGAATTAAAAGATTCACTTAAATTACTGACCAAACAATCTGTTAAGGCCCTAGAAGTAAAGTGTGACCTTGTCCATTGGGTAGGTTCAATGTCTGCAAGGTACTGCATCTTCATCCAATTCCTTCATATACTGCATACCTCTCTCAAAATCTTTAATAGTTGTGGCAGTAGCACACCTCTACAGTGCATCCTTCAATTCCAATCCCTTGTGGTTGACTTTGAAATTATTGTATATGTGCTTCACACAATATCTATGCTCCACAGTAGAGAATAATGTCTCCATTGCAAGTATAAGTCCCTGATACAAAACATATTAGTGCAACTAACCAACTATGTAAACCATGTGTGAACTAAGGTACAGTTTCATACCTTCTGCTTATAAAAAATAAAGACCAACTGAAGCTCCTCTAGCCTCCCAATATCATCAGCAAAAAACTCGAAAAACCAAATCTAAGAGTCCTTGTTTTCCTGCTCCACAATAGCCATGGCAACTGGAAATATGTTGTCATTTGCATCCTTGGCAGTGGCAGATAGCAATTTCCCACCAAATCTTCCCTTCAAGTGACAACCATCCAAACCAATAAATGGCCTACATCCACCTAAAAAATCTACCTTCTGAGCATTGTACCTAACATACATCCTCTTAAATTTTGGCTAGGAATTCTCATCATCCATTTCTGTTTGTAATATAGCCCTACTTCCAACATCTGTAGTGGTTATCATATGTGCATAATCCCTAAGGAAACCATACTGCAGTTGCTTATCTCCATTGATCAAATTCTTGGCTTTTCTCTTTGACCTATACACTTGGTTAACACTTAGGTCTACAGATAAATTTTGGATAATGTGGTTGTGCACACTAGACACCTCCCAATTTGGATTTTTACCAAAATCCTCCAGGAACTTCTTTGCAACATAATCTGATGTCGCTTGGTTGTTTTTAAACTATTTAGGGCAAGTACAATCAGTAGTTGATGTCTTTATCTGAAATGTCAACTCTCCACTTATCATTGATGCATAACATCTCCACCCACACTCATTCTTGCAATGAACATAAATTTTGGTCCTCTCATTTAGCTTGAATTTGTTATCAACAGGTTTTTTAATTGCATATTCCCTCAAAGCAGCTCTGAACACCTTTGCATTAGGAAACTTCATCTCCTTCTTCAATACAACATTTCTCATGTCATTCTTAGCATTAAACTGTGGCTGCTCAGGTACCTGCTCATCATCAGACCCATCCATACTTACCAGGTCATCCTCAAGAGCTAGCTTAGTCCACTCAGTATTGTTGAGAAATGTAGACCTCGGTTGATAGAATTAACAAAGTTTTAAACCCAAGTTGTTAATTAGATTTATTATGAACAAACTTTGTTAAAACAAACTAACATCAATATCATGTCAAAATCATGCACAGCGGAAAAGTAAATAAGACAAGATATGATGACCCAAGAAAACCAATGAAACAAACTAATTTCACAGTAAAAAACCTGGGGGAAAACCTTCCCGAAAAGCAATCCAATATAATAAAGAGAAGTTTCAGATCTAGTACAAATCCTTTGTCCCTAGACTTTACAATCCTCGTAGATGAACTTACAGCAAAAACCTTCTACCGCTTCAGAACCTCTGAACTCTTCAATATATGAACGCCACTCTTTTTGCACGGATCCTAGTACATGACTAACCAATGATGCACGGCTCCCAGTACGTGACTAACTCATCAACTTTAAGAAGATGTTGGCTGCAAAGTTCTTCACTTCATCAATAATGAAGATCAAGAAGCACTTGGTTACAAAACCCTAAGGCGCAAAGACGCAGTAGCTTCTTTCAGAGAGAATAAGGCATCGGTCACCTTTTGCATATGTTCTCCTTGTATTCTCATATGTGACGGCCTTTAAAATAAGCCTTATATATGTCTAGGGTTGTGAGAAAAGAAACCCTACACAAATACATAAGCATGGGCTGAAAATCAGATCTGGAAATCTGAATTTCGAAATTCTCGATAGATACCTCGATAGATAGTATTGGTCGAGTCTCGATAGATAGCTATCTGTTGAGCAGCTGTTGAGCTTTAATGAATCAGCACTTCTTCACTTGTTTCTTAGACAGATTTGCGTGGCTTCAACACTTGAACTTGAAACCTTGTTTCTTGAAGCATTAAACACATCCTAGATCTACCCAATTACAAGTAAAATGCGTTTTGTCAAACGATTAGCTAATTACATAAAATATTGACATATGTTCCTAACATTGAATCACATATGTCCTAACAAGTATCATCCATACCAGCTGGCTCAGTCCACTCACTATTCTGTGGGGCTGTATGGGGTGCATTGCTAGACTCTAGGATTGTATGGGGTACATTGCTAGACTCTGGGGCTATATGGGGTGCATCACTTAACTGTGGGACTGCATTGGGTGCATTACTTGACTCTGGTTGATTGGTGGTTGTATCTACAAAAATGTCATCACCAAAGTCCTCCCCCTCTAAGCCTTCATATGTCCATTCATAATCCACACCACCTGATCCATTCTGATCTTCAATTTCTGAACCACCAACTTCATTATGTTCTCCATCTTCTTCTTCATTCACTATTACTTCACCATCATTACTCTCCAAAGTGTCATGAGCTACCCCTCCCCCTCCATCAGCAGCTACAGGAACCCCTCCATCATCAGCTACACCTTCTCCTTCAACATCAATTGCCCATCCCCCTTCATCAGCAACTGCTACCCCCCACCTTCAATAGCAACTATCCCTAACCCTCAATCTGCAGCTACACCTCCCTCTTGAACATGATGTTCAGGATGTTCAACAGCAAGTGGCATCAAATTAATGTCCACATAAAGTATAATTGTGTTAGCTGGCGATTCCCTATGAATTGCACACATGTACACCACATCATCATCTGAATTTATGAGCCTTAATCCATGCTCCAAATCACCTCCAGGAATTAAATATTGATACCTATTGCTTATAGGAGCCCCAACCTCGATCAGAACATATTTCTTGTATTTCATAGTAACATAATCTGTCGGGGTCAACATCTAACAATCTATGTGCAGTCCCATCCACATATTGTAGGTTTGGGTTCCACATAAAACATCCCCCAACATTAACCACAAAATCAAATGTGAAATCATCCATCTGCAAATAAAATAATGAGATTGTTTACATACTGACAAACAGATAAAGACAACAAGACCAACAGACATATACATAAAGTGCATTTTAATAGTATTTGTTTTGTTTTTGGGAAACAACACACGGATAAGGGACCACATATAGCACATGCAAAAGTATTTTCCCAACAAATTCCTAGGGACCACACAAACCACAATACATAAACGACCCTAATCATAAACAAATACACTTGATTTTGTTAGCTATACACATTTAGAAACAACCATATTTTCTAAACTTCCTAAGCGATTCTACATATAAATAACAAAATGCACATATTTAACCATATAACATTCACAAATTTTGCAAAAAAAAAAAAACCCTAAGAACCTGTACATGTGTCCAGAGAGATGTTCACACATACCTTGTTTTACTTTACCGAAACTGCAAGCCCTAGCTTCGATATTCACTAAACTTGTGTTCTTTAAGCCCAGCGACTTCAATCAATAGATATTCGAGAGAGAAGAACACGAATGGTCACTCTTGCGAAAAGATTTCAAATAGCGTGTTTTGATTTGTGTAATGTTATGTTTTGGGGTTAAAATGTGTTTTTCTAACGGCAGAGGGTAAAGTGGGTTACAGAATACAGACAGACCTTATCTCAAGTCGGTTAAATGTCACTTTTCAAAACACGGATAGGCAATGTGATTTTGGGCCAAACCATAGGCGAGCTTAGTATAATTACCCAAAAAAAAACTAAGGCTAGAGAGAAAAAATAAAAGAAAAGAGAGAGGGAGAGAGGTTTTCCTAGTCAAGAGAAAATTTTAGGGTGTTTGTAGTGTGTTTTTCCAATAGGAAGGGGTGTATTTATAGTAGTTGGGAGACCAAGTTGGGGTGTTGCAGCAACATTTCACACCTAGCCACATGGCACCATGCGGCTAGGTGAGGTGTGTTGCATAATACCTCACCAAATGTCTCAAACTTGTTCCCCAAGTTTTCCTATTTCCTTTTTTTCTTGATTCTGGTCCGATCTTTGTTCTGCTGTTTGGAGGCCTTTTGGAGCTCTGATTTCTTCAAATTTGGTGTCCCTAAAAATTTTGGATGTCTAATTTCCATAAGCTCTAACCAAATTCAATCTGGAGTTATGCTTGTCGAGATTTCGCGTCTGGAATGGAGGTGATGCAGTGCAGGAAATTCTGAAGCACTTTTCTTGAAAACTTCGTTTCTCCTAATCCGTGATGGGTATCGTCGATCCCTTTTTATGGAAGGTAGTTGAGACACCATACTTTAATCTTGTTCAGGCAGATTGCTCCAATTGTGGCTGAGTTAGTAATGGTTTTTGCATGAAAACGGCTCCAAAACAGCTCTTTTTTACTTGAAAATGATGATACATTTAATTAGGATTTGGGTATTTTATTGATATCTCATCCTTTTTAACTCTGATTTTGGCCCGTGACCCATGCTTTCAAAGGGGAAATTATGATCTACATGATGGACCAAATTTACCTCGATCGGACTGTCGGATCAAAAAGTCAATATTTTAACCACCCTTCGGTTAGGGTTTTTGGTCCAAATATTGCCAGAAATGGCAAAATTGACTTTGGATCTTTGCTCTGTCATCTGATTAGGGTAAATTGTACTTTTTTAATTTGTTCCCAACTTTTGGCTTCTAAAAACGTGGTTTTCACCTTTTTTTGAGATATAAAACACTATTTTGACGGGTTAATTAGGGTCGAACAAAATACGGTATCTATAGCTGCGCCTTCTTTGTCTAATATTTATTGGCACAATGAATGCTAGATAAAGAACTAGATTTTGTATTTTGTCCACCCCAATTTTTGCATACATTTTGTGGGAGAAAAACGGGTGCAAATTTATGACATTATCAGGTCAAAATTGGATCAAGTTGGATGAGGATTGGACTTTCAAAATGTTTTCCCTTAAATCCTATGAAGTCCGTAGCATTTCGTATTGTAAAAATCCTTGTTCGTTGCAAAAAGTTTGGTGAAACTGCACAAAAGGTCATATGGCTGAAATATCTCTCTCCTCTCTTCTTGATTTTTCTTTTTTTCTTCTCTCATTATTTTCTTGCACTTGCTTGCACTTTCCCTCATTTTCTCTCATTTTCTTTTCAATTTAACACTATTTTTGCTTGTTTTCGTGGAGGGTCTTCAATAAGCTCTTGGATTGGAGAGAGGTTTCTTCATCATCATCTAGTTCTTCCAACTTCCCCGCCTTTGTGGGTCCTTGAGGTATTTCCACAAGCTTTTCTCTATTCAAGTGTTAGTAGCAAGAACATAGATAATATATGTGTGACAAGAATGGTGCTTATGTGCTCATTATTATTTGTTTTTTATTTTTAAATCTAGTTAATCTATCCTAAGCATGGAGAAATGAGTGAATTAATTTTAAGCATGTGAAAATGGTTGGGTAATTAAATCTAGTGAATTAATCCGAAGCATGTGATAAGAACAAAGAGGTGAATTAAAGAAATATGAGCATGTTAACTAGATCATACCAATTAATCAAGCATAAAGAGAGGTAGGTTAATTCAATCGGGTTAATTAATCCTAGCACGTGAAAAGACACGTTAATTAAATTGGGTTAATTAATCCTAGCATGTTAACTAGATCGTGCCAAGTAAGCATGTGAAGAGACAGGTTAATTAATCCTAAGCATGTGTACGTTTTTCTGTTGTACATTGTAATGTGTACTTGATTTTGGAATTTTGTGCCACGTCGTCCTTTTGTATGTGTTTGCATGGCTCCAAAGAAGGTTGACATCCAAAAATAAAAACTACCCCAGTGTGCATTTTTGGATGGTTTTGGGGGTCTCCAGATTATCCCTTGGATTTCTGAGGAAGACGAGGTTCATGGTCTTTGGGACCGCATAAAATTAAACTACCCTAGTGTGGGTTTTATGCGGGTTCTAGCGGTTTGATGGTCCATAACTGCTGTGTGTTAGCACCAGTCTTGATTTCCTGTTTAGTGTTCAGACTTAGTCAGTGGTGTTCCATTTGTGTCCAAATAGTCCTTTGTACTTTTTTTCAAGATCCTTTTTCACTTTGTCATGCAATTTTACGTAATGAAGGATGGATTAGAAGTAGCAAAAAGGAGTATTTGTGTTTATTGACAAAAGAGTTTATTTAAAAGTAAGCATATATGGATGTTTATATGATGAAATGATATATACAAGGATGCACTTGAAAGACTACATAAGAAAATCAAATGTAATCAATTTTCATAAACCAAAGAAAACCCTTGGTCCAAATCGTAAACCCTTTCTCTGCTTAGGTTTGCCTCGTTGTCCATGTATCTCACTTGGCAGGGATGATCTCAACTCGGATCATGCCACTGGTAGTATTTTGAAGAATCTGAATTTCTGTCTTCTGAACTTATCTTGCTTCTTCCCACCTTATCCCTTCTGAAGATGGTGTGTCTTGAAAAAGATGTGACGTATGGCTCCCTATGTACCTCTTTTGGGAAGGATTAGGTCATTACTTAGTTCAAAGACATTATGTTGCTTCTTCCCACCTTATATCTCCGAAAGATGGACGAGATATTTTTGAAAAGTTGTAACTGGGCTGGATATGGCTACCTACGTACCTCCTCTAGGAAGGATTAGGTCATCATGTAGTTCAAAGACATTGTGTTTATTTTTGTTTGTCTTAATTTTTGCGTAGACCACCCTTTCGGGTTTTTAATCTACACTTTTTTTTTGGACATCTCAAGTCTATTTCTAATTAGGAGAAACAGCTTGGGTTTGAAAGAAAGGATATGTGTTTGGATTCAAAAGGGGTTTTTTAGATGTTGGAGGTGTGGGTGCAAGTGCCCTTACCGCGGCGGTAGTCAACTTAAGGTAGACTGGGCGGAAGGTGTAAATGGAGTTGCCACCTAAATTAGTTCTAGAAACCATATATATAGTGTCTACTCTATATGCTTTTAAGTGCATAAATTTTGGTGGGTTTGTATTTGTGGGTGTTTTTCCTTTGGTTGCCTTTAGACTTTGGAATTGAAAATTTTGTGATTTTTTGCAATAATCACTTTTTTTGCTATAATCTATTTCACTTTCTATAGTACTGTTAACATCTTTAAAATACTTTGGTTTGATATTGCAGGGACATTCTCACAACTTTGGAGATTGGTACCTCTCTCGTGGCTCATCAGATATGTACTGAGTAACCTGCTTCACAGTGAGCATTAAGCATTATTGTAAATCAGTATCACAGAAAATAGTGTCCTCTCCTCATATATTCAATTGTTCTTCCTCCACGTGTTCATAAAAAATAAAATAATGGTATCCATGGTTGAGTTCTTAACTAACATCTCCTATCCATGTATAAGAACTGTGTTTTGAAGCATGTTTGAATGTCAAATGTTTGTTGAAATGTCTGATAGAAAATCTAATAGCCTATGTGCAAATAAATATTAGCTACTACACATTGCCAAACCATTTGGACTAACTTTATAACAATTCATTATTATTGTCTCTTTTACTTTCCACAAACTTTTATGCTTAGAGCTTTAACATAATATGTAATTTATATATGATTATTTTAAGAATTCCATTAACTTTAAACACACAACATGGCCAAAATATAAGCTATTTTGATAAAAATCTACCCAAGAGTGAGTAGATTCTATGAGAAATACCTAATTTGAGGCAATTGGTCTCCAAGAATGATAAATAAGATTTATAGAGAATAGAGAAGATTAGGAGAGAAACTGTTGCTTATTTCATTCAATGGTCCTTGCAATCACCACTCTAGCAAACCAATATATCCAGTTTTCTTGAGTATTCAAAGCTATTCCAAGCAAAGCCATATATGTTGCATTCTAACAACCTATCTAACTAACTAACTGACAACAACTAACAAAAGTTAACAGCTTCTATGGTAAATGACTAACAATTCCCTAACTCTAATGCAGCGGCTTAGGACGGTTGTATGTTAGGCAACATCAACAATAACAGCTATGGCACAAGTCAACTTCAGCAGCAACATCACAGGTGTTGCTTGATGACTCTTAACATATTCTATATTGTTAAGTAATAAAATAGCTTACTATATTTTAATATAATGCATTACTCCTTTTTTTTTTAACCTATTGTTTAGTAATTGAGAAAATGAAGGAAAATAAGCTAAGATAAAATTCTAGATTTTTAAATGTTTCTCAACTATATGTAATATAAAAAATCAAAGTACAAGGTTTTTGGAAATAATTCTCCAGATTGGAATGACTATCATTGATATTTACATATAGTTGTACAAGTAGGATTGTACAAGTAACAAGGAAAGTTTTGATGCATGGGTTAAATATGATCTGTCATGATTTATTATTGCATAATATTCTCCTTGAGTTTGGCAATGATTTGATTTGATGCAATGGTTTTCTATGTTCGGGTTTTTACCAGAATGAGACTGATTTTCAGGATTTATGATGGCTAAACCAATGCTCATTGTTGGTGTTGCTGCTAGAGGCTTAAGTAGCTGCATAACTGATGTTGGTGTTGCTGCTAGAGGCTTAAGTAGCTGCATAATTGCTGGTGTTGTTGTTGGAGGTGATAATAGCTTAATTTTGCATATTTATATAATTATTAGAAAGCATTATTATACTTATTTTAAGTCAATTCATGAATTTTATAGTTGGTTTTAGAATAATGCTGAATAATCAATTTTGTGCTTAATTGAATTTTAATGCGTGAATTTGTCTTTTGTAGGATAATGAAATTAAATAAGTGGATTTGTGCAAAGAAGAAAGCTAATGGACTTTACTTTTACAAGGGTCATGATGAAGTCAAAGAAGGCCAAACCAATTAAATTCGAGTCCAATTGGAGAAATGAATAAAATGAAATTTGCACCAAATCCAAGTCCAATTCAGATTAGGATTCCAACCGGCGCACCAGTTAGTATTTGGAACATAACTTTCGGCTCCGATGTCCACTCTAGATGATTCAAGTTGGGCTGAAAAGTTAACTTAAAGGGCTAAAACTTTGTAGTTTACCAAAAGTTCGAATTCTGAAGTTAAATGGGCCGAAAACGTCAATTAAGTGAAGCCTAAAAGCGGATTATTAAATGTTTTGAGTAAACATAAGGGTGTCATAGGAAGGAACATGGCTAACATAAAAGGACTTAGTCCATTGGTTTTTACTCATAAGATTTATTTAAAGGACAATGACAAACCATCGAGGGAGACTAAACAAATTTTGGAAAAGACAGTTAACCCAAATCGTAAAGATTGGTCTTTGAAGTTGAATGATGCACTTTGGGTGTATCGCACTGCCTATAAAAATATTCTTGGTATGTTTCCCTATAGACTTGTTTATGGTAAAGCTTGTCACTTGCCTGTGGAATTGGAACATAAATCATATTGGGTAATAAAGATGTTTAACTTTAACTTAGACAAGGCTAGTTCATTGAGAAAATTGCAATTGAATGAGTTGGAAGAAATTTGGCATGATGCATATGAGAATTCTAGGATTTCTAAAGAAAGAATGAAGGTTTTTCATGACAAACAAATTTTAAGGAAATCTTTTGAACCATCTTAAAAAGTTCTTTTGTATAATTCTAGGTTACATTTGTTCCCCGAAAAATTGAGATATAGATGGACTGGACCTTTCATTGTTAAAAATGTTTTCCCCCATAGTGCCATAGAAATTGAAAATCCTAAGAATGGGTATTTAAGGTGAATGGTCAATGTCTTAAGCCATTTCTTGAGAATTTTTCACAAGAGGAGGAATCCATTAATTTGGAGGATCCCATTTATCAAGACTTGCCAAGCAATTTGCATTAGTATTTGTGTTGTATTGTAGATTTTTTTTTCTTTTTATTATTATTTTTATTTTGTTTTCTAACCCCTTTTACAGGTGTTAAAAGTTTTTTTTGTTCATTTATGTTCATCTCTTCAAGGTACTCTCTATAGTCTCTACTCTTTATTGTTTTTCCTTGTTATCATTGAGGACAATGTAAATTTTAGGTTAGGGGGAGGAACTTGAGATGATTTGCATTTGGTTTTATTTTATATTAAATTTTGTTTTTAGTCCAATTTTCAAAAAAAAAAAAAAAAAAAAAAAAAAAAAAAGTAGTATTGCTTAAGCAAGAGTTTTAAGTCAAACTTCTATCTAAAGAATTCCACTGTTTTTCGTGCTCAACTATTATGCACATGCACTTTAGACACATGAACATGTTTCTTAGTTGAAAGATAGAGATGACTTTGAAAATATTGAAAATAAAATGTAGAGACTATAGCCCAAGTGAGTTCTTGAGCCATTCATTTTTTTTAGAGAGTTATTTTCTTTTGATCTCATTTTTCATTTGGAAGCACATAACTTTGTTGTTGCTTAGTCTCATTATTCTTTGATTTGGTCGAATGCTAAGAAGTCAATAATTTTATGCCACACTTGAATATGTTAAAGTCATGGATTTTGAAGAATTGTCACAATCCTTAAGAGATGATTTTAGGCCATCTTTGTTAATTTTGAGCTTTTATTATTTTCTTTCTTGATACATTACCGCTAGTCACCCATTTGAGCCTATTATTTTAGCCATTCTTTCTCAAACCCTTTCCTAAAGTGTTCCAAGAATGAATGCAATCAAATTGTCTTGTTGCGGTAAATTTGTGGTGAAATAGTTGGAAGAAAAGGAGGACTCACTCAAAAAAAAAAAAAAAAAAAAAAAAAAAGAGTCATGAACAGAAAAGGAAAAATGTTGAAAAACCAAAAAAGGAATGTGAAAGAGGAAGAAATAGAGAATGAATTTGTTGAAGAAATTTTGAAGAAAAAAAGAAAGAAAGTGAAAGTGCAATATTCAAGAAACTTGAGAGGATAAATCAATTGTCATATACTCAAAAGAAGTTATCTCTCTAATTAATCTTGGGAACACTTTATTTTTACCTATACCCTTTGTTCAAAATTCCTCCTCTTTACCCTACATTACATCCTAATGAAAGTCCTATTTGATCTTAAGGAAGGTATAGTTTGGATCTTGACACGACTAATCAATGTGTGTGGTGTAATATTCTTAGTGTTTGGCATCCTTTCATGAGACTATAAATGTCTTTTATTTTGCTTCACCGTTATTTATCTTATTTATATGTGAGATATTAGTCTTTGTTCTACATTATTCTGCTCACATATGTTTGAGAGTGTTACACCTTTTTTAGAGTGATTTTATTTGTTGAGTGTTAATAACTGTGAGATTTGAGTTGAAGCATAACTCTGGATAGAAATTCAAGCCATATTTTATCTAAAGACTAAGGTTGTGTTTGTGTTGGCTAAACTATTCACACACTAAGTATTGATGGCATGTGGAATATCTTTGGTGGTTGTTAGTGTTTTGATCTTTGATTAACTATTTCTACTAAAGTAATAATTTTTTATTATTTTGTGTCTTTGTCTCGAGTCGCTTAAATTGCTAGGGACTAGCAATGAGCTGGTTGGGGAGTGTGATAATAGCTTAATTTTGCATATTTATATCATTATTAGAAAGCATTATCATACTTATTTTGAGTTAATTCATGCATTTTATAGTTGGTTTTGGAATAACGCTGAATAATCAATTTTGTGCTTAATTGAATTTTAATGTGTGAATTTGTCTTTTGTAGGATAATGAAATTAAATAAGTGGATTTGTGCAAAGAAGAAAGCTAATGGACTTTACTTTTACAAGGGCCATGATGAAGTCAAAGAAGGTCAACCCAATTAAATTCGAGTCCAATTGGAGTAAGGAATCAAAGGAAATTTGCACCAAATTCAAGTCCAATTCGGATTAGGATTCCAGCCTGCGCACCAATTAGTATTTGGAGCATAAATTTTGGCTCAGATGTCTAATCGAAATGATTCAAGTTGGGCTGGAAAGTTAACTTAAAGGGATACAACTTTTTAGTTTACCCAAAGTCTGAATTTTGAAGTTAAATGGGCTGAAAACGTCGATTAAGTGAAGCCTAAAAACCTGAGATTTTCTCCAAATGAGAATTCAACTTGTAATAGGACCTTGACCTATTTAAAGGCTCTTTAGGGCAAAATTAAGGAGGGAGCTGCCGTAGAACGTAATTTAGGTTTTCTTAAAGTTTCTTTACAGTTTTTAGAGTTTTGTTTGTGTTATGGTTTGCTAGAAGCCTTGATAAGGTAAGGGGTGAAACACAACCGTTTATTGGTATGTTCTTAACAATTATTTTATGGTTTTAATGCTAATGTTATTATGTTTTTGATTGATTTACTCATCTAGAAAAATATTTAGTTCTGTATAATTCTTTGATTTATCGTAGACTCCGGGCATGTTAAATGCTTAGTATTCCCTGCGAACTAATTCACTAGTTTTGTTTTGCCTAAAATCAATCAATTTCATGAAACTACCTTAGACAATTAATTCTTGAGTTTTTATTGTTAAATCATCCAACTAAGATCACCATTCGTATGAATTTTAGTTGAGTTATAAAATAAATATTGTTAAGACTAGCAATAGATGTGTTGTGTGTGGATCTCTAAACCTTAGTGCCTTAATATATTGTTATTTTCTCTCAATTTAAATTAACTTTACTAAACCATCTCTTCAATTAAACTTTATTATTTTAGTTTTTTTTTTTTTTTTTTTAAGAGAGTTTCAACCTATGGCGTCTGCTCCTAATGATAGCTCTTTATCACCAGATCAAGACACCAATCAGTTTTTCGTGTAGGCGAGAATTGAACCCCAAATCTCTTATACAACCATCAGAGACTTTACTAGTTGAGTTAACTGGAACCCACAGTTTTATTCTTTTGTGGTTTGCTAATCAATTCCCTTTTCCCTGTGGATTCGACCTCAGACTTACCGAGTTATTACTTCATGACAATCCTGCACCTGGGAGCATTATTTAAGTCACAGCAGGAGGCGTGATGGATACTTTGACTGATTTGGTATGTCATTATATAAACCCATAAATTTAGATTGACAGTATTTATTTCTCATTCAGGAGTAGGATCAAGAAAATAGCTCAAATTGTTTTTTAGAACTAAGAGACTAAATATGATTGAAGAATGTGATCATCTAAATATGCACCATGTAACAAAAAATAGGATTAGCTTTATAAACCTGCATTTCTATAAGTGGTTTGGTAGACATACTTTGAATAACACCAAATGGTTCACATCAATATCTGGTTTGTTTTCATGATTTCAATTCAGCCTAAAACATGCTTATGAGAGATAAATATATATATATATATATATATAACATGCTTATGAGAGAGAGAGAGAGATATATATATATATATATATATATTTGTTTACAATAACAATAAGTATGTGCTTTAAGCATGAATGATTTCCTGGGGCATGTCATGTTTGTGGTGAATATATTTTTAAAGCCATATCAAATGTTGTATATACAGATGGATGTTTGAAGTGTAGCTATTGGAAATGGTTGCTGACCTTTTAGTTCTTTTAATAATGATGATCTTTGTGTTTGGTTTGATTGAATAGGGATGGCCAAAGAAATTTTTGCAGTTTCTTTTCCAAATTTTTTTGAAACATAGTGATGCAGGTAATTTTGGAATAATTACTAGCAAAAATGTTTTTGTCTTTGTTATGGAATAGTTTCGTTAATACAAAATTCTTTTCTTATATTTCTTATAAAATGTTCATGAATATTCTTTTAGTGGATTTATAAAGACCAATGGACTTAAGTGACTTCATATGTCATCTATTCAAGATGTTAATTGTGGTAAATATATATTCATCGTCTTTTTTTTTTTTCTTTTTTTTTTAATCTTTTAATTTTGGCATTATTATTTGGTATGATTTTTCAATTGGTGGCATTGATGTCAAGCTTAAGATGATGTCAAGCTTATGATGATGAGCGGGTGGTAAATACAACAAATTCAAGCCTAAATCTTGACATCTTAGATAGTTTTCTTTTAGCCTTTTCTTTAGTTAGCTTTACATACAAATTAGATTTTTGCTGTTATTTTTTCTTTGAACTAATGAGCATATTTTTTATGTTGTTTTTATTTAGATATTTTGTATGCGAAGATCTTGGACATAACAAATTGTAATTAAGCTGAATGATCTCATGCACCTATCTCCATTCAATTTAGGAGATACTATTGGACCAATTTATTCCTTTATTTTGTATTGTATTTAGTAGAATTTCATGGACAATGATTGTGAATTGATATTGTATATGTGGTATCTAATAGTGATTTTTTAAATTATATAAGTAATAGCATTGTAATGAGAAACTTGGTATAACCAATATCATGAAAATTGCAAGGAAAAACCATTTTAATACCTCTAAATGTCTTGGACGAAATAATATTCTATATGTTTAATAACTCAAGTTAATATCAATAGTGCCACTACAATTCACTATTCCCGTGCGTAAGCATGGATTATATACTATATATATAAAAGCAAAGACCTTATACGAGAGTGCATGAGGTTCTGCCAAGTGGCACATTGATACTCATGATCACATGGTATCCGTCAAGCAAAAATTGAGAAGAATGAGGACCGAATGACTCTTAAAAATCAAAGAGGAAGTCACTAAGCAATCAAAGGTAGGGTTCATCAAACCCGTGCACCAAGCCAAATGGATAGCCAATGTTGTGCCCGTACCTAAGAAGGATGAGAAGGTGAGGATGTGTGTGGATTTTAGGGACTTGAACAAGGCATGCCCTAAGGATGACTTTCCTCTCCTTCACATTGATGTCTTAGTGGATAACACGATGGGAAGTGCTTTGATGTCTTTCATGAATGGCTTTTTGGGATACAACCAAATTAAGATGGCTCCCAAAGATATGACCAAAACCACTTTCACTACCGAATGGGGAATCTATTGTTACACGGTGATGCCGTTTGGCCTCAAGAATGCTGGGGCAACCTACCAAGGGATGGCTACGACCTTATTACATGATATGATGCATAATGAGGTAGAGGTGTCTGTTGATAATATGATAGTGAAATCCAAGGATGGAGGTAGCCACACCATAAACTTGAGGAAGTTCTTCGAGAGGATTAAAGAATATAGATTGAGGTTGAATCCACAAAAGTGCACCTTCGGCGTAACCATGGAAAATTGCTAGGCTTCCTAGTGAGTGATAGAGGGATAGAAGTTGACCCATCCAAGATTAAAGCCATATTAGAGATGCCTCCTCCCAAAAGTGAGAAAGAAATAAGGGGTTTCTTAGGTCGGTTGCAATACATTAGTCGATTTATTGCCAAGCTTACCTTTACTTGTGAGCCCATCTTCAAACTCTTAAGGAAGAATGAACCATATACATGGAATGATGAGTGCCAAGAGGCCTTTGAACTTATCAAGGAATATCTCCTCCACCCACCTATCCTAGTGCCTCCACAACATGGAAAACCATTACTCCTATACCTCTCCATCATAGGGGATGCAGTTGAAAGTATGCTTGCACAAGAAGACGATGACAAGGATGAAAGGGCCATATACTCCCATAGAAAGGTCATGCCTTGCACTTCTTTGGGCCGTGCATAAATTGAGATATATCGTCTTACCTTTCCAAATATGGGTGGTAGCAAGAATGGACCCATTGAAGTATCTCTTTGAGAAACCCGCTTTGAGTGGAAGATTGTCAAGATGGTTGATCTTGTTAGCAAAATTTAATTTGAAGTATGTGGCTAGGAAAACTATCAAAGGAAGCGTCGTGTCAGATTTTTGTGCCGAGAATCCTATAAAGGGGGAAGATGGTAAAGAAGACTTTCCAGATGAAGACATTTAGGGTGTTGAGTTAGGAGCATGAAAGATGTACTTTGACGGAGCCGTAAACCAATATGGGAATGGGATGGGAATGGGATTGGAATACTCTTGATCAGTCCCGAGGGATCTCACATACCTTTGGTAATCAAGCTAAACTTCAATGCAACTAATAACATGGCTGAATATAAGGCTTGTATTGCCGGAATGGAAGCTTTTCGAGAATTGGGGGTAAAGGAGGCTGAAGTCTTTGGAGATTCAACTTTGGTTATAGCCCAAGCGCAAAAATTGTGGAAAGTGAAGGAGGAACATTTGAAGCTGATACTTGGAGGACTTGACCAAGACCTTTGACAGAATTGAATACACAATCATTCCAAAAGCTCAAAATCAATTTGCGGATGCCTTAGCTACCTTGGCCTCCATGGTTGAAATACCCGAGGGAGTATGGACACGACCCTTGGAGATTGAGCGAAGTTATGAAGAAGTGCACAAAAGGAAGACTGAAGCTTTAGTAATGACCATAGAGGAAGAGGAAGTTTCGTGGTACTATGACATCATGAAGTTCTTGGAATTAGAGGCATATTCAGATGGTGCCGACAAGAGAGAGCATCGTTCCATTAGGATGATGGTAACACAATACATCCTATGTGGGGGACAACTCTATAGAAGACCCCATGATGGAATACACCTTCGTTGTTTGAAGAGAGAAGAAGCCGAGAGAGTAATGGAAGAATTTCATTAAGGGGTTTGTGGTCCTCATATAAATGGAAGAATATTAACCAAAAAGATCCTAAGAATAAGGTACTACTGGAATAAATGGAGACTGATTGTGTGGACTATGTGAAGAGTTTCCATGATTGTCAGACACACGCCAACTTGAACCATGTACCGCCTAGTGAGTTGTATAGCACGACTTCTCCGTGGCCATTCTCGGTTTAAGGTATAGACGTGATTGGAAGGATAGCCCCTGAGGCTTCAAATGGGCATGAATACATTTTGGTAGCAATTGACTATCTCAGCAAATAGGTAGAAGCAGCCTCTTACTCTGTATTGAAGGCTAAGCATATGGCTCGGTTCTTAGAAAACAACATCATATATCAGTTTGAGGTGCCCCAAAAGATCATTTCTGATAATGGTTCCCACTTTGAGGGAGAAGTTTGAAGGGTCATGGAATTATACAACATCGAGCATCACAAGTCTTCACTATATAGACCACAAGCTAATGGGGCCGTAGAAGCAACCAATAAGAATGTGAAGAACATCCTAGCCAAGATGGTAGTGACATACAAAGATTGGGCGGAGAAACTTCCATTTGCCTTATGGGGTTATAAAACTTCTATCTGTGCGTCGACTAGGGCAACACCTTACTCTTTGGTTTATGGTAGTGAGGCGGTGCTTCCTATTAAGGTGGAGATAAAATCTTTAAGGGTATTGGTGGAAACCAAGGTCCTAGAAGAGGATTGGGTTAAGGCGAGATATGAACAATTGACTTTGATAAATAAGAAGAAAGCTAGGGCATAATATCATGCACAAGGGTACCAAAAAAGGATTGCTAGGGCATTTAACAAGAAAGTGAAACCAAGAAACCTTAAGGAAGGAGACTTGGTCCTAAAAGTGCTTAGAGATGAGACTTTTGATCTAAGAGGGAAGATGAAGCCAAGTTGGTCTGGGCCTTTTATCATTAAGAAAATCATGTCTAGAGGTGCTACAAAAACCACAGATTTGGATGGAGAAGAGATGTTTTGCCCAATTAACATGATAGACTTCGGAAATACCACATTTAAAAAGAAAAAAGAAGAAAAAACCTGCTAGGTTGAAAACCTAAAAGGGCGGCCTAGGCAAAAATTTAGGCAAAAGAACCTTGTTAGATTGAAAACCCATAAAGGCGGTCTAGGAAAAAATTAGGGGAAAAATCCATGGGCATGGTGAAAATTCCCAAAGGGATGTCATGGGCAAAAATTACATGGCAAAGGAAAAAGAAAAGAAAAAGAAAAAGAATAATGATGACAATAAACAAAGATAATAAAAGGAAATTCTCTCATTGCTCAAATTAAAGGATAATAAGATTGTTTTCATTGGGGATTTGGAACATTCCAATCCTTTATTAAATTCAAAAACAAAACATGAGAATCATAAAAGTGCAGAAAAGTAAAACATGGGATATATCAAGGTGGTCACTCAATCCTCCTTATTTTCTTGCTAGTCTTTATGTAAGCCTTCTCATCCTTCAGAATCCACTTCATGTCATCCTCCAACCATTGCTTGTACCTTGTAGTGGGGTAGATGTATTTGGGAGGAACGATGTCTATCGTCACCCTATGACATGGCTAAGCCTCACTGATCCTGCCTAAGATCCTATTGGTGAACACTGCAGTGTGGTAGGCCCTCTCATCATCAGGAGCTCCTTGACGCTCTCCAAATTGCCTTGAGATACGACAAGTGGAGTAGTAAGAGTAGCATCGAAGCCTAACTAAAGTCACACAGTGGTCCTTGCAACAACTATGGACCATGCTTGAGATATGCCACCATTCTACGACCTATTGAATGTCGGTCTCATTGAGGTGACCCGTAAGCTCCATCCTCAAAGCCCGTGTCATTCTGATGAAGTCGGCAGTCCCTAAGGTGCCTAGGGAGGTAGGTGATGAGAGGAACAGTGGGAGGTTGAAGCAACCAAAGAAGGAGAAGGATAGAGGGGAGGGAATAAAAAGAAAAGAAAAAAAAAAGCAAAAAGAGGGAGAGAGCATGAGAAAAAAATAAAATAATGATGAAAGACGATATAAGGTGCCTTGATGGGTTGAAAACCGAGAGGCAATCCATGCAAATTAGAGGGATCCCGCTAGGTTGAGAACCTAGGAAAAAATTAGGGATTATACCTGAAGAAGAAGAGGACTTTCCGCCAAGAAGTTTACTTCCTTCCTATGAAAGGCATCCAAGCTATTGAGGGTCTCCACCAAGATCAAGCCCACCGGATTACCTCTCTTTAGCTCATAAGCTATTATGCACATCCAAAAGTCCACACAATACGAGTTTTGAACCAAGAAATACCTTCCAAGAGCACACAAGCAAAAGGCATGAAGAAAGTACGAGTGTGTCCTCTTACCCTCGGGAAGGGTTGAACCAGAAAAATACTCAAAAACCAACTTAAAGTTGAGCTCCCCAAAGACACACCACCTATTTTATGTGGTGGAAGGGATGCCCAACATGACTCCCAACAAGGAAGGAAGATCCCCACCTATGGTAGGGAAGATGCGGTCATCAATTTTCGGTTCACCCATGATAGCAGCAAATTCCTCAATAGTGGGGCATAGTTCTATTCCATTGAAGCGGAATACATGCCAAGAAGGAACCTAATAGTTGGCAGCAGCACGAAAAAAAGGTTCATCCACTCTAATTTGATGATAGGGGAAGATGCAATAAAGACCATAGGGAGTAATGGAATCCTTGAAATCGGGAACAAGCTTTCTAATCCAAGTGGAGACATCAAGAGGAAAGTTTTCTACTATTAGGAGACCTCAAAAAAGTGTTCTCTAGGTTGGAAATACGTAGGTGAGGGTTTTGGACTCAAATGACTACGTAGGTGAGGGTTTTGGAATCCAATTAAGGTTTTTTTGATTCGCGGCCCACGTACGCAAGGTCAACCCTGCGTACGCAAAGTCAAATTTGCGTACGCAGGCCCATCCCCACGTATGCATGGCGTTTGGCAGAAGCCCATGTTCCCCTATTTTGAGCAGATTTTTTCACTCCAAGCCATTCCTAAGGGTTCCTATAGCCTAAAGGATCATCCAAAACACATTCCAAGCACAAGATTGCAAGCATTAAAGAAGCAAAGTTGTATAGAAATATACAATTTATGATTAAGTGCTAAGTTCCCAATCAAAGGCATAAATGTAAAAAAAAATGTTCTTAAATACAATCTTTCGTCTAAATCTTAATCCAAAATCTCTGCTAAAGGGAATAAAAATCCATAAAAAAGAAAGAAAGAAAAAAGATGTGTGTTATATGCCTATATGTGTCTTGAACTGCAGGTAATCAATGGTGCCGCCTCTTCCTTGATCGATAGCTAGGAGTTGCCTCCGAGTCCTCCTCCTCACCATCATCATCATCATCATCATCACCACCACCTGGATGGGCCACTTCTCTAGGACCATATAGCTCCCTTGAGTAGTTGGTCTCCTCTAATTTGAGATTCCCAGCTAGCCACACCAACTTCTCATGCTCTTGGATAGTGAGTTGCAGTTCAAAAAAGGAAGGGTTAGTGACTAAAACAAATAGAGAAATTTGGCAAAAAAAAAGAAGGACAAAAGGAGAAAGAACTCATCGCCCAAGTGTTGGGAGGGAAAGGATAGCCCATGACATTAGGATTACGGGGCACGGCATGCTCCCGAGTAAAGCCATCAGGGCCATAAGCATAGACCGTCCAAGGGAGATGTAGAGGATCAATGGGCTCACCAGCAACAGGTCCCTACTGTTACAATTTCCCACATTAAAAGTCATGACAAACAAAAAAGAAAAAAGAGAAGAAAAGAGATTGAACATGAACCTGAATAATAAGGGAAAGCATGAGGCGAGTAATGTTGAACTCCTCATAGTTCAACCCCTTAAGAAGCCGCTCGGCATAGGAAATGCCGCTCCCCCATGAGTTATATTTAGCATCAGTCATGGAGTGTGGGGCAAGAATGAACTTAGGAGAGTTCATCGGAATCTGTGGTTCATCTTTACCCACCAGCTGGCATTGCACTCTCTCCACCAAGTTTAGCACCCTCAAACCCCCTTTTTCAAAGGGCCAAGTGATCTCTAAAGCAATAAGAGTGGCAAGCTCCAAGTCTCGAGAAGCAGGAAGGGGTTGGCCGGCCCATGGAGTCCAGTTAACCTATAATGACACAAGGTTAGAAGAAGAGTATTCTAAAGGAAATGCATGAAAAGGCATGAACAACTAGAACTCCTAAACTTACCTCATCCGAAGTTAACCTAGCAAGATAGGCCCTCACTTGAGAAAACTCCCTTAGAACCAGGTCGGTGCTTGGAGTTATGAGACCATACCTAACAACCCACCGCTGCAAAAAGAAGCACAAGCCACAGGTTAGATGCAAGATGGCAGTTTGCAAGATGACATTTTTCAAGATGACATAGTTTGCAAGACTACAAGCTAGAGTAGAAATGCAAAGAATGGAAAGATACTAACCTCAAGGAGCTTCCAAGGCCCTACAAGCTGTTGCAAGGTGCCCCGACTGAGAGTATCAAGAGTGGAGTAGAGATAGGCAAGACATGCTTGCCGCCAGTTGGCCCTTTGTGCCTCTCCAAAGTCCTGGAAGAGGGTCAACCACCTCAACGACACCGTTTGCCCACCATTGGCAAAGAGATAAGCCCTCAACAAGTGAAGAAGGAAAGCCCTAGCCATACAGACACACTCCTCCCTGGTCCTATGTGGGAGGAACATGTAATCCGACAACAAATCAAAGTAGCGGATGGTCTTAGTGGAGTACTTCCTCCCCAACATGTCGAGACCCAGATGGATGCCCGATGCATCGTCTAAACTAATGATAGTACCTTCGTAGCTAAGGCCAGTCATGCATTAAAAGTTGTATGGAGTTACCGTCATCTCCTGCTCAGCAATATGAAAGGTGTGGGTAGTATCCCACCACTTCTCAATGAGGCATTGCACCAAGGTAGTGCTCGCAGACTTCTCCGAAAGAAGTCTAATGATGGGTTCAAAGCCCGCCTCCCAAATATAGCCCCTGGTTTCGAGGATAAGAAGATTGTACCACTCCACCACTTTATTAGTGCTTCCCCTACCAACATAAGGGGATGATGACTGCAAACAAAAAATAAGATGACATTAGATTCTTGATTCAAGTAGAATTTGGGAAATATGATGTTTTGATGCAAGAACGAAGAAAAAAAAAAGATATAGTGATATTTAGGTACAAAAATGACAAAAAGGTGTGTTAGGAGTGCATATAGAGGTGAAACAAATGAAAAATAAGTGAAAATGGGCCGAGTAGAACTTCTGCCAGACGTCTCACGTACGCGGGTCAAAGCCTACATATGCAGACAAGACTCCGCATACGCAGGGCCATTCCCATGTACGCAGAGCCTCAAGAACACACTTGCGAATGCGAGAATAGAGCTGCGTACACATGAATGAAAGCTACGTATGTAGGCCCGAGCCCATGCATGCAAGAACACAAGAAGAAGCAGTTCTTCGACATTTTGAAAGATACATAATCCAAAATCAATCCTAGACATGTTCCTACCCCTCTTAAGGTGTCAAGTTTTCATCTAAACCCATCCTATAGCAAAACTCAATCATCTACATGGCCAAAAACACATTGAAACAGAAGATCAGAGAGGAACTTGAAAATGAGAAAAAATTTCAAAACTTACAGATTCGGTCGTGGGAATGTGATTCTCTGGTTGGTATGTCAATGGTGGAGACCCTACCAACCTTGTTGCTCCACTCCACCGGGCAAGGTGAAATGCATCAGAATATAGGACGTAGGAGGACTTCTTGGCCTTGGGTGCCATTGGAGAAGATGATGAGAGAATGAGAGAAAATGAGAAAGTGAGAGGGCTTGAGAAAATGAAAGAGTTAGAAAGTGAGAGAAAGAAAGAGGAGAAGGAGGTTTTTGTAGAGAGAAACAAAGAGAGTTATGGAGAATATGAAGAGGTGAGGAAGATGAAGAGAATGAAGAAAAAAAAGAAGAAACGGTTGGTATCCATTGGGAAAAATGAAAAGGCAGGAACACACCTGATGGCTAAACTATGTGTAGTTTAGGCCTCACCATTAAACTATGTGTAGTTTAGTCATGAACAGTAAAAAATATATATATATATATATATCTTTCAAAAAAGAGGGACATCTTATGATTACCCCAATTAAGGCACAAAATTATCAAATGACTCATCAGTGAACGGTAAAGGAAGTAGAAGACTCTTCCCCCGATCAGGCACATCAAAAACCATCCCTAGTGGATCAAATACATTAAGAACCATCCTCAGTGATTCAAGCACATCGAAAACATCATCCCTATGAAGGAAGCAGAAGACTCTTCCCCAGCGGATCAAGCACATAAAAAACACTACCCTTAGTAAAGAAGCAGAAGACTCTTCCTCAATATTTCAAGCATCTCAAAAAACACTATCCTCAGTAAGGAAGCAGAAGATTCTTCCTCAAATGGATCAAACCTATCAACCATCATCCCTATAGAGGAAGCAGAAGACTCTTCCTCAATAGTTCAAGCATATCGAGCATCATGCCCATGGAGGAGGCAGAAGATTCTTACCCAAAGTATCCCTAGTAAGGAAGTAGAAGATTCTTCCCTAGTGAGTCCAATACAAAAAAAAAAAAAAATCCCCAGCGAGGAAGTAGAAGATTCTTCCTCAAAGTCCTCAACGAACCATGAAAGAAGTAGAAGATTCTTCCCTAGTGGATCACACATCTACACTATTCTTTAGCGAGTCCTACTCCTCAACTAGTTTCCCATCCCCAAGCAAGTCATAAGAGGTAGAAGATTCCTTCCCATACGCATCTACTCTTCAGCGAGTTTTCACTATCTCCGATGGATCCAACAATCAAGACTACTCGTGCACATATCCTCTGGGAGTTGAACATGCAGGCACAGTAGAAAAGGGTAGAGATAGTGATAGAGAAAGAGACCAAGGTCAACCTGAGGCAAGAGCCTTACCAAAAAAGGTAGAGAAAGAAGTGAAGAAGATAATGTTAGGATTAGTGCCCTTAAATCCTATTGTAAGATGCCATGTATGATAATATGTATGACATTATTTGTGAAATGATGTATGACTTAATATTGTGTTTAATAAAGTTGTTTTATTATTATCTAAAATAATGGTAACATGAATATTCGGACATTATCATATAGTCCATGAGATGCATAGTATGTGATTTAGTCACAGAAGATATAAGTCACAAGTTCTTTATAAACTCAGAATTGTAGTTCGTAGTTGGTGATGAAATTGGACATTTCATCTGCGAAGACTATAACATATCAACTAAGATGATTTGTCTTGATCATGGAAGTGGAGACTTCTAGTTGATGTGTTGATATATTTTAAGAGTTAAAACATGTTGATCTGGACTGCTATGAGATTTATTATTCTCCTAACGACTGTCAAATGAATAATAAATCTCACGACTTCTATTTACATGAACTCTTAATCCTGAGAGAATAATAGACCTGATCATAAAGTGTAGGTTGCTTTGATATATCAGGAGTAAGATCTAATGTTACAATCAAAACCTCAGTATGTTGGGTAGCCACATTTAGTGTTGATGGAACATATATTCTCAAGATGGAATTCATAGTCTCTTAACGGAGATACAAAATATTCACTTGAGATAAGTTTAATGGGTTTGTTATTCAGAGAGTTAGGCATAACCACTTTAGTAAGACTAAAGTATATATTTATGGAAATTGGATTTCATAAGTATATGGTGAATAACTTCAAAGGATTAAACCGGGTACTCAAGGATTAAGATGTAGTAGTTCACAAAGTGGCAGTCTTCATTCATGACTTTGTGTTACTACAAATATTTTATGAAAGGGTTGCATGCACAATAAAGTCTTGGGATATAATTTATTAATAAGACATAGAGTGCAATTATATTTATATAGTGGTATTAAATATAATTAATGGTAACTTTGGACTTGTCAAAAGTTGACAGAAAAGCCCTTCCCATTGGAGCTAGTGTCTTATTTGTTCCCTTTTGGTCCCACTCCAAACCACATACTAAAGCCCAATTGGAAAGGCCCAAAAGGCTAGCCCAATTAGATAATCAGTTATATGGAGAAAAACATACAAAATTTTGGTATGAACATGAATTAGTATGTATGTGAGTGTTGAACACTTTTTCATTCTCTCTAGAACACATACATATAACTGATTGAGAGACCACACTTCTTGGGCTTCAAGTGGAATTGGAGTTGTAGTACCATGATGCAAAACACCCTCCGCATGGAATGCAAGGCTCAAGGCCAAGACGAGGTGCTTGCCCACACCACTATAAACCGGGAAGTTCAATCTTGTAGTACCATGAAGTAAACATCCTTCGCATGAAATGCAAGGCTTGAGGCCAAGATGAGATGTTTACCCCACACTACTATGAACCGACAATGGAGGCCATGAGATCCAACCCTTGTATCTCTCTCCCACTAGAAATTTTAAAACAAGTGGATTGTCATGAAATCATTGTGATCTAATCACAATTTTAACCCTGCACATTAAATGTGTTTAATTGTTTAAATTCAACGTGATGTAACTAAGTCACATCACAATAGCGTAACGAACATTCGCGCTATCACAAAGAAGTTTAATCATGTAATCTGTGAAGTAAATACCCTCCGCATGGAATGCAAGACTCGATGTCAAGACAAGGTATCTATTCACATTACAATAAACTTAACAAAAGGGTTATTTTAGCATTCCCACTCGTTATTTGGGTTTTTCTTAAATAATTATGATCCCATCACAACTAATAACCTTGCACTTGATAAAGACTCTAATATCATTAGAATCACTAACTAAAATGGAAGTCCTAAACTATTTAGGATTCCTTAAAAACTAATGAATCAAAAATTAGTTATATAGAACTCTATCCTTAATTTACTAGATAAAGTATTCTAATCTCATTAGAAACTATATAACTTTAATTAGAATTTTAATCTCATTAAAAACCTCTAATTAAAATAAATTAAGGACTTTTAATCATAAAACAATTTAGGACTAAGAGTTCTATTTAACTAACATCTTTGATCTCATTAGGTCTTTTAGTTAGATAATGATTAATAAATGTCCTTAACTTTTAAGGACTATAAAATTAATTACATAGCTTTGCTTTTTATCAAAGTTTTAACACTTAGTAAAAAACAAATGAAAATTCAAAATTCAGTGCCTTCAATTGGTCGAACCTTTAGCCTCAGAGGCATTTTCGCGAGAATCTCGCGACTAAGCTCTTCCCGCGAAAATGGGTTAAGGCAAAATAGTGAAAACACAAAAATCAGACAGAAACTTTCGCGACTGTCTCGCGACTGTTTCGCGAGTAAAGCTTACCCGCGAAAAGTTTTGTGCTTCAGAGGCATTTTTCGCGAGTAACTTCGCGAGACGGTAACCTGCGAAAAATGCGTGTTTTCAGTTTTTAAAGGTCCGTTGTAGACAGTTTTCAACGGTTATTCATGAACAAACAACCACCATATAAACATAATAGATAGAATTTGATATCAAAACCAAATTCCATTGATGTTATAGCCTTAAAGTTCAATTCAACATACTTAAATTCAAATTTATACAACATCAATATCAGTTTTCATCAAATCATAGTTTCAACAATCATGCAGAAAATTAAATATAATCTTCTAACATCATGAAACTATTATCTCTAATTCCAAAACTCATAAAACATGTTATACAGATTGGAAATTGAAGACCGCTCTGATACCATTTGTTGGAAAAATACATGTTTGTTTCGCATACAAAACATACACAGCGGAAAAATTAACGGATCTACTTCATTCGCAATTGATAACATGTACTATGTAAATTTTAGAAGTTAAGAACAAGAGAGTGTACCTTAGTATGGTGAATTTCAAAACAAAGATTAGAAGTACTTGGGAACACTTTCAATTTTCACTCCAATTCCACTAATGCCCAAGAAGTGTGGTCTCTCAATCAGTTATATGAATTTGTTCAAGAGAGAATTGGAGAGTGTCCAACCCTCACATACAAACCATTTCATGTATCTTATATAATCTTAATGAAAATCCACATATCTTAAAAATTCTGTATGTTTCTCTCCTTATATATATATATATATATATATATATATATATATATATAAAACTGATTATCTAATTGGGCTAGCCTTTTGGGCCATTCCAATTGGGCTCTAATATGTGGCTTGGAGTGGGACCAAAAGGGAACAAATAAGACTCTAGCTCCAATAGGCCTTAGGCTTTTCTGTCAACTCTTGATAAATCCAAAGTTACCATTAATTATATTCAATACCACTATATGAATATAATTGCACTTTAGGCCTTATTAATAAATTATATCCCAAGACTTTATTATACATGCAACCCCTTCATTAAAATATTCGTAGTAATACAAAGTCATGAATGTAGACTGCCACTTTGAAGATTACTACATCTTAATCCTTGAGTACCCGGTTTAATCCTTCATGTTATTCATCATATATTTATGAAATCCAATTTCATAAATATATACTTTAGTAACTCCTTACTAAAGTGGTTGGGCCTAACACTCTGAATAACCAAACCCATTAAACTTATCTCAAGGGAATATCTTATATTTCCGTTAACAAATTATGAATTCCATTTTGAGAATATATGTTCCATGAACACTAAATGCGGCTGCCTAACATACTGAGGTTTTGATCATGACTTTTAGATCTCACTATTGATATATCAAAGCAACCTACACCTCATGATCAGGTCCATTATTCTCTCAGGATTTAGAGTTGATGTAAATAGAAGTCGTAAGATTTATTATTCATTTGACAGTTGTTAGGAGAATAATAAACCTCACAGCGGTCTAGTTCAATATGTCTTAACTCTTATAACATATCAACATATCAACTAGAAGTCTCCATTTCCAAGATCAAGACAAATCATCTTAGTTGATATGTTATAGTCTTCGCAGATGAAATGCCTAATTTCATCACCGTTTACGAACTAAAATTCTGAGTTTACAAAGAACTTGTGATTTATATCTTCTGTGACTTTTCACATAAATCACATACTATGCATCTCATGGACTAAGATAATGTCCCATTAGTTCATTTATAGATAGTCTCATATAATTAAACAATTTAATTATTTATGACATGCCAATAAATTGGATTTTAGGGCATAAACCCCAACAAGACGTTCTTCCCATGAGGAGCACCCAACTCGTTGCGGGTGCTTGGGCCCACACCGTGTACTACCTAAGCAAAAGGCTACATGATTATAAAACTAGATACACACCCATAGAGAAATCCTATTTTGGTCTTATGTGGGCCGTACAGAAATTGAGACATGTCTTCTTGGCATTCCAAGTGTGGATAGTTGCTAGAATGGACCTTTTGAAGTACTTATTTGAAAAACCCACCTTGAGTGGAAGATTGTCAAGATGGTTGATCCTTCCGGCCAAGTTCGAATTGAAGTATGTGGTTAGGAAAACCATTAAAGGGAATACTATATCAAACTTTTGTGCTGAAAACCCGTATAGAGGCAGAGGGTAGTAGGGAAGACTTTCCCAATGAGAACATATTGAACATAGAACTTGGAGCATGGAAGATGTACTTTCATGGAGCGGTAAACCAATATGGAAATGGGATAAGAGTATTGTTGATTACCCCCGATGGATCACACATTCGTTAAGTTGAATTTTAAGGCAACCAATAATATGGCAGAATATGAGGCCTTTATCCCCGAGATGGAAGCTATATGGAAACTAGGGGCAAAGGAGACCGAGGTCTACGGAGATTCAACATTAGTCATAGCCCAAGCCATGAAACTGTGGAAAGTGAAAGAGGAACATCTAAAGCCATACTAGTAGTACTTGAAGGAGTTGACAGGCTTAAAATAGAGCTTTTAAGGTTCTAGAATTAAGCATGCGGGCATATACTCGAGCATGTGCGCACATACTTGGGCATGTGCACGTATACTTCAAAACATACATGTGCAGAAATTTCACTACACTGCTAGGCCAATTTTAAATGATCATAACTCACTCAATTTAAATCTAAAGTGTGAAAAATTTATGTTCAAATTAAAGCCCAGGATGTCTACTTTCCAATTGAATAAACTTCACTTAAAACATCTTTGTAGTTAAAAAGTTATGATCAAACAAGTGATCAAATGTCATTTTTTAGCATCATTTTTAAAGTGATTTGGAGCACTTTTAAGTTATGATTACTTCTGAACTATCAAAAAAACTTCAATTATCATTTGTTGACATATTAAACTCATCATTGGGACTGGGGACTAAAGGTTATTAACTGGGTACAAAATGAGGTGTCTACAAGACCAATATCAAAGAGGATTTTGTCAAGAGAGGTACTTTTGGTGAAGGCTCTAATGGGTATGGCATCCCCTTTTTTTCATACTCTTGCTCTGCAATACACCCGATAACAACCCTTTGAAAGCCGAGCTAGCTCTCACACGAGTTGTCCTAGCATGCTTCTTGTGAGGCGCGGTTCTTGTATTAGAGCTTTGGCTTCCTGCCAATGGTAAGTCTGAGGTTGCACCCCTCATTGATTGATGTAGACATGTCTTTTTTTTTTTTTTTACTTAAAGTCCTTCTCTTGCATCGTGTCTTAGGGAGTCTTCCACCTACTTCCACCTTGTCTATTAGAACCCTGCACACGTGAATCTCTATGCACCTTTAGTTGGAAGGTAGTCGGATTGGAACTAATTTGATCCATATCCAACTAGCCTTTTTTGGTCTCATCTTTAGGCAATAGTTTCCTGGTCTTTGGCCCACTCTTTTTACGAGTAACCAATGTCCAAGGCCTTAAGCCTCCTTGTCTCCCTTAGCACAGGCACACTAGGCGGTGGCTGAAGTTGATCCATCTCACCCTTATCAACACCTACCATTTATTGGTGCCCTATATATTGACATATTGACAGTTGTTCCTCATATGTCCTAACCTACCACATGAGAAACACATGAAACTAATACCTTCATAAATGACTTGCTGAACTAGCTTGTCTATAAGGATTGTTCTTATCAGAGGCTTGTCCATTTCTACCTGGACACAAATGTGAGGAAATCTCCTTCTTGCTTCCATGGTAGTATTAGCATCCACCCTTATGACTGGGCCAATAGCATTACGTATTTCCTTAAGGACTTCCTTATTATGGTATTCAATGGGTAGTTTTAGCAACCTAGCCCAGAGTGCAATTGAAGAGACCTTTGCTGATGTCGGCTTGAAGTTTGGTTTCCACGCCCTGATAGCGAGGAAGTGCTCCCCAATAAACCAGGGTCCTCCCTTTAATACCTTATCAAAATCATCTTTTTCCTCAAAACAAATGAGGAAGTTGTCCTTCCCAAGATCCATGCAGTCCATTCTTCCCACAGGTTTCCATAGACTCATCACTCTGTTAAGCAGAAAATTGTAGCCTACTTGATGATGCACAAAATTGTCAGTGAGTTGATTGTCCACACGTGTGCGAATTAGGGTACCTGAAGAACAAGAAAACAAAGAACCTATAGAGAGCATTGGTGGGGTGTCGGCCAAAGACCCTTCGAAGGTTAAGTTAGTGATAGAAGAATCTCCAAGAACTAAAAAATGTGAGAGCTAGGAAATTTCGCGTACCTTAAGGGAGAGGAGACTTGGTGCTTATATAGTGGTGTAGAGCTGACCAAGATCCCTGGAATGTAGGATTTTTTCTTGTAGAGAAGATTTGGAGTTAAGGCCCCGAGATCTTAAGGCTTTTTTTCCCATACTAGGAAGAAATGAATGTGTAGTAGGGTTTTCAGATGTGGTGTGCGAGTTCTTTCCATATAGGGATGCATGAGTAGGGAACACACAAATAGCGTGGGGGCAAGGGTTCTTACCTGTCAGTATGCTTGTCACCCCGTCGGTGTCCTTGCCAATCTGTTGGTATGTTCGTCATATTGCCAGTTTATCTTTATGCCCGTCGGGCTAAGGGGTGATGGTATGGAAGGTGCCCTTGTGGTCCTTAGGTCAAAATGGGATTCAGGCCCAATGGATATCCCTACATCAATAGAGGACTCAAGCCCGACGGATCTAAATGGGGTTGATGGTTAAAAGAGCTAGAAAATTTTCTATGGTATAAAATACCCCTATCAGCTGCCCCATACTCCATTGTTTGTCAGGATAACCGACGAATCATGGAGTATATCCAGATGTTTTATGGTCATTAATTATTTTGCCGTAGGGTTCATGCCATTTACAGGGGTAAAGGGGTCTTTTAAGGGTGCTAGGTGACACATGGCGATCCCTGATTGGGTGACTTGAATAGTCACGTCACTTCGTTTCTTGTGTTTCTTCCCCTTATAAATAGTCCAATGCCTCTTTTGACCATTTATTTGTTATTTCTCACTTTCTAGCATTTGAGTAGAGCCTCTTTTCTTCCGTTGGTTTTCTTCAGGATTGTCCATCGCCTTAGAGAATCATCCGTTCTTGCCATTCGTCGCTTACTCCATCGTCGCTACTATAACGTAAGTTTTCTTCTCTAATTTACTTCACTTACCTTATTTTGATAAGTAGTCATTGGTTCTATGTTTGGGAGCGTGTGAGTAGAAACTTAGTTTCCATTTGTCGCTTGAAGGTGAGGGAATGTTAGGGAGTATTGAAGCGACGAGTAAGCATTCATCGTCGGTCCGTTTGGAATCGGGCGACGATGAGGTCTACCTGTCAGGATACGAATTTGTGGTGGATGACTAATTTAGCTCTGAGACGGAGTCGTCAGTAAATTCACTCCTAGAGGAAGAGGGGGTTGCAAGTCCATTGGGGCAGAGCTATAGGGATATTCTCCGTCCCCGGATTTGGTAAGTAAATGATTTTCCTCCGAAAAATGACAAAGGATGTCTTTGGTGGACTCCACCCTCATTTCTAGATTCTCGACAACGTCCCTATTAGGAAGGCATGTAAGGGGCAAAATGTTACATGAGGGAGACGAGTGACGTCGGTTTTTATGAAGCAGCCTTCATTACAGGGTTGAGGTTGCCTTTTAGTTACCTTCATCATTGGTTAGCGGATTACTTGGGTATATCTGTCTGTTAGATAGCTCCTAACACATGGAGAATATTCATAGGGGCTGAAGTGTTGTAGGGCCAAATGAGTGGAGGCTGTCGGGCCCTTTCCCTCGAGGAGTTCTTTTATTGCTACAAGCATCAAGAGATTTCAACCTCGAAGGGTTTTTATAACTTCGTGTGCCATCAGGCATGGCTGAGGCTGGTATCCGACATGCTTGATTCTAATCGTTACTGGAAGTGTAGATTTTTCTTCGTTTTGGGGGTTAATTGCGTGTGTAGGCTGGACGAGTGGGAAAGTATAGGTGAGGGTTACAACCATGCTTAAAGGATTATGGATAAGTCTGGTAAGTCCTCGGCTTCCCTGGTATCTGCCTCGTTATTTTAATTGTCGGGCTTGCTATATCATTGTTGAGCTGACTTGTGTATTTCTTATTTCTTATTTTTTGCAGCCCAACCTTGCCCGATGATCACCCCAAAACAAGAATATTTCCTCTACTAGATACTAACGATTCCCTTTAAAGAGAGGTTGTGGAAAGCCCTAGTTACACTTGGTCACCTACACGCCTATTGTGGTGGGCCTGAACCTTCACTTGAAGCCTGACAACTCGACTCTTTCTCTCAAACTCGTAAGTTTCATCCTCCGTTGGTTTTACTTTTAGTAGTTGGTGTAGAACCTTAATTATCTTTCTCCCATATGTCTTTGGGTTTCAAAGATGGATGCTGGAAAGAAGAAATGGGCTAAAATAAGGAAGGCTGCTGCTCTTTATGCCCAACAGTCTGGTGGGTTGTCGGTTCCTTCTACGAAGGTTGGCCAGAAGTGGAAACACCCAACGGACAGGGGAAAGTCCAGTAAGAAGGTTCAAGGTCCTACCAATTGTTCAGATCAAGAGGAGATGGTCCAAAAAATGCCCGAACCTCCTTGCCATGGCGTAGGTAAAGGCCTAATGATCTCTCAGGGTCCTATCACCAATCCTTTTGTTCCCCTGTTAGTGAGGAGTAAAGGGTTCATTGTGGACACAGCCTGCTCCCTCGTCCAGGATGCTAACCTTGACGGGTGCTCAAAGCACGAAACTGATGCCTTTGGTGACTCGGGTGCTTTCACCTGACGAGGGTGAGTTTAGTCTCTCATTGTGTCTTTTATTCATTTAGGTATGTAGATTTTTAACAAGTTATAACCTTTTTGCCTGTTTGTTTCTAGGCCTTGGTAAGGATGAGGGCCCTCTAGATTAGGTGTGCTGCATAGGAGGTGTCAGTCAAGCGCCTAAAGAAACGCCTGGAGACCGATGGTGACCGGATTACTGAATATAAGGAATCTATGCCCACCTTAAACGCAAAGGTCAACACTCAGAAAGCCAGGATCAGTGAATTGGAAAAGAGCGCTTGTCGGGTTGATGAGTTGACCAAGGAAAACACCAACTTGACTAGTCTTCACAAGCAAATGGACAAGGCCAAGGTTGATGTTGTTGATGAGTTCTAGACATCCCAACCTTACTATGATGAGTTGGGAGATCAATACGCTGAGGGCTTTGACCACTTTCATGAGCAAGCTCTTCTTCTTTTCCTAAAATATGGCCTAGACTTTTCTTTGGTCAAGATTAACCCTTTGCTCCCCCAACAACTCTAGGAGGTGGCGATGTAGTTCCCAACGATTCAGTCCTCACGGGTGAGCTTAAGGCCTTTGAGCCAATTAGAGATGATGGGCCACATGAGACGGTTAACGAGGCTATGGAACCCCCTTCCTAATTTTTTGTAATTTTTTTATGTTATTTAAAAACAGTTGAGGTGTCTTGTTTTTGGTGCAAAAAAATTCTTTAACTATTCATGGGCCTTGTTCTAGCGTACTATCATCGAGTTTTGGACCCATTTACATTCTATGAAGTATTTATCTCTGTGTTTGTTGAATGTTTACTTGAACATATATACTTGTGCTTTTATTTGAATGACAATGCATCTTGAGGATGTTTATGGCAATGTTCAATTCGTCAGGGCTGCCTTGCAGGCAACTATGGATTTATGATTGTAGATTTGTTGTAGGCTTTAAGTGTAAGGACTCGTCGGTTTTATGATTGTAGAGTTTCTTGTATGTAGGACTTAGTTTTAAATGGACCAGATACTCGTTGGTATCCTTGGAAATTGGTCCACCCTGTGAGAAGGATTTGGTTTTAAATGGAGCACCAGGTACCCACTAGTATCCTTGGCCATCGGTCCTCCATGTGGGTAGGACTTAGTTTAAATGAAGGATCAGGCACCCGTCAATGTCTTAGTCGTTGGTCCCTACTGTGGGTAGGACTTAATCTTAAATGAAAGACTAGGTACCCATCGGTGTCTTGGTCGTCGGTCCCCATTGTGGTAGGACTTAATTTTAAATGAAGGGCCAGACACCCATCGATGTTTGTGGTTGTCGGTCCATCTCGTAGGTAGGACTTAGTTTTAAATTAGGGACCAGGCACCCGTCGGTATCTATGGTCATCGGTCCATCCCGTAGGTATGATTTAGTTTTAAATGAGGGATCAGGCACCCGTCGGTGTTTGTGATTGTCGGTCCATCCCATAAGTAGGGCTTAGTTTTAAATGAAGAACTAGGCATCTGTTGGTGTCTATGGTCGTCGGTCCATCCCGTAGGTAGGACTTAGTTTTAATTTCGCTTTTTCGTGTTGTAGTCAGACGATTCCTTGAGAATAATACTTTTATTGAAAATAACCGGAATACATGAGAATGTAGATAAATTGCTCGAAGGGCCTTTAGAGTTCACTTAGCAAAAACTGAAAAACTGGAAAATGTAGTAGTCTAGTTAACAAAACTGAAAGAAAAGCATAAAACATAATTCGTAGTTGGTGCACTACAGGTAGTATCTTCTTAGGTGCTTGGCGTTCCAAGGCTAATGTAGCCTTTGTCCGTCAAGCGTCCCTAGGTGGTAGGTGCCCCTTCTACAACAGTCGACGACCCTATAAGGTCCTTCCCAGTTAGGGTCTAGCTTGCCCTGTGTGGGATCCTTTGTTGCAATTGTCACCTTCCTCAGGGCGAGGTCCACGACATCAAAGTATTTAGGCTTGATCTTAGTATTGTAGTGTTTGGCCATAAGGTCCTAGTAGCAGGCCATCCGCTGTTCAGCAATCGCCCTGACTTCATCTAGGAAGTCCAAATGTAGGCGTATTCCTTCGTCATTCTTCCCTCTGTCATAATGAGCTACCCTATAACTTGCGAGCCCTACTTCTGCTGGGATAATGGCCTCATTTCCAAATGCAAGTCTGGAGGGTGTTTCACCTGTGGGAGTTTGAGCCATCGTCTTGTATGCCCACAAGACGCTTGGTAGTTTGTTCGGCCATATCCCCTTTGCCCCCTCAAGACGAGTCTTGATTATTTTTAGCATGGATCATTTTGTCACTTCGACCTGTCCGTTGGCCTGTGCATGGGCGGGCAAAAAGTAGTGATTTTTTATCCCTAGCTGTTGGCAGAAGTCCTTGAATGCGTCGTTGTCAAACTTCTTTCCATTATCGGAAACAAAAACTCTAGGGATTTTGAAGCAGCAAATGATGCTCTTCTAGACGAAGCTTTGGACATTCTTCTCAGTGATGGTGGCCAAGGGTTCTGCTTCAACCCATTTGGTGAAGTAGTCAATTCCCACAATGAGGAACTTGAGCTGTTGCACTGCCGTAGGAAAGTGCCCTATTATGTCGAGTCCTTATTGAGCGAAAGGCCATGGGGTAATCATCGGAGTGAGCTGTTCCAACGATTATCTTATGATGTTATTGAAGCGTTGACACTTGTTGCATGCCTTCATGTAGGACTGGGCGTTCTTCTGCATGGTAGGCCAGTAGTACCCTGCTCGTATAAGCTTGTGAACTAGCGACCTTGCCCTCAAGTGGTTTCTACACACTTCTTCATGGACTTCTCTCATGACATAGTCTACTTCGTCAGGTCCTAAGCATCTTAGGTACGAGTGAGAGAAGCCTCTCTTATAAAGAACATCTCCCATCAACACAAAATGTGACGCCTGCACCTTCTGCCTCTGGGAAGTGTTGCGATCGTCCGAAAGCATCCCTTTTTTTAGGTAAAAGATGATTGGAGCCATCCAGTCATTTCCTATCGGAATCACATGTACATGCACTTCACCAATAGCAGGAGAATATTGTATAAATGATAATACCTAGTTGTCAATGACCATGTTTTTTGTGGACCACTTTGCCTAGGTGATCAACGTGTTCATTTTCCTCCCTTGGGACTTGTATGAATTTGACCTCAAAGTCCTGATTAACGCGTCGTTTGATTAGACTCAGATACTTCTTCATCTGTTTGCCTTTGGCCTCGAAGTCCCCATTCATATGCCTGATGATGACTTAAGATTCACTATGTATGACCACTGATGAAGCCCCTGCTACCTTTGCTAAATCGAGACTTGTCAGTAAAGCTTCGTAGTCAGCCTCATTGTTGGTCGTCGGGAACTAATGGTGGATCGCACACTCTATTAAGTCCCCTTCTAGAGACTATAGGACAACTCCAATTCCTCTAGCATGTAGATTGGACAGTCCATCAGTCTAGACCTTTCATGGGGTTGCCCCCAGCCTTTATCTTCTTTCGTGGTTAGCGACGAAATCAGTTAATGCTTGGGCTTTAATCGTGGTTCTTGGACGGTATTGCACGTCAAACTCACTCAGCTCTATTGCCCATAAAACCAATCGTCCGGCTGCCTCTGGATTATTCATTGTCTTTCGTAGGGGTTTATCTGTCTGAACCACTGTGGTGTGTGCCTAGAAGTACGGCCGAGCTTGGGAACGACAGTAATCAAGGCAAAGGCCAACTTTTCCATGGGAGGATATCTTTCTTTCGCCCCTCTGAGCGCTCGGCTAGTGTAGTACATAGGCAATTGCACGCGATCTTCTTCTCGAATTAGAGCTAAACTGACGACCATGAGAGATATAGCCATGTTGAGGGAAAGCTCTTCATCGGGCTTGGATGGGTTGAGCAGCAGTGGAGATGCAAGATATGCCTTCAACTCCTCGAAAGCAATCTGACATTCATCGGTCCACTCAAAGGCCTTTTTCAAGTCTTGAAAAATGGCAAGCATTTGTTCGTCGCTCGAGAGACGAACATGTTGAGGGCGGCGACCCTTCCGTTCAGACTCTATACCTTTTTAATGTTCTTAGGAGGCGTTATCTCTAGTATGGCTTAAATCTTGTCGGGGTTGGCCTCGGCACCTCTTTGGGACACCATAAAGCCAAGAAACTTACTCGAAGACACCCCAAATACACACTTGCTGAGATTAAGCTTCTGTTGTAGAGATGAAGAGTCTCAAATGTTTCCCGAAGGTCATCCAGGTGGTGATCCTCTCTCTTACTTTTTACCAACATGTCATCTACGTATACTTCAATGTTCCGTCCAATCTACTGGATCAACATCTTGTTCACAAGTCTTTGGTAGGTTGCTTTAGCATTCTTCAGTCAGAATGACATGAATTTATAGCAAAAAAGCCCTTGGCTTGTGATAAACGAAATCTTCTCTTGATCAAAATCCTCAAACTTGATCTGATTGTAATTAGAGAAAACATCCATGAAGCTTAAAAACTGGTGTCCAGATGTTGAGTTTACGAGGAGGTTGATTTGTGGGAATGGGTAGCTATCATTCAGGCATGCTTTGTTCAAGTCGGCAAAGTCCACGCACATTCTCTACTTGCTATTTGCTTTTTTGACCATTACTACATTGGCCAACCAGTCAAGATAGTAGACCTCCTTAATGAACCCTGCTTCCAGTAGCTTGTGAACTTCTTCTACTATGGGTTTATCCCTTTCCTGGGCGAAGACTCTTTTTTTCTGTCAGACGGCGAGGAAGGATGGAGAGACGTTGAGCTGATGAACTATAGCACTTCGATCAATTCCTAGCATATCCTCATGGCTCTAAGCAAAAACGTCCAAGTTGTTCTTCAAGAAGAAGGTGAGCTCCCAACGGACCAAAGGGTTGGCCTAGGTGCCGATGTAGGTAATCTAGTCCAGGTGATTGTTGTCTAGAGAGATGTCTTCTAAGGCTTCCGTCGGTTCTACCGTCACCCATTGCTCTTCAATATTCAAGGCCTGCAAATGATCATTTATTTCTAGCATGGCTATGTAGCACTCGCGAGCTGCCATCTGGTCCTCGCGTGCCTCTCCTATCCCGTACTTCATCAGGAATTTTATCAGCAGGTGGTAAGTATAGATGGCTGCTTTCCATGCATTGAGGGTTGGTTACCCAATGATGGCATTATAGGTTGAAGAACAGTCGATGACTAAAAAGGTGATCTCCTTAGTGAGTTGCTGAGGACAGGTGCCAATGGTGACTGGCAAGGTAATGGACCCAATGGGAAATACTTTGGTATCGCCGAACCTTATGAGTGGTGTGTTTGATAGTAGAAGCCACTCTTTGTCGATCCTCATCTGTTGAAAGGCAGGATAGTAGAGAATGTCAGCTGAACTCCTATTATCTACCAAGACCCGTTGGGTAGTGAAGTCAGCTATTGATAGAGTGATGACTAGGGCATTGTCAAGAGGATGGTGGAGCCGTCGAACGTCTTTTTTAGAGAAATTGATAGGTGGATCGTCAATTTTTGTCAGCTTGGGCAGACGACTGGTGATCTGCATGCTTTACACCATTCGTAGATAGGTCTTTCTTGCATTCATAGAGGAACCGGCCATCGTGTTTCCTCCTACAATTACTCGTATTTCCCTAAGTGGAGCTCGTGGGTGCTCTTCTGCCCTTCGGTTGCGTTCCAGATCCCTCCGTGGGTTCCCTCGACATTGTTCTATTCGTCATGTTGATTGTTAGGATGTTGTTCATTCCTCTGGTTGAATTGCTGCTCCACCTCCTGATTTCGTTATGTGAGCCGTTCGACTGCCACGGTGAGGGTTTGCACTTGCCTCTCCAAGGCGTTAGAGGGGTTTTCGGTCTCCTGGTTGGTGGTAGCCATTGATCTGGACCATGCAATTCTTTGTCTTAGAAACGGTGATATGGCTAATCACTCGTTTCCAACAGACGACGCCAACTAATGATGCACAAAATCGTCAGTAAGTTGATTGTCCACACATACGTCAATTAGGGTACTTGAAGAACAAGGGAATGAAGAACCTATAGAGAGCATCAATGGGGTTCCGGCCAAACACTCTTTGAAGGTTAAGTCAGTGATAGAAGAATCTCCAAGAACTCAAAAATGTGAGAGATAGGAAATTTCACATACCTTAAGGAAGAGGAGACTTGGTGCTTATACAGTGGTGTAAAGCTGACCAAGATCCCTAGAATGTAGGATCTTTCCTTGTAAAGAAGATTTGGAGTTAAGGCCTTGAGATCTTAGGGCTTTTTTTCCCATACCGGGAAGACGCGAATGTGCAGTAGAGTATTTGGACGTGGTGTTCAAGTTCTTTCCATATATGGATGCATGAGTAGGGAACACATAAATAGTGTGGAGGGCAAGTGTTATTATTCGTCGGTATACTTGTTACTCCGTCGGTGTCCTTGCCAATCCATCAGTATGTTCGTCATCTTGCCAGTTTATCTTTAGGCCTAACGGGCTACTGGGGTGATGGTATGGAAGGTCTCCTTGTGGTCCTTAGGTCAAAATGGGATTTAGGCCCGACGAATGTCCCTACATTGATGGAGGATTCAAGCTCGACGAATCTTAATGGGCCTGACGGATAAAAGAGTTAGAAAATTTTTTGTGGTAAAAAATACTCCTATCACTACTAATCCACCAAAAACTCTGATAATGAGGCCCTTAGCCCACTGGTGTGTTTGGACAATTTAACAGCAGCCATTCCTTTAGCAAGTTTAGACATTTCATCATCTGATTCTCCATCCTCCTCAAAATTCACATCGAAGTCAAAAGCCTAGGCATAGGCTCTTAGGATACAACCTATGAGTTTATCTCTGTACAAGATCTGGTCCTTCTAACGGATTGGTTTCCGTCCCTTGATCCAGGGCCCCCACCTGGATGACCCACCAAGTTTGCTCACTTTGCACTTTTTTCCAACTCCGCTTCCTCTTCACACTACCTCTCAAAGAACTCACAGTAAGGTTGTTAAAATAGCTTCAAAGCTATTTTAATAACACAAACACTAAAATGCAAGCTACAACAAAGGAGTTATAGTTAAAAAAAATAGCAATGGAGCTACAGTAGGTTGTCAAAGATGACAACCCACTGTAGCTAGAAGTTATAAATAAAAACTATTAATTTATTTGGTTCTCCTTTAACCATCCCTTTTTCTCTTTAATTTAATCATTTCTTCTTTCAACTATGTCATGTCTTCTCCTTTGTTTCTATCGCCCATGCCTAGCCCCTCCATTTCTTCTCCTTTGGTTCTCCATTACTCCATCTTCTCCTTTGGTTTTCCATTACTGCATCACTCCATTAAAATCCTCTCATTTGGGTCTGGTGATGGTCGTCACTCGTGGTGGCTAGATTGGGTTTGTTATCACCGCCGCCGCCAAGATGGGCTGATGATGCCGTTAAAAATCACCAGTGAGCTACACAGTCTTCACACGCTCGAAAGAATACCTACACAATAAAAAGAAAAGACCTAGCAGAGAGCACCGGTGTGGTGCCGGTCAAATACCCTCAGAAGGTCAAGTTAGAACTATTCTCACAACTCTAGAGTGCTAGAAAGGGTAAATTATGCGTACCTTGGTTGGTGAGGGTATTGGGGTTTTTATAGTAGTAGAGTGTTGACCTCTCCTTGTTGGATTAGAAGTCTTTTCCTTTTAGGAGCCTCTTTGGGGCGTATTTTACGGGATCCTTTCCTTATAGGAATCCCTTTGGATTTTACTAAACGTGGAGAGCAAGTTATTTTCTTATATACGCGATACGTGGGTGGTAAGCAACTCTTCATCAGGGTCGTCAGCTTACATTGCCCCTTTAGCCTTAACGCCGTCAACTTCATGGAGGTGTCAGCCTTTGAGTGCCTTGTAAGGTGTTTCCAAACTTCCTCTTCGTCGATGAGCATCATACAAGCTGACGGATTCAAAAAGAGACCGTCAGTCCATGTCGTCACCATTAACCGTCGGCTTTCCTCACGCCTTCAGCATCAACTATATGTCGTCGCCATTAACCGTCGGCTTTCCTCATGCCTTCAGCATCAACTATTTTTCTTCCACATCAGTTGCCCCTAACTCCATAATCTCGTCGTTCTTATACTGACGGGTTGTGGAGTTTTGTCAAATTACTTTTTTGGGTCCAGAGAAGCGGGGAGATCATTTGGGGGATTCCTCGAACTGCGATACATTTAATGCCCAAGACACGTGTCAAGCTTCCGTTGGCCCCGTTTCTGACGAAGGCGTCGCTTCGTCTTCCGCGCGTTTTTTCCTTCCTATATATATGGCGCACCTCCCTCATTTTCTCCATTTCATCTTTACTGATTTCTGAGAGAGAGCCCTTCGCCTTTGATTTTGTCAATTCATCTCTTACTTCCGTCATTTTATCCGCCGTCAGTCTCAAGGCCTTTCTTCAGAAAGTTATCTTACCAGTAAGTTTCCATTCCCTTCTTTTTCGCATTATTTACTTATAGCTGAATAATTCCTTAGTGAGGACGTCAACTTAGGTACTTAGATTGGATCCGTCACTTGTAGGTAGTTAGATGTCAAGTGACGCGTTGAGTGAGGAGTCGTCAGTCCGCGAAGGAGTGGGCTACGACGAGACCTTCGGTCCGGGTGATGAGTTGGAGGATTTCTCACCTTCGTCAGAGAGAGAGTCGTTAGCCCAGTCCCCCGACGACGAGGATGAGGGTTACGCCGAGGGGAGTGAGGAAGTAAGAGTTGATAAAGTAGGGAAAGAGGGAAGTGGGGGTGACGGTAGTGATGATGTTGACAAGAAAGATGGTGATGGTGATGAAGTGAACGGTGACGAGGAGGATAATGGCGAGGAATCTTATGAAGGGACCTCAGTAGGTCCTGGAGATAACCGTCCCTTCATTCTCCCTGCGGAGTGGGCTGTCAACAAGTTCTTACCTTTGATGAGTGATAAAGTTTTTAAGGAGTTGTGTATCAGTTACCAAATCTTAGAGCATATCCCAATCCGTCTCCCTGGGGAGAACGAAAAGTGTTACTCGGGGAGGACAGTTGACGTCGGTATGTACGACGCCATGTTCGCTATGGGGCTTAGGCTTCCGCTGACGGCATTGCACCGTCAACTGGTTGACTTTCTAGGTTTGTCTGTTAGCCAAATTGCTCTAAATGCTTGGAGGACTTTCATTGGTGCAGAAATATTATGGGGGAGTCTGAGTGGGGGAAACCGTCAGCTTACGTTAGACGAGTTCTTTTACTGCTACAGACCCCACCATATTGCTTCTTCCAAAAGGACGTATCACTTTTCCATTAGGGAAAAGGACTTAAAATTAGTGTCTGACATGCCAGATTCCAATAGAAACTGGAAAAGTAGGTATTTTTTTGTTGAGGGAACGGATTGGGTGTGCCGTCAGGAAGAATGGGCAACGATACCTCGCGGTTACTTCGACAACACGTGGGCTTTTGTCAGAGAGTCAGGTTGAGCTCGTCAGCTGCTCTTTTATCTTATTGTGATGCTTCTAACACTGTTCATTTTTTCTTGATTTCAGCTAGTGCGCGTCCCCTTATATCTGACGAGCAAGAGGAGTTCATCTAATGCGTTCTCGAAATTCCCTTGGAATAGAGAAAGTGCAGGGACTTAATCAACCTTGACACTATCCATTTGTATTGCGGGGGTCCTGAGCCGACGCCAGAAGCTTGAAAATTAGGTGAATACTCTCATCGCCGTAAGTACACCTTTCATATAACTTCAGTCTGATATTACCCGTCTGCTTTCCCTAACGCCCGTTTATCACCTTTATAGAAATGGATATTGCTAAGCAGAGGATAAGGGCGACGGCAGCCCATAAGAAAGAGGAGGCGAGACTGGCGAAGGAGACGGAGGGGGGAAACTTGTCAGTCCCCAAGTCCATCAGTAAGGTCTCAAAAAGAAAACTTGATGGAGATGACGACCGTCCGTCAAAGAAGACCGCCGTCACCCTTAGTGACGCCTCTCCGAAGGGGAAGTCGTCCCTTAAACCAAGTCATGGTGCGGGCAAAGGGATAATGACTTCCTCTGGTCCCGTCACTGAGGGCCCATGTTGTCTCCTGACCCACAAGGGCTACGCCATCGAGGAGGTGGGCTCCTTCGTAAAGCCGACGGATATTGAGCCCTGTGATCTGGTAGAGACGGAGGACTTGGGGGCGTCAGCTCTTTTGACATTACCAGGGTATGTTTGCTTTCTCAAGTTAAGTTGATTTTTCTCTTATTTGACTGACGCCTTGTGCCCTTTTTTTGCAGGCCTTGGTTCGCGTCAAGGCTTTTCAAGACCGTTGTATTGCCAATGAGGGGGTCGTCAACCGTGTTAGGAAACATAACGCCATTCTGATGAACGAACAAAGGCAATACAAGGAGGCCATGCGTATATTAAATCAGGAGATGAAAGAGCTGAAGGGGAAATTGGCAGACGCAGATTGTCAGAAGCAGAAGCTTCAAGAGGAGGTGACAGCCTTGCGCGAAAAGGTGGGGACAGCCGGGGCTGACGCCGTCTTGAAGTTTAAGACGTCGCAATTGTTTATTGACTCTTGTGCCGACTACTACGGTACTGGGTTCGATGATTGTCTTAAACAGGTCGTGTCAGCTTTCCTGGAGCTGGACTTGTCAGAGATTTCATTAGATGTGCCTGAGCCAGTGACGCCTACTAGGATCATCATCACTGACGATGATGACGGTATTCCAAAGTCGCAGCTTCCTTCCAAGGCTGACGGCAGCGTCGTGCTAGCCCAGCCTGCTGTTACTCTTGCTCCTGTTTCCAAGACTCCTGTGGTTACTGTAAATGTCGACGACATTCAACCCCAGAAAGACAATGGAACCCTTGCTGACACTCCTAACGCGTGATTTTGTATATTCTGTTTACTTTAAGAACAACGTTTAAGTGCCCTTTTGGCTTTGGGTTCTTGTTTGTAAACGATTTATTTTGTATGTTATTCCCGTTTCTTTCTGCCTTTGATTTGCTGGTATGTTGCTTGTTGGGGGTCGAGAATTACGTCGGCCTGTGATACCCGTCAACTTTTGTGGGTTGTACCCTTATTTATCAAAAACTCGTCGGTTTTCTGAGTTTTATGGTCTTGATGAACGTCACCTACAAACCTGTTGGTAGCGGATAATGACTTGTTTTTATGTTTTATTTGTGGATCCGTCAACTTTATGGCCTTGGTTGTCTTATGGATTTCACGAACCCATTAGTTTTTATAGGGCCGTTGGCTTTTTAGCTTCGTGAACCTCACTGATAGGCTTAGTGAATCTCACTTTTTGTAGGACCGTCGACTTTTTAGCCTTGTCCCTATTATAGATAGTGAACTCATTACTTTTATAGGACCGTTGGCTTTATAGCCTCGTCCCCATTGTAGATTTAGTGAACTTGTCACTTTGTAGGACCATTGGCTTTATAGCCTCGTCCCTATTGTGAACTTGTCACTTTTTGTACGGTCGTCGGCATTTTAGCCTCGTTCCTGTTATCGACAGTGAATTTGTTGCTTTTATAGGACCGTCAGCTTTATAGCCTCGTCCACGTTATTGATTTGGTGGACTTATCTTTTTATAAGTCCGTCAGCTTTATAGCCTCGTCCTTGTTATGGACTTTGTGGACTTTTTTTTATAAGTCCGTCAGCTTTATAGCCTCGTCCCTGTTATGGACTTGGTGGACTTGTCTTTTTTACAAGTCCGTCAGCTTTATAGCCTTTTCCTTGTTATGGACTTAGTGGACTTTCGTCAGCTTTTATGGCCTCGTCCATGTTATGGACTTGGTGGACTTGTCTTTTTTATAAGTCCGTCAGCTTTATAGCCCTGTCCACGTTATGGACTTGTTAGTAGACCCGTCTACTTTGGTAATAAATTCGTCCACTTTGGGGACTTAGCAGTAGATTCGCCCATTTAAGGAATAACTAATTCTGTTCATATGACAAATACGTCAGCTATTTTTGAATAAACTCCTCTTATTTATTATGAATGCATAAGTAGAAAATTGAGTTGTAGTACTTAACCATGTGGTCCTGGTATCGTACTAGCCTTTGTTTTGCCGTCGCCCTGACTTCATCTACTAAATCGAGTTGTAGACGCATGGCCTCATTGTTGTTGCTCTCGTCATGGTTATGCACCCTGTAGCTTGTGAGTTTGACCTCGGCTGGGATGACTGCCTTGCTCCCGTAGGTTAGTCGGAATGGCGTCTCTCCTGTGGGCGTTCTTGCTGTGGTCCTGTATGCCCATAATATACTTGGTAACTCTTCAGGCCATATTCCCTTTACCCCCTCGAGTCGAGTCTTGATAATCTTGAGCAAGGATCAGTTCGTGACTTCAACTTGTCCGTTAGCCTAAGGGTGGGCAGGGGAGGAGTAGTGGTTTCTTATCCCTAACTGCGAGCAGAAGTCCCGGAAGGAGTCGTTGTCAAATTGCTTTCCGTTATCTGAGACTAAGACTCTAGGGATGCCAAACCTGCAAACGATGCATCTCTAGACGAAACTCCGTACGTTTTTCTCTGTAATGGTGGCCAGGCTTCAGCTTCCACCCATTTTGTAAAGTAGTCAATACCCACAACCAAGAACTTCAGCTGTCGCACTGCTGTAGGGAATGGTCCCATGATGTCTAGTCCCCACTGAGCAAACGGCCACGGGGCCGTCATCGGGGTCAGTTCTTCGGTTGGTTGTCTAATAACATTACTAAACCTTTGGCACTTGTCGCAGGTCCTGACATAAGCCTCGGCATCTTTCTGCATGGTGGGCCAATAGTACCCTGCTCGCACTAGCTTGTGTACTAATGATCTTGACCTCGAATGATTTCCACAAATCCCCTCGTGTACCTCTCTCATGACGTAGTCCGCCTCTTCAGCACCTAAGCACCTTAGATATGGGCGGGAGAAGCCTTTTTTATACAAGACGTCTTTTATCAAGACGAACCTTGCTGCCCAAACCTTCAGCCTTCTCGCGGCCTCGTTCTCGTCTAGCAAGACGTCGTCCTTCAAGTATGAAGCTATCGGTGTGGTCCAGTTATTTTCAGAACCTATCTCCTGCACGTCGTCGGAATCTATTAGTGGAGAAACCTGAACAAAAGAGAGCACATTACCAGGGGTGATCATATGTTCTGCTGAAGCGGCTTTGGCAAGACGGTTGGCTTGCTCATTCTCTTCTCTAGGGATTTGGATGATTTTGGCCTTTAGGTCGTCTACTCTTCTTCTTACTTTATCTATGTATTTCTTCATCCTTTCGCTCTTGCACTCGTAGTCTCCATTCACTTGGTTAGTAACGACCTGAGAGTCGCAGTAAATGACTACGTTCGCGGCCCCTGCAGCTCTGGTGAGGTTGAGGCCTACTACTAGTACTTCGTACTCCGCTTCATTGTTGGTGGTGGGGAAGTCGAGACGGATCATACATTCAATTGCGTTTCCTTCGGGTGACAGTAGTACAACGCCAGCCTCCCTGGCCTGCCTGTTGGATGATCCGTCTGTATGTATGTTCCACTGAGGGACTCTTCTGCCCCCTTGTCCTCGTCATAGGTGAATTCCACTATAAAGTCCGTGACGATCTGTCCTTTGATGGCGGTTCGCGAGCGGTACTGGATATCAAACTCGCTTAATTCTATGGCCCATAGCACTGATCGACCAGCAGCTTTAGGATTGCTTATCGCCCACCACAGGGGCTTGTCCGTCAGGACGATTACTGTGTGGGCTTGAAAGTACGGTTTGAGCTTGCGAGATGCTGTAACTAACGCAAAGGCGAGTTTCTCCATGGACGGGTATCTTTGTTCAGCACCACGAAGCGCCCGGCTGGTGTAATATACGGGCTTCTGCACCCTTTCTTCTTCTCTGACCAAGGCGGTGCTGGCGGCGGCAGAGGAGACGGCCAGATAGAGAAAAAGCTCTTCTCCTGGCTGCGATGGGCTCAGCAGCGGCGCAGAAGAGAGATAAGCTTTTAATTCCTCGAATGCCTGCTGACACTCGGCAGTCCACTCGAAAGATTTCTTCAGCGTGCGGAAGAAGGGTAAACACTTGTCCGTTGCCCTTGACACGAACCTATTCAGCGCTGCTATTTTTCCATTGAGGCTTTGCACTTCCTTTACATTTCTTGGGGGTGCCATCTCCATTATGGCCCGAATCTTATCCGGGTTAGCCTCTATACCCCTTTGAGATACCATAAATCCTAGGAATTTTCCCGCCGTCACTCCTAAGGCGCATTTTCTTGGGTTGAGCTTTATATTGTAAGAACGAAGGGTGTCGAATGTCTCTCTGAGGTCTTCCAAGTGATCTTCTTCCCTTCGGCTTAAACTTGGACATTTCTCTCAATTTGCTGCGCGAACATCTTGTTCATGAGCCTCTGGTACGTCGCGCCTACATTCTTCAAGCCGAAGAGCATCACTTTATAACAGAAAAAGCCTTGACTAGTTACGAATGAAGTTTTCTCTTGATCGGTTTCGTGCATTCGGATTTGGTTGTAACCCGAGAAGGCGTCTATAAAACTTAGCAACTGATGCCTGGCTGTAGAGTCTACTAGTACATCGACCCGTGGGAGGGGGTAGCTGTCCTTGGGGCATGCTTTGTTAAGGTCGGTGAAGTCCACGCACATCCTCCACTTCCTGCTAGCTTTCTTGACCATTACTATGTTCGCCAGCCAGTCAGGGTAGTAAACCTCCCTGATGAAGCTTGCTTCTTGCAGTTTGCGAACCTCTTCCACTACGGCTTGGTCTCGCTCTAGGGCGAACACTCGCTTCTTTTGTCAGATGGGAGGGAAAGAGGGTGACACATTTGGCCTATGTACCATGACTGAAGGATCTATCCCGGGCATGTCCTCGTGACTCCAGGCAAATACGTCTCGATTGCTCCTGAGAAAAGTCGTGAGTGTTTGGCGGACTGCGGGACTGGCGAGGGTTCCAATCTTGGTTGTCCGTTCATGGTTCGAGTCGTCAAAGAACATTTCTTCAAGTTTTTCTACTGGCTCCGTCGTCATTCGGTGTTCTTCTATGCTCATGGCTTGAAGGTGGTCATCCATTTCCATCATGGCCACGTAGCATTCGCGCGGCCACTTGATTTCCCCGTAACTCTCCCACTCCGTAGTCAGTAGGAAACTTAATCATTAGGTGGTAGGTTGAGGTTACAACCTTCCACGAATTGAGGGTGGGTCGTCCGAGAATAGCATTGTAGGCGGACGAGCAGTTGACCACTAGGAATGTCACGTCCTTGTTAATCTGCTGAGGGTAATCGCCTACCATGACAGATATTATGACTGCGCCCAGGGGGAATACCCTTGTTCCTCCAAAACTGACGAGAGGGGCTTTCGTCAGAATCAATCGTTCTCTGTCAATTCCCATTTGCTGGAACGCCGGGTAGTATAAGATATCTGCCAAGCTGCCATTGTCGACCAACACCCGGTGCATGTTGTAGTCTCCTACTCGTATGCTGACGACGAGCGCATCGTCATGCGAATGGTGAAGACGTCGCGCGTCTTCTTCCGAGAACCTGATAATGGGGCCTTCTCTCCGCGCTACCTTTGGTACGGAGCCCGTCAACTGAACATTTTGGACCATCCTAAGGTAAGTTTTGCAAGCCTTTTTTGACTAGCTAGTGGTCGCTGTTCCTTCTACGATCATCCCTATGTCCTCTGCGGGGGGTCTTGGACGTTCATTATCCCGTCGGGGGTGTTGCTCTTGAGGGGGTAGATCTGCTCTCTCCTTCCTGACGAACTTCTGCAATTTCCCTTGCTTGATAAGGGCCTCGATCTGCTGTTTTAAGTCGTAACAATCGGCCGTGTCGTGACCGTGGTCACGGTGGAAGTGGCAATATTTGTCCCTCGATCGCCTGTTGGGATCTCCCTTCAGTTTTCCAAGGTAGGTCAAGGCCTCCTTGTCCTTGATTTGCATCAGGACTTGGTCTATCGGGGCGGTTAGTGGGGTGAAGCTTGTGAACCTTCCTCCTGGGGGCTTAGAGCGCCTTTCATCCCTTCGGTCTCCTGTTCTTGCCTTCTTGTGCCCTTAGTCTTGCCGTGTGTCTTCCTGCCTCTCTCTCTTTTCTTGGGCTTTTCTTTTCGGGCCAGCAGCGCGTCTTCAGCATTCATGTACTTGGTGGCCCTATAAAGTACTTCTGACATGGTCTTCGGGTTGTTTTTGTATATGGAGAACAAAAACTTACCCTTCCGCAGCCCATTCGTGAAGGCCGCCACAAGTATCTTGTCGTCGGCTTCGTCGATCGAAAGTGCTTCCTTATTGAAACGGGATATATAGGATCTCAGCGTTTCATCCTCTCGCTGCTTGATGCTCATCAAGCAAGCCGTAGACTTTTTATACCTATGTCCCCCAATGAAGTGCGCAATAAATTGAGCGCTTAGCTCCTTGAAAGTGCTGATGGAGTTGGGCGTCAACCAGCTGAACCAAATTCTTGCCGCTCCCTTCAGTGTTGTGGGGAAGGCCCTACATATGATTTCATCCGCCACTCCTTGAAGGTGCATCAAGGTCTTGAAGGTCTCCAGGTGATCTAAAGGGTCCTTGACTCCGTTGTAATTGTCGATCTGTGGCATGCGAAACTTATGTGGCAGAGGGAAGGAGTTGACGGCCGCAGTGAATGGCGAGTCGGTACGATTGACCAGATTGTCAAGATCGCTGGACACCCGTCCCTTGTGGGCTTTCATCATAACCTCCATTTGCTCTTTCATCGCCCGCATCTCGGCAGCGATATGTGGAGGGGTTGCATCCGTGAGGGATGGCATGCTCAAATTTTGTCGCTCGGGTCTACTCGGAACGTTATTGCCCTCTGGCCCTTCTCGCTCCCTTTTATCGGCACTGGTGCCTTCTTGGTCCTGCTCTTGGGTGCCCTAGCTTGCGTTTTTCTGGCGTAACTGCTCCTCCAGATCGTGGTTCTCCTTAGTGAGACGTTCCACGACGGTGGCCAAGGTCTTAAATTGCCTCTCAAGGGCCGTTGTGCGAGTTTCGTCTCCCTGAATGTTGTTCGTGGTCGCCATCGAGCGAGTCAGCACCGTGCAACTCTTTTGTCCGGGAAGCGTTTGTTATGGCTTTCGAGTCAGAAAACAAATTCGTCAAAGCGTTCTCACAGACGGCGCCAACTGATGATGCCGTTAAAAATCACCAGTGAGCTACACAGTCTTCACATGCTCGAAAGAATACCTACACAATAAAAAGAAAAGACCCAGCAGAGAGCATCGGTGTGGTGCCGGCCAAATACCCTCCGAAGGTCAAGTTAGAACTATTCTCACAACTCTAGAGTGCTAGAGAGGGTAGATTATGCGTACCTTGGTTGGTGAGGGTATTAGGGTTTTATAATAGTAGAGTGTTGACCTCTACTTGTTGGATTAGAAGTCTTTTCCTTTTAGGAGCCTATTTGGGGCGTATTTTACGTGATCCTTTCCTTATAAGAATCCCTTTGTATTTTACTAAACGTGAAGAGCAAGTTATTTCCTTATATACGCGATACATGGGTGGCAAGCAACTCTTCATCAGGGTCGTCAGCTTACACTGCCCCTTCAGCCTTAAAGCCGTCAACTTCATGGAGGCGTCAGCCTTTGAGTGCCTTGTAAGGTGTTTCCAAACTTCCTCTTCGTCGATGAGCATCATACAAGCTGACAGATTCAAAAAGAGACCGTCAGCCCATGTCGTCGCCATTAACCGTCGGCTTTCCTCATGCCTTCAGCATCAACTATATGTCGTCGCCATTAACCGTCGGCTTTCCTCACGCCTTCAGCATCAGCTATTTTTCTTCCACATCAGGTTTGTGTGATTGAGATCTCTGGGTTTGCTGGGTTGTGTGGTTATGGGTTTGTCGAAGTTGTGGCGCTGGTTGTGCATCGTAGGTCGCGGTGGTTGGGTGGATTTTAATGGGTTTTTGATTTCAACGATGGTTGGTGTTTTTCTTTTTCTTTTCTCGGCTGGTGGTGGTGATGCAGTTGTGGGTTTGGGTTTGTGATTTGGTTGTGATTTTGGTGGTTGGAGTTGCGATTGTTGAGTAGGTTACTGGGTAGTGGGTTGTGGTTGGTGGGTAGCTGGTTTTTTTTTTTTTTTTTTTTTTTCCAGAGGTGGTGGCTGGCGGTGTGGAGATGAAAGAGAGTTGAGTTTATTGGTTAGTTTGCTTCAGAGAAGAGAGAGAAGGAGATGAAGAAGAGAAAGAAATATAAAGAAATAATAAAAAAATAATATTTAAATAAAGTGGTAAAAAATATAAATATTTTGATGTTAGGTGTATTGTAAAGTAAGTTGTTAAAATAGATAAAGGGTCTGTTTGGATACCGCTTATTGTTGAAATTGAAAACTGAAAATACTGTAGCAAAATAATTTTTAAATGTGTGAATAGTACCGTGGGACCCAGTTTTAATGAAAATTTTGCTAAATTAGACAACTTGTGAGTCCCGTGAATAGTGCACAGGACCCACTGACAGAGACGCAAACACGCTGAAAAACGTTTTTAGTGCAATCCAAACTAACATAGAGTAATCTTTTAAGGGTTTATTTGGATACCGCTTATTTTATTGAAACTGAAAACTTATTGTTGAAAGTACTGTACATAAAGGTAAAAATTAGTTGAAATAGTATAGTAGGGCCTATGAATAGTACTAAAAAGTGCAATGGGGCACATGAATAGTAGTAAAAATAAGCTGAATAGTGAAATAATTTATAATTTTCATTACTTTCCAAACGCATACTAAGGGTCCGTTTGTGTAATGGCTGCAGCTGCGACTGCGATTTTTTGAGTTTGCGTTTTTTTTGGGCTGGACTATGGCACTGTTCATGGACCAGCCAAGTGATATCCAAACGCACACTAAGTATACATTTGGATTGGGCTGATGCGTCTTGCGTTTCTGCGTTTTTGGCATTTTATTTTTATTTTTTGACCAGCGCCTCTTGCACTGTTCATGGGACATAAACAGTGCATCAAGGCAAATGAACAGTAACCCACGCGTAAACAATAACTTTTTTATTATTTTTTTATTGTTTTTAGTTTTCAGCAAAATAATCGGTATCTAAACGCACCCTAAGTTACTAAAAATTATATTTTTTAGGTTTCTGATGTGAATGCTTTAGTTAGGAAAAGTTGGGGGATTCTAGCATTTTACCCTTATTTTAAAAAAAATTTAGCAATATGCGTTTGTTTTGAAACTATATAGGTAAATGCCTCTGTTTCGATACTCGATTACCTTAAAATCGAGTTTCAATGAAATACTCGATTTGTACAAAATCGAGTTATGCCTAATCAAACTTTAAAAAAAAAAAAAAAAAATTGCATAGAACTTGAGTTCCATTAAAAACACCACTATAGGACAATCAAAACGTAGCTATAGGTTATGCCTGAGTTCCATGCAATTTTTTTTAGTTTGATCAGCTATAACGGCGTTCAAGAACATTTATAGTAGCGTTTTGAAACTCGAGTTCCCTGCATTTTTTTTATTTTTTTTTATTTTTTATGTTTGATCGGGCATAACTCCATTTTGTACAAATCGAGTATTTTATTGAAACTCGATTTTTAAATAATCGAGTATTGAAATAAGGGCATAAACTTAGATTAGAAACAGAGCATGTGGTCAAATATTTTAAAAAATAGGGGTAAAAGGCTAAAATTTCCGAAAAAGTTGAAGCAGTTAAAAAATCTGACGTTTCATAATGGGAGCCCACGGTGCAGAGAGCGACAGAAAAAAATTCGTTGGCTCATGTGGCAACAACTTTTTTGTTCTATCAAGTAGAAAAAAAAAAAAAAAAAAAAAAGCGGTGCAGTTTTGTTCTGCCCTCCCACCACCACCAAAAAATAAAAAGAAAAAAGATCGAAAAAAAAAGAAAAGCTAGTGGCAATAGCAGTGGCAGTGACAGTGGCAGTAACTTTAAAGAGAATATTATATATCTCACCAAACTACTGCTATTTCGTAAACCAAACCATACGTCCTACCAAGTAGACAAGTACCAATGTTATACTTTTATCAACCCCAATTTAAATATATATTCAATTGCGAAGTGTCTTCTAAAAAAAAAAAAAAAAAAAAAAACGATCCTTCAAAAAAAAAAAAGAAAAAGAAAAGGTGGTAAACACGTGTATCATAAAAGACAGCGAGTAAAAACATTTAGCATATTAGGCGCGTGTAGAATGAGTATTTCCGTGTGGGGATGTTAAGCACAAAAACCAACCCACCCACCTTTTAAGTCTCTATAAATATAACCAAACCCAAACGCAACCAAACCAAAACCAAAAACAAAAAAATCAATTCCCAACGCAAACAATTTTTCTCTCTCTGATTCGGCCTCAACCATTTCATTTAGGATTTTGAAATCCGATTGAATTGTTAAGATTAAGAGATATAGAGAGCTGTATGAGCTGGTTTGGGAAGCTGGGTTTCTTCTTGAATTATTATTCGAATTCTTCTTCGAATTCAAATCACTTTATTACGTGTCTTTTAATTTTTGTTCTTCATTATTCACCTCAATTGCCTCCTTCCCTCTTTAAATTCCACAAAAAAACCCTCGATCCTTTATTATTATTATTATTATTATTATTATTATTAACTAATAATAATAGTAGTAGTAGTAGTTGTCATTTTTATTCTTATTTAAGTAATTGTCGTTTTACTGTTGATCGCCGAATTTCGTTGCAAAATGGAGTCTGGACGCACCACGAGTAATCCCCAATTGCGCAGAGGTTTGTATCTTCTTTTAATTTTACTGTGTCTCTGTGCTGGCCTTTTATTTTTATTTCAATCTTAAGCTTTCATTTTTGGTTTTCATCGATTTGTTGTTGCCTTAAAAGGTATCTACAAAAAAAAGAAATATTAATTAAAATTAAAAGGACAACAAAATTTACTTTTACCGTCCCTATATTTATGGTATGCGTTTTTATAAGATTTTTTTTTTCATTTTAAATTTTGATGATCATACTATAAAAAAAAAATAAAAATTGATGTCGGTGGTCCTTGTGCCAACTCATCAAGTAGTGAGAATTGTCGTATTATTGTATACTAATACTACTTACCAAAATTTCCTATAAAAAAATACTACTTACCAAAAAGAGAAAAAGACCTAACAAATTTCACAATAGTCGGTTGGATAGATTATTATTGATTTGTATATGAGCACTAATACTAGTGATACTATTTTAATATTGATTTTCATATGTTCCAAAAAAAAAAAAAATGTTGAGTTAGGCTTTTATTGATTCTATTATGGTTTCATCGCTGATATCACTTAAAACTTGGCACGTTGATAGTTGTGAAAATTGTTTGTTGTGACTGTAGACCATATATTAAATATGTATATATTTGGGTTATGGTTTGATGAAACCTCAGAGATTATTCGTTTCTTTTGGCTTCAATAGCATACATACTAAGAAGGTTCCCTTAGTTGCTGTTGAACTTGGACAAGGGTAACAAGAAAAAGCAAAAGCTGTTAATTTTTGCTAAAATATTAGGTCCTTTTTTATTAAAGACATTCTTATCTATGTTCTGTTTGGATGGTGGAAATGGAAATAAGAGATCGTTTGGGATGGGCTGAAATTTTCAGCTTAATTTGCAATTTTAGCTTATTTTTCTACTATTCATGCGGTTCATTGCACTTTTAATACTATTTATGGATCTCATTATAATATTCAGCTTATTTTTCAACTTATTTTCTACACTTTCACCAAAAATTTTTCATTTTCAACTGAATAAGTTGTTCCCAAATGAATCTAAGTGAATTAATCATGAATTCAACAAAAAGAAAAGAAAAAGTGAATTAATTATGAATATATGATGAGAAAGTTTAAATTGGTATTGTGGATTTGAGCTCTGTGAGTTAAGAATCTTTTGTTGGGGTAGGTCTGTGCTATTCAAATGTGGAGAGAAAACCATCTGTCATCGTCATTGGCGGTGGTATGGCTGGAATTGCAGCTGCGCGTGCTCTTCACGATGCCTCATTTCAGGTATAATCATGAACAACAAAGTATCATGATCATTCTTAGTGATGCCTTATTCTAGTTGTGACACTGGTTTATATACATACATCATGCTTACCTGGATTTTGTCAACTCTTTCTTAACTCCCTGCTTGAAAGCAGCTGAGATTTTATGCATTACAGCTTTTGATTGAAAAAATTATGAGAATTATGAGGATCATTAGCTTAGAAAGGGGAAAAAAAAAATGAAGTGGACCCAAGTTTAGTTGGGGTTAACTGATTAAGACTTACTTGAGCTGCAACTATTTGGTCTTAGATTGTTATAATAGTAATGTGGTGGAGCTCATCTTGTGATTGGAAATTTATTTAGCATTTCTCTGGTTGACTTAGTAATTAGTATCACCTAAAATTTAGCAAATACGACCATTGTTAAGCTTTTTTCACCTTATATATGCATATTGGGTAACAAACTAATAAGATACTAAAAGAATATGTATTGCCTTATATTTGTGATTTGGTGTGTGCGCGCCAAGATGCATCACACTTAGATGTAATGACTAAGGAGAGGGCTTTTTCTTTTTCTTCTTCTTTTTTGGTTCCAGGTTGTCCTGTTGGAATCACGGGATAGAATTGGTGGTCGAGTTCACACTGATTATTCATTTGGTTTTCCAGTTGACTTGGGTGCATCATGGTAAACTTACTATTTCGCAATATCCATTTTTTAGGTGAATATTCGGTGTTGCTTATTTATTAATTATAAAAACTTATTTGTCAATTATGATGGTTTAGGTTGCATGGAGTATGTAAAGAGAATCCCTTGGCACCGTTGATTGGGAGACTGGGACTGCCCTTGTACCGTACTAGCGGAGACAACTCTGTGTTGTATGATCATGATTTGGAAAGGTAAATATGTCTTTCAGTTTGTTGCCTTTGGCCTGCTAGTATTTTGCCTAATTCTACTTAACTTGCATGCCTACCTACCTAGTTCATGTTTCTAGCCTGTATGTGGTGTGTTAAATGTAAGAAGTAGGTATTTGTAAGAAAGGGATCTATATAATATAGGGTCTGGATTCTCTTTATAACTGAAGCAAATAAAGAAAATTCCTTAAAGTGGCAGTGTGTGTGTGTGTGTCTCCTGTTCTAGCTTGTTATTCTATAAATATATTGTGAATCTACAATCACCTTGAAACACTGCTTTGTGGCATGGCAAGCTATTTCATTTTTTTATTATTATTTTTTTTAAGTCTTTTGATTTAAGATAGTTTGGTTACTTTAGCATCAGAGATTTTCGCCCAATTTGAGGGATGGATGGACTTGCTATTGGAATATGAGATTTATTCATATTTTTCATGATTGGGAGATGGAGTGGTTACTAATGGATTTCTTGATACGAATGTAAATGTTTGAGACATGCTAGCATAAATATTTCTCTATGGAAAGGAATTTGGAATAACAAAGTGCCCAGGAAAGTGGCATTCTTTGTCTGGAAAGCAGCGTTGAATAAAATTTGACCATAGACAACCTTCCTAAAAGGAAGATATCATTGGTCAATTGGTCTTGGATGTGCAAGACCAGTAGTGAAATAATGGATGATTTTTTGCTTCATTGTTCAGTTGCTCATAATATTTAATCCTTTGTTTTCTTGACTTTTGGGGTGCACTGGCTGATGCCAAAGAAGGTGGTTGATTTCTTTTCTTGTTTTCTTATGGAAGTTTGTTTGTTACCTACAGAAAGAAAAAGATAGTTTGGTTGCTTTGATTTTGATCAAGTTGAGGTACTCTGCATGTTAAAATTCTCAACCAACACTATCTTATTTATGTTTAGCATATCTTTTTTACACAAATCATAGAACTATTATTTATTAAATATAGGTTAGTATTTCAAATTGCTTCCAGCAATAACCTAATTCAATGAGAAACAATTAAAACATTGATATATACTTTTTGAGTAACTGTGGTAAAATTGTTGATACATTTTTATCTCTTCTATCTCATGTTTGTGGCTTCCAGGCTGTGAAAGAGGACTACTATATCTTGTAGGTTCCCTCTCTCTCATTCCTGAATTTAATGATTGTGCTTCTCAGTGTTTTCTTCTAAATTGCTCAAACTTGGTACTTTTATAGTAATTAGTATCCCAATAATGGAGGAAAACTTCCTGAACTAAGTTGATTATGTTCATTGATTAGAAGTTTTCCATCATATGTATTATTTTATGTTTTTTCGTTGTGTATTTTTGTCAAATCAGCAGTGTCTCATTCATAGATTGTCTTCTTGTATGTGATTGCATTGGTAACATCTAAAGTTTAAGCTTTGTTTCTATTTTGTGACATTTCCTTGGGTGGCTATATCTTTACTGTCTATGAGGTATGATTTCCTTCAACCTTTATGTTTAGAGCTGGAAAGGATATATTTTCATATTTTATATGTTCTCCGCAGCTATGCACTCTTTGATATGGATGGAAATCAAGTTCCTCAAGAGTTGGTCACAAAAGTTGGTGAAGCATTTGAGAGCATTCTAAAGGAGGCAAGTGATATTTTATTTTTATTTATTTGATATTATTTTTTCATTATTCTCAGTACATAACATTGTCACAAGTTACTGAAAAGTGAAAATGCTTAAGTTTTCTTTGTATGCGCTTCTAAATTCTATTACTTCGGTTTCAAATGGTATTGATCCTCACTTTTTTTTTCTTCATGAATGCAGACGGATAAAATAAGAGAGGAATTGAGCAGTGACATGTCCATACTAAATGCTTTCTCTATTGTCTTTGAAAGGAGGCCAGAGTTGAGGTTTGATCAATATAAAACATTGTTTCAATAATTGTTTTTTATTTTTATTTTTATTTTTTCATTTCTTGACAGTCAAGACATAGTTTACCTAAAGTTGGCCCTTGCATACAGGTTGGAGGGGCTTGCTCATAAGGTTCTTCAGTGGTATTTATGTAGAATGGAGGGCTGGTTTGCAGCAGATGCTGAGACCATCTCACTAAAATGTTGGGATCAGGCAAGTTTCTATCCTTCAAAAAATTTAGATATTACACTACTTGCTTGAGGTATCTATCTTGCATTGAAAAGGAATCTTTACATATTGAAGATGAAGGGAAGAATGAGAAGTGTATAGTGGCAAATAATGGAATCTTAAATTTGCACTGTAGTAATTTCTTAATTTGGACTAAAAAAGAAAAAAGTCTTATGTGGAAACTTGGAGATGAGTAGAGCAAGCAGAGCACATTGATCTTTTGTGGTTCCCAGTTGGCAAACTGGAATAGCAATAGCTGATAGAGAACTTTCTTTGAATCCACTTACAAACATTTATATTCTATACTATTCAATTAATTAAATAAAAAAACCCATGTGGAATCATTGATATTTTCACTATTATTGTTCTACTACTTTTAGCTTATAAAAAGTGGGATATCTTTGAAATCAGCTGACCTATCAAATTGAGAAATCCAATTTGGCCAGAAACAACTCATATAATCTTAGAAAAACTTCACTTCAGGGGAAATGTTGTGATTTAGATACTAATTTCTCCAACACTTTTGCTACCAATTTTATGTATGCCTCCAACCAAGCTAATGGATCTAAAATCCATAATATTTAGGGCATTAATTTTTATTTTTTGGGTATTAATGTAATAAATGAGGCATGTAAGGATCTTTCAAATTGACACGAATCATGAAATTCTTTAAAAAAGGGGTCATAATATCGCCTGCAAGGACTTGTCAATAGTGTTGAAAAAATGCCATAGTAAAACCAGATCCTGGAGCTTTATCATCATTCATCTCCTTCATTGCCTTTGCTACCTCCTACCTAGTAAATCCCGCTCCAGCAACTCTTTCCTCCTCATCAATTGTCCAAGCCAATGCACTCTTGGTCTCCGACTCTCTGGCTCTTGATGTAACATATATGAATTTTTTGTTTAAGAAAGCGACTGAAACGAGTAGTGTAATCAAGTAACTTAGCATGCATGTAATATAAAGCAACCTGTTCAGTTTGCTAATTCTATTAAAAAAAGGGTTTATTTTGGAATCTTTTAACCTGTTTAACTGCATGACTGCTTATCTCTAGGTATGTAGCTGGTCTGTTGCACAAAGACACTTTTCCTCATTCTTATTATTGCAATAATGTAATGTGTTTTGTAATTGCATTAGAATTAGTAGATTGGATTTCATCTTTAATGACTTAAAACCACTCGTAATTATAATGTGTGAGCTTATAATTGAGTTTGTTTGATTCTTTTTTCCTTGTTGAAACTGAAAATTAAGGCTGAAATAACTTATCCATCTCTGTTATTTTGGTCCCTTAAGATTCTAAATTTGCTGTTAACAGCCTTAACTTTAAAGTCGCTTTTAATCTGCTCCTTCCGTCAACCGTAAATCTTTAGATACCCCAAAACAGTGCATTTTTAAAATTTTCATTTTTCCTACTTTTTTCTACTCAAATGATTTTTTTTAGAAGAGTATTGATAGAAATTCTAAAGTTGAGGGTGTTAATTGCAAGTTTTGATACTAAGGAATCAAAAGGCATTTTAGCCCAAACTTAAATAGTCTATCAAATGTAGTTTGATTGGATTAGGATATAATTTATGATGACTAATTTAGTGACATCCTTACGATAATTAACAACATATAACATGTAGTAGGAAAAGATGGTCTCCCCCTTCCTCCTGCAACTTATTTTCCCTTCCTTTTTCATCAGATATAGGAGTATAATGCTAGCTAGAAGGTGGGCAGAGTCTGACTAGCATTTTCTTGGTTGAGGTCATATTTGGATCACCAATCTATCCTTTTTCTGTGTCATTGTTGCTTCGATTGCTGTAGGAAGACAGATATAACTAATTTGAACTTAAAAATTTATATATTTATTGATTTAGCGCACAGTATGTTTTCGCACCATATAAGTATCAAGAGAGAGGGATGCCTCCCAGCAAGTTGGGCGTTTGTGTGTGTGTGTGTGTGTGTGTGTGAGAGAGAGAGAGAGAGAGAGAGAGAGAGAGAGAGAGAGAGGCCACTTGCCTTTGTGGCTAGTTTTTTTTTATTTCCTGTCTCAAATTTAAACATTGTCATATTGAAGTAGTGGCTATCGTATGGGGTATAGATGTCAGAAATAATGAATTGAGAATTAAAAGAAAATGCCACATCTCCAGGAGAAGGAAATAAATAATCTTAGCTAGATAAGATTTTACTCGATGAACAATATCAAATATAATCTCTTGGAGTTTGTTTCTTTGGGTGGGGGTTTTCCTGGGTTATGCTATATTTTTAATAGCTATATATTGAGTGCATTCTGCAAATTTTCTCCCAAACATACAGGAAGAACTGCTCCCTGGTGGTCATGGCCTTATGGTCAGGGGCTACATACCCGTTATAAACACTCTTGCTAAAGGTCTCGACATCCGCTTGGGCCACAGGTATGAATTAATTATTTACAATTTTTTTTGTTTTTCAGCCCTACATGTGCTGTAATCTGTTCATTACATAATTAGCTAGCAATTTTTGTCCTTGCCCTCAGGGTTACAAAGATTGTAAGGCGATATAATGGAGTGAAGGTGACAGTTGAAGATGGGAGAACATTTGTGGCAGATGCTGCAATTGTTGCTGTACCTCTGGGAGTGCTGAAAGTAAAGAGCATAAAGTTTGAACCGAAGCTGCCGGAGTGGAAGGAAACAGCCATTTCTGAACTTGGTGTGGGGATTGAGAATAAAATTGTGTTGCACTTTGAAAAAGTGTTTTGGCCAAATGTTGAGTTCCTAGGAGTGGTTGCAGAGACATCTTATGGGTGCAGTTACTTTCTAAATCTTCACAAGGCTACTGGTCACTCTGTCCTTGTTTATATGCCAGCTGGGCAGCTAGCCAAAGACATTGAGAAAATGTCTGATGAAGCTGCTGCTAATTTTGCTTATTTGCAACTCAAAAGGATACTTCCAAATGCTTCTGCCCCAGTAATACTTCTAATTTGAATAATATACATAAGACTGTTATGCATTTCATTTATTTATTTTCTAAATTTGACGAGTTCCCATACCAAGGCCTTTCCTAGGAGTCTAACTAAAAGTTTTTGTTTTTGGTTTGAATTGTGCAGATTCAGTATCTTGTTTCACGATGGGGCACTGATATTAACTCGCTTGGCTCCTATAGCTATGATACAGTAGGCAAACCCCATGATCTGTATGAGAGGCTTAGGATCCCAGTGGATAACCTATTCTTTGCAGGGGAGGCAACAAGCTCAAACTACCCAGGGTCAGTGCATGGTGCATTCTCTACAGGAATGATGGCTGCTGAAGACTGTAGGATGAGAGTCTTGGAACGTTATGGGGAGTTGGATTTGTTCCAGCCAGTCATGGGTGAGGAGGCCTCAGTGTCTGTCCCGCTTTTGATCTCCCGGATGTAATTTTTAGTTTTAGGCTCTGGCCACACCCTTAAATATTTGGAGTAATAGTTTTATTGTAGGAGACAATATTAATGGTAATATGGGATCAGGCTAACACATTATTGCCATTTTTATTGGCCCCACTGGGAAACGTTGTGGAAAATCCTTGTTTCCCCTTGGATTAGTCTAATGTGTGGCATACCTGTAGTTATCTCTATATGGACTGTCAGAAAATATGAATTTATCAATCAGAAAATTATGTTCTTAGGAGGCATTATGTGGTTTGTAGGTGCCTCTTTTAGTTGATGGAAAGGACACTTAAATTTGCTATATCAAGTTTTAATAAATAAGGTTGAGATTCTCTCTCTCTCTCTCTCTCTCTCTCTCTCTCTCTCTCTCTCTCTCACATATATATATATATATATATGAAATTTAACACGTTTAAGATACGTCCTGTGTATTTCTTTGCTAATGTTTTTGGTCAATATTTAATTGGATTTTATATTCTAAAAATTCTACTATTGAATCTAATCTTAAGTATCTATTGTTTCTTAATAGGCTTTGTAATTTAATTGGCATCTCTCAATGCATAAAGTTCTTTTGGGAGAGTAAAAATTGTTTTAATATGCAAATTTGGTTTTCGTGAGAGCATTAAACTCTAAAAACTTACTTTATCTATTTTACTATACTATTTTATAACTTACTCAATATTTCAGTTTTTATTTAACATACAACTTATTAAAATAATATAAATTACTCTATATTCAATAATATAAACAATCCACTTCTCTCTCATCAAAACTCAGCCAAACCACCAAAAGCTAGCCATCACCACAACATACTGAAACACTACTGAAATGGAAAAACAAAAAACCACCACTAAACCACAACAACCCACAAACCACCTACCATCACTACAACATTGCTGCACCACAAACCTAGAAAGATCAACAAAAATTTCAGCCACCACTGCATCAACACCCACTACTTCCAAACCCACCATTTAGATTAGAGATCCACTCCATTTAATATATGCTCAACCAACACAAATGTAGTGACGACTAACTTGAGAGAGAGAGAGAGAGAGAGAGGTGGTTAAGAGAGATAAGAGAATGAAGAGAGAGATATATTTTTATTAAAATAATAAATTTAGTTTTTACCAACATTGTTATAGTGGTTAGTATATTTTCAAATTCACTGTTCACAGCTACTAAAAAAATTTAGTAATATACACAAGGGTAAAGCTCATTTTGGGTATGTTTGTAAAATAGCGATTTAGGGGGTTTTGTACCCCCAATGCTAATGTTTTAAGAGTGTTCACATCAAATGAATGTTATTTTAGCACTCAAAACCCTAAAAAACTCACTACAATGATGTCAAAAGTCAATTTTTTTTAACACCTAGGTCAGTAGATGGTAAACAAAAAAATATTATTTAAATGAGAGAGAGAGAGTTTGTAAATGAAGTGGTAAAAGGATAAAGTATATGATATTATGTGTATTTTAAAATAAAGTACTAAAATAGATAAAATAATTTTTTGAGGGGTTAAAAACTAAAATTCTTAAAATAAACTTTGATGCGAATAGTATAAGATATTATTAGATCCATAAAATCATGTTTTTGTATATAAAAATTTTGTCGTGATTAACGTGTCTGGAGATTCATGAAAGCGGTGTCGCTGGAAACTCTGGCCCCAACGATTAGTAGTCAAACGACTCAAATCAAAGCATAGCAAACCAGTAACCACCAACTTCAATTGAACTCTTCTGGTTCCAAAAAAGTCCAACATGGTTTGCCAAGCCCACGCGTTGTGGTAAGAACCTTTTTTTAATTATATTTTAATTATTAAATAACAAACTAACCTCATTACTTTTTCTTTTTTTTTTGGTTTCTTTAATCAAGAACAAAATAGGGAAAATTTGGCTTTTCGGTGCTTGGTGTCATATGGAAATTCAAATAAACGTGAAGGAGAAATTTAAAGGCCGTTTGGTATGGTAGTTTAAGTAACACTTTTCAATTTTTAAATAACATTACATGTATTTTTACACATTTTTTCACCCACACGTATTTCTAAAAAATACAAATAGCGTTACTAGATTAATGTTACCAAATGACCTCTTACTTTTAAAAGCAATCCAAGTTGCTTCTTGGAATGAGTTGATTTTTGCCGATTTGGCTGAGCTATGATCAATAATTGTAAATTGGGACCTATTTGTGGATGATAAAATTGGGCATCTAGCCATCTAGAACTATTTAATTTAATAATCCACTTCAAAGCAGAGACTGAGAGAGACAGAGACCACAAAAAGTTCATGTGCTTGTAGGACCAAGCCACCGACCGCTTGCGTGGTACACCCTAGAATCCTAGATTAGATCAATTGGAACCTAAATGTCTTTTCCTAAACGTGAGAAAATGCGAGTTAGTGACAAATTAACTTTTACTTGGGCCCCAACTCCGTGCTAAGCTTCTGTACGCCACGTGAGTGTCCTCGTCTCCACCCCCACAAGTGTCGACTGTCAGGTCTATTATATAGGCAAAACATTTTGCTTCTTTTTATTATTATTATTATTATTATTATTATTTAAATTTTGATACCACATTTCACTTGTGCTAAAAATGACAAGCTCACGGTACAAGAAATATCTTATTATACACTCTCTATTTGCATTTTTTTTTTCTTTAAGGAGGAAAGCATAGACCATATTATTAAGAAAAATCGACTAAATCAGCCTGAAGTACAGGAACAAATTGTGGTGAAACATCCTCCATTCACACAGCCAAATCCGAAACAATAATAGCATGTCTAGTTAAACAATAAGCAATTTTATTACCTTCTCTTTTAACATGAAAGTAATTTAATTGAAAAAAAAACCTAGAATTAAACTTCACGTCTTCAATCAAAGATCCATGTGAAGCCATAGAAACATCATCACAAACCAAAGCCTTCATAAGCATCTTCGAGTCACCCTCCAAAATGGCCTTCGAAACACCAATCACCTGGGAAAAAGTAAGGGCCTTCATAGCAGCAGCCAAAGCTTCAACCTCAGAAGTAAGGTAAGCTTGTGGTAGCAGTTGAGAGCATGAAGCAATCACCAAACTAGCACTGTCACAAATCACAATACCAAGCCCAGATTTGTTTTCTACAGAAAAAATAGCACCATCAAAATATCCAATCGCTCGAGGGAGGTCGCCACGTAGCATGAGCACGAGGCTGACAGCCCAGAGAAATGATCTTCATATATATATATATATTGATAGGCGCTATTTGCATATTGGTATATATTTATATTGAAATCGTGTTTCAAAAGTATGATTTCAATTCATGTGTCTATGTATGTACGATAAATATGTAATAAGGAATGTGACTATTACTACTCTTGAAGTATATACAACATAAACTATGCAAGTGCTTATTGAGATTGTTTATCATTGCAATTACTAAAAATGCCCTATTTTTTAAAAAATTGGAAAATATGTGACACATGATATGATAAGTCGTCCCCCCCCCCCCCCCCCCCTGTTTTTAGACTTGTAAATGCTTGGGTTTTGCTATAGGGTGGGTTTAGATGAAAACATAATGTCCTAGGAGGGGTAGGAACATGTTTAGGATGAGTATTGATCCATGGTAGGCTGAAAATGTCGAAGGACCCGTTTTGGTTGCACCCATGCATATGCATGCGTGCGTAGTCAAGTCGTATGCGTGCGTGTACACTTGGTATACATACGCATAGATGTTCATAAAATCACATGGACGTACGCCTCAGCATGCGCAGGCGTACACAGGGTATGCATACGTATACACTTAGTACGCGCATGTATAATGAGACTTAGAATCACGGTTTTATGCCTAGTTTGATTTTTCCTTTTTCACTTATTTTTGTCCAAAATGATTCTTATGCTCCTATTTTTATCTCCTACAAGGTTTGCAGCCTTACTCGAGTAAGGGTAGTGCTAGCCATATATCCACATGGTATCAGACCTTGATGGTCAAGATGAGGGCATTGGTGAACGCGGCCAGCTTCGGGCCACTTATACATCTTCTTCTAGAGGATGCAACTAGCGACATACTAGTTCAGGCCCTTGCTGAGAGGTGGTGGGACACTACCCACACTTTCCACATCGTTGAGAGGGAGATTACTGTGACTCCTCACGATTTCCACCGGATGACTGGTTTGAGATCACATGGGCCTGTCATCAACTTGGAGGGTGAGTCGGGCATTCAGCTGGGCATGGACTTGCTAGGGTGTGCCTACCCTAGTGAGTGTATTCTCTACTTTGATCTAGAGAGGGACTACAAGCCTCTTTCTTAAGCAACTTCGTATGATCGTGCCTAGATGGCCAGGGCAGTTTTGCTATATGTGGTAGGGGCATATCTCTTTGCCAATGGGGGTCAGACAGTGTCCCTAAGGTGGCTTGCTCTCTTCTACGACTTTGAGCAAGCTTGGGAGGTCAACTGGGGCCATGCTTGCCTTGCCTACCTCTACTTGGTCATGAATATAGTGAGTCAAGGGACTCTACGCTAGTTAGCGGGGCCTTGTAAGCTCCTTGAGGTTAGACTCTTTTCCCTTACCCATGTAATTTTACAAATTGTACTTCGTACTTTTGTAAACTATATACATTTCATATCCCTAAGATGTCATCTAGGTTTATAAACTGCATTTCATGCTTTGGCAAATTGTATCTTACTTCCTTGCAAACTGTCTTCTTGCAAACTGTACCTATGTCCTTTTTCTTGCAAACTATATTTGGGTTCCTTTTCTTGCAAAATATCATCTTGCAAATTGTATCTGGGTTCCTTTTCTTACAAACTATCATCTTGCAAACTGTATCCATGTTCCTTTTCTTGCAAACTATCATCTTGAAAACTATATCTGTGTTCATTTTCTTACAAACTAACATGTTGCAAATTGTATCTGTGTTCCTTTTCATGCAAACTATCATCTTGCAAACTGTATTCATGTTCCTTTTCTTGTAAATTATCATTTTACAAACTGTATCTGTGTTCTTCTTCTTGCAGCATTGGGCCTTATCGTATGGTCTCATCTCTCGTGGTGCAAACGTGAATCTAAAGGTCTTCCTCTCGATGCAAGCTCATCTCAACAACCTTACATTTGACTCAGTGAGCAAAATTCCTCTTGTTCAGTTATCATCATATGCATCAAAGGTTTCTTTCTAATCATAAGTGTCTTTGCAGATTGTTTGGGGACCTTGGGCAGGTGTTCCTCCGATTGGTGATCCAAATCTAGAGGCGGCTGCCATCGTCTCTTCTGAGACCTCTCAATTTCTTAAGGGTGCTGTGGGCGCAATGTGCTTTTCGGGCTTTGGGGAGTACGCCTCGGCTGAGTGGACTAGGGCAGAGAAAAGAAAACAGAGTCACCACCTAGTTTAAGTGTAGGAACCATATATATAGCGCCTTTACGTGGAAGAACTGATCTTACTACCAAAGTATGGGTTCAAAGTTTATGCTATGTTTGGAAGTTTAGAGGGAGAGAAGAGTAGAGGGGAGGAGAGTAGTGGGGAGGAGAGTAGAGAGAGTAAAGGGGAATGGTTATCCTTCACATTGTTTGGATGTTTTTAAAATTAAGTAAGGGAGAGAGGAATAATTAGCTTTTTCATAATTCATAATTTTGGTAATATGGTATGGGTAAATTTGGTAATTCATTTGGTCAGGCATTTCTATGCTCTACTCTCCCTCCAAATCTCTCCAATTTGGGAGAATTAAAAATAAGAGGTTAGAAGTAGTTAGAACCCCTCCAAATCCCTCCCCCTCCTTTAAAAAACATCAAAACAAGGTAATTTAACTTACTTTCCCTCCCTCTACTCTAGTCCCCATATACTCCCCCTCCACCCAAACAAGCTATTAGGTATGGGGATTGGAAGGTGTTAGGCATCCAACCCCACCCGACCCCTGGGTTAGCTTCCACTCATTGTATCTTATGTCTTAATCTCATTAAAGGCATGTTCAATATTGCATTTAAACTCACACACACACACACACTAGCATACATCTAAGCATACAACATGGCATCAATCATCCCAAAAACCCTAATATACATCTATCATGGCAACTCACATCAAGCCTAGCATACATCTATCATGCATATCATCACATCACAAATCCTAGCATATTCCTATTAAGATGATACATACTCCTAAGGGCAGAAACATCGTCAAGGCGGCAATCAAACAAACATGTTGTCATATCAAAGAAAAACATAGGCATGTTAAAAAAGTTATCACATCCATGGCAAAGCATTCATAAATATCATTCATGTTCATCAAAGCAAGATCAAGATCATATTTCAAGCGAATGCATGTTCGTGTGAATGCATGACTTACCTCACTTACCATATTGTACCACAGTACCTATGCATCAAATGCACGGTCATATCATATGCATGTTCATGGCAAAACAATGAAAACATAAAGAGGGAAACCTTAATCTAACATATTAAAGGAAAACAAAAAATAAACAGAGAAGTAGGAACATATACATGTGAAAAAAAGCTAGAATAGAGACATATTGGTTAAATAAAGTAAAGGAACAGAAGCAGAAAAGGTCGAATTAGGATTTCTAGGCTTGAGTACGCGTACGCATACATAGGGCCTACGTATGCAGCCTAGTTGTATGTGTATGCATACTTCGAGTATGTGTACGCATGCAGAAGCATGCGTACGCACACACACCCAAAATCCTAACCTAGAAACAGCAAGAAAAAAAGCATAGCAGAAACTTAAAACAAAGAATCTAACAATCTAACATGCTTTAAACGATAAAACCAAGAAAACCTAAGTTAAGCAGACATATTATAACATAAATAAATAAGAAAAATAAAGAGAAGGATTAAAACAAGAAAAAGCAAGGAAATGAAAGAGAAGGTTTAGAACTTATACCTCCAAAACAAAAGCTCTTTGGCTTGATTTTGACCGTTTCACTCAGTCAAATCTATTCACAACCAAACAAAATTGATTAGAAAACTTCAAGATCAAGACCAAAAAAGGTCTTAATCAAAAGAAAATTGACTTGAGGATGTTTTGTGAAAAACTCTCCCTTTGATTTACTATTTCTAGTGAATTTTAGGTTTTTCCTTAGGATTTTCTGTGTATTTCAAAAAGGTACCATGTATGGCTTTTCATATTGAGAAAATGGGGTTTGGTACAGCTCCTAGACGATGTGGGATTCGCTCCAAACCTCAGCTTTAATGCAAAAAACTTGTCTTTCATAGTTTCTAGAACCTTAGCATGCGAACGCATGCCTGTATATGTGTACGCATGCATGAAGCTTGTGTATGCAGGTTTGGAGCATGAGTATGCATACGCGTGTTTGCGTACGCATGCCCTAGGGTTTTCGCGGCCGTTGTTTTCCAAACATAGATTTATTTTATTCATAAAAGTGTTATATTTTCTAAAATACTTTCCTTAAGTCAATTTCAATCTGATTGGGCTCTAAACCAACCTTAGGCTTTAGAATTTTACCATCATTGGGCAATGCGATGTCTACATATGCCTTTTTTTGATTCGTGAGCTCCGCTAACAGAATCAAAAGAATAAGAGACAAAACATTTTGTTTCGAAGTACAGCTTGGGCCCAACCCACGCACATGGCAAACAACACACATACATGGGGCGGGGTGCAACTCCGAAAAGTTACGTGGGATTTGTATGTCTGTGGGTGCAAAGGAGAGTACACCTCGGCTGAACTGTGGCAGAGAAAAGTAGAGTCGCCACCTAGATTAGGTCTAGGAACCATATTAGGCCTTTTAGGCCAATCACTTACATACATGGATCCATATACCAGATTATAGGTCTGCAGTTTAGGTACGGCTTGGGAAGGTGTTAGGCACCCGAGACCACCTAGCTTGGGAAGGTTGAATTAGGGGTTCATCAATGCATGTTCAAATTCTTATGAATGTTCATGTGATTCATCAAAGTATAAACCCTAATCATCAATCTATCAATTCAAGCATGTGAAACGTGTTATTCTACTAACCCTACACCTAAACATGTGAAAACAAAACTCAACAAGACCTAAATAGAAGATTAAAACTAATCAAAACACACAAAATAGCAAGAACCTTAAATCTGCATTTCTAGGCACAAGTATGTGTGTGCATACATAAAGTATGCGTACTCATGCCTCGAGTATGCGTACGCATACATAAATCATGTGCATGCATACGTGCCTAGAAACATAATTTTAAAGAAGCAACAAAACAACAATCAAACATAACCTAGCATGCTTCTAATATCCAATTCAACTGTACACTCAAAGCATGGTAAGACAAAACAAAACAAAATCAAACAAAGCAAAACATATTTCTAAGCATGTATAACAAATAAAACAAGTTAAGAATCATGTGAATCCTATGTAGCAAAGTGAGAAATCATGGGAAAAAAGGCTCACCTTGCTTTAGAATCATAGATTTGAGATTGTTTATCCGACCCCTCTGTGCTTACAACACAAAGATTAGATTAAGGACAAGAATAATCAAAAGAACACAACAATAGTTCGTAATCACAACTTAAAAACAAAAGATTTTGAAAAAGGTTTTGAGAAATCAATTTAGAAAAATAGTTTCTTCCTTAGAACTAAATAAAGAGAGGTTTTTAATTTTTAAAAAACGTGCTAAGGTGTTGTGTGGGGCTTTTAGAAAAGATGATTAGGGTTTTAGAGAAGATGGAGGCTAAAAAATAACTCTCTCTAGCTAGGGTTTTGATTAGAGACATAAGATGAGTATTTATAAGTTAAAATTAGGATTTTGGGGAGGGGCTTTTTAATGATCTTTGGATGTTCTCAAGAGTCTATGGGTCGGCCCACATCAAAGCATGATGTTTTAGGCTCTTAAAATGAAGTTTTAAAACCTTGAAAATCTAACTGCCCAGTTGGCCCAACTTCAAATGGTCATAACTTACTCAATATAAGTCCAAATTAGGAAAATTTTGTATTCCAATTGAAGCCTAGGATGCCTACTTTCCAATGAAATAAATCTCACTCAAAATATCTTCGTGGATCAAAAGTTATGGTCAAAACAATGAGCAAAGGTCATTTTTTAGTATCGATTTCAAAGCGATTTGAGCACTTTTATGTTGTGATTACTTCCAAACTATTGTGAACTCTTTAATTACTCTTGGTTAACATATTTCAAGCACATCATTGGGGCCGGGGACCAAAATTTATTAACGGGTACAAAATGCGGTATCTATAGATGTCCCTCTTTTAACTTTACTTGCACTACAAGTTCAGTTAAAAGCCTGAAGAAACAAACATTTTGCAAGTTAATAAACTTTGAGTCCACACACACATACTACACACAAACACACAAACACACAAACATGCAAACATGGGGGTGTGCTAAAAAAGGTGATTGGTGCACTTCCAACAGTAAGTGTGAAAAACCACATAAAAGAAAAAAAAAAAAACTGAGATGTTTTCGAGTTTTAAGGACTCTACCTTCATGATAGACATACATGCAAGCAATCATGCAAACAAGAAATGCATCATAAGAGACATAAAAGAAAATTTGAGATGTTTTTGAGTTTTAAGGACTCTACCTAAAGTTGGGAGGACCACTCGAAGTGAGAAATTTACGTCCAAACACAAATAGGCCACTCAAGAATGAGAAATTTACGCCAAAGGGGACCACTCGACCGAGCAATTTACATCCAAACACAAGCAGGCCACTAAAAAATGAGAAATTTATGCCAAAGGGACCACTTGACCTAGTAATTTACTTCCAAACACAAATAGGCCACTCAAGAATGAGAAATTTATTCCAAAGGGGACCACTTGACCGAGCAATTTACGTCTAAACACAAATAAGCCACTCAAAAATGAGAAATTTATGCCAAGGGGACCACTCGACTAAGCAATTTACGTCCAAACACAAATAGACCACTCAAAAATGAGAAATTTATACCAATGGGACCACTCGACCGAGCAATTTACGTCCAAACACAAATAGGGCACTCAAAAATGAGAAATTTATGCCAAAGACACAAATAGTCATACATGACTCACACAAACACACAATTGCACAAGGTTTGCAAAAGCAAACACACAAGATTCATGCAAACATGCAAGAATACAAACCATAACCACACATGACTCACATAAGAAAAAGAATAAACAAACACAAAAGACTCACATAAAACACCAAACAAACACGTGATCACAAAATATAACAAAAAGGATGAACTCAACAACGTAGGAGGCACACAAACATAACAAAGCATGCAAACACACAAGATGCTAAACAAGATGGGCTTAGGGCCTAAGATAAAACAAGGAAGGGCCTAAAGCTCGACACAATGCAAGGACAGGCCTAAGGCCCAAACGGAGTATGAGATAGGCCTAAGGCCCAAGATGGAACAAGGACACAAACAAGCAAACAAACACATATGACATAAAAACAAATAGCAAAGATCAAACTGCAAGGATTGCAAACAAACATGAAGACACCAAAGATAAGGACAGACAAGACAACTTCTAAAAAAGCGATAAACGCACAAAACAAAGGGTAACAAAGATGACAAGGACACAAAACATAATGTCAAACTTTTGAGATGTTCAATCATTAGAATGCATTAGAACGCATCCTCCTTGGTTTATAGATAACTTTTAAGATGTTCAATCATTAGAACGCATCCTCCTTGTGGGTTCCACCTTGCCCCTAAATTGACTGATTCACTTTCTTTTATTTATTTATTTATTTATTACCTTTTTCCTAGGCCGCCATTGATGGAAATATGAGAGTGCGCAGTAGAAAAATTAACGGATCTACTTCATTCGCAATTGATAACATGCACTATATAAATTTCAGAATTCAAGAATAAGAGAGTGTACCTTGGTGTGGTGAATTTCAAAACAAAGATTGTAAGCACTTGGGAATACTTCTAATCTTCACTCCAATTCCACTAACGCCCAAGATGTGTGGTCTCTCAATCAGTTATATGAAATGTTCAAGAGAGAATTCAAGAGTGTCCAACACTCACATACACCATTTCATGTAAAAGGTTCTATCTAAAATTCAGTAAGTTTCTCTCCTTATAACTGATTATCTAATTGGGCTAGCCTTTTGGGCCTTTCCAATTGGGCTCTAGTATGTGGCTTGGAGTGGGAAGAAAATGGACCAATAAGAAACTAGCTCCAATGGGCCTTGGGCTTTTCTGTCAACTCTTGACAAGTCCAAAGTTACCATTAACTATATTTAATACCACTATATAAATATAGTTGCACTCTAGGCCTTATCTATAAATTATATCCCAAAACTTTATTGTACATGCAACCCCTTCATAAAATATTCGTAGTAATATAAAGTCATGAATGTAGACTGCCACTTTGTAAATTACTACATCTTAATCCTTGAGTACCCGGTTTAATCCTTTTAAGTTATTCACCATATATTTATGAAATCCAATTTCATAAATATATACTTTAGTCTTACTAAATTGGTTAGGCCTAACTCTCTGAATAACAAACCCATTAAACTTATCTCAAGGGAATATTTTGTATCTCTGTTAAGAGACTATGAATTCCATCTTGAGAATATATGTTCCATCAACACTAAATGTGGCTGCCCAACATACTGAGGTTTTGACCATTACTTTAAATCTCACTCCTGATATATCAAAGCAGCCTATACCTTATGATCAGGTCCATTATTCTCTCAAGATTAAGAGTTCATGCAAATATAAGTCGTGAGATTTATTATTCATTTGACAGTCATTAGGAGAATAATAAATCTCACAGCGATCCAATTCAATATGTCTTAACTCTTAAAACATATCAACATATCAACTAGAAGTCCCCACTTCCATGATCGAGACAAATCATCATAATTGATATGTTAGAGTCTTCGCAGATGAAACGCCCAATTTCATCACCGACTACGAACTACAATTCTGAGTTTACAAAGAACCAGTGATTTATATTTTCTGTGACTTTTCACATAAATCACATACTATGCATCTCATGGACTATATGATAATGTCCGAATATTAATGTTACCATTATTTCAAATAATAATAAAACAACTTTATTAAACACAATATTAAGTCACACATAATGTCATACTTAATATTATACATAGCATCATACAATAGGATTTAAGGGCACTTATCCTAACAATCTCCCACTTGCCCTAAAGACTATTGTGCTCTAATCTAACTCCCATTCCTTCTAAATGCGACTCGAAAGTCCTTTGAGGCTAAGCTTTGGTAAATGGATCTGCTAGATTATTTGCACTTTCAATCTTTGCTACCACCACATCTCCACGAGCAATGATATCTCGAATGATATGGTACTTCCTCTCAATGTGCTTTCCTTTCTTATGATTCCTTAGATCTTTTGATTGTGCAATTGCTCCACTATTGTCACAAAACAAAGTAATGGGAGCTTGCTCCATTCTTACTACACCAAGGTCAGAAAGGAATTTCTTGAGTCATACAGCTTCTTTTGCTGCTTCACAAGCAGCAACATATTCTGCTTCCATAGTGGAGTCCGCAATACAAGATTGCTTGACACTCCTCCATGTTATGACTCCACCTCCTAAGGTGAATACACATCCTAATGTGGACTTTTTGAAATCTAGATCCGATTGAAAGTCTGAATCTGTATAGCCAATAGGTATTAAATCCTCACAACGATAAACAAGCATATAATCTCTCGTTCTTCGTAGATACTTGAGAATGTGCTTTACAGCTTGCCAATGTTTTGGTCCTGGATTTGATTGATATCGGCTGACCATGCCAACTGAATAATAGATATCTGGTGTAGTATAAAGCATGGCATACATGAGACTTTTTACTGCTGAAGCATAAGGAACTTGTCTCATTATATCTACTTCCTCTTGAGTCTTAGGCCTTTGGTCATCAGACAGAGGAACTCCATGTCTGAAAGGAAGTAATCCTTTCTTGGAGTTTTGCATGCTAAACCGTTATAGAACCTTATCTATATATCCAGCTTGTGATAAGCCTAACATCTTATTCTTTCGATCTCGCCAAAGCTTGATCCCTAGAATAAAGTTAGCCTCACCCAAGTCCTTCATATCAAATTGGCTTGACAACCAAACCTTTACTGATGACATCACTCCTACATCATTTCCAATGAGTAGAATATCATCAACATAAAGCACTAGGAACATTACTACTTTGTCTTGATGTCTTTTGTACACACATGGTTCGTCAAAATTTTGTTTAAAACCAAATGGCTTGATTGCTTGATCAAATCTGATGTTCCATGACCTAGATGCTTGCTTAAATCCATAAATGGACATTTTCAACTTGCATACCATATGCTCTTGGTTCTTAGTTACGAAACCTTCCGGTTGCATCATATAGATTTCCTCTTCAAGATTGCCATTGAGAAATGCAGTCTTGGCATCCATTTGCCAAATCTCATAATCATAATGAGCAGCAATGGATAAGAGAATTCTAATAGATTTAAGCATTGCTACTGGAGAAAAGGTTTCATCATAATCAATACCTTCCTTTTAAGTATACCCTTTCACCACTAGCCTTGCTTTAAAGGTTTCAACCTTTCCATCTATCCCTCTATTCCTCTTGTAAACCCATTTGCAACCAACAGGTTTAATGCCGTTAGGTGCCTTTACAAGATCCCAAACTTGATTGGAATACACGGAATCTAATTCAGATTTCATAGCTTAGACCCAATGATGTGCATCTATATCATTCATTGCTTCATCATAAGTGTAGGGATCCGATTCAGCCTCTTCTGAGATAGCTTCATAAGTTTCTCCTAAACCTATGAATCTTATAGGAGGCCGAACAATTCTCCCACTACGACGAGACACCTGTGTACTAGACATCTTATAAGTAGTATCTTGTGGTGTATCTAATACAGCCACATCATCCCTAGTTTCATCCATTGGTTGTTCATTTACAGGTTCATTTATTTCAACCAACACAACTCTACTTCTAGGAGTATAATCATTCATATAGTCATTTTCCAAGAATTTGGCATTTGTGCTAACAAAAACTTTATTATCTTTATGACTATAGAATAAACTTCCAATAGTTCCTTTTAGATACCCTACAAATAAAACCACTTCTGTTTTAGGCTGTAACTTGTCAGACTTTCCTTTTAACACATGTGCTGGACAACCCCAAATATGGAGATGTCTCATACTAGGCTTACGCCCATTCCACAACTCAACAGGTGTTTTAGGAAAAGACTTCGAAGGTACTAAATTTAGAAGATACATTGCAGTACTCAAGGCATATCCCCAAAAGGAAATGGGTAGAGTTGAATAACTCATCATGGACCTAACCATATCTAAAAGAGTTTTATTCCTTCTTTCCGCTACACCATTTTGTTGTGGAGTTCCAAGTGCAGTCAATTGGGATACAATCCCATTTTTAGTTAAGTAATCCTTGAAATCCCCAAGAAGGTATTTGCCACCTCGATCAAATCAAATGGCCTTTATGTGTTTACCTAATTGCTTCTCAACTTCAGCCCTAAACTCTTTGAACTTTTCAAAGGTTTCGGACTTCCGTTTCATTAGGTATACATAACCAAATCTAGAGTAATCATCAGTGAAAGTAATGAAATACTCATAGCCACCTCTTGCCTGGATTGATATAGGACCACACACATCAGTATGCACTAGTTCTAGCAAATCTTGGGCTCTTCTACCTTTTGCATTAAAAGATCGTTTGGTCATTTTACCTTCCAAACAAGATTCACAAACTGGAAATTCATCAAAGTCCATGGGCTCTAAGAGTCCATCTTTGATCAGTCTTTGAATTCTGTTTGAATTAATATGACCTAAACACAAGTGCCAAACATATGCATCACTAGTAGAAGGAAAATTTCTCTTTAATGATTTTACATGAGAGTTATTATCTGATTCAGAATTATATAATTCATGCTTATCAGGAGTTAAAATATAAAGACCATCTACAATATTGCCAGAACAGATAAACACTTTATCCTTCTTTATTACAACATTGTCTTTTAGGATAACACAATATCCATTTTTACCTAAGTAGCAGAAATTAAATTCCTATGAACATTAGGTACATACAAACAGTCTTCCAATATTAAAACCCTAGATTCAAAACATAAATTATAAACACCAACAGCTACAACCGGAATCCTGCTCCCATCAGCCAAAGTAAGAAATAACTCCCCTTCTTTAAGCTTTTGGGTCTCTTGGAACCCCTGCAAGGAATTGCAAATATGATTAGTACAACCTGAATCCACACACCAGGAATCCGTGGGATTCTGTACCAAACATATTTCAAGAAGGAATGAACTTTTCATACCTTTATTGGCAGCCCTGAATTTTGGACAATTCCTCTTCCAATGTCCTTTCTCACCACAATGGAAACATTTTCCTTTGAGCTTCTTTCCTTTGTCAGCAACCCCTAAGGCAATTTGTTTACTCTCTTGCTTGGTGAAGTCCTTCTTCTTCTTGTTCTTACCCTTGCCTTTCGACTTAGGTTGAGAAGTAGAAACTTCACCAATATTGGCTTCAACATTAGAAGTACCAAGGATGCCTTCCACCGCTGCCAACTCATTCATTAATTCAGACAAAGTATAAATCTTTTTGTTCATATTATAGTTAAGTTTGAATTCCTTAAATGATTCTGGTAGTGACTGGAGTATCATATCCACTTGGGATTCTCCATCAATATCGACACCTAAAACTTCCAATGTATTCAGATTAGAGATCATTGTAAGACAATGCTCCCTTACTGAACTACCTTCAGCCATTTTGGTATTATAAATTTGCCTCATGGTCTCTTGCCTTGCAGAACGGCCTTGCTCACCAAACATCTCCTTCAGACTTAGCCTAATGTCTGAAGCTAGTTCTACATCCTGCATTTGATGCTGTAGAACATTTGAGATAGATGCTAGGATGTAGCACTTGGCCATCTCATTAGATTTCTGCCAACGATCATATTGTTGTTTTTCCTCAAGAGGAGCATCTAATGAAGGAAAGCTAGGACACGGTTTAGTAAGCACATATTTGTGCTCTTCAGCAGTAAGAACAATGTTCAAATTTCTTTTCTAGTCAACAAAGTTGGATCCAGTCAATTTGTTTTGATTAAGAATAGTTACAAGTGGGCTAAATGATGCCATGTTCAAATCTGAAAACAATAAACATGAATATAATAAGTAAACTGGACATTATCAATTTAGCATATAAACATATAGTATGGAACCTTAATAAAACCATAATATAATATATGCAACGACAACCCAATCCCATATTCAATATCCCTCAGCATAGAGTGAATATAAAATACTATGATTGATTGAGAACTATTCTCATTATTAGTGCTATCATGATAACTCTTATCAAATACTAATAATATGTCGTTTTACATTTGGCCTCTAAATAATGATAGTAAGAACTCAGCATAGAGGATACTATAATATTTAGTCTAGTGTATACCATTGTCTAGAATCATGTGTAGCCACATTTCATCCCCTTAATAAGCTTATTTTGTAGTACCATGATACAAAACACCTTCCGCATGGAATGCAAAGCTCGAGGCTAAGACAAGGTGTTTGATCAAACCACTATAAACCAAGATATTCAATCTTATAGGACCATGAAATAAATACTCTCTGCATGGAATGCTAAGCTCGAGGCAAAGACAAAGTATATATTCCACACTACTATGAACCAACAATAGAGGCCGTGAGATCCAACCCTTGTATCTCTCTCCCACTAGATGTTTTAAAGGAAAGGTTTTTTAATTCTAAAACATGCATAATCTAATTACACATTGTCTTACTCCTTTTACATGTGAAAACACTTAGAAAAATTTCTGGTTTTCTTTATTTCGATTGATCGAATGTGCCCTTCGATCGATCGAAAAAATTAAGAAATTCGAAGTCTTATCACTGTTTCATTCGATCGATCGAAGGTGATTTTTGATCGATCGAAAATTGTGAAACTTGAATTTCCAGAAATTTTCCAAGGCAGTTTTCTACGGTTTTTCTTGAACAAACAACTTACATACGAACATGATAGTAAGAGAATGATATCAAAACTGAAATTCATTGATGCTATAGCCTTAAAGATCAATTTAACATACTTAAATTCAAATTTAAACAACATCATAACATCAATATCAGTTTTTATCATATCATAGTTTCAACAACTATGCAGAAAATTAAATGTGTAATCTTCTAACAACATGAAACTATAACTTCTAATTCCAGAATTCACAAAACATGTTATACAATTCAAAATTGAAGACCGCACTGATACCAATTGATGGAAATATGATAGTGCGCAGCAGAAAAATTAATGGATCTACTTCATTCGCAATTGATAACATGCACTATGTAAATTTCAGAATTCAAGAATAAGAGAGTGTACCTTGGTGTGGTGAATTTCAAAACAAAGATTGTAAGCACTAGGGAATACTTCTAATCTTCACTCTAATTCCACTAACGCCCAAGATGTGTGGTCTCTCAATCAGTTATATGAAATGTTCAAGAGAGAATTCAAGAGTGTCCAACACTCACATACACCATTTTATGTAAAAGGTTCTATCTGAAATTCAGTAAGTTTCTCTCCTTATAACTGATTATCTAATTGAGCTAGCCTTTTGGACCTTTCCAATTGAGCTCTAGTATGTGGTTTGAAGTGGGACCAAAAGGGACCAATAAGACACTAGCTCTAATGGGCCTTGGGCTTTTCTGTCAACTCTTGACAAGTCCAAAGTTACCATTAACTATATTTAATACCACTATATAAATATAGTTGCACTCTAGACCTTATCTATAAATTATATCTCAAAATTTTATTGTACATGCAACCCCTTTATAAAATATTCGTAGTAATACAAAGTCATGAATGTAGACTGCCACTTTGTAAATTACTACATCTTAATCCTTGAGTACCCGGTTTAATCCTTTTAAGTTATTCACCATATATTTATGAAATCCAATTTCATAAATATGTACTTTAGTCTTACTAAAGTGGTTAGACCTAACTCTCTGAATAACAAACCCATTAAACTTATCTCAAGGGAATATTTTGTATCTCCGTTAAAAGACTATGAATTCCATCTTGAGAATATATGTTTCATCAACACTAAATGTGGCTGCCCAACATATTGAGGTTTTGACCGTTACTTTAGATCTCACTCCTGATATATCAAAGAAGCCTACACCTCATGATCAGGTCCATTATTCTTTCAAGATTAAGAGTTCATGCAAATATAAGTCGTGAGTTTTATTATTCATTTGACAGTCGTTAGGAGAATAATAAATCTCACAGCGGTCTAGTTCAATATGTCTTAACTCTTAAAACATATCAACATATCAACTAGAAGTCTCCACTTCCATGATCAAGAGAAATCATCGTAATTGATATGTTATAGTCTTCGCAGATGAAATGCCTAATTTCATCACCGACTACGAACTACAATTCTGAGTTTACAAAGAATCTGTGATTTATATCTTCTGTGACTTTTCACATAAATCACATACTATGCATCTCATAGACTATATGATAATGTCCGAATATTCATGTTACCATTATTTCAGATAATAATAAAACAACTTTATTAAACACAATATTAAGTCACACATAATGTCATACATAATGTCATACTTAATTTATACATAGCATCATACAATAGGATTTAAGTGCACTTATCCTAATAGCCCTTATGGGTTTTCAACCTAGCAGGCATTTTTTACCTTTTTTTTTACTCTTTTTCAAGGCCCTAACTTTTGCCTAGACCGCCCTTGCGGGTTTTAAGCCTAACGGGCTCTTTCACTCTTACAGAAGTAAACAAATGGGATGCAATGAACAAGTGCCACGACTTATCCTCAAAAACATGAGTTGCATAATTTACGTGGTGTGATGTGGTTGCAACTCACAAGGTTGCCTACATATTCAAAAGGGATCAAGCCTAACGTAGTTCACACGAACAACTTCAATTGATCAGAGAGGACTTTTACTTGGCTTCTAATGAAGGCTTTGCTTCTTGGCTCATAAAGGAATGGATAACAAAGGCTCAAACTTACTTTCTTGAGGGTTACAACTTGGTGAAGAATTACTTTTCATCACTTTTGAAGTTTCTTCACTTTCACTTTTTTTTTTCACTTCACTTTTCATCTTTCTTTTTTTTTGTTTACTTTTGATTCACTTCTCTTCACCTTTCATTTTTTCTTTTACTTTCACCACTTTATTCCACTTCTTGCCCCTAGTGTAGGGGGTAATCCTTGACAAGGGTTACTTTGAAAGAAAATAACTTTGAAGGCTCAAAAGGGGTGAGCGAAGGGAAATGTGTTTAGGATAGTAGAATAATGGCCTCTCTTCATCCCAATTTCCATTGTTCAATTATGGGCAAACATGCAACATCACATATTGAGAATCAAATCTTGAAACTTTGAGAACTTATCATAAAACTCAAACCATTGCAAACCACTTTATTGAATAATTAAAATAGAGTACATGAATTGAAAGACTCACTGAATTAAAATACATTTTTGAATTGAAATAACAAAGACACACTGAATTAAAATAACAACACTTCTGAATTGAAAAACACATTGAAATGAAAGACTCTTGTGGAATGCAATAATAAAGACTAAAATTCTCAATCAGTCAACCCCAATTAGGAGGAGGCACACCATGGTAGTTGGGGAGAGGATTAGTCTTGATGTTTGGGAGGTTGATAGGTGGCAAAGGGACCTTGCCATATTGAATGAGGTCTTCAATGTCATGATAGAGACGATTGCACATATTAGTAGAATGACCATGGCTCTGATGGTACTTGCAGTACTTACTTGCATTGTAGTTTGGAGCAGAGGTGTTTAGAGTATACCTTCCAAGATCCAATGGCTTGATGAGTCCTTTGGTTGACAATTTTTTAAGTGCTTGGGATAAAGTCATTCCCAATGGAGTGAACTTTCTTCGAACATTAATAGCATTAACTTCACTTGTCTTACCACCATTGTTACTACTATTACTTGAATACCTTACCCCAAACTTCTTTTGAGGTTTTGCATTTCTCTTCTCAATAAGTCCACTATTAATAGTGATGATGATCAACAACAAGTGTTCTTCATCCATAGTGGTCGTCCAACATTAACAACACCCAGAACAGCCCTCAAAAAGGTAAAAGAAGGAGTACGCATCACAACACACAATAAAGACTCACAAGCAGGCCATCAGTCGTCCAACTAGTATTTGGTCGTCTATAGAGAACGTGGTCATCCATACCATAGTAGAGTATGGACGACTAATAAACACTTAGAAACTTTCTGAGTGTTTTCTACAATCTCAAATGGTTAGGTCACTAACCTTCACCTCGGAACATGGGGTGAATTCTCCGAAATTCGCTTCGCTCTCCCCACTAAGTCCACACATCTCCCATGATGTCAGTAGTTCCTATCAAGTAGACCCACTCCAAACTCTCTATAAAAAGGGCCGAGCCTCATCCAACCCGATACGTTTTACTATTCATTTACCTGCTATCCTTATGTTCTAGAGAGAAAACTGACTTAACCATCGAAGGGTTCTTGGCCGGTTCACCCCAGTCTCCTTCGATAGTTCACTTCTTCCTTTTCAGGTTCATCCAACCGCCATTAAAGCTGGAGCATTCAGCCTGCTGATTTTTGTGCATCATCAGTTGGCGCTGTCTGTAGGGAAGCTTTGTATTTTAATCACCTTGCTTTCTAAGACAAAAAAGGCTGCATGGTCCAGACTAGGTCAATGGCTACGAGTCCAGACCACCACGACAATGGAAATGCTTCTAGCCATCCTAATCGTGCCCCACTGCTAAAGACTGCTCCACTACTAGCGTTTGTCTAGCAGTAAGTGCAGTCTATGGCAGCCGTCATGGCAGACCTAACGCACCAAAACCAGGAGTTAACCTGAGAAGTTAACATGCATAAGCAACATCGCTAATGGCATACAGAGGGTCCTAGGCAAAATTCAGGGGCAGGAGAAGCGAAGAACAATGCTGGGGGTGGAGAGCAGTCAAGAGGCACTGTCACATGTAGGGTGCCACATCTGGAGAAGGAGATGGATCAAATGAAAAAGGCCACGGAAGAGATAAAGGACTCCATGAGAAGGACAAACCACGTTGATGATCTCGTCCATAGAACTGACTCTCCTTTTACTATGTCCATCACCAGTCACCCCTTGTCATCCAAGTTCAAGATGCCTACCTTGGATTGATATGATGGAATGCGAGATCCGTGCGATCACATTGACACATTCAAGACTACTATGCACCTTCAAGGGGTTCTAGACGAGATAATGTGTAAGGCCTTCCCTACCATGCTTAAAGGTCCAGCTCGGGTATGGTTTGGCAAGATACCACCAAATACTATAACTTCTTTCCAGGAGTTGAGTTAGCTGTTCGTCAACAATTTTGTCGGAGGTCAAAGACATAAGCGCTCTTCGTCAAGTCTGTTGAACATAGAACAAGGGGAGAATGAAAGTTTGCGGTCTTTCATTAGTCGTTTTAACAGAGAAGCTTTGTTGGTAGATGATATGGACGATAAAACCTGTTTGCAGCTTTCCATATTGGAGTCGCTTCAGATCTGTTCATTCACAAGCTATATGACTAAGAGCCACAGACGATGGCCGAGTTAATTCACTCAGCTCAAAGTTTCATGAATGTAGAAGACACGATTATTGCTAAACAGAAGAAAAAGGCTGAACGAGCAGATGCTGAATATTCGCGTCATCTAGAACAAGGCCCTAATCCAAAGAAAGCCAAAAAGGGAGAAAAGAGAGACAGATATGGCAAGAAGGCAAGATCGTCTTCAGGACGAAATTCAAACTATACACCTTTGAATGCCCCGCTTGACCAAGTATTGATGAAGATCAAGGACGACTCATCCTTGAAATGGCCGGGGAAAATTAAGAGGGATCCTAGCAAATGGAACAAGAGTAAGCATTGTCATTTTCAACGAGATCATGGGCATGATATGGACGAGTGTTATGACTTGAAGTAGTAAATTGAAGTTCTTATAAAATAGGGAAAGTTAAAGAATTTTCTTGGACAAGATCATAAGGACGAAAGGTTACCACTGAAGGGCAAAGCAGAAGAACCACTATGTCCACTGCTTGGTGTGATAAGAGTTATTGTGGGAGGAACCTCAACTGGAAGTTCGTCAAAAGCTAAGAAGACCTACTTACAAGTAGTACAGAACGTCCACCAAGGGTGCTGGGTATAAACGAACTAGCCATTTCCTTCACTAACGAGGATGTAAGAAGATTGCATCATCCTCATGACGATGCAATTGTTATCACTTTGACGATTGCGAATTACATAATGAGAAGGGTGTTAGTTGATAACAGGAGTTCTGCAAATATCCTTTACTATCCGGCCTTTTAGTAGATGAGAATTAGTAAGGAATTGCTTCATCCAGTGAAAGTGCCTTTGATCAGATTTGGAGGAATGAAAGTTCTACCAGTGGTTACAGTTTCCTTGCCATTTGTGGTTGGCTCTTACCCACGACAGGTAACCAAGATGTGAACTTCCTCGTCGTTGATTGCTCGTCCTCATACAATGCCATCATAGGGTGACCAACCCTAAACAGTTGGAAAGCTGCAACGTCCACTTATCATCTATCTGTTAAGTTCCCGACGGAGTATGGTATAGGATAAGTACAAGGTGATCAGCTTGCGATCAAAGAGTGTTATTTAGCTATGTTGGCAATGGACAAGCAAATGCAGACGATGAATATTGTGGAAAGGAGAACAATTACAGAGCTGATGGAAGTATTAGAGGATGTTTTCTTAGACGAGTCCAATCCAGAAAAGTTTACTAGGATTAGAACAAGTATGGAGGAGGAGACGAAGAAGAATCTTGGCCAGTTCCTTAAGATGAGTATCGATGTTTTTTCCTGGAGCTATGAAGATATGCCTGGGATTAATCCAAGTGTTATTACCCATCATTTAAATGTATCCTCATCCCACAAGCTCGTCCGTCAAAAGAGAAGAGTATTCACTCCGAAGTGACAGCAGAGTTCGTTCGAGAGGTTTATTACCTTGATTGGCTAGCAGACGTAGTGATGGTTAAGAAAGCGAATGGAAAATGGAGGATATGCGTGCACTTCATATATTTGAACAAAGCATGCCCTAAGGATAGCTATCCCTTGCCACGTATTGACCAATTGGTGGATTCAACAGCGAGCCACCAATTACTAAGCTTCATGGACTCATTTTAAGGGTATAACCAGATCAAGATGGACGAGGCAGATCAGGAGAAAACATCCTTCATCACCAGCCAAGGTTTGTTTTGATACAACGTGATGCCATTTGGTTTGAAAAATGCGGGGGCAACTTACCAGAGGTTGGTCAATCATAAGTTTCGTCCACAAATAGGGCGAAACATTGAGGTATATGTAGACGACATGTTGGTCAAAAGCACAAAGGAGGTACTTCACTTGGACGACCTTCAAGAGACTTTGGATACGCTTAGATGATACAACATAAAGCTAAACCTGAGAAAATGTTCCTTCGAAGTTTCATCGGGAAAATTTTAGGGATTCATGGTCTTACAGAGGGGAATTGAAGCAAATCCTAACAAGATCCAAGCAATACTAAGTATAGAGCCCCCAAAGAATGTCAAAGAAGTGCAGAGCCTAACTAGACGAGTAGCTTCCCTTAACAGGTTTGTCACAAAAGCTACCGACAAGTGTTTGCCATTTTTCAAGGTGTTAAGCAAAGCATTCGAGTGGATGGATGAATTTCAACGAGAATTTGAAAATCTTAAGACTTATCTTACCACAACCCCCCTGTTGAACTCGTCCAAGCCGGGTGAAAAGTTGTATCTGTATCTAGCGATATCTCCTTATGCAGTGAGCTTAGCCTTAATCAGGGAAGAAAGGAAGGTGCAGAAGCCCGTCTATTACACCAGCAAAGCATTGAGGGGAGCTGAAGGACGGTATCCACCGACAGAAAAGTTAGCTTTTTCATTGGTGACAGTAGCAAGGAAGCTTAGGCTTTATTTTCAAACTCATGTTATCAACGTCTTGACAGATCATCCACTTAAGAAAGCTATGAACAAACTAGAGGCAGTTGGATGACAGATTCAGTAGGCAGTGGAGCTCAGTGAGTTTGATATAAGATATCGCCCAAGAGAAGCAATAAGAGCCTAAGCACTTGTAAACTTTATCGTAGAATTTACTCTAACCCATACCAGTAGAACGAAGGAGAAATGGCAAAACAGTGGATCGACCATGTGGATGGTTTGTCTACTCAGTATGTAGGAGGAGTTGGTGTAATTCTACAATCACCCGAAGGAGATCGTCTAAAATATGCGATACGTCTACAGTTTCAGACGACCAACAACGAAGCTGAGTATGAAGCCCTCTTTCAAGGCTTGGAGTTGGCTAAGTCACTAGGAGTAGAATTAGTAATCATCCAGGGAGATTCATAGCTGATTATAGGTTAGGTGAATGGAACATGTGAGGCCAAGGAAGAATGAATGGAAAGGTATTTGAGCAAAGTCAAGCATTGCATCAAAAGTTTCATATCGACCAAGTTTTATCAGATCCCAAGAGAGGAGAACATGGAAGTGGATAGCCTGGCCAAAGCCACCTCTACGGACGGCATCATGGATGAGCAAGTTAGAATCCAGTACATTCCAAGCATTGACATCCCTAAAGTACAATAGATAAACGGAGAAGCCAACTGGATTACACCAATTGTATCTTATCTCAAGGACGACATACTTCCTAAGGATAAAGAAGAAGCTCAAAAGCTAAGGGCTATAGCAGCTAAGTTTGTCCTTATGGTCGAAGTGCTATACAAGAGGAGTTTCTCTCAACCCTACCTGAGATGTTTAACTCTAGATGAGTCAAACTATATCATGAGGGATGTCTATAAAGGTGCGTGTGGAAATCATTCAGGAGAAAGGTCCCTCATCCACAAGATTGTTCATGCAGGTTACCACTGGCCCTCTATGCAAGCAAACACAAAAGCATATGTCAAAGCATGAGACAAGTGTCAGCGCTTTAGCAATGTGCCTAGACAACCGTCAAAATACTTTACCCCGTTGATAGCCCCTTGGCCATTTGTCCAATAGGGACTTGATATCCTTAATCCTTTTCCAATAGGAACCAGATAGATGAAGTTCCTAGTAGTAGGAATTGACTACTTCACTAAATGGGTGGAAGCGGAACCTTTGGCAAAGATCACATAGTAGAACATCAGAATCTTCAAATGGAAGAACATTGTCTGCCGATTTGGGATTCCTAGGGTACTTGTGTCAGACAATGGACGACAATTCGACAACACACCCTTCAGGGAATTCTATGAGCAGCAGGGAATCAAGAATCACTACTCTTCACCCTCCCACCCATAGGCTAATGGATAGGCAGAAGTTGCAAACCGATCCTTGTTGAAGATCATCAAGACTTGGCTTGAGGAGGCAAAGGGGATATGGCTAGATGAGCTACCCATCGTCCTTTGGGCAAACAAGACAACAGTAAGAACTCCTACTGGGGAAACTCCCTTTAAGCTAACATATGGAAATGATGCAATGATACCTGCAGAGGTTGGCCTAACTAGTTACAAGGTGGCCCATTATAAGGATGAGGAAAATGAGAGACAACTCCATCTAAGCCTCGATCTCATTGACGAGTTGAGGATGGACGCAGAACAGAGGGTGCCACACTACAAGAACCTGATGACTAAGCACCATGATGCGATGGTAAAGCCTAGGCAGTTCAATAAAGGGGACCTCATCTTAAAAAGGGTGTCCTTAGCAACCAAGGATCCAGCTCATAGGAAGTTGGGACCCAATTGGGAGGGGCCATATAGAGTCATCAACTACAAGAGACGAGGATCTTACTACCTAGAAACCTTAGACGGACGAAAGCTAGAACATCTATGGAACGTGGAACACCAAAGGAAGTACTATCAGTAAAGACTTGTCAAGGTCAACATGGACGACCTTAACCCCTACAAACTATTGGTTACCACTAGTAGTCTATCTATGTTATCTTTTAGCACTTATGTTTTCTAGCAGCATGTTATGTTTTCCAGAATTTGAATTCCCTAAAATGCACTAGCTAGTAGCCTGTGCTGTGTCTTTGGACGATGTTATGAACAAAGTCCTTCGTTTGTATATAAAGCAATTTGAATTCCCTAAAAAGCACTAGCAATGCATGTGCAATGTCTATGGACGATGTTATGTTATGTACAAAGTTCTTTGTCTGTATATAAAACAATTTGGATTTTCTACTTAAGTGTTTTTAATTCTCTACAAAATCCAAATCCATGAAAAAGCTAAAAAGAGATGGATGTATAAAATCTCTGGACACAAAGAGGTATCATCACAAGCCATCCTTAGACAAGGGAAGGAAGAAACACCTCCCACACATACTCATCGGTAAATGATAGACGAAGCAAAGCATGCATGCATCGAATGGATGATATTCATAAACTGCAAATGGTCAAAATCCCTTTATAATTGAAGTCCAAACCATGGATGAGCAAACACTTGAGCATTTCAAAATCCCTATATAAATGAAGTCCAAACCATGGACGACCACACTTGAGTATTTCGGAATCCTTGTATAAGTGAAGTCCAAACTATGGATGAGCAAACACTTGAACATTTTGAAATCCCTAACTAAGTGGAGTCCAAACCATGGACGAGTAAGCATTTAAATATTGAAGTTCGAAAAAAGTAGCAAAAAGGGATAAAAACGAGTGTCCAAACATGAACAAGAATATATTTATAAATTAACTTGTTCATAAAAGGGTTAGACGACCACCGTCCAAAATCCTTTAAAAAATATTTAAGCCTAAAAAGGCAAATGTATAAAACCTGCATCCATAACTATGGACGAGGAGATTGTACTAGCATAAATTAAAATATGGTCCAAAACAAGAGACCCCAGCAATATGAATAAAAACAAATTTTTGTTTACAATAAAGTCTACTTGGATAAACCACTGGGGACAACGTCCCCCAGACTTTGAGCCGTCCTTTGTTGGAAGAGGAGTAGAGGCATCGTCTTCAATGTTCACGTCTTCTGAGCTAGTCTAAAGCAAGGAACTCTCAGCTGCGATGGGAAGCTCGATGGAATTGAAGTCCACCCCAGGAAAGGCTTCAATGGTGTCCTGACGGAAGTCCTTGAAGCCTACAGCATAGTTCTTGTCCTGGAGCTCAGTAAACTCACTGGAAATCTTGAATTATCTAATGGCCTCGTCCTTAGCCTTGCTCAGAGAAGAAGTAAGCTTATCGATTTTCTTCTAGAGATGGTCTAGACGAGTCTCCTTCTCGACGATATCAGCCCTTAACTCCTCAATCAGATTCTTCAACTCCTTCACCTCGTCCACTAACTTCATCTTCTCCCCAGCCATGTGACTTGCCTCCTTCCCCATGTCACGGACCTTTGTCTCTAACTTGATCCTCTCCTTGTCCAACTCCATGGCTTGCTTGGACGTCGCCATAAAGTTAGACATGACCTACATTGAAAAATATGGACGTGAGATGAAAGGAAAAGTAAAACTCAAACTTTTCACAAGTGATTATGGACGAAAATAATACCTTGAAGAGATCATGAACAGTGGACCATTCAAACTCCTTCACGGACATGTCATAGCAAATAGTGACGTCCTTATCTGTCACTGCTTGTTGGAACCTGTCCTAAGCAAGGCTCTCACTTCTCGAGAGAGTCAATGGACGACTCTCGGGGGGAGCAGCAATAGACGGGTTCAAGGACGGACTTGCATTAGGGATAGAAGTAGTAGTGACTTGAGAAGTCGTGGACAGTTGAGTGGAAATAGCAGGAGGAACGGAGGGATCAACGTCAACGACGAGAGATTTAGACGGGGTGAAAGATTTCCAGTATCAAGTGTCCTAGATATAGTCTTCCTTTTCTCCGAAGCTGATGGACGAAACTGAATAAGGACATCCCCCTCTGTCTGGACAGTTTCATCACCACTTGTATGACCTTTTCCCTTGTTCTCCTTCATAGTTACCATTCCTATACAAATAAAAGGAGAGAGAAGATCGTCAAAGTTTAGACGAATTAAATGAGAATGAACAAGCAAAAGTGCAAAAAATAATAAACTTATGTCGACGAGTAGTAAGCTCGTGAGCTAATGCTACCTCTGTAGGAATAGGTCCAAGTCCCCAAGTTGATAGACGATGGAGTGTCACTAGAGAATGGAAGGTTTTGTCAGCAAAGGAGCATGCTTGTTGGGTGCGATTCAAATAAAATTTGCTCAACGAGGGACGAGCTACCTCTGTGCAGCATACTTTGAGAACATAGACGACCTATTTCACCAGTGTAAGGAGGGAATGTATCCCTACATACCTCAACAGGGTTTCCAACCCTATACCCAGAGACGAAGAAGAACTTTATCTTCCACCTCCTATCAGATGAGGGAAGGGACCTAATTAACCTACAACTAGAACCCTTAGCTGAGAAATGGTTGAAACCAAGGAACTAGCTTATCTCAAAGGGCTTATAACAATACAGGAACTCATCCACAGTAAGAGGATGGTTTTTGTCGAAAGCCTCTCTTTATAGTACTTGCATAGCCACTATGGTCCTCCACCCATTGGGGTTAAGCTGGTTTGGCCCCATACCCAACCTATGAAGGAGTTCTCTAGCAAAGGCATTCAAAGGCAACCTTAGGCCCCTTAAGAGGTAAGCCTCGTATATACCAACCCCAAGAGAATTTGGGGTACAACACCATTCACCAGGGGCAACAAGAAGAGGATTGACTTCGTCAAGATTTGATATTTGTCTCTAAGCATATAAAGTCTCTTCTCATCTATTTTGGACAAAACATCCACAAAACAACTATATATAATGTCCACCTCTTCACTAGGGGAAGGAATGGACGGTTAAACACTTATGGACAAGCCAGCAGATGACCCAGAAGCCACCCTTCTCCTTATCTCCTCCTAGAGGACCTCTAGGGGAACTCCAAGAACTCCAGATGAGTATTGCTCATCTATGGAGCCACTCTCACTACCATTACTCTCATTACTACTACCACTACTATTACTTTTGTCATGATACTCGTCTATTTCTCTCTCGTCCCTATCACTAGACGAGGACACTACAATCTCAGCCATTTGTAAAGAATTCTAAAGAAGAAAGCTTACAAACGAAGATAGGAGGACACTTGATTCTAAATAGAGAGGACTAAGGATGGAAGAGAACTTCTAGACGAGGCGTGATGGATGACTGATGTCAGAGAGGAAAATATGAAAAAGTGAGAGGGTAAGAGAGGGATTGAACTATTTATAGGGGACTAGGTGGGTCACTGAAACGACATGAACCGACCAGAAAAAGGCACATGTCTATTCCTTCAAAGAACGAAGCAACGTGACCTTTTGTAAGAGGAAACAAGTATGGTGAAGACATGGATGACCTATGGACAAGGGGGCAACTGATGATGATCAACAACAAGTGTTCTTCGTCTATAGTGGTCGTCCAGCATCAACAACGAACAGAATATCCCTCAAAAAGGTAAAAGAAGGAGTATGCATCACAACACACAATAAAGACTCACAAGCAGGCCATTAGTCGTCCAACTAGTATCTGGTCGTCCATAGAGAACGTGGTCGTCCATACCATAGTAGAGTATGGATGACCAATAAACACTTAGAAACTTTTTGAGTGTTTTCTACAATCTCAAATGATTAGACCACTAACCCTTACCTCGGAACGTGGGATGAATTCCCTGAAATTCGCTCCATTCTCCCCTCTAAGTCCACACATCTCCCACAATGTCAGTAGTTCCTAACAAGTAGACCCACTCCAAACTCTCTATAAAAAGGGCCAAGCCTTATCAAATTGGGTATGTTTTACTATTCATTCACCTACTATCCTTGTGTTCTAGAGAGAAAACTGACTTAACCATCGAAGGGTCCTTGGCCAGTTCACCCTTATCTCCTTTGATAGTTCACTTCTTCCTTTTTAGGTTCATCCAACTGCCATTGAAGCCTGGAGCATTCAGCTTACTAATTTTCATGCATCATCAAATTGCATCCTCAACTTGTATACCAGAATCATATAAATCCACAAAATTATTCAAAGGAATTGGAGCAAATTGGCACCTATAAGTAGCAGAAAATGTCGAATTAGGGTTTCTAGGATTAAGTACGCGTACGCATATGTAGGGCCTGCGTACACTGCCTAGTTGTATGCATACACATACTTCGAGTATGTGTACGCATGCAGAATCATGCATACACACACATGCCCAAAATCCTAGCCCAGAAACAGCAAGAAAAAAAAGCAGAGCAGAAACTTAAAACAAAGAATCTAATAACCTAACATGCTCTAAACAATAAAACCAAGAAAACCTAAGCTAAGCAGACATATTATAACATAAATAAACAAGAAGAATAAAGAAAACAGAAGGATTAAAAAAGAAAAAAGCAAGGAAATGAAAAAGAAGGTTTAGAACTTATACCTCCAAAATAAAAGCTCTTTGGCTTGATTTTGACCATTCTCTTTAGTCAAATCTATTCACAACCAAAAAAAATATATTAGTAAACTTAAAAACTTGAAGATCAAGACCAGAAAAGGTCTCAATCAGAAGAAAGTTGACTTGAGGATGTTTTGTGAAAAACTCTCTTTGAAAAGGTACCATGTATGACTTTTTATATTTAGAAGATGGGAAGTTTGGAACGGCGGGAGTTTGGAACGGCTCCCATACAATGTGGGATTTGTTCCAAACCTCAGCTTTAATTCAGAAAACTTGTCTTTCATAGTTTCTAGAACCCTATGCGTACGCATGCTCGTGTATGCGTACGCATGTGATAGGCCAAGAATGTATTGACCCCTTGTGATGAATTAACCAATTAATTAGCCAAGTTAATTAATTAATTCAATTAGCATGCAATAAGCATGGTAGGACAAACAAATCACCAACTAAGTTAAAATGCAACGGAAAATAAATTGACACGGTGATTTGTTTACGAATGGAGAAAACCTACAAGGAAAAAACCCCACCGGGTGATTTTAAGGTCACCACTTCCGAGAATTCACTATTATCACAACAAGCGGTTACAAGTAAAGGAATCTCAGTACCTTATACCAACCTACAGTTGAACCCTTACCCCAATACCCAATTAGATTTGTTTTGTAGTGACAATCTCTCATTTTAATGCACGGCTCCCAGTATGTGACTAACCAATTCGATGCGCGGATCCTAGTACGCGGCTTACTCACCAACTTGAGAAAGATGTTGGCTGCAAAGTTCTTCAGTTCATCAACACGATGAAGATCACGAAGCTCCTTTGTTACAAAACCCTATGATGTACAAACACAACAGCTTCTTGAATAGAAAGATGAACTAGGGCATATGTCTCCAGTTCACAATATGCTTATGAAAAACTTTTTCATTGAGTTGCATTAGCTATGACGGCCCTTAAAACTATCCTTATATATGTTTAGGGTTGTGAGAAAAGAAAGCCCAAACATCTATTCAAGGATTGGAGTGAAATCAGATCTGAAAAACTAATTTTCATAAACCTCAACAGATACCCTATCTATCGAGCAGCTGTCGAGCATCGGGCTGAAACAGCTTTTTAAACCTCGATAGATACTAGCTGTCGAGCTTTAAAATCCAGCACTTCTTCACTTAAAGTATTAAACACATCCTAGATCTACCCAATTACAAGTAAAGTGCGTTTTGTCAAAGGATTAGCCAATTCTATATTGACATATGTTCCTAACATGATTCACATATGTCCTAACAGCATGCATGAAGCTTGCGTACGCAAGTATGGAGCATGCGTACACATACACGTGTCTGCATACACATGCCCTAAGGTTTTCATGGCCTTTATTTTCCAAAAATAGATTTATTTTATTCATAAAAGAGTTATATTTTATAAAAATATTTTCCTCAAGTCAATTTCAATCTGATTGGGCCCTAAACCAACCTTGGACTTTAGAATTTTACCATCATTGGGGAACGGAAGGCCTAAGTCTAAGGGGTACAAAATGTAGTGTCTACAGGTGCCGACTTAAGGGTCTTATACCTTGCTAAGCGAGCTTCTTGCTAGCTGGTGGGTGAGGACACACCTTAGGTGCCTATGGATCCTCCCATATTCATGCTTGCCCCACTCTCGATGTCTGACACTGGGTACCAATTGTGGAGGGGAAGTATTGCCTATGCTCAGTGGCTCTTGGGTGACTTGGATTATGATGAGTTTAGTGAGGATCGTCTCATGCCTTCTTTTCCCAGTGGGGTATGTACATTCCTTTTTTTGTCATTTCTCTCTATCCATCTTGCATATTATGTATGTGGTAACACTCAAATGTAGTGAATACTTCAGGGTGCGGCTAGTCCAGCTGCTAGTGGGGCGTAACCCTAATGTCATGGGTTATCCCTTCCCTCAAGGCACACGGCCTGTGAGTTCTCTTTGTCTTTACTCTTTGTACTTTTTTTTTCTTTTTTTTTTTGCATTCCTTAAGCTTGTCTTAACATTGTCCATTTTCAAAATATCAGCCTATTGTAGCAGAGCATGAGGAGTTGGTCCTACTTGCTGGGAACCTTAAGTATGAGGTGACCGAGTACTCCAGACAGATCTATGAACCTGGTGGGTATGCCCAACCCAGTGATGATGATGATGATCCAAAGGCAACCCTGAGTACTCAGCCAAGGAAGAGGCATTACCGGAGTTAATCCCTGCAATTAGACAGACACACAAACAGACACATAGACATTTCTAGTTTCTTCCTTTTCTTTTTAGCATATATCTTCTACACTTTTATTTTATTTGAGACATTGGGTAGTATTTAAGAACATCTTTATATTTCTGCTTTTATTTTTGGACATGTATTTATTTACAACTCCTGGAGGATTTGGATATGTATGCATTTTATATTGTCTTGCTTTCCCTTTTTTGCTTTGATGAAATTCTGAGTCTAAATCCATCTTGAGCAATCCTTTAGGCCATAGGAATCATGAGAAGGGTCTTGGTGTAAAAAACACACTCCAAATAGGAAAAGGTGTCTGAAACCCTAGTGACCATGCGTATGCATTCAGGACCATGCGAAAGTGTGCATGTAGGCAAAAAACCCTAGCCGACCTTTTCCAATATAAAACAGCTGTGAGAGGCTTCCAAACCTTCGTAAAACATGTTTTAAGCTCAAGAATCATTCTACAAGGTTTTCAATGGTAGAATTCACTTCTTTAGAGGTCTCCATGTGGATTAACAAGCTTAATCTCAATTTCTTGTATGCACTCATGCCCTTTGGTCTTTCTTGTATTTCTTTCATTCATCAAATCAAAGTGGACGAACCCCTTCTACATGCTGCCACTGAGTTTTGGGTTCCTACTCGGCATATTTTCCAATTCAATGGTGTGCAGTTATGCCCTACTCTTGAGGAATTTTGTCAATAAAGAATTATTTTTCCCATGAGAAATAACAAAATATCAAAAAACTGATAAATACTCCAAAACCTCTAAAGTGACTCACTTAGAACTGCCAAAATGACTAAGATGCACCACGAATGTCCAAATTATCCGAAACCTTAGAAAAAAACCAAAACGACGACAATAAGCCCGACAACTTTTAAATAAGCAAAATACCCTCGAAACCTCTGAAAATGACCAAAATACCCCAAAACTAGGTCAAAATACACTCGATTTGATAGATTTTCGGGGTATTTTGGTTGGTTTCAAGTTATTTTGCTTATTCTAGAGGATTTTAGGGCATTTTGCTCATTTTTAGCGATGTCAAGGGGTACTTTTTTTAGTCATTTTAGATGTTGGGGCATTTTAGTCATTTACGAGGTATCGAGATTTGACAGCTCATTTTAGCCGTTTTAGGGGTATTTTGGTCATTTTAGAAGTTTTCGGGTTATTTTAGTCGTTTTAGAGATTTTGAGGCTATTTCGGTCAATTAAGAGATTTCGAGTGTGTTTTTTTTGGACATTTAGTGGTTTAGGAGGTATTTTGGTAATTTTGGGAGCATAATGTTCATTCTAGTGATTTAAGGGAATTGTTTTGTGAATAAAAAATTATTTTACCCGTGAGAAAAACCAAAATATCAAAAAACCGATAAATACACCAAAACCTCTTAAATGATCCCCTTAGAACTACCAAAATGCCTAAAATGCACCACGAATGTCCAAAATATCCCAAAACTCTAGAAAATGGCCAAAACGACGACAATAAGCCTGACAACCTTTAAAATGATCAAAATATTTTTGAAATCTCAAAAATAAGCAAAATACCCATGAAACCTCTGAAAATGACAAAAATACCCCTAAACTAGGCCAAAATACACTCGATTTTCTATATTTGAGGGGCATTTTGTTCGTTTGTGAGATATCGATATTTGACTACTCATTCCATCCGTTTCAGGGGTATTTTGGTCTTTTTAGAGGTTTTCGGGTTATTTTATTCGTTTTAGATATTTTGAGACTATTTCGGTCAATTAAGAGGATTCGGGGGTGTTTTTTTTTGGACATTTTGTGGTTTAGGGGGTATTTTGTTAATTTTGGGAGCATAATGGTCATTCTAGGGATTTCAAGGGAATTTTTCTGTCAATAAAAAATTATTTTACCCGTGAGAAAAACCAAAATATCAAAAAATCGATAAATATACCAAAACCTCTTAAATGATCCCCTTAGAACTGCCAAAATGCAACACGAATGTCCAAAATATAACAAAACTCTAGAAAATGTCCAAAATGACAACAATAAGCCCGACAACTTTTAAAATGATCAAAATACCATTGAAACCTCAAAAATAAGCAAAATAACTTCGAAACCTCTGAAAATGACCAAAATACCCCTAAACTAATCCAAAATACACTCGATTTTATAGATTTTAAGGGCATTTTGGTCGTTTGTGAGGTATCGAGATTTGACTACTCATTCCAGCCATTTCAGGGGTATTTTGGTCAATTTAGAAATTTTTGGGTTATTTTAGTCATTTTAAAGATTTTGAGATTATTTCGGTCAATTAAGAGGTTTCAGGGTTGTTTTTTTTGGACATTTCATGGTTTAGGGGGCATTTTGGTAATTTTGGGAGCATAATGGTCATTCTAGTGATTTCAAGTGAATTTTTTTTTCAATAGAATTTTTTTGTCAATAAAGAATTATTTTTCAAGTGAGAAATATCAAAATATCAAAAAACCGAAAAATACTCCAAAACCTCTAAAATGACTCACTTTGAATTGCCAAAATGACTAAAATGCACCACGAATGTCCAAATTATCCCGAAACCTTAGAAAACAACCAAAATGACGACAATAAGCCCGACAACTTTTAAAATTATTAAAATAACATTAAAACGTCCAAAATAAGCAAAATACCCTTGAAACATCCGAAAATGACCAAAATACCCCTAAACTAGGTCAAAATACACTCGATTTTATAGATTTTCGAGGTATTTTGGTTGGTTTCAAGTTATTTTGCTCATTCTAGAGGATTTTAGGGCATTTTGCTCATTTTTAGCAATGTCGAGGGGTACTTTTTTTAGTCATTTTAGATGTTTAGGGCATTTTACTCATTTACGAGATATCGAGATTTGATAGCTCATTCTAGCCGTTTCAGGGGTATTTTGGTCATTTTAGAAGTTTTCGAGTTATTTTAGTCGCTTTAGAGATTTTAAAGCTATTTCAGTCAATTAAGAGGTTTCGAGTGTGTTTTTTTTGGACATTTTGTGGTTTAGGGGTATTTTGGTAATTTTGGGAGCATAATGTTCATTCTAGTGATTTAAGGGAATTGTTTTGTGAATAAAAAATTATATTACCTATGAGAAAAAAATCAAAATATCAAAACAACCGATAAATACACCAAAACCTCTTAAATGATCCCCTTAGAACTGCCAAAATGCCTAAAATGCACCACGAATGTCCAAAATATCCCTAAATTCTAGAAGATGGAAAAAACGACGACAATTAGCCAGACAACTTTTAAAATTATCAAAATACCATTGAAACCTCAAATATAAGCAAAATACCCTCGAAACCTCAGAAAATAACCAAAATACTCCCTAAACTTGCAAAACACACGATTTTATATATTTTAGGGGCATTTTGGTTGTTTGTGAGGTATCGAGATTTGACTACTCATTCCAGCCGTTTTAGGGGTATTTTGGTAATTTTAGAGGTTTCGGGTTATTTTGGTCGTTTTAGAGATTTTGACACTATTTCGGTCAATTAAGAGGTTTCGGAGAAGTTTTTTTTAGACATTTTATGGTTTGGGGGGTATTTTGGTAATTTTGGGAGAATAATGGTCATTCTAGTGATTTAAAGGGAATTTTTTTTTCAAAAAAATATATTTTACCCGCGACAAATACCAAAATATCAAAAAACCGATAAATACACCAAAACCTATAAAATGACCCCTTTAGAAATGCCAAAATCACTGAAAATGAGCAAAATACACTTAAACTAAGCCAAAATACACTCGATTTTATAGATTGTAGGTGTATTTTGGTTGGTTTCAAGTTGTTTTTCTCATTCTAGAGGATTTTAAGGCATTTTGTTCATTTTTAGCAATGTCGAGGGTATTTTTTTAGTCATTCTAGATGTTTGGGGTATTTTGGTCATTTTCAAGGTATCGAGATTTAACAGCTCAATCTAACCGCTTCAGGGGTATTTTGATTATTTTAGAATTTTTTGGCTTACTTTAGTCGTTTTAAAGATTTTGAAGCTATTTCGGTCAATTAAGACGTTTCGAGAGTTTTTTTTTTTGGTTTACAGGGTAGTTTGGTAATTTTGGGAGTATAATGGTCATTCTAGGGATTTCAAGGGAATTTTTTTGTCAATAAAAAATTATTTTACCCGTGAGAAAAACCAAAATATCAAAAAACCGATAAATACACCAAAACCTCTTAAATAATCCCCTTAGAACTGCCAAAATACCTAAAATGCATCACGAATGTCCAAAATATCCCAAAACTCTAGAAAATGGCCAAAACGACAACAATAAGCCCGACAACCTTTGTAATGATCAAAATATTTTTGAAATCTCAAAAATAAGCAAAATACCCACGAAACCTCTGAAAATGACCAAAATACCCTTAAACTAGGCCAAAATACACTCGATTTTATATATTTTAGGGGCATTTTGGTCGTTTGTGAATTATCGAGATTTGACTACTCATTCCATCCGTTTCAGGGGTATTTTGGTCATTTTAAAGGTTTTCGGGTTATTTTAGTCGTTTTAGAAATTTTGAGACTATTTCGGTCAATTAAAAGGATTCAGGAGCATTTTTTTTTGGACATTTTGTGGTTTAGGGGGCATTTTAGTAATTTTGCGAGCATAATGGTCATTCTAGGGATTTCAAGGGAATTTTTTTGTCAATAAAAATTATTTTACCCATGAGAAAAACTAAAATATCAAAAAACCGATAAGTACACCAAAACCTCTTAAATGATCACCTTAAAACTGCCAAAAAGCCTAAAATGCAACACGAATGTTCAAAATATAACAAAACTCTAGAAAATGTCCAAAACGATGACAATAACCCGACAAATTTTAAAATGATCAAAATACCATTGAAACCTCAAAAATAAGCAAAATACTCTCGAAACCTCTAAAAATGACCAAAATACCCCTAAACTAAGCCAATATACACTCGATTTTATAGATTTTAGGGGCAATTTGGTCGTTTGTGAGGTATCGAGATTTGACTACTCATTCTAGCCATTTCAGGGGTATTTTGGTCAATTTAGAGGTTTTAGGGTTATTTTAGTCGCTTTAGATATTTTGAGAGTATTTTGGTCAATTAAGAGGATTCAGGGGTGTTTTTTTGGACATTTTGTGGTTTAGGGGGCATTTTGGTAATTTTGGGAGCATAATGTTCATTCTAGTGATTTAAGGGAATAGTTTTGTGAAAAAAAAATTATTTTACCCGTGAGAAAAACCAAAATATCAAAAAACCGATAAATACACCAAAACCTCTTAAATGATCCCCTTAGAACTGCCAAAATGCCTAAAATGCACCACGAATGTCCAAAATATCCCAAAACTCTAGAAAATGGCCAAAATGATGATAATAAGCCCAATAACTTTTAAAATGTTCAAAATACCATTGAAACCTCAAATATAAGCAAAATACCCTCGAAACCTCCAAAAATGAACAAAATACCACTAAACTAAGGGGTATCGAGATTTGACTACCAATTCCAGCCGTTTCAGGGGTATTTTGGTCATTTTAGGGGTTTTCGGGTTATTTTAGTCGTTTTAAAAATTCAGAGGCTGTTACGGACAATTAAGAGGTTTCAGAGGTGTTTTTTTTTTGGGCATTTTGTGCTTTAAGGGGTATTTTTGTAATTTTGGAAGCATAATGGTCATTCTAATGATTTCAAGGTAATTTTTTTGTCAATAAAAAATCATTTTACCCGTGAGAAAAACCAAAATATCAAAAAACCAATAAAATTCCTAAAATGACCCCCATAGAACTGTCAAAATTCCTAAAATGCACCACGAATGTCCAAAGCATCCCAAAACCCTAGAAAACGACCAAAACAACGACAATAAGCCCGACAACGTTTAAAATGATCAAAATACAATTCAAACCTCAAAAACAAGCAAAATAACCTCGAAACCTCTGAAAATGACCAAAATACCCCTAAACTAAGCCAAAATACACTCGGTTTATATATTTTAAGGGCATTTTGGTCGTTTGTGAGGTATCCAGATTTGACTACTCCTTCCATCTGTTTCAGGGGTATTTTGGTCATTTTAGAGGTTTTCGGGTTATTTTATCGTTTTAGAGATTTTGAGACAATTTCGGTCAATTAAGAGGTTTCAGAGGTCTTTTTTATGGACATTTTGTGGATTGGGGGGAATTTTTTTTGTCAATAAAAAATTATTTTACCCGTGAGAAAAATCAAAATATCAAAAAACTGATAAATACACCAAAACCTCTAAAATGACCCGCTTAGAACTGCCAAAATTCCTAAAATGCACCACGAATGTCCAAAGTATCCCAAAACCCTAGAAAACGACCAAAACGTCGACAATAAGCCCGACAACTTTTAAAATGATCAAAATACTATTGAAACCTCTAAAATAAGCAAAATATTCTTAAAACCTCTGAAAATGACCAAAACACACCTAAACTAAGCAAAAATACACTCGATTTTATAGATTTAAAGGGCATTTTGGTCGTTTGTGGCGTATCGAGATTTGACTATCCATTCTAGCCGTTTCAGGGGTATTTTGGTCATTTTAGGGGTTTTCGAGTTATTTTAGTTGTTTTAGAAATTCAGAGGCTATTTTGGACAATTAAGAGGTTTCGGAGGTGTTTTTTTTTTTGGGAATTTTGTGGTTAAGGGGTATTTTTGTAATTTTGGAAGCATAATGGCCATTCTAGTGATTTCAAGGGAATTTTTTTGTCAATAAAAAATCATTTTACCCGTGAGAAAAACAAAAATATCAAAAAACCAATAAAATTCCTAAAATGACCCCCTTAGAACTGTCAAAATTCCTAAAATGCACCAAAATTCCTAAAATCCCAAAATTCCTAGAACTGTCAAAACATCCCAAAACCCTAGAAAACGACCAAAACAATGACAATAAGCCTGACAACTTTTAAAATGATCAAAATACCATTGAAATCTCAAAAATAAGCAAAATACACTCGAAACCTCTGAAAATAACCAAAATACACCAAAACTAAGCCACAATACACTCGATTTTATAGATTTTAGGGGCATTTTGGTCGTTTGTGAGGTATCGAGATTTGACTACTCATTCCAGCCATTTCAGGGTTATTTTGGTCAATTTAGAGGTTTTCGGGTTATTTTAGTCGTTTTAGAGATTTCGAAACTATTTCTGTCAATTAAGAGGTTTCAGGGGTTTTTTTGTGTGGACATTTTGTGGTTTTGGGGGCATTTTGTTAATTTTGGGAGAATGATGGTCATTCTAGTGATTTCAAGTGAATTTTTTTGTCAACATAATTTTTTTGTCAATAAAGAATTATTTTTCCCGTGAGAAATAACAAAATATCAAAAAACCGATAAATACACCAAAACCTCTAAAGTGACTCACTTAGAACTGCCAAAATGACTAAGATGCACCACGAATGTCCAAAAAAACCAAAACGACGACAATAACCCGACAACTTTTAAAATTATAAAAATACCATTGACACCTCCAAAATACCCTTGAAACCTCTAAAAATGACCAAAATACCCCTAAACTAGGTATTTTGCTCATTATAGAGGATTTTAGAGGTATTTTCGAGGTATTTTTGTTGGTTTCAAGTTATTTTTCTCATTATAGAGGATTTTAGGGCATTTTGCTTATTTTTAGCAATGTCGAGGGGTACTTTATTAGTCATTTTAGATGTTGGGGCATTTTAGTCATTTACGAGGTATCGAGATTTGACAGCTCATTCTAGCCGTTTTAGGGATATTTTGGTCATTTTAGAAGTTTTCGGTTTATTTTAGTCGTTTTAGGGATTTTGAGGCTATTTCAGTCAATTAAGAGATTTCGAGTGTGTTTTTTTTGGACATTTAGTGGTTTAGGAGGAAATTTGGTAATTTTGGGAGCATAATGTTCATTCTAGAGATTTAAGGGAATTGTTTTGTGAATAAAAAATTATTTTACCTGTGACAAAAATAAAAATATCAAAAAATCGATAAATACACCAAAACCTCTTAAATGATCCTCTTAGAACTGCCAAAATGCCTAAAATGCACCACGAATGTCCAAAATATCCCAAAACTCTAGAAAATGGCCAAAACGACGACAATAAGCCCGACAACCTTTAAAATGATCAAAATAATTTTGTAATCTCAAAAATAAGCAAAATACCCATGAAACCTCTGAAAATAACAAAAATACCCCTAAACTAGGCCAAAATACACTCTATTTTCTATATTTAAGGGGCATTTTGGTCGTTTATGAGATATTGAGATGTGACTACTCATTCCATCTGTTTCAAGGGTATTTTGGTCTTTTTAGAGGTTTTCGGATTATTTTATTCGTTTTAGATATTTTGAGACTATTTCAGTCAATTAAGAGGATTCGGGGGTGATTTTTTTGGACATTTTGTGGTTTAGGGGGTATTTTGGTAATTTTGGGAGCATAATGGTCATTCTAGGGATTTCAAGGGAATTTTTTTGTCAATAAAAAATTATTTTACCCGTGAGAAAAAAAAAAATATCAAAAAACCGATAAATACACCAAAACCTCTTAAATGATCCTCTTAGAACTGCCAAAACGCGTAAAATGCAACACGAATGTCCAAAATATAACAAAACTCTAGAAAATGTCCAAAACAACAATAAGCCCGACAACTTTTAAAATGAACAAAATACTATTGAAACCTCAAAAATAAGCAAAATAACTTCGAAACCTCTAAAAATGACCAAAATACCCCTAAACTAATCCAAAATACACTCGATTTTATAGATTTTAGGGGCATTTTGGTCATTTGTGAGGTATCGAGATTTGACTACTCATTCCAGCCATTTCAGGGGTATTTTGGTCAATTTAGAAATTTTCGGGTTATTTTAATCGTTTTAAAGATTTTGAGACTATTTCGGTCAATTAAGAGGTTTCAGGGGTGTTTTTTTTTAGACATTTTGTCGTTTAGGGGGTATTTTGGGAGCATAATGGTCATTCTAGTGATTTCAAGTGAATTTTTTTTTCAGTAGAATTTTTTTGTCCATAAAGAATTATTTTTCCCTCGAGAAATATCAAAAAATTGATAAATACACCAAAACCTCTAAAATTACCCGCTTAGAACTGCCAAAATTACTAAAATGCATCACGAATGTCCAAAGTATCCCAAAACCCCAGAAAACGACCAAAACGACGACAATAAGCCCGACAACTTTTAAAATGATCAAAATACTACTGAAACCTCTCAAATAAGCAAAATATCCTTAAAACCTCTGAAAATGACCAAAATACCCCTAAACTAGGCAAAACTACACTTGATTTTATAGATTTAAAGGGCGTTTTGGTCGTTTGTGGCGTATCGAAATTTGACTACCCATTCCAGCCGTTTCAGGGGTATTTTGGTCATTTGGGGTTTTCGGGTTATTTTAGTTGTTTTAGAAATTCAGAGGCTATTTCGGACAATTAAGAGGTTTCGGAGGTGTTTTTTTTTTTAGGAATTTTGTGGTTTAAGGGGTATTTTTGTAATTTTGGAAGCATAATGGCCATTCTAGTGATTTCAAGGGAATTTTTTTGTCAATAAAAAATCATTTTACCCGTGAGAAAAACCAAAATATCAAAAAACCAATAAAATTCCTAAAATGACCTCCTTAAAACTATTAAAATTCCTAAAATGCACGACGAATGTCCAAAGCATCCCAAAACCCTAGAAAACGACCAAAACAACGACAATAAGCCCGACAACTTTTAAAATGCTCAAAATACAATTCAAACCTCGAAAATAAGCAAAATACCCTCGAAACCTCTGAAAATGACCAAAATACCCCTAAACTAAGCCAAAATACACTCGATTTTATATATTTTAGGGGCATTTTGGTCATTTGTGAGGTATCCAGATTTGACTACTCCTTCCATCCATTTCAGGGGTATTTTGGTCATTTTAGAGCTTTTCAGGTTATTTTATCGTTTTAGAGATTTTGAGACAATTTCTATCAATTAAGAGGTTTCAGAGGTCTTTTTTTTGGACATTTTGTGGATTGGGGGGAATTTTTTTTGTCAATAAAAAATTATTTTACCCGTGAGAAAAATCAAAATATCAAAAAACCGATAAATACATCAAGACGTCTTAAATGATTCCCTTAGAACTTCCAAAATCCCTAAAATGCACCATGAATGTCCAAATTATCCCAAAACTCTAGAAAATACCCAAAACGACGACAATAAGCCCAACAACCTTTAAAATGATCAAACATTTTTGAAACCTCAAAAATGAGCAAAATACGCGGAAATCTCTGAAAATGACCAAAATACCCCAAAACTTGGCCAAAATACACTCGATTTTATATATTTTAGGGGCATTTTGGTCGTCTGTGAAATATCGAGATTTGACTACTCATTCCATCTGTTTCAGGGGTATTTTGGTCATTTTAGAGGTTTTCGGGTTATTTTAGTCGTTTTAGATATTTTGAGACTATTTCGGTCAATTACAAGGTTTCGAGTGTGTTTTTTTTTTGGACATTTTGTGATTTAGGGGGTGTTTTGGTAATTTTGGGAGCATAATGTTCATTCTAGTGATTTAAGGGAATTGTTTTGTCAATAAAAATTTATTTTACCTGTGAGAAAAATGAAAATATCAAAAAACCGATAAATACACCAAAACCTTTTTAAACCCCTTAGAACTGCCAAAATGCCTAAAATGCACCATGAATGTCCAAAATATCCCAAAACTCTAGAAAATGGCCAAAACGAATATAAGCCCGACAAATTTTAAAATGTTCAAGATACAATTGAAACCTCAAATATAAGCAAAATACCCTTGAAACATCCGAAAATGACCAAAATACCCCGAAACTAAGCCAAAATACACACGATTTTATATATTTTAGGGGCATTTTGGTCGTTTGTGAGGTATCGAGATTTGACTACTCATTCCAGCCATTTCAGGGGTACTTTGGTAATTTTAGAGGTTTCGGGTTATTTTAGTCGTTTTAAAGATTTTGAGACTATTTCGGTCAATTAAGAGGTTTCAGGGGTGTTTTTTTTTACATTTTGTGGTTTAGGGGGCATTTTGGTAATTTTGGGAGCATTATGGTCATTTTAGTGATTTCAAGTGAATTTTTTTATCCATAAAGAATTATTTTTCCCTCGAGAAATATCAAAAAACCGATAAATACACCAAAATCTCTAAAATGACCCACTTAGAACTGTCAAAATTCCAAAACCCTAGAAAACGACCAAAACGACAACAATAAGCCCGACAACTTTTAAAATGATCAAAATTCTATTGAAACCACTGAAATAAGCAAAATATCCCCAAAACATCTTAAAATGACCAAAATAACCCTAAACTAAGCAAAAATACACTCGATTTGATAGATTTAAAAGGGCATTTTGGTCGTTTGGGGGGTATCGAGATTTCACTACCCATTCCAGCAGTTTAGAAATTCTAAGGCTATTTCGGACAATTTAGAGGTATGGAGGTCATTTTAGAGATTTCGGTGTATTTATAGGTTTTTTGACATTTCAATAAATCTCACGGGTAAAATAAATTTTTTTTTTAACAATGAAATACCCTTTAGATCATTAGAATGACCATTATACTCCCAAAATTACCAAAATACGCCGAAAACCACAAAATGTCCAAATAAAAACCCCCCGAAACCTCTAAATGTAAAATTGCCTCAAAATCTCTAAAACGATTTAAATAACCCCGAAAGCTCTTAAGTGACCAAAATACAGCATTCAAATCTCAGTATCTCAAAAATGACCAAAATGCCCCAAACATCTAAAATGAATAAAAAAATACCCCTCTCCGTTGCTAAAATGAGCAAAATTCCATAAAATCCTCCAGTATGAGCAAAACAACTCGAAACCGACTGAAATACCCCAAAAATGTAAAGAATCGATCATATTTTTGCTTTGTATAGGGGTATTTTGGTCATTTTCAGAGGTTTCGAGGGTATTTTGCTTATTTTTAAGGTTTCAATGGTATTTTGATCATTTAAAAAGTTTTCGGGGGTATTGTGTTTGTCTTGGGGGCATTTTAGTCATTTTTTTGGGTTTCAGGATATTTTGGACATTCGTGTTGCATTTTAGTCATTTTAGCTATTCTAAGGGGGTCATTTTAGAGGTTTTGGTGTATTTTTCAGTTTTTTGATATTTTGGTAATTCTCACGGGTTAAAATAATTTTATTTTGATAATGAAATACCCTTAAAATCACTAGAATGCCCAATATACTCCCTAAATCACCAAAATTACCCAAATACACTCAAAAACACAAAAATGTCCAAAAAATACCCCCTCAAAACCTCTTAATTGACCAAAATTTCCCTTAAATCTCTAAAATGACCTCAAAACCTTTAAAATGACCAAAATATCCCTGAAACAGTTAGAACAAGTAGTTAAATCTCGATACCTCGTAAATGACCAAAATGCCCCAAACATCTAAAATGATTAAAAAATACACCTCGACATTGCCAAAATAAGGCAAATGCACAAAAATCCTCTAGAATGAGCAAAACAACTTGAAACCGACCAAAATACCTCCAAAATTTAAAAAATCGAGTGTATTAAGGCTTAGTTTCGGTGTATTTTAGTCATTTTTAGAGGTTCCGTGGGTATTTTGCTTAATTTTGAGGTTTCAATGGTATTTTGGTAATTTTAAAGTTTTAGGAGATATTGTGGTTGTTTTGGGGGCATTTTGGTCATTTATTAGGGTTTTGGGATACTTAGGACTTTCATGGTGCATTTTAGTCTTTTTGGCAGTTCTAAAGAGGTTATTTTAGAGGTTTTGCTATATTTATTGGTTTTTTGATAATTTGGTAATTCTCACGGGTAAAATAATTATTTTTGAAAAATAAATAACTTTGAAATCACTAGAATGACCATTATAATCCCAAAATTATCAAAATACCCTACAAAGCCACAAAATGTCCAAATCCCCCCCCCCAAACCTCTTAATTGAACAAAATAGACTCAAAATGCCCAAAACATCTAAAATGAATAAAAAATACACCTCGACATTGCTAAAATGTGCAGAATGCCATAAAATACTCTAAAATGAGAGAAAAATTTGAAAACGAACAAAATACCACCAAAATCTAAAAAATCGAGTGTATTTAGCTTAATTTAGGGGTATTATGGTCATTTTCTGAGGTTTCGAAGGTATTTTGAGTTTTCAATGGCATTTTGGTCATTTTAAAAGATTGTGTAGTACTGTGGTCGTTTTGCTAATTTTGGGGGCGTTTTGGTCATTTTATAGGGTTTTGGGATATTTTGGACATTTTTGTTGCATTTTCGTCATTTTGGCAATACTAAGGGGGTCATCTTAGAGGTTTTGGTGTATATATGGATTTTTTGATATTTCGGTTATTCTCACGGGTTAAATAAAAAAAAACCCTTGAAATCTGATGAAATTGGGCATTTCATCTGCGAAGACTATAACATATCAACTAAGATGATTTGTCTTGATCATGAAAGTGGAGACTTCTAGTTGATGTGTTGATATGTTTTAAGAGTTAAAACATATTGAACTGGACCGCTGTGAGATTTATTATTCTCCTAACGACTATCAAAAGAATAATAAATCTCACGACTTCTATTTACATGAACTCTTAATCCTGAGAGAATAATGGACCTGATCATGAAGTGTAGATTGCTTTGATATATCAGGAGTGTGATCTAATATAACGGTCAAAACCTCAGTATGTTGGGCAACCACATTTAGTGTTGATGGAACATATATTCTCAAGATGGAATTCATAGTCTCTTAACGGAGATACAAAATATTCCTTTGAGATAAGTTTGATGGGTTTGTTATTCAGAGAGTTAGGCCTAACCACTTTAGTGAGACTAAAGTATATATTTATGAAATTGGTTTTCATAAATATATGATAACTTAAAAGGATTAAACCGGGTACTCAAGGATTAAGATGTAGTGATTTATAAAGTGGCAGTCTTTAATCATGACTTTGTATTACTACAAATATTTTATGAAGGGGTTGCACGTACAATAAAGTCTTGGGATATAATTTTATTAATAAGGCCTAGAGTGCAATTATATTTATATAGTGGTATTAAATATAATTAATAGTAACTTTGGACTTGTCAAGAGTTGACAGAAAAGCCCAAGGCCCATTGGAGCTAGAGTCTTATTTGTTCCCTTTTGGTCCCACTTCAAGCCACATACTACAGCCCAATTGGAAAGGCCCAAGAAAGGCTAGCCCAATTAGATAATCAGTTATATGGAGAGAAACATACATAATTTAGTAAGAATATGAAAATGGTATGTATGTGAGTGTTAGACACTCTTTCATTCTCTCTAGAACATACATATAACTGATTGAGAGACCACACTTCTTGGGCACAAGTGGAATTGGAGTGAAGATTGAAAGTGTTCTCAAGAACTTCTGATCTTTGGTTTTGAGTTTCACCACTTCAAGGTACACTCTCTTATTCTTAAATTCTGAAACTTACATAGCACAAGTTATCAATTGCGAATGAAGTAGATCCTTTAATTTTTCTACTGCGCATGTATTTATCCAACAATTGGTATTAGAGCGGTCTTCAATTTCAAATCTGTATAACATGTTTTGTGAGTTTTGGAATTAGAGATAATAGTTTCATGATGTTAGAAGATTATATGTGCATTTAATTTTCTGCATGGTTGTTGAAACTATGATTTGATAAAAACTGATATTGATATTATGATGTTGTTTAAATTTGAATTTAAGTATGTTAAATTGATCTTTAAGGCTATAGCATCAATAGAATTCTGTTTTGATATCAAATTCCATCCATTATGTTCATATGGTGGTTGTTTGTTCTTAAAAACTGTTGAAAACTGTTTATATTTGAACTGGAAAAACTAAAAACACGGGTTTTTCGCGGATAATCTTCTCGCTAGATTACTCGCGAAAAATGCCACTGAAGCACAAAAATTTTCGCGGTTAAGCTTTACTCGCGAAATAGTCGTGAGATAGTAGCGAAAGTTTTTGTCTGAATTTTTGTGTTTTCAATTTTTGCTTAACTCATTTTTGCAGGAAGCGCTTCGTCGCGAGTTTTAATATTGGAAGACTGTCTATATGTACATAATGTTCATAGGAATTTAATTTCTGCAACTTATTTAAGTAAACATGGATATTGTGTTATCCTTAAAGACAATGTTGTAATAAAGAAGGGTAAAGTGTTTATCTGTTCTAGCAATATTGTTGATGGTCTTTATATTTTAACTCCTGATAAGCTTCAAGGCTGCCAATAATAAGGGTATGAAAAGTTCTTTCCTCCTTGAAATATGTTTAGTACAAAATCCCACGGATTCCTGGTGTGTGGATTCAGGTTGTACTAATCATATCTGCAATTCTTTGTAGGGGTTCCAGGAGACCAGAAAGCTTAGAGAAGAGGAACTGTTTCTTACTTTTGCTTATGGGAGCAGGATTCTGGTTGTAGTTGTTGGAGTATTTAATTTTTGTTTTGAATCTAGAGTTTTAATATTGAAAGACTGTCTGTATGTACCTAATGTTCGTAGGAATTTAATTTCTGCAACTTATTTAGGTAAACATGGATATTGTGTTATCCTTAAAGACAATGTTGTAATAAAGAAGGGTAAAGTGTTTATCTGTTCTAGGCAATATTGTTGATGGTCTTTATATTTTAACTCCTGATAAGCATGAATTATATAATTCTGAATTAGATGATAACTCTCATGTAAAATCATTAAAGAGAAAATTTCCTTCTACTAATGATGCATATCTTTGGCACTTGCGTTTGGGTCATTTTAATTCAAACAAAATTCAAAGACTGATCAAAGATGGACTCTTACAGCCCATGGACTTTGATGAATTTCCAGTTCGTGAATCTTGTTTGGAAGGAAAAATGACCAAACAATCTTTTAATGCAAAAGTTAGAAGAGCCCAAGAGTTGCTTGAATTAGTTCATATGGATGTATGTGGTCCTATGTCAACCCAAGTAAAAGGAGGTTATGAGTACTTCATCACCTTTACCAATGATTACTCAAGATATGGGTTATGTGTACCTAATGAGACGGAAGTCTGAAGCCTTTGAAAAATTCAAAGAGTTTAGGGCTGAAGTTGAGAATCAATTGGGTAAACACATAAAAGCCATTCGATCTGATCATGGTGGCGAATACCTTTTTGGGGATTTCAAGGATTACTTAACTCAAAATGGGATTGTATCCCAATTGACTGCACCTGGCACTTCCTAACAAAATGGTGTAGCAGAAAGAAGGAATAGGACTCTTTTGGAAATGGTTAGGTCCATGATGAGTTATTCAACTTTACCAGTTTCTTTTTGGGTATATCCACTAAAAACTGCAATGCAATTTTAAATTTAGTTCCATCAAAATCTGTTCCCAACACACCTAAGGAATTGTGGAGTGGGCGTAAGCCTAGTATGAAATATCTCCACATTTGGGGATGTCCTGCACATGTGTTGAAAGGGAAGTCTGATAAGTTGGAAGCTAAAACAGAAGTATGCATGTTTTTAAGGTATTCAAAGGAAACCAAGGGTTATTTATTCTATAATCATAAGGATAACAAAGTCTTTGTTAGCACCCATGCCAAATTTTTGGAAGATGATTATGTGAATAATTTTAATCCTAGAAGTAAAGTTGTTTTGGCTGAAATGAATGAACTTGTAAATGAACAACCAATGAATGAAACTAGGGATGATGTGGCTGTATTAGATACACCACAAGATATTACTCAAGAGATGTCTAGTACACAGGTGCCTCGTCGTAGTGGGAGAATTGTTCGGCCTCCTATAAGATTCATAGGTTTGGGAGAAACTTATGAAGCTATCTCAGAAGAGGCTGAATCGGATCCCTACACTTATGAAGAGGCAATAAATGATATAGATGAACATCATTGGGTCAAAGCTATGAAATCTGAATTAGATTCCATGTATTCCAATCAAGTTTAGAATCTTGTAAAGGTGCCTAACGGCATTAAACCTGTTGGTTGCAAATGGGTTTACAAGAGAAAGAGAGGGATAGATGGAAAGGTTGAAACCTTTAAAGTAAGACTAGTGGTGAAAGGGTATACACAAAAAGAAGGTATTGATTATGAAGAAACATTTTCACCAGTAGTAATGCTTAAATCTATCAGAATTCTCTTATCCATTGCTGCTCATTATGATTATGAGATTTGGCAAATGGATTTCAAGACTGCATTTCTCAATGGCAATCTTAAAGAAGAAATCTATATGTTGCAACCAGAAGGTTTCATAGTAAAGAACCAAGAGCATATGGTATGCAAGTTGAAAAAGTCCATTTATGAACTTAAGCAAGCATCTAGGTCATGGAACATCAGATTTGATCAAGCAATCAATTCATTTGGTTTTGAACAAAATCTTGATGAACCATGTGTGTACAAAAGACATCAAGATAAAGTAGTAATGTTCCTAGTGCTTTATGTTGATGACATTCTACTCATTGGAAATGATGTAGGGGTAATGTCATCAGTAAAGGTTTAGTTGTAAAGCCAATTTGATATGAAGGACTTGGGTGAGGCTAACTTTATTCTAGGGATCAAGTTTTGGTGAGATCACAAGAATAAGATGTTAGGCTTATCACAAGCTGGATATATAGATAAGGTTTTAGAAAGGTTTAGCATGCAAAACTCCAAGAAATGATTACTTCCTTTCAGACATGGAGTTCCTCTGGCCTAGGACAAAAGAGGAAGAAAATATAATGAGACAAGTTCCTTATGCTTCTACAGTAGGAAGTCTCATGTATGTCATGCTTTGTACTAGACCAGATATTTGTTATTCAGTTGGCATGGTCAGCCGATATCAATCAAATCCAGGACCAAAACATTGGCAAGCTGTAAAGCATATTCTCAAGTATCTACGGAGAACGAGAGATTATATGCTTGTTTACCGTTGTGAGGATTTGATTCCCATTGGTTATACAGATTCAAACTTTCAATCAGATCTAGATTTTAGAAAGTCCACATCAGGATATGTATTCACCTTGGGAGGTGGAGCCATAACTTGGAGGAATGTGAAGCAATCTTGTATTGTGGACTCCACCATGGAGGCAGAATATGTTGCTGCTTGTGAAGCAGCAAAAGAAGCTGTCTGGCTCAAGAAATTCCTTTTTTACGTTGGTGTAATGAGAATTGAGAAAGTTCTCATTACTTTGTTTTGCAACAATAGTGGAGCGGTTGCACAATCCAAAGATTCAAGGAATCATAATAAAGGAAAGCACATTGAGAGAAAATACCACATCATTCGAGATATTATTGCTCGTGGAGATGTAGTAGTTGCAAAAATTGAAAGTGCAAATAATCTAGCAGATCCCTTTACCAAAGCCTTGCCTCAAAGGACCTTTGAGTCACATTTGGAGGGAATGAGAGTTAGATTAGTGCACAATAGTCTTTAGAGCAAGTGGGAGATTGTTAGGATTAGTGCCCTTAAATCCTATGGGAGGATGCTATGTATGACATTATGTATGACTTAATGTTGTGATTAATAAAGTTGTTTTATTATTATCTGAAATAATGGTAACATGAATATTCGGACATTATCATATAGTCCATGAGATGCATAGTATGTGATTTAGTTACAGAAGATATAAGTCACAACTTCTTTGTAAACTCAGAATTTTAGTTCGTAGTCGGTGATGAAATTGGGCATTTCATCTGCGAAGACTATAACATATCAACTAAAACTGGAAAATCATCAAAGTCCTTAAGAGTCCATCTTTGATCAATCTTTGAATCTGTTTGAATTAATATGACCCAAATGCAAGTGCCAAAGATATGCATCATTACTAGAAGGAAAATTTCTCTTTAATGATTTTACATGAGAATTATTATCTAATTCAGAATTGTATAATTCATGCTTATCAAGAGTTAAAATATAAAGACTATCAAGAATATTGCCAGAATAGATAAACACTTTATCCTTCTTTATTACAACATTGTCTTTCAAGATAACATAATATCCATGTCTACCTAAATAAGTTGCAGAAATTAAATTCCTACAAACATTAGGTACATACAAACAGTCTTTCAATATTAAAACTCTAGAACCAAAAAACAAATTAAACACTCCAATAGGTGCAACTGGAATTCTGCTTCCATCAGCCAAAGTAAGAAACATTTCCCCTTCATTCAGCTTTTTGGTCTCCTAGAACCCCTGCAAAGAATTGCAGATATGATTAGTAAAACCTGAATCCACACACCAGGAATCCGTGGGATTTTGTACTAAACATATTTCAAGAATGAATGAACTTTTCATACCCTTATTCTTGGCAGCTCTGAATTTTGGACAATTCCTCTTCCAATGACCTTTCTCACCACAATGGAAACACTTTCCTTTGGCATAGTCCTTTTTCTTTCCTTTGTTGGCAACTCCTAAGGCAATTTGTTTACCATCTTGCTTGGTGAATTCTTTCTTCTTCTTCTTTTTACCCTTGCCATTCGACTTAGGTTAAGAAGAAGAAGCTTCAACCGTATTAGCATCAACACTGGATGTACCAAGAATGCCTTTCGCTGCCACCAATTCATTCATTAATTCAGACAATGTATAAAACTTTTTGTTCATGTTATAATTAAGTCTGAATTCCTTGAATGATTCTAGTAGTGATTGAAGTATCATATCTGCTTGGGATTCTCCTTCAATATCGACACCTAAAACCTCCAGTGTATTCAGATGAGAGATCATCCTAAGACAATGCTCCCTTATTGAAGTACCTTTAGCCATTTTGGTATTATAAATTTGCCTCATAGTTTCTTGCCTAGCAGAAGGGCCTTGCTCACCAAACATCTCCTTCAGACTTAGCATTATGTTCGAAGCTAGTTCTACATCTTGCATTTGATGCTGTAGAACATTTGAGATAGATTCTAGGATACAGCACTTGGCCATCTCATTAGATTTCTGCCAACGATCATATCGCTGTTTTTTCTTAAGAGGAGCATCTATTGATGGGAAGCTTGGACAAGGTTCATAAAGCACGAATTTATGCTCTTCAGCAGTGAGAACAATGTCCAAGTTTCTTTTCTAGTCAACATAGTTGGATCCAGTCAGTTTGTTTTAATTAAGAATAGCAACAAGTGGGCATTTAAATATGAAAATAACAAACATGAATATAATAAGTAAACTGGACATTATCAATTTAGCATATAAATATATAGTGTGGAACCTTAATGAAACCATAACATAAAATATGCAACAACAACCTAATCCATGTCTATAATTCCTTGGTATCAAGTATAATATAAACATCATGATTGATTAAGAAATATTCTCATTATTAGTGCTATCATGATAATTCTTATCAAACACTAATAATATGCCGCATTAACTTTAGCCTCTAAGTAAATAATGACATAGCTCCTTTGGGAGGTTAACATTACACTTAGTCTAGTGTACACCATTATCTAGAATCATGTGTAGCCACATTTCATCTCCCTTATAGTGTTTAAACTTGTAGTACCATGAAACAAAACACCCTCCTTTGGAATCGTGAGGCATATATGCCAAGACGAGGTGCTTGTTCACACTACTTTAAATGGGTAAGTTCAATCTTGTAGCACTATAAAGTAAACACCCTCCTTTAGGATCGCGAGGCATATACGCCAACACGAGGTGCTTACCCACACTACTATGAACCGATAATGGAGGCCATGAGATGCAACCCTTGTATCTCTCTCCCATTAGATATTTTAAAAGAAAGTTTTTTAATTAGAAATCATGTGTAATCTCATCACACATAGCCTTGCGCTTCATCTATGTTTTAACACTTAGTGAAATTTCAAAAAACATTTCATTCGATTGATTGAAGGTATTTCTCGATCGATCAAAATGTTCAACAAATTCATTTTGAAGTTTCTGGATGACTCGATTGACTCTCGATTCCTATTCGATCGATCCAAAGGCAAATCCGATCGATCCAAAGGAATTCTCGATAGGTTGAAAAATTGAAGAAATTTATCACAAAGTCTTGGGTTGACTCGATCGATTCTCGATTCTTGTTCGATTGATTCTCGATTCTTGTTCGATTGATTGAAAGGAACATTCAATCAATCGAAAGGAATTCTCGATCGATCAAAACTCGTGAAACTGAATTTTTTTCAAATTTTTTCTGGTAACCATTTTTGATGTTTCACTTGAACAAAACATAGTTTCTTGATCACATCAGAATGAGATTGAGATCAAAATTGAATTTCATTGATGCTATAGCCTTAAAGTTCAATCTAACATACTTAATATCAAACTTAAACAACATCATAACATCAATATCAGTTTTTATCAAACAAAAATTTCAATAACCATGCAGAAAATTGATTGTAGAATCTTCTAACATCATGAAATTACTATCTTTGATTCCAAAACTCACAAAACATGTTATACAAATTCGAAATTGAAGACCACTCTGATACCAATTGTAGAAAAAACATAGTTTGTATCGCATACAAAACATACGCAGCGGAAAATTAACGGATCTACTTTATTCGCAATTGATATCATGTACTATGTAAATTTCAGAATTTAAGAACAAGAGTGCGTACCTTGGTACCTTAGAAGTACTTGAGAACACTTTTAATCTTCACTCCAATTCCACTTATGCACAAGAAGTGTGGTCTCTCAATCAGTTTATACGTATGTATTCAAAGGAGAATAAGAGAGTAGCTTACACTCACATACACACAATTTTCATACATTACCATACATTACAAAATTCTGTATGTTTCTCTCCTTATATATAATTGATTATCTAATTGGGCTAGCCTTTTGGGCCATTCCAATTGGGCTTTAGTATGTGGCTTGGAGTGGGACCAAAAGGGACAAATAAGACACTGGCTCCAATGAGTTTTGGACCTTTCTGTCAACTCTTGACAAGCCCAAAGTTACCATTAATTATATTTAATGCCACTATATAAATATAATTACACTCTAGGCCTTATTAATAAATAATATTCCAAGACTTTATTATATATTCAACCCCTTCAATAAAATATTCGTAGTAATACAAAATCATGAATGTTGACTGCCACTTTGAAGATTACTACATCTTAATCCTTAAGTACCTGGTTTAATCCTTTAAGTCTTTCATCATATATTTATGAAATCCAATTTCATAAATATATACTTTAGTAACTTCTTACTAAAGTGGTTAGGCCCACTTTGAATAACCAAACCCATTAAACTTATCTCAAGGGAATATTTTATATCTCTGTTAAGAGATTATGAATTCCATCTTGAGAATATATGTTCCTTCAACATTAAATATGGCTTCCCAACATACTGAGATTTTGATTGTGACTTTAGATCTCACTTCTGATATATCAAAGCAACCTACACTTCATGATCAAGTTCATTATTATATCAGGATTAAGAGTTGATGTAAATAGAAATCGTGAGATTTAAGCTGGGTTTGGATACGGATGAAAAGCAGCGTGTTTTGCGTCTGCATTTTTTTTTTTTTAGCCGTGATTTTTGACTTTTCTGTTAGTGCACTGTTCACACCAGCAAAATAAGCGGTGGACAGTGCACACCAGTTGGTCCCATGCACTGTTCACAGGACCCACAAACCTTACTTTTCAACAACTCTTTCATTAAAAATGGGTCCCACGACACTATTCACACATTTAAAAATTATTTACTACAGTGTTTTCATTTTTCAGTTTTCAGCAAAATAAGCTGTATCCAAGCGGACCTTTATTATTCATTTGACAGTCGTTAGTAGAATAATAAATCTCACAACGGTCCAGTTCAATATGTCTTAACACTTAAAACATATGAACATATCAACTAGAAGTCTCCACTTCCATGATCAAGACAAATCATCTTAGTTGATATGTTATAGTCTTCGCAGATGAAACGCCCAATTTCATCACCAACTACGAACTAAAATTCTGAGTTTACAAAGAACTTGTGATTTATATCTTCTGTGAGTAAATCACATACTATGCATCTCATGGACTATATGATAATGTCCAAATATTCATGTTACCATTATTTTAGATAATAAAAAAACAACTTTATTAATCACAACATAATGTCATACATAGCATCATACAATATGATTCAAAAGGCACATATCCTAACAGTCCAAATATTCATGTTACCATTATTTTAGATAATTATAAAACAACTTTATTAATCACAACATAATATCATACATAATGTCATACATAGCATCATACATTAGGATTTAAAGGGCACATATCCTAACACTAGCCCAGCCTTATCATCGGCCACCAAGTCGGCATCAACATCAAACATGAGCTCCTTCTCCAGCTCCTCGCCTCCTAGGCCTTCTCCCTCCCCAGTCCAAGGGAACTATGAAGAGCCACCTCCTAAACTAGTGTAGGACTGAAACAAGGCACTGGCCATCTCCACAGAACACCGAATCGTTGTACGGTGTGCCGTATGAATACCTCCAGAAGGCACAGGGTTATCACCACCTCAATCGAAGCACCTCTAAAAAGTATGTGCAACCTGAAGACTAACCGATATAGTATCGTCGTCACTGCTAGACAAATTGACTCGAGACGGAACTATGGTAGGAGCCTTCCTACGAGCACTGCTGGATCTCGTCCGTCGAGACATACTTGCAGTAGCAAATTCAAGGTTGGTTAGTGATAGGCTACAAATGTATTGACCCCTTGTGATAAATTAATTAATTAATTAACCAAGTTTATTAATTAATCAAATTAACATAAAAAGAGCGTGGTAGCACAAACAAATCACCAAACGACTAAATACACAGCGGAAAATAAAAGACACGGTGATTTGTTTACAAATGGGAAAAACCTAACGGCAAAAACCCCACCGGGTGATTTTCAGGTCACCACTCCCGAAACTCCACTATTATCACAACAAGCGGTTACAAGTAAAGGAATCCCAAGTACCTTACCAACCTACAGTTGAACCTTTACCCCAATACCCAATTGGACTTGTTCTGTAGTGACAGTTTCCCCTTTTTGATGCACGGCTCCTAAGTACGTGACTAACCAATGCGCGGATCCTAGTACGCGACTTCAATCACCAACTAGAAAAGGTTGTTGGCTGCAAAGTTCTTCAGTTCATTCCAACGATGAAGATCAAGAAGATGCTTGGTTACAAAACCCTATGGTGCACATACACAACAACTTCTTCACAAGAAAGAGATGAACAAGGGCAAGAACTTTGTCTCTAGTCACAATTTGCTTGAACAAGGTTTTCTCAATGCTTGTGCAACTTATGAACTCTTTGACGGCCCTTAAAACAATCCTTTTATATGTTTAGGGTTAGGAGAAAAGAAGGCCCAAACACATAATCACGGATCCTAAGAAAAACAGATCAGATTGCTGTTTTCTTAAACTTCGACAGATAGAAGCTATTGAGCATCTGTCGAGCTAGCTGTCGAGCCACAGGGCTGAAACAACCTCTTAAACCTCGACACATGCTAGTTGTCAAGATAGCTGTTGAGCTTTAATAACTCTGCACTTTTAGCTTGTTTTATTGAACAGACTTGAAGGCTTCAACACTTGATCTTGAAACATGGTTTCTTGAAGTATTTAAACACATCCTAAATCTACCCAAATACAAGTAAAGTGCGTTTTATCAAAGGATAAGACAATTACATAAAATCATGACATATGTTCCTAACAAGTGAAACACATATGTCCTAACAATCTCCCCCTTTGGCAATCCGTGGCAAAACCACAACAAACAAATGAACATATGAGAGAAGTCATAAATCACTCAACTCATATTCACTTGTTGAATACAATAAAATCTATCCTAACACAAACTCTTGAAAAACTTTGCAAGAAGAGAGTTCATGACAAGTAGACTTTGACAACCTGTATTTCTGAAACACTTTAAACAAAACTCATCAAGGCATCTTAGTGTGAAGCAGAAATAATAGATTGCTTACAAGTAATAAGAAGCATGTGTATAAAGAGAGAAAAGAAACAACACATGTAAGAGGTAGGTGAAAGAAACAACATACATCAACATATAGAAAGAAATAAGTACAATGTATGTCATAAATATGGTCACAAGACCTAATGTACAAGAACAATGTATCTAAAAAAGAGAAAAGAAAAGATACATAAAATCCTCACTACATCCCTCAAAAAGAAACAACACTCCCTCTAACAAAAAGATCCTATACTAACTCTCCCCCTAAGAATGACTACTTTCAAATCCAAAACTACTTCCCCTTTTTATCATGAGTGACGAAGGGTAAAAGTGTCAAGTAGACATCTCATCAGTAGAGTTAGCATCTCTATCATCATCATCTGAAGCATCATCGTCATCATCATCATCATCCGTAGAATCAGAAGTCACGGGAGGAGGTGGTGGAGGAGAAGCCTCAGAAGCAAAACCACCCATGGTCGCCTATCGTTGTGCAATACGACCGACACGAACGTTCACCTAATACAACTCCGTAGAGAGTGTATCTAGGCGAGCATCCATGCGCTGCAGCTGCGCCATGATGTCTCCAAGTGACACATCGCTCGTAGAAGAGGAGGGAGCGGATGTGGAAGGAGCAGATTTGGATGGAGCAGGACGGGAGGGAGGAGCTGCTGAATCTGACTGCCGAGACCGAAACTGCGCCTCGCTACGTTTAACGGTAGCGTAGTCTATGGCACACATGACAGAAAAATGGTCGGAAGAGGGAAAAGGAACAGAAAAATGGCATAGAATCCGCGTGATAGCCGAAGGGAAAATGAGCTTATCACGGGTAGCCATATCCCTATACATATCTAAGATAGATAGAAAGAATGAAATGTGAAGGAAAATCTATAGTGAGGTGCTCTAACAAGGAAAGCAAGAATCGAGCACGAGGCTCTGTGATAGAGTTGTAGTGAGAGAGTGGGTGCAAAACAAAAGTCATCACCATGTTCATGAATCTAGGACCTTTAGCAAAGGCCTTACATGGTGTGAACTGAGCTCACCCCAATTAGAAGGGCGCTCACAAAATGCAGAAATCATCTCGTCTTTGGACATAGTCCATAGACACTCACAACCAGGGTAGTTAGGAGACTCTACCCTAGGGACATAAAGCACATCCGCAACAAGCTGCGGTGTGATAGTGATGCGCGTACCTCGAACACGAGTAGAAAAGAGAGGTACTGAAATCGAAACTATGCATGTTGGAGTAAAACTCCTGGATCAGCACGGTCAGACAAGTGACCGAGACGTCACACAGTGACTCCCATCCTCGATTGTGAATGATAGTGGGAAGGTCAGTGTCGGCGAAGTCCGCCAAAATGACTCGGCGTTTCGAATGAACACCTCGTTGAGAAAAGTTCTTCGAGAAGTCCTTCCGGGCATCCTTATCACGGAACCGAAAATGAGACGGAGTAGGATCAGAAGACGATGCCCTAGAACGTAAAGGGTTCTGGGACGGAGCTGACTTACGCTTAGGTGCCATAGACATGACTAACGTAAACAGAAAGAGAGGGAAAGAGAGAAGTAGACAATCAGAAAAGCTCCAAAACAATTCAAATATAACAAGTATATTGAAAATGGAGTACGTATGCATGGGAAATGCATAAGCATGTGACATGCAAAAGAAATTGCATCATGGGCTCAGCCCAATCCAAACCTATCAGCACACAAACAGATTGCACACATCTAAATGCATGACAATACTTATTATAATGCTAATGTGATGCAATGCATTAGATTTTAAACTCATTTAAGTGAAAACCCATCCCAAAATATCAACAAAAACTCATCAATTTTGAAAAGTTTTTCAAAAACCCCAAAATTTTCAAAAACCCCAAAACCTATGTTTCAAAACATGAAATGCATGAAAATGAAGGAGATTAGAAGCTTACCAAGTGAGGACAGACTTGAAAAATCTTGAAAAACACCTTTGGAAGAGGTTTGGAGTGAGAGAGATAGTGTTTGGGAGATGAACAGGGGCGGACAGTTTGAGAGAGATCGAAGAAATAAGAACCAGATCGTGAAGAGAGAATATATAGATCCTCAGTAATTCTTGATAGATAGAGGTGTCGAGACATCTGTCGAGGAAGGTGTCGAGAAAAACAACTTCGACAGATACAGCTGTCGAGAAGGTGTCGAGGAACACAGTAAAGACACAAGAACAGAAGCTCGATCGATCCACCAGCTGTCGAGAAGCTATCGAGGTTCCAGGAGATTTCTCGTTTGATCCACCAAGTGTCGAGAAGCAGGCGAGATTGCGATAAGAAAAAGCTTTAAAAAGCTCGACAGATAGCAAGGTATCGAGGAGGTATCGAGGAGGTGTCGAGCTAGCTTTTAAAAACAGTTTTTCGAGAAGTGAAAAATATAGACATGAATGCAAACCATTATGCAACTCAACCAATGATCCAAACACCATATAAACTTCTTAAACTCATCTCTCAACAAAGATTTTAAGCATATGGATCCCAAAAACACACGCACACACTAAACAAGTTTAACCAATTTTATATTTCAAAAATAAGTTAAGACAGTTTAGTGAGTATACATTAACACATGTAAAACTTGTGATGTCCAAATTACATTGTACCTGCACATGTATCAAGAGTAGCAAAGAATATTACGTGTCGTGTGTGAAGAACATAGCAAGATTGCAAATGTGTCACCATGTTATGATAATTTGAGATATGAGAAAATCACTTTAACTCACACACAATCATAATTGTTTGATGGGGATTATCACCTTTGAGGTACATCCTATAACTCCCACATCTCTTAGAAAACACGCTTGCAATCATATTTAAAGTATTTTTGATCTTTTTGCTTTTGATTTTTCTATGCATATTTTTCTTTTAAGCATATCATGCATGGGCATATAAGAGAGAGAAAAGAAATACCCAAAGATATTTGACATTCCAATTTTACTATGCCTAAGCACAAAAATGTCATTGACACTGCACTTTTGCTATGCCGAAGCATACAGGTGTCATTATGATTAGCGGACAATAGTGGTGAGATGGTTATTTATGCCTTTCTCTTAGGATTTTCTAATCCTTCCCGTCAAAAAGAGTAATACGAGTGTTAAGTATAAGAGATTACTTAATCTTACTCATCACAAACAAGAGCCACAAAGCTCACTTGCTTAGTTGTGCATAAAGATATTCATCTAACCTACAAGAGATACAAAGTTTAGACAACTTTGTTTCAATGGCCATCCAAGGTACACAAGTACCAATGTACACAAAACACACACTGTTTTTGTATTTTTCTTATTTTTCAAATTTTTTTTTAATTTTTATATGAAAAACAAAACAAAGCAAAATTGAAAAATTAACCAAACAAAAACAAGTTAAGCAAAGCATAAAAACTAGACCGACTCAAAACATGAAAGCAAAACATACAAGTAATGCAAACAAAAACAAAAAAGAGAGAGAAGAAAGTGATAGAATCACTTGGAGCATTTTTCCTTCCACACTCTGGAAGAACCTTTCTTCTGATTAAACCCTTGAACCGGCGGTGAGGGAGAAGAATTGAAACCATTCAAGTTCGAAAGGAACATGGGGGCTTTGAGAAGATCTCCAAGGGGAGCAAGAGAGGATTGAAGCTGATTTTGGCTTCCAGATGCTATCATGCCGTTGCTTTGTTGAGTGGCAATCCACTTATAGAAATTTGGTCGAGTATGACCTGCAGCTCCACAATGATGACAGATATGCTGCTTCTTCTGTTTAGGCTTTTGAGAGTTAGCCTTTTTAGCCCTAGGGTTCTTAGCTTCTTTCTTATCTTGCTTAGGAGGAGCTCCTAAGATAGATTTATTCTTGTCTAAGTTCTCACTAGCTAAAACAGTTTTAACATCATTGCTCTCAATTTCAACATTATTAGCAGGAGGAACAAAAACAGTAGAACTAGTAGAAGCAATATTAGAGGAAGAAAGACCATACCCTAAACCTGTTCGATCGGAAGCAGATTTCTGAAGATTTAGCATCTCATCAAGCTTTGCACTTGAAGTCCTCTCCAATTGAGCTCTGACTTGAAATAGCTCCGCTTCAAGCTTCTTGGTCTTCTCAGCCAAGAAATTGTTCTCGAAACTCAGTGCTCCAATAGTCTGATTAGCCTCATCAAACTTTGTGGAAAGCTCTTCACGATCAAGTTCCACATCACTGAGCTTCTTGGTGGCCAGCCTATAAAGTTTCTCATGTTTCTCAGAAACTTTGTACAATTTTTCATAGGCTGTATGGATATCATCTTGATCATCCATTTTCTCAAAATTGGACTCCACCAAGTCCTTTACTTCATCCACTCTTTCAACAATCTCTTTAGTAGGATTGACAGTGGCAGTGAAGGCATTCAAGATTCTGTCATCTTCATTGTCGGAATCATCCTCAGGATCAGTGTCACTTAAAGTAGCAGCAAGTGCCTTGCTCTTCCCAATGCTCTTGAGATATGTACGACACTCATTTTTCATGTGACCGAAGCCTTGACACCCAAAGCACTTAGGTCCAACTGGAACAGTGTACTGACCGCCATCCCTTGCATCCTTCTTCCCTTTATCTTGACTCCTGAATTGAGAAGAACTGGATTGCCTACGGTCCTTGTCGAAGCCCTTTCCATTTGCGTTCTTCATAAACTTTTTGAACTGCCTGGTGATGTAGGACTTCATCTTAGAATCTTCATCATCTGAAGACTCATCTGTGTCACTGTTCTTGGCCTTCAGGGCCATGCTCTTGCTCTTTCCTGACAGTTTCCCCCTTTTGATGCACGGCTCCCAAGTATGTGACTAACCAATGCGCGGATCGCAGTACGTGACTTTAATCACCAACTAGAAAAGGTTGCTGGCTGCAAAGTTCTTCAGTTCATCCCAACGATGAAGATCAAGAAGATGCTTGGTTACAAAACTCTATGGTGCACATACACAGCAACTGTGGGAAATATGCATGTGCGTAGCGGAAAAATTAACGGATCTACTTCATTCGCAATTGATAACATGTACTATGTAAGTTTCAGAATTTAAGAACAAGAAAGCGTACCTTGGTGCGGTGAAATTCAAAAACCGAAGATCAGAAGTTCTTGGGAAGACTTTCAATCTTCACTCCAATTCCACTTTATGCCCAAGATGTGTGGTCTCTCAATCAATTTCCAAGGAGAGAATAAAGAGTGTCCAACACTCACATACAAACCATTTCATTCCTTATGAGAACTCTCTTATGAAAGACCTTCATCTTAACCTTATGAAAAAGCACTTTGAAATTCTATATGTTTCTCTCCTTATATACCACTAATTACCTAATTGGGCTATCCTTTTATGCCATTCCAATTGGGCTCTAGTATGTGGCTTGGAGTGGGACCAAAAGGGACCAATAAGACACTAGCTCCAATGGGCCTTGGGCTTTTCTGTCAACTCTTGACAAGTCCAAAGTTACCATTAACTATATTTAATACCACTATATAAATATAGTTGCACTCTAGGCCTTATCTATAAATTATATCCCAAAACTTTATTATACGTGCAAACCCTTCATTAAAATATTCGTAGTAATACAAAGTCATGAATGTAGACTGCCACTTTGAAGATTACTACATCTTAATGCTTGAGTACTCAGTTTAATCTTTTAAGTTATTCATCATATATATATGAAATCCAATTTCATAAATATATACTTTAGTAACAACTTTACTAAAGTGGTTGGGCCCAACTCTCTTGAATAAGCAAACCCATTAAACTTATCTTAAGGGAATATTTTATGTCTCCGTTAAGAGATTATGAATTCCATCTTGAAAATATATGTTCCATCAACACTTAATGCGGCTGCCTAACATACTGAGGTTTTGACTGTGACTAATAGATCTCACTCCTGATATATCAAAACAACCTACATCTCATGATCAAGTCCATAATTTTCTCAAGATTTAGAGTTCATGTAAATAGAAGTCGTGAGATTTATTATTCATTTGACAGTCGTTAGGAGAATAATAAATCTCACAGTGGTCCAGTTCAATATGTCTTAACTCTTAAAACATATCAACATACCAACTAGAAGTCTCCACTTCCATGATCAAGACAAATCATCGTAGTTGATATGTTATAGTCTTCGCAGATGAAATGCCCAATTTCATCACCAACTACGAACTAAAATTCTGAGTTTACAAATAACTTGTGATTTATATCTTCTGTGACTAAATCACATAAATCACATACTATGCATCTCATGGACTAAGATAATGTCCTATTAGTTCATTTATAAACAGTCTCATATAATTAAATAAATTAATCATTTATAACATGCCAATAAATTGGATTTTAGGGCACAAATCCCAACAATCTCCCACTTGCCCTTAAATACAATTTACCATATATCCGACACTTATCTCTTTTTAGAGTAATTCATAATCACTCTAAGGTAAGGCTTGAAAACAAGTTTCAGCCAGATTTATTGCATAAATTATCTTTTCTACTACTACTTCTTAAGTATTCATATCTCTCAAATGAGATAATACTTACGTTTAATGTGTATCTTCATCACTTAAGATGAACACATATCTTGAAGTCCAACTTCATGAATCACACGTGTATCTTCACCACCTAGGATGAACACATATCTTGAAGTCCAATTTCATGAATCACAATCAAACTATAGGTCAGTATTTGTACATTCAATAATTATCAAAACTTCACTTTTGTGGACAAGCATATAATCCCTCATTGTCCTAAGATATATGAGTATATGCTTTACTCCCACTAAGTTAAGTGATCTTTGATTCAATTGATATTTGCTTACCATGCCCACTGCAAAATAGATATTTAGCCTAGTATATAGCATAGCATAAAGACTTCCTATTGATTTTAAAAACCGTCTTAATATGCTCTTCCTTTTATATGTCTTAGGACTGTAATCCTTTATAAAGGAACTTCAAACTTAAAAGGAAGGAAATCCTTTCTTAAAGTATTACATGCTATACTTGGTTAGAATCTAATCTATTTAACCAGTTTGAGATAGACCTAACATCCTAATTTCTGAATTTTAACAAAGTTTAATTCTTAGGATGTGACTAGTCTTTCCCAAGTACTTTTATATCAAACTGGACTAGACAACAAAACCTCTATTGATAACTATAACTCTATATCATTCTAAATGATTAGAATGTCATCAACATACATTAAGAAATTTATTATTCTATATAGCTTTACATACACCCAAGGCCTTTTAATACTAGATCAAAATCAAACAATTTGATTTCTTGATCAAAGATGACATTTTATGATACATATGCTTGCTTTAGTCCATAAATGGAATTTAAGTAACTTGCATACTTAACACTACTGGTTGTTTGCTATGTACAAGTCTAGTTACATCATATAGATGTCTTCCTCAATATTGCTACTAAAAGAAGTTTTCTTGATATCCATTACCATATTTCATTCAAAATGAAATATAATGAATAAGAGAATCTAGATAGAGTCAAACTTAACTATTGGTGAAAAAATATTTTCATAATCGAACCATTTCTTTCTGAATAAATCTTTTCGCCACTAGTCTTGACTTTGAAGGTTTGCACCTTCAAATCTATCAATCTCATTTTCTTATAGACCTATTTGAGAACAATAGGCTTAATGCCATTAGGCGCCTCTACAAGTTCTAGACTTTAAATAAAATCTAATTCTATTCACATAACCTTGATCCAGTAATCCATATTCATATCATCCATTGCCTCTACATAGGACCGAGGATCAAATTCATAACCTTGTGGAATGACTTCAAAAGTTTATCCCAAAAGTATGAATTTACAATCCTCCCACTACGATATTGTACCGGTGTAATAGTTATCTACAGAATAATGTCTTGTGGTGTATCTAATACAACCATCTCATTTCTAAATGTATTTTATAGTTGTCTCACAACAAATTCTGACAATTTTCTTCTAGAACAATTCTTTAAGATTATTCACATAGTCATCATTAAGAAATTTGTATTTGTACTTTACAAACATCTTGTAAGAACTTTGTATTTGTACTTTACAAACATCTTATCTTCTGCAATTTCTTTTGGATACTCAACATAAACATACAATTTTCTACCTTTTGATTTAAATTTGTCAGACTTCCTTTTTAGCACAAGTTCTGGACATTTCCAAAAGTGGAAGTATCATATACTAGGTTTTCACCCAAACCACAATTTGACAAATGTCCTAGGAACAAACTTTTGAAATCAACTTTAGAAAATGTATAGTAATACAAAGAGTATATCTCCAAAAGAAATAAGCAAATGGAAATACTTATCATGTACTTTACTATATCTAAAAGAGTCTTATTCCTCCTTCATGTATGCACTGACTTAAAGAAGTCATTAATACTATATTCCTTTACAATAAAGGAGTCCTAGATCATATTATCCTCTAAATAGAATTCATAGATTGGGAATATAACAAAAATAATGGTTCTAAAAGCCCATCTTTCACCAATCTTGAATACCATTTAGATTAATAAGATCTAGACATAAGTGCCAAAACATACAATACCAAAGGATGGAAACTTTCTCTTTAAAAAGTAAAACATGTAAATTTCTATCTAGAAAACAATCATGGACAAAGCTTAGTTTAACCAAAACAGAAACACTTTCCTTTTGGTCATGCTTTTGAGTCTAATTTCCTTTTGGCAACTACTAGGACAACTAGCTTGTCCAATTGTTTGGTATTATAATTCCTCTTCTTATCACCTTTACCTTTCAGTTTAGGCTAAGAATTTGAATTAAATCATATTGATCCTAGCCTTAGCTTTTAGGATGTCTTTCGTTGCGTAGAACTCATCATCAATTCAGATAATATATAAAGAATTATTTTCAAAACAATCTGAATTGATTAAATGATTCTAACAAGGACTTGTGGATCATATCCATATGAGATTAACATTTAATCTCTACATCCAAGAATTCCAATTTATTTTAAAAATAAAATATTTTCATAAAATGATGTAGAATTAGAACTCCTTAAGCTTTTCTTAGCACTCAATATGATTCATACCAAAACATCTCATTTAGACTTAATATAAAGTCTAAGTCTAGTACTAACTCTTGCATCTTATGCTATAGTACAATTGAGATAGGAGCCAATGTAACATATTAGCATTTCAATGGAGACTATGATCATATCATAAGCTATCTTCCATCAATGCACCTTGTATAGGAAATTATGACAATGCTGAATCGAAACATAAAAATGTACTTCAATTCCTTTAAGCACCATGTCCAAAATTATTTCTTAGTTAATGTGATTCAATTAAATTAGTAGCTAGAGGACAAAATTATGACAACTTTATTTTGAGACTTTGAACATAATTACAGGGACATTATATTTTGCATCCATAACCATATAATATGGAACCCGAAAACCATACTATACTAGGTGCAACGACAACCTAAATTCGTAATCAATATTCCTTGGAAGCGAGGTCATACCAATCACTATGATCAGACGAGAAATATTATCATTATTAATGCTATCATGGTAACTCTTACCAAACAAAAATAATTTGCCGCTTTTCCTTTAGCCTCTAAGTAATAATGACATAGCTCCGAAGGGAGGTTAACATTAAACTTAGTCTAGTGTACACCATTGCCTAGAATCAATGTGAGTCACCAAGTAACTCCATGGAAGCGTGGTCGTTCTCAATGTAAAAACACACTTCATCTATCATTAAGAAATTTAACCTGTAGTACCATGAATTAAACACCCTCCGAAGGGAGCAAGGCATATACGCCAAGGTGAGGTGTTTAATCACACTACTATAAACCAGCAATGGAGGCCGTGAGAATCAACCCTTGAATCTCTCTCCCACTAGAAATTTTAAAACAAGTGGATTGTCATGAAATCATTGTGATTTAATCACAATTTTAACCCTACACATTAAATGTGTTTAATTGTTTAAATTCAATGTGATGCAACCAAGTCACGTCACTATAGCGTAACGAACATTCGTGCTATCATAAAGAAGTTTAACCTTGTAATCCGTGAAATAAATACCCTCCGCATGGAATGCAAGACTCGAAGTCAAGACAAGGTATCTATTCACATCACAATAAACTTAACAAAAGGGCTATTTCAACACTCTCACTCATTATTTGGGTTTTTCTTTAAATAATTGTGATCCCATCACAACTAATAACTTTACACTTATTGAAAACTCTAATCTTATTAGAAGCACTAACTAAAATGGAAGTCCTAAACTATTTAGGATTCCTTAAACACTAATGAATCAAAAATTAGTTATATAGAACTCTATCCTTAATTTACTAGATAAAGTATTCTAATCTCATTAGAAACTATATAACTTTAATTAGAATTTTAATCTCATTAAAAACCTCTAATTAAAATAAATTAAGGACTTTTAATCATAAAACAATTTAGGACTAATAGTTCTATTTAACTACTATCTTTGATCTCATTAGGTCTTTTAGTTAGAACCATGTGCAATCACATCACACATTGCCTTACACCTTATACATTTGAAAACATTTAGAAAATATTCAAAATTCCCTTCAAATGCATTTTCGTGGGAATCTCGCGATTAAGCTCTTCTCACAAAAAAGGCGTAAAGAAAAATAGTGAAAACACAAAAGACAGAAACTTTCTTTATGTGAAAACACTTAGAAAAATTCTGATTTTCCTTATTTCGATTGATCGAATGTGTTTCTCGATCGATCGAAAAAATTAAGAAATTTGAAGTCTTATCACTGTTTCATTTGATCGATCGAACGTGATTTTCGATCGATCGAAACTCGTGAAACTGGAATTTCCAGAAATTTTCTAAGGCAGTTTTCAACGGTTTTTGATTAACAAACAACTAACATACGAACATGATAGTCAAAAAATGATATCAAAACTGAAATTCATTGATGCTATAGCCTTAAAGATCAATTTAACATACTTAAATTCAAATTTAAACAACATCACAACATCAATATCATTTTTTATCAAATCATAGTTTCACTAACCATGCAGAAAATTAAATGCATAATCTTCAAACAACATGAAACTATAATCTCTAATTCCAAAACTCATAAAACATGTTATACAATTTGAAATTGAAGATCGCTCTGATACCATTTGTAGGAAATATGCATGTTCGTAGCGGAAAAATTAACGGATCTACTTCATTCACAATTGATAACGTGTACTATGTAAGTTTCAGAATTTAAGAACAAGAAAGCGTCCCTTGGTGCGGTGAAATTCAAAAACCGAAGATCAGAAGTTCTTGGGAAGACTTTTAATCTTCACTCCAATTCCACTTTATGCCCAAGATGTGTGGTCTCTTAATCAATTTCCAAGGAGAGAATAAAGAGTGTCCAACACTCACATACAAACCATTTCATTCCTTATGAGAACTCTCTTATGAAAGACCTTCATCTTAACCTTATGAAAAAGCACTTTGAAATTTTGTATGTTTCTCTCCATATATACAACTGATTATCTAATTAGGCTAGCCTTTTGGGCCATTCCAATTGGGCTCTAGTATGTGGCTTGGAGTGGGACCAAAAGGGACCAATAAGACTCTAGCTCCAATGGACCTTGGGCTTTTCTATCAACTCTTGACAAGTCCAAAGTTACCATTAATTATATTTAATACCGCTATATAAATATAATTGCACTCTAGGCCTTATTAATAAAATTATATCCCAAGACTTTATTGTACGTGCAACCCCTTCATAAAATATTCGTAGTAATACAAAGTCATGAATAAAGACTGCCACTTTGTAAATCACTACATCTTAATTCTTGAGTACCCGGTTTAATCCTTTAAGTTATTCATCATATATTTATGAAATCCAATTTCATAAATATATACTTTAGTAACAACTTTACTAAAGTGGTTGGGCCCAACTCTCTTGAATAACCAAACCCATTAAACTTATCTCAAGAGAATATTTTATGTCTCCGTTAAGAGATTATGAATTCCATCTTGAAAATATATGTTCCATTAACACTTAATGCGGCTGCCTAACATACTGAGGTTTTGACCGTGACTAATAGATCTCACTCCTGATATATCAAAGCAACCTACATCTCATGATCAAGTCCATTATTTTCTCAGGATTTAGAGTTCATGTAAATAGAAGTCGTGAGATTTATTATTCATTTGACAGTCATTAGGAGAATAATAAATCTCACAGAGGTCCAATTCAATATGTCTTAACTCTTAAAACATATCAACATACCAACTAGAAGTCTCCACTTCCATATTCAAGACAAATCATCGTAGTTGATATGTTATAGTCTTCGCAGATGAAATGCCCAATTTCATCATCGACTACGAACTAAAATTCTAAGTTTACAAAGAACTTGTGATTTATATCTTCTGTGACTAAATCACATAAATCACATACTATGCATCTTATGGACTAAGATAATGTCTCATTAGTTCATTTATAAACAGCCTCATATAATTAAACAAATTAATCATTTATAACATGCCAATAAATTGGATTTTAGGGAACAAATCCCAACAGAAACTTCTTCACAAGAAAGAGATGAACAAGGGCAAGAACTTTGTCTTTAGTCACAATTTGCTTGAACAAGGTTTTCTCAATGCTTGTGCAACTTGTGAACTCTTTGACGGCCCTTAAAACAATCCTTTTATATGTTTAGGGTTGGGAGAAAAGAAGGCCCAAACACATAATCACGGATCCCAAGAAAAATAGATCAGATTGATGTTTTCTTAAACCTCGACAGATAGAAGCTGTCGAGCATCTGTCGAGCTAGCTGTCGAGCATCTGTCGAGCTAGCTGTCGAGCCACGAGGCTGAAACAGCTTCTTAAACCTCAACACATGCTAGCTGTCGAGATAGCTGTCGAGCTTTAATAACTCTACACTTTCAGCTTGTTTTATTAAACAGACTTGAAGGCTTCAATACTTGATCTTGAAACATGGTTTCTTGAAGTATTTAAACACGTCCTAAATCTACCCAAATACAAGTGAAGTGCGTTTTGTCAAAAGATAAGCCAATTACATAAAAAATTGACATATGTTCCTAACAAGTGAAACACATATGTCCTAACAGTTAGTAAGCCCAAAATCAGTTGGCGATGCAAATAAACAAGTATGCCTAACCCTACTGCCTAACACATGCCATGCATGTCCATACCAAAATGTCATGTTTTCTCAAAAATATCAAAATTTTCAAAATACCTCTCTTTTGGGATTCAAATTCGGCCACAATCGTTTAATCCTATCTCTTTTTCCTCAATAATATCAAAATTTTCAAAATACCTCTCTCTTGGGATTCAAATTCGGCCACGACCGTTTAATCCTATCTCTTTTTCCTCAAAAATATCAAAATATTCAAAATACCTCTCTATTGGGATTCAAATTAGGCCACAACCATTTAATCCTATCTCTTTTTCCTCAATAATATCAAAAATTTCAAAATACCTCTCTCTTGGGACTCAAATTTGGCCACGACCGTTTAATCCTATCTCTTTTTCCACAAAAATTTCAAAAATTTCAAAATACATCTCTCTTGGGATTCAAATTTAGCCACGACTGTTTAATCCTATCTCTTTTTCCTCAAAAATATCAAAATTTTCAAAATACATCTCTCTTGGTATTCAAATTCAGCCACGACTGTTTAATCCTCTCTTTTGGGATTCAAATTTGGCCGCGACCGTTTAATCTTAACACTTTTGCATTAAAAATATCAAAATTTTTAGAATGCCTCTCTCTTGGGATTCAAATTTGGCCGAGACCCTTTAATCCTATTTCTTTTGCATCAAAAATATTAAAAATTTCAAAATACCTCTCTCTTGGGAATCAAATTCGACCGCGACCGTTTAATCCTATTTCTTTTGCATAAAAAATATCAAAATTTTCAAACTACCTCTTTCTTGGGATTCAAATTCGGCCATGACCGTTAATCCTATCTCTTTTGCATCAAAAATATCAAAATTTTCAAAATACCTCTCTCGGGATTCAAATTCGGCTGCGATTGTTTAATCCTATCTCTTTTGCATAAAAAATATCAAAAATTTCAAAATACCTCTCTCTTGGGATTCAAATTCGGCCGCAACCATTAAATCACTTTTACATCAAAAATATCAAAATTTTCAAAATATCTCTCTTCGAGATTCGGATTCATCCATGACCGTTTTGTCTCAGTAGGATTCAGATTCACCATGAACGTTTAATCCTAATAGCCTCTCTTTGAGATTTAGATTCGGCCATGACCATTTAGTCTCACCGAATTTAGATTTGGCCACGACCATTTAATCCTAACAGCCTCTCTCCGAAATTCAGTTTCGGCTATGATTGTTTAGTCTCATCAGGATTCAGATTCGACCACGACCATTTAATCCTAACAACCTCTCTTCGAGATTCAGATTTGGCCACAACCGTTTAGTCTCAATAGGATTCAGATTCGGCCACAACCGTTTAATCCTAACAGCCTCTCCTCGAGATTCAGATTCGGCACGACCGTTTAGTCTCAGCAGGATTCAGATTCAGCCACGACCGTCTAATCCTAACAACCTCTCTCCGAGATTCAGATTCAGCCACGACCATTTAATCCTAACAACCTCTCTCCGAGATTCAAATTAGGGCACAGCCATTTAGTCTCACCAAGATTCAGATTCGGCCACGACCGTTTAATCCTAACAGCCTCTCTTCAAGATTCAGATTCAGCACCTATGGCATTGATGCATAAACATGTGAATGCATGTTCATGGCATCAAAACAAAGAAACAAAAGATAAACCCTAATTTTAACATGTGAAAAGCAAACAAAGGATCAAACAATGAAATAGAGACTTAAACATACAAAGGAAGGCTAGAACAGAAGCATATTTATGCAAGGAAATGAGAAACAGGATCAGATAAACTAGGGTTAGGTTTTCTGGGAAAGATCATGCACACATATGAACAAGCCTGTGTGTGCATAATCTAGCCTGCGTGCCCAGGCAGGATTACACACACGTGGAATCCACCCTAGAAACCCTAATAACATAGAAAATAGAACATGACTTTGAAACAATAAATCTAACATCCTAGCATGATTTAAAACATAGCAACTACATAAACCTAAACTATATAAACACATATAAACATAAAACAAGCAAATAAAAGTAAGAAATAAAAAGAAAAGCTTAGAATTTAATACCTTAAAACAAAAGCTCTTCAAGCTTGATTTTTGACCGTTCCCCTCAGTCAAATCTATTCACAATCAATAAGAAACATGATAAGTAATCTTAAACTCAAAGATCGAGGCCAGAAAAGGCCTTAATCAAAAGAAATTTACTTGAGGATGTTTTGTGAAAAACTCTCTCTTTGATTCACTATTTCTAGTGAATCTTAGTGTTTTCCCTTAGGATTTTTGTGTGTTTTGAAGAGGTACCATGTATGGCTAATTATATTGTGAAAATGGGGGTTTGAAACGGCTCCCAAATGATGTGAGATTCATTCCAAACCTTAGCATTAATGCAAAAAACTTCCCTTTTTTATGTTTCTGGAACCCTACATGCGCGTGCAGGATCGGGCTTATATGCGCATGCATCATGGCTGCGCGCGCAGGTTGATTCCTACATGCACATGCCAAGGGATTCCTTGGCTTTACTTTTCAAAATATAGATTTATTTTCTCATTAAAAGTTATATTTTTTATTTTAACATTCCAGAAGTCAATTTAATACCTGATTGGGCCCTAAACCGACCTTGGGTCATAAAATTTCAGCATCATTAGAGAATGAGGGTCTGAGTTGTAAGTGATACAAAATGCGGTGTCTAAAATGAGTAGGGATAATTCCAAAACCCTATTTCGAATGCCATTAGTGCTTGACAAATGAGACAAAGGCCTTAGTAAATGCAACTGGTTTTGGGTCACTTTTGCACCTCCTTCCTAAGAGTACTGCTAACAGTATGCTGGTCCAAGCATTAGCCGAGAGGTTGTGGAACACTACCCACACTTTTACATTGCTAAGAAAGAGATGATTGTGACTCCCCATAACTTCCACCGGTTGACCAATTTAAGATCCAACGGGCCCATCATCAACTTAAAGGGCAAGTCGAGCGTGGCCCTTGTTATAGAGCTATTAGGGCATGCCTACTCTAGTGAGCATGTTCGTTATCTCGATTCAGAGGCCAACTTCAGGCCTCTCTCTCAGGCAACTCTCTAGGACCAGGCTCGAATGGCTAGGGCATTCTTTCTTTATGTGGTAAGGGCATATCTTTTTGCCAATGGGGGCAAGAAAGTGTCCCTAAGGTGGTTAGCTCTCTTTTCGCACCTTTAAGGTGTTGGGGTTTATGCCTAAAAATCCAATTTATTGGCATGTCATAAATAATTAAATTGTTTAATTTTATGAGACAATTTATAAATGAACTAATGGGACATTATCATAGTCCTAGAGATGCATTGTATGTGATTTATGTGATTTAGTCACAGAAGATATAAATCACAAGTTCCTTGTAAACTCAAAATATAGTTTGTAGTTGGTGATGAAATTGGGCGTTTCATCTGCGAAGACTATAACATATCAGCTAAGATGGTTTGTCTTGATCATGGAAGTGAAGACTTCTAGTTGATGTGTTGATGTGTCTCAAGAGTTAAGACATATTGAACTGGACCGCTGTGAGATTAATTATTCAATCAACAACTGTCACCTGAATAATTAATCTCACGACTTCTAATTTCATAGACTCTCAATCCTGAGAGGATAGTGAACCCGATCATGAAATGTAGATTACTTTCATATATCAAGAGTGAGATCTAATATTCATGGTTAAAATCTCAGTATGTTGGGTAACCACACGTAGTGTTGAGGGAACACATATTCTCAAGATAGAATCCACAATCTCTTTTTATAGAGACACGAAATATCCCTTTAAGATAAGTTTAATGGGAACTGGTTATTCAGGGTGCCCACTTTAGTAAGGAGTAACTAAAGCTTATATTTATTGAAATCAGATTTCAATAAATGTGAATAACTAAAAGATTAAATCGGGTATTCAAGGATAAAATAGTTGTTTACAAACTGACAGTTTATTATGACTTTGTTCACTATGGATATTTCATAGAGGGGTTAAATGATATCATTAGAGTTTTGGGATATAATTTATTAATAAAGCCTAGAGTGCAATTATATTTATATAGTGGTATTTAATATATTTATTGGTAACTTTGAACTTGTCAAAAGTTGACAGAAAAGTGCAAGGCCCGTTAGAGCTAGAGTCTTATTTATTCCCTTTGGTCCCATCTCAAGCCACAAACTAAAGCCCAATTGGGCAGGCCCAAAAAGGCTAGCCCAATTAGATAATCAGTTATGTATAAGGAGTGAAACATACAGAATTTTCAGAAGATATAGATCAAGGAAATGGTGTGTATGTGAGTGTAAGCCACTCTCTTATTCTCCCTTGAACACATACGTGTAAACTGATTGAGAGACCACACTTCTTGGGCACCATGTGGAATTGAGATGATGATTAGAGGTATTTTCAAGTCTTGGTTTTAAATTTCACAGCATCAAGGTACGCTTTCTATTTTTTGTTCTAGAATTCAAGGTTACATGTTATCTCTCATGAATGAAGTAGATCCGTGATTGTTGCTTCCGCTGTGTGTTTTGTATGAGATGCAAAACCAAATTTTCCAACATAAGGGGACCCGTGAGGCAGTCTAAGGGCATGCTTGCCTTGCTTATCTGTATTCGGTCTTGGACCCATTTTGTCGGGTGACTCTGTGCCAACTAGCGGGGCCTTGGAAGTTCCTTGAGGTTAGATTCTCTTTCTTTACCTTTCTTTGCATAGTCTTACAAACCGTATCCCTTACTTCTTGCATCTGATCTTGCATCTGATTTGCACCTTGCATCTAGTTTGCACCTTACATCTGATATGTGCTCTGTTTCTTGCAAACTGTTCCTAACTAGTAAACTATATATGTGCTCTATTTCTTGCAAATTGTTCCTTACTTGCAAACTGTATCAATCTTCGTCTTCCTCTTCTGTAGCGATGGGTCATGTCCTACGCCCTCCTTACACCTGGGGTTGATGTGAACCTGAAGGTTCTTACCTTAGTGTGGACCCACTTTGATGGCCTTACATTCAACTCGATGAGCAAAACATTTTTTCTTTGTCCTTTTCATGATTATTCTGTTGTCTTTTGGTTTTTCTTTTAATCAAACATGATTTACAGATCACTTAAGGGCCTTGGGCTGGACTTCCCCCTATAGCTACCCCAGACTTGAAGACGGCCACCATTTTCTCCTTTCAGACTTCCTGGCTCTTTGAGGGTGCTGGTCTGAAAGCCTTATACCTTGTTGAGTGGATGGCAAGCTAGCTGGTGGCTACAAATGAGCCTCAAGTACCTATGGATCCTCCCTCCTTCATGCTATCTCACATTTCCATGACCGATGCTGAGTACCAGACCTAGAATGGTGGCACCAACTATACGAATCGCATTTTGGGGGATGAGGATTATTCAATGAGAGCCGCCTCATGCCTCTCTTTGGTGTTGTGGTATGTAACTCTATCCATTCTCTTTTCTCTTGCTTCTTATTTTACATGTCATATCCCTTGTATGCTAACATCATCATGTACAGGGTGGGCCTTTTCATCTACCTTGGTCAAGCTGCTAGATTTCCTATTGATGCTTCTCATCTACCTTGGTCGGTTTATGACTACGGCGAGACGAGGTCACTTGGGAGCATCTTGTAGAGCATAACCCTAATGTCATAGGTTACCCATTCCTTGAAGGGACATGAGCTATGCGTTTCCTTATCCTTATCCTTTGCACTTTCTTCTCTGTATTCTTTTGGCTCAGTCTAACACAATCTCTTTATCCAAAAATCAGCCTACTATAGCTGAGCATGAGGACCTAGTTTGGTTAGTTGGGAATCTCAAGTTGGAGGTGATAAAATGTTCTAGGCAGCTCTATGGTCTTGGTGGGTATGCCCAAGGTCTAGATGCTGGTGATGATGATGATTCTGAGGTAACTTCAAAGGTTCACTAGAGGAAGAGACAATGCCAGTGATGATCCTACTGATAGACAGATAGACAACCGTATTTCCTATTTCTTTTTATTTTCTTTTATGATTTATTTCTTGCACTTTTATTTTATTTGAGACATTGAGTTGTATTTAAGAACATCTTTATATCTAGCTTTTATTTCAGAACATGTACTTATTTACAACCTATGGAAATTTTGGATATGCATGTTTGCTTTACAGCTTTCATTCCTCTCTCTCTCTCTCTCTCTTCTCTTCTCTTTTTTTCTCTCATTCTTAGATGAAATTCTGAGTCAAAACTTGTCTCGGGCAATCCTTTAGGCTGTAGGAAACACAGAAAGAGGTCCTTGTTGTAGAAAATACATTCCATAGAGGAAAAGGAATCTAAAACACTAGGGACTATACGCATGAATACAAGCGTATGTGCATATATACTTAAGTCATGTGCACACATGCCCCAAGCATGCACACGCATGTTTGCAGGCAGAAAGCCATAGTCGACTTCTTTTGCTATAAAAAGGCCGTTGGGAGTCCTCAAATCCTCACAAAATGTATTATGAGTCAAGGATGCAGTCTTTAAGGTTCCCAATGGTAGAATTCTTTCCAATGGAGGTCTTTTTGTGGGTTACCTCTCAATCTCTCTTGCACTTCACACATCCATCAAACCAAGGTTGATAAGCCTTTCTTGGGTGCAGCCACTAAGTTTTGGATTCCTACTCGCCATGTCTTTTAGTTCAATGGCGTAGAGTTGCAATCATGGGTAACTATGATTTTGGTGCCATCATTCTTCCAACTTTTGAGGAGAATCCTTTTGAGCTTGCTCACTATGTCCTAGAGGTCCATCTATCCAAGGCCAAAAGATGGTGCAAGTCCAAAAAGCTGAATGTCTCCATGGTCTTCAAATATTTTACCAAAAAGGATGTACCTTTAACTAGAACAGAGCGTTCCCATCATCTCAATGCTTTTTGCCTTTGCATACTCACAAGGTTTTTTTGGGTGCATGAAACACCTCAAGTGGATCTTGGAATTCTTCATGTGGTCAAGAACTTGGGGAGTGGAAGTCCGGTGCCTATCATCTTGGCTAAGACCCTCAATGGTTTGGATGACATCCATAGGAAGGAAGCAACTTTCTTTGTTGGAAGTCCTCTCCTTCTTCAAGTATGATCCCTAATTTTTGCCTAAGTTCCTTAACCTAGAGGGACTTCCCTAATTTTTGCATGGATTGCCTTTCAGTTTTCAACCTATCGAGGCTCTTTATATCGTCTTTGAATATCTCTCATTTCTCCATTCAACACTCATGCTCTCTTTTTCTCAGCCTCATATATGGTTGTATGAGAAGCTTAAGTTAATTCATCCTCTTCTCATTCAATTCAATCGGCACTAACTAAATCACTATTGAGATCGCAAGCTTAAGACAAAGAGATGAAACCTATTGCACTTACGGAATTCTTGAGGCATCTCACCCCCTCGGACATCCAATGGGTGGTCGAGTGGTGGCACATCAAGGCCATGACTAGCTATGATTTCAAAGAAAATTGTGTCATCTTAGCTGGGCTTCGCCATTGCTCTTATTATCCCATATGTTGCATTGCACGACAATTTGGTGATCGTCAAGGTGTGCCTTATGACAATGGCTCTTTCCATACATTAGTACTTACTTCAAGGTTCTTGAGTAGGCTTACTGAAACATGGCCTCTGAAGACAATGAACAAAGACATCTATTTTCCTCAGTTTCTTATTCCTACTTCGGGATACAAGAGTTGGTTATCCATTGATATGAGAGTAGCCAAAAGGGAAGAAAATGTCAAAAGAAATCCAACAAAAGGAAGAGGACTAAGTAACTACCTTGATATGCCCTAAATTTTACTTTTCTGCACTTTTATGATTCCATGTCTTTTCATTTGTGTTAATAAAGGATTGGAATATTCCAAATCCCCTATGAAAACAATTTATCATCTCTTAATTTGAGCAATGAGAGAATCAATCATTTATTAGCTTTACTTATTGTCTTTATTTTCTTTTCTTTTTTTCGTGCCATGTAACCTTTGCCCATGACGTCCTTGCAGGAATTTTCACCATGCCCATGGTCTTTTCCCTTAATTTTTGCCTAGATCGCCCTTTTGGGTTTCCAACTTGACGGGTTTTCATTATTCTAACTTTTGCCTAGGCCGCCCTTTCGAGTTTTCAGCCTAGCAGGCTTTTTTTTTTCTTTCAAGAATTGTACTTTTGAAGTCTATCCCTATTGATTGATTGGAACATCTCTTCCCCATCCAAACCAGTAATCTTCACGGAGCCTTTTGACACGATCTCCATGATGACAAAAGGTTCAGACCATCTTGGCTTCATCTTGCCTCCAGGGTCAAAAATTTCTCCCCTAAGCTCTTTCAAAACTAGGTCTCCTACTTTCAAATTTCTCGACTTAACCTTCTTGTTGAATGCTTTTGCAATTCTCTTCTGATAACCTTGGACATGGGGAAGGGCTCACATCCTTTTCTCGTCTATCTATTCATATCTCTCTCTTATCTAATCTCCTTCTAAGGCTTTGGTCTCCACTAACACCCTTAAAGATTGTATCTCCATCTTAATAAGGAGCACTGCCTTACTCCCATATACCAAAGAATAGGGGGTTGCCCCAGTCGATGCTTGAATAGAAGTCCTATAGCCCCAAAGGGTAAATGGAAGCTTTAATGCCCAATCCTTGTATGTTACTACCATTTTGGCTAGAATATTCTTGACATTCTTATTGGCTGCTTCTACGGCTCCATTGGTTTGAGGTCTATACGGTGAAGACTTGTAATGCCCAATCTTGTACAACTCTAGGATCTTTCAAACTTCCCTGTCAAAGTGAGACCCATTGTTGAAGATGATCTCCTATGGTACTCCAAATCGACAAATGATATTATTCTTTATGAATCGAGCCATATGCTCGGCTTTCAAGATAGAATAGGAAGCAGGTTCTACCCATTTAGTGAAGAAATCATTTGCAACCAAAATGTACTTGTTTCCATTTGAGGCTTTAGGAGCTATCCTTCCAATCACATCTATGCCCCATACTTAAAAGGGCCATGGAGTGGTTATGCATTTGGCAGTTATGGCAACTTTTCACAAAACCTATGCAATTGATCTCCATTGTAATCTAGTAGTATCCTATCCTTAAGATCTTCTTTGCTAGCATCTTCCCATTAATGTGGGGACCACAAATTCCTTGGTGGACTTCTTCCATGATTCTCTTCGCTTCATCTTTCTTCAACAAAATAGGTGTACACCAACATAGGATCTCTTATAGAGCTGACCTCCACATAAGATGTATTGCATCGCCATCATTCTCATCAAACGACATTTTTTCTTATCAGCTTTCTCAGGATAGATTCCTAGCTCTAAGGACTTCAAGATGTTGTAATACCAAGGGATCTCTTCTTCCACTATAGCTAGGATGGCTAGGTCTTCCTTCTCCTTATGCACCACTTGATATTTCTTCTCAATCTCCAAATGACGTGTCCACACTCCCTCGAGTATCTCGACCATGGAGGGTAAAGTAGCCAACGCTACTGCAAATTGATTCTGAGTTTTAGGAATGATGGTGTACTCAATCTTATCAAAGGTTCCTGTCAACTTCTCCAAGTACTGTTGGTATGGCTTTAGATGTTCCTCTTTCACTCTCCCCAATTTCTGAGCTTGGGCTATGACCAACATTAAATCTCCAAAAACCTTAGCTAAAGGAAGGAGAAGTGTGGTGGTTCAAAGAGACAAGGATGAAGCTAAAGGAGAAACAGTGAAGCCCAAAACGGTGTAGTTTAGATTTTAGTTTTTTTTTTTTTTTTTTTTTTTTTTCTTCTTCTTCTTCTTCTTCTTTAAATAGGCAAAATCTAGTATTGGCCGAAATCCTCATCTTGGCCAAAATTGGCTGGAATGACCCGAAATAGACCAAAATCTGACATGAGGTGGAATGTGAGGTATTCTCATACCAGTTTACATATCTGTACGAAATATTCTGACCGTTTCTGCCAGAACGGCACAGAATCAATAACATTGGTTTTCCCTACTACCATCTCCTTTTACGGGGTTCTTGGCACAAAAGTCTGATATGGCACTCCCTTTGATAGTCATTCGAGCCACATACTTCAAATCAAACTCGGCCAATAGGATTAGCCATCTTGACAATCTTCCACCCAAGGTGGGTTTCTCAAACAAGTAATTTAGGGGGTCCATTCTAGCAACTATCTATACTTGGAATGGTAAAATGACATGTCTCAACTTCTGCACGACCCACACAAGAGCAAAACAGGTTTCCCTATGGATATGTGTCTAGTCTCATAATCTTGCAGACTCTAACTTAAGAAGCACACGGCTCTCTCATTCTTGTCATCATCTTCTTGGGCCAACATGCTTCCTATGAATTCTTCTATGATTGAGAGGTAGAGGAGTAAATATTTTCTGAGTTCTGGAGGTACTAGGACAGGTGGGTTAAGGAGGTATTCCTTGATAGTCTCAAAGGCTTTCTGACATTCCTCATTCCATGTATGGGGTTCATTCTTTCTCAAAAGCTTGAAAATTAGTTCATAAGTGGAAGTGAGCTTGGTAATGAATCAGCTAATGTACTGTAGTCAACCTAGGAATCCTCTTATCTTCTTTCTCACTCTTGGATAGAGGCATGTCCAAAATGGTTTGATCTTTGATGGGTCAACTTCTATCACTTTATCACTCATTATGAAGCCTAGTGATTTCGCGATAGTTACTCCAAAGGTACACTTTTGGGGATTCAACCTAAGCTCGTATTCTTTCATCCTTCAAAGAACTTTCTCAAGTTGATTATGTGGCCCTCTCTATCTCTAGACTTCACTATCATGTCATCAACATATACCTCTACCTCATTGTGCATTATGTCATGTACCAAGGCTGTGGCCATCCTTTGATAAGTTACCCCCGCATTTTTAATCCAAACGGCATCACCATGTAGCAATAAATTCCCCATTCTATGATGAAGGTAGTTTTGGTCATGTCCTCAAGGGCTATTTTGATTTGGTTATATCTGGAGAAACCATTCATAAAAGAAATCAAAACATTACCGGCAGTGTTATCCACTAAGACATCTATGTTGGGTAAAGGGAAGTCATCCTTGGACAAGCCTTGTTTAAGTCTCTAAAGTCCACACACATTTTGACCTTTCCATCCTTCTTTGGTATAGGCACAACATTGTTGATCCACTCAGATTGGTGCACGGCTTTGATGAACCCTACCTTTAATTGCTTGTTAACCTGTTCTTTGATCTTAAGGAGCCATTCGGTTCTCATGCGTCTTAACTTTTGTTGACAGGCAATTTACGGGAGTGGGTGTTAAAAGAGGGGCATCTATATATATACCTCATTTTGTACCCGTTAATAAATTTTGGTCGCCAGCCCTAATGATGAGCTTGACATATGCCAACCAAGGGTAATTAAAGAGTTCACAATAGTTTGGAAGTAATCACAACTCAAAAGTGCTCAAATTGCCTTGAAAACGATTTTGAAAAATGACCTTTGTTCACTGTTTTGATCATAAATTTTAATCCACAAAGAATTTTTATGTGGGATATATTTCATTGGAAAGTAAACATCTTGGGATTCAATTTGAACACAAATTTTTCGTAATTTAGATTTATATTGAGTAAGTTATAGCTGTTTGAAGTTGGGCCATAAAAGCTGTTAGATTAAGGTTTTTGGGGATGCATGTGTATGCAAGGTCATTTCCAGAGCCCATAACTTCAATTTTAGGGGTCCAAAACATCATTCTTTGATGTGGGCCGGCCCCTAGACCCTTGGGAATTTCCAAAGACCCTTAAAAAGCCCTAAAAACCTTAATTTTAACATGTAAATACTCACCTTATGTCTCCAATTAAAACCCTAGCTAGAGAGTTATTTTTTGGCCTCCATCTTCTCTAAAACCCTAGTTTTCTTTTCTACAACTCACACATAGTACCTTTTCACATTTTTGACAAATAGAAAACCTCTCTTTAGTTAGTTCTATGGCAGCAACTATTTTCCCAATTCGTTTTCTAAAACCTTTTCAATTATAAGTTTTGTTCTTGAGTTGTGATCATCCTAAAAACTATTGTGTGCTTCAATTATTCTTTTTCTCTCAATCTAATCTTTGTGTTGTAGGCACTGAAGGATCAGTTAAATAATCTCAAACTCATAATCTCAAGTAAGGCGAGTGTTCTTCCCATGAACTCCTCCATTTCTTAATATGATTCATATGAGTTCTTGATTTAGTATCTCTATTTGTTATATTTGATTTGCTTATTGTTTTTAATTCTTTTGATATGTATTAATCTGATTTTGGTTGTTTGTAATCTGTTTTGGTTGTTCTTGTTTTATTGTTTTAGTCTTTATGTAAATTTAACATGATTATTTATTTTATGTTAGTCTAGCATATTTATTTGGTCTGTTCGTGGTTATTTGTTTATATTGGTTTGTTTTGTTTCCTTTATGTTAGTTTAGTGTTTAGGTTTCTAATATGCTTGTTTGATTTTTGTTTTAATATCTTTGAATGATTAAATCAATAAAAATGTGGTTTTTCAGTTCTATGTTAAAGGATGCGTACTCATCATTGAGTATGTGTGCGCATGGTTCAACCATGCATATGCATAGTTGAGTATGCGTACGCATCCTGAACTCAGATTAAGGCAAAAATATTGGTTTTATTTATTTAAAGATTAGGGCAAAAATCTTTTTTTTTTTTTCATTTAATCATTTTTTACATGTTGTAGACACCGTATTTTGTACCCCTTACGACTCGGGCTCCCGTTCCTCGATGATGCTCAAGCTCTAAGGCCTAATGTCAGTTTAGAGCCCAATCAGATATTAAATTGACTTGAAGAGTGTTAAAATGGAAAATATAATGTTTTAAATGAGCAAAAATCTATTTTTGGAAATAAAATGACCAAAATGGCCTTCAGCCTACACATGTGGGCACGGCTTGTGTACGCAGGCGAAAGCATGCATACACAGGCACATTCCTACATACGTAGCTAGGGTTTCAGAAGCATAAGAAATGAAAGTTTTCTACAATAATAGCTGAGGTTTGGAATGAATCTTACATCGTCTGGGAGGCGCTCCAAACCCCATTTTTTCCACTATATAAAGCCTTACATGGTACATTTTCAAAACACACAGAAGTCCCACCACTACAAGAAATCTGTACTATTGTGGCGGGTGCAAAAACCGCCACTATATGTCGCATATTGCGGCGTTTTTTCTGACCGCCGCTGTACATGGGGTCTATTGCGGCGTTTCATTGGACTGCCGCAATAGCTCTAGTCTTTTGTGGCTTCCTACAGCGGCAGGACATAGAACCGCCACAATATATATGTTTTAGTGACGTTAACTTAGATATAGCGGCGCTCCAAAATCCCGCCGCAATAAATATATCATTTTGCGCAGATACTATAGCGGCGGTATAGAAAACCGCTGCAGTATGTTAGTTGTAGCAGCGTTGAGATGATCGCCGCAATAGACCTTCTAATTCCCCAACTCCCCAAATTTTCCCTCTGTTTTTTTGGCTTTTCATTTTTAGCGCCTTCTCATTTCACTCCCAAAAACCAAACACTCTCTCTGTATTCACTCTCTCTCTCTCTCTCTAACTCTTCAAAGACCCAAAATCCCACCCAAACGCCCAACTCTCTCTCTCTCTCTCTCCCTCTCGATCTCTAACTCGCAGACCCAGTCCTCAGCACGAATCCCACCACTACCGCCGCCTCCACAACAACCCCACCACCACCACCAAACCGTTGACTCAGTGGCCCAATCCACCTCGTCGCTGCCACCTAGCAACCCCAATCCACCTCGTCGCCGCCACCTAGCAACCCCAATCCAGTAAGTTTTCTCGAACCCTGTGATGTTTCGATTTTTTTTTTTTAAAAGGGATTTTTTACTTTCATTTGTTTGTTTTTTATTTATTTTTATTTTTTTATCTGATGAGGAGAAACAAAGTTCAATGTGCGTTGGTATTTTTGTATTATGTATCCAAAAGGTGTTTGTCATTGTATTGATTGATGTTTACTTTTCTCATTTCTGATTTTTGTTAAAGAAAATTTACTGGGTTCATTGGGATGTTCTGAGTAAGATTCACATTCTAGCTCTAAGGCGTTGCCCGATTCTCCCAATGAATAGAACTTAGGGCTCAAATCCCCTTCCCCCACTTATTGTAAGCAAAAAGAAAATACGAAAAAAATTTACTAGAAAAACATTGTTTATTGATTCTTATATTTAATTAGAAAACTTAATGTCAGTTGTTTAAATTGTTTATTGATTCTTATATGGAAAAAGGGAGTTTCAAATAACTGGCTAGTCCCATGAGAGTATCTAGAAACAAGTATCATTGATTTGAAAAAACAGGCTCAAAGTATTTCTTAATAATCTAGTTGTTGACTTGTGCCAAGGTTATAAGAGCCTTTACATTTCTAAGTAGTGTAGTTAAATCTGATATCAAACAATAGTGACAAAAATAAGTGGTTAAGATAATATTAATTGTTGGGATCAAACCTACAGACTTAAGCTTTCAACTATCATAAACCCCAGACCCCAATACTTTTTTTTGATTCTAACACAGTATAAGGAGGAATGGGATTAAATGGGGGATTGAATTGGAATGGTAACATTAATATACTCTAGCACCTTCCTTCTTTACCCTTGTAAAATATATCTATAAAACATTAAATATACTCAACAATATGGATTAGACTATACACGAAAACCAATTGGTTTTGCTAACAAAACAAGGAGAAAAATACATACAGTGTGTTCATAGAGTAATGGTACAGATATATTCTTAAAGTTGTTTGATAAGACTGAGATGCATGAAGAAAAGGCAACAAGAATTCCCAGATGCAGCTCTAGCAGTACTTTTGCATATAAATACATATGTTTACCAACAGTAACCATAAAAAACAAATCCTTGCTGGATGTCTTTTACACTTATTTGATTTCAGTTTAGATTTGTGATCTTTGAGATTCTAGCAGTGTAAATAGAAGGATTACTTAGCAGAGGTTCTGATCCTTTCCTATTTTGTTGTTTCTGGGATCTCAGTTGAAGTAGTCTTCTATTTCCACTATTAGCTCACAAATCTTCCTATCATTTCCTTTATATCTATTGACTGACAGCCAATTGCTTGATATTTTATATATGTGTGTACTGTACACTTTAATCAGCTGATTCTTATATTTAATTCAATGTAGTTTATCTGCCCAGTAAGCTTTTATTGTGATTTGTATCATTTCCATTATTGTGATTTGTATTAAGAACCAATTGGTAGTGTGTATATAATGTGTTTGGCAGATTCTTAATTTGTTTAGTGTTCATTTGTGCAAGTTTAGCTACACTCTTTACTTGATATCAACTTGTTTTTTTACTTGTCATTGTGCTTATATACTTGTTTTTATTTTAGACTTTGACAGTTGAAATGGCAAGGCGAAAAGCAAATTTGTGCATGCGTTCCAAGAGTTTAACCTTGGAAGGAGCTTCTACACAACATGCGGATCAAGAAACGAACCAAGAAATGCACGAAGCTTGTACGCAAGGTATGGGCTTACATGAACATTTTGCTATTAATTTGGTAACTTAAAAATTCTTTTAGGAATATGTGTTGAATATACTTGTTCAAATTGAAGGTTTACTTGTGACTTCTTTTAGAAATAAGCATAAAAGTGATGAGAGTTGGGTTTACATGATGAATTGGGTATTGGCCAAGGGGTAAGGCTGAGATCTCTCTAAGCCATGGAATCTGTCTAGGTCTTGGTTCAATTTGATCTTTTCAATTTCAATACTTATTTATGATCCATTATTTTGGTAAAGCTAAGCTAACTTACAACACCAGAAGATGAGAGAAGGGATGTATGGGAAGCATGGGCTAAACATATATTAGAGAATTGTACTATTTGAAAAGAAATCTGCGCACTTTTTCTTCTCCCCTGTTTATATTCTCTGCTAGGTTTACTTTAGTTAGGATTGAGTGGGTTTAAATGTGAGATGTCATAGAGAATAAATTATGATATTGGTTCCTTATAATCTTTTCATATTTGTTGGAGTTTTTATAGTAGCTTACCTAATTGGAAAGCTTGAAAGCTTCTCCCAAAAAGTATCTGTTCCAGCTTCTGTCACTAGAACCTAGAGCAACATATCATTCACTTTTACTTATTATTTACTTACTTTAAATACTAATTTGCGTCATATATTCAATTTCATATATATTTACTTTAACAATATTGCCTCCTTTAAATTTCAGATGTGCAGCCACCTATACGTGCCACTCGCGAGCCAAGCAAGCACTTGGATGTTTGGAATCTTCCCGACAACCAAGTAATTGAGTTGCCGCTAAATAGTATGCATTAGTCGGTTGATGAAGGGGTGAGGGCTTTTACTGGTTTCTTGGGTACGATTGCGTGAAAACCCCACATGTGCCCGATTAGATATCTGACTTGGAAGGACATGCCAAAAGAACTTAAAGAAGAGTGTTGGCGTGTTGTAGAGGTATTAAAGAACTTATAATACTTGTAATTATGACATTTTGTACTAGGTTATGTTGGGGTTTATGCCCTAAAATCCAATTTATTGGCATGTCATAAATAATTAAATAGTTTATTTATATGAGACTATTTATAAATGAACTAATGGGACATTATCTTAGTCCATGAGATGCATAGTATGTGATTTATGTGAAAAGTCACAGAAGATATAAATCACAAGTTCTTTGTAAACTCAGAATTTTAGTTCGTAATCGGTGATGAAATTGGGCATTTCATCTGCGAAGACTATAACATATCAATTAAGATGATTTGTCTTGATCATGGAAGTGAAGACTTCTAGTTGGTATGTTGATATGTTTTAAGAGTTAAAACATATTGAACTGGACTACTGTGAGATTTATCATTCCCCTAACGACTGTCAAATGAATAATAAATCTCACGACTTCTAATTTCATAGACTCTTAATCCTAAGAGGGTAGTGGACCTGATCATGAAATGTAAGTTACTTTGATATATCAGGAGTGAGATCTAATATTCACGGTCAAAACCTCAGTATGTTGGGTAACCACACGTAGTGTTGAGGGAACACATATTCTCAAGATGGAATCCATAATCTCTTTGTAGAGACGCGAAATATTCCCTTGAGATAAGTTTAATGGGAATTGGTTATTCAGGGCGCCCACTTTAGTAAGGAGTTACTAAAGCTTATATTTATTGAAATTGGATTTCAATAAATGTGAATAACTAAAAGATTAAACCGGGTACTCAAGGATAAAATAGTTGTTTACAAAGTGACAGTTACTTATGACTTTGTTCACTGTGGATATTTCATGGAGGGGTCATATGATATCATTAGAGTCTTGGGATATAATTTATTAATAAAGCCTAGAGTGCAATTATATTTATATAGTGGTATTAAATATAATTAATGGTAACTTTGGACTTGTCAAGAGTTGACAGAAAAGCCCAAGGCTCATTGGAACTAGAGTCTTATTTGTTCCCTTTGGTCTCATCTCAAGCCACAAACTAAAACCCAATTAGGTAGGCCTAAAAGGCTAACCCAATTAGATAATCAGTAACTACCAAGGTAGTTAGAATGTACGTATGATTAAAAAAAAAAAAAAAAAAAAAAAAAAAAAAACAATTTTTCTCTGAAAGGAGAGGAAGAAGGATTTTTCTTTGAGAATCAATGTACAAAAAGACTGATTGAGAGACCACACTTCTTGGGCACTATGTGGAATTAAGATGAAGATTAAAGGTATTCTCAAGTCTTGTTTTTGAATTTCATTGCATCAAGGTACGCTTTCTATTCTTTGTTCTATAATTCAAGGTTACATGTTATTTTTCATGAATGAAGTAGATCCGTGATTGTTGCTTCCGCTATGTATTTTGTTTGAGATACAAAACTAGATTTTCCAACAGGTTATACATAAGTATTTGAGCATGAAAAAATTTGTAATTTGCTAACTTAACTATTTGATTGTAGCGAAAATATGCCGTCCCTACTAATCCTACTGCATACGCGGCTTTGAAGACATTTACCTTACAGAAAATTGGGAAGGCTTGGATGGATCACAAGTGTAGGCTGAAAACATCTCATTACATACCGCATCCAAGAAACAAAGCACGGGTGAAGAACAACTGACCTAAGGGATGCATACCAGAAGATTGGGATGTTCTTGTTAAGCATTGGTATACTAATGATGCAGTGGTATGTTTGTTTTCTCTCTCTCTCTCTCTCTCTCTCTCTCTGTTTTTATTTTTTAATATTATGGTTATGTTTATTTTTTCAAGCACAAGATAATTTTCAAATTTATTACATTGTTATTTTTAAAATGCGCCCTTCACTTCAATTGGGCACATACTAGCATTTCTAGCTTCTTGACATAATAATTAGTTTTGTAAAATTTGAGCCCCTGCCTACCCCACATTGGCCAACACATGGAAATGATAACTTAGGATCTAGTATAGTGATACAGTTACTGCAAGGTTAACAATGGCTACTAAATGTTGGGTCAGAGAGGGCAATGTCATTGGTTGCATAAGTTTTTGGGGTCTAAAACTTATTTTCAACTCTCTCTCCAAAACTATAAATATAAACCCCAAATAAAGATATCATCTGTAAACTTAATTCTGTTTGGATATTGATGAGTTTCCTAAATGAAACCTATTTCATTATTTTTATCCATCTAAGAACATAACACACACACACACACATAATGTTAATGTTAATGTTACCAGTCCTTAACACTTCATACTTGCCCCAACTTCTAGCTTCATGCCACCCTAATTTCAATATGCATCCCTTGTAGCCATTTCCTACTTATCTTTACACCTCCTACTTACCATTTAACCAACCTAATTGCTCCTCCTTGAGATAATTTTCTGCCCACTTCGGCTATGCACATAGAAGGAAGCTAGGAACCTTTGGTTAGATGAGAAAATAAAGAAATAAACATTTAGCTTGAGTGCAAATACAATCTGCCTAACCTTATACAAATTATGGCTTTCGGTTTCATGTAAGTTACAATATAGGGGTTTGATTTCCACTTGGCTTGTCTTGCTTTATTTATATAATGATATTCATTCAATGACCAAGTGTTCTTACTATTACCTCAATTAACTAAATGGCTGGAACTTCAATTTCAAGAACTCTAGAGTGACTTTTAATTTACATAAACTTCATTTCATGAACCTGATTTAGAATTGAATTCTAGTTCTTGTTTGAGAATTTTTTGATGAATACTTTTCGTTTTAGCCATCGTGTTTGCATTACTTATGCATTCCTTGAGTTAATTCCATGATCTCAATTCAATTCATATTGTTCCTACCCTTGTTTCATTAATTATACATGAAATTGACAACTTGTGATCAAGATGATATGTATCTTGTTTCTAGTGAATACAGTGGCAACTAAAAGTCTTGGTAATCAAAGTCTTGAGTGTCCTATGATCATAGTTGTCAAAACGTGAATTGTATCGTGAATCGATTTTTGATTTTTTCGTATCATGTATCGTATCGTATCATGTATCGTATCGTATCATGTATCGTAAGATACATAAACACTTAATAAAATTTATAAAAAATTATAGATATACATATATAAAGGGTATATTTGTTATAAATTTTGAATATATTTAGCTAATGACTAATTTATTCATTACTTATGTAATAATATTTAACAAGCCAACTAAATAAATAAAACTAGCACGTATTTATAACATACACATTCAAATTGCTTAAATTCCAAAGTGACTATATATTACAAATGACCCAAAAATTAATTTATTTTCATCATATTTGTTAATCAACCCCATCTAAGTCAATGTTATTGATCTTTACGGTGCTTTTTCTGTCAATTAGACCCTTTCTTTATCCATAGACTAAAGAATCTAGGCATACCTATTACTTCCTACTTCGACTTGTTGTGTAGTTGTACCCTTTGTTTTGTATTGACTTCTCAAGACTCAAGAGTTTTTATTGTCTGGATTTTTCAGCTAATGTTGGCTGCAGCTTATTCTATTCATTATATTGTGTATGCTTCTCAATATAATTTTTGTTGTCTTGAATCAAACAATGTTGCTAATTTCTACTTGTTTTGTTTTGTTCAAACCCAAATATCAGGATAAAATGAAGGAATTGTTGGTTGACCCTTCGAATCAATTGCAATCATCTAACACAAGTGGTAGTATTGCATGGTCACCGGATGATGTGTTTGCCAAAGTGATGGGTAAGGAGCGCAAAGGTCGTATTCGTGGGGTAGGATTTGGTCCAAGCCCAAGTAGCCGAAGTAGCAAGAGTGCTCTCACGGACATTCAAATACGATCAAGTCAAGCAAGGGACGACGAAGTTGCACAACTGAAGGCTTCCTTGGCTAATATGCAGGAGAAACTGTCATCTTTTGAAGAAATGAAGGAAAGACTTATTAGCCAATTTGAAGAGATGGAGAAAAGAATGGCTCGCATGCTTCAACAAATGCAACAAATAACTTCACAATGAAGTCAGGTATGATAAATGACTTGTAGAATGTAATGTCTTTTCTTTTCATTATTTTCGGTTTTAAATATGGCAATCAGCAATATAACACTATTAGAAGTGTTACTCCTTATTTTCAACAAAGCTCTGCTGAGGGGTATTATTATACACTTATATCTCAAATCTACTTGGGCAAATTACCATTTTACAAATACTTATTGAAAGGACAAAATTCATGCTCTAAGAAAATGCCTAGGGAATGTTCTTGGTGTTGGGTAAAATTGTTGAAGTTAAGGCCTATTACTCCTACTTCTATAAGCACCTAATTAGGATTGGAATGGTTTTGTTCAGATTAAGTAATTGGCACATTAGAGAACTTCTCATTACCAAATATGGTCCTAAGATAGTTTATGATGCATCAATCCCATCAGTGACTTAGGTCCCTTATTTTATTTTTATTTTTTATTTTAAAAAAAAAAAGTTGAACTGCTATATGTGGGATTCTATAAGAGGAAGAATCATAACTAGAGTGGTCTCATTTAATTTGGTTTCTCAAACCAAATCCAAAGCATGGTTTCATAATTCTACAATCGACCCATTTCATGTGACCAGATATGGCCACGAAGAAGGTAAAAGTCATGTCTTGGTTTCTCTGTGATGATCCTTGAAATTCAGTTTCACTATGGGGTGTCTTATTGCAGTGCTAAAAAGGCTAATTAAATAGTATGAGAAGCATGTCAAGCCTTTAACTACATGAGGCCAAGTTATAACACAGAGGCAGTAAGGATGCTGCTAACAGCTAATACAAACTTCATTAAGCTGAAGAAACTAAAATTTCAATATACTGATTTCCAATTCCATCAATTTGAGCTTGCTTACCAAAATAACATATAAATATATATAAACAAAAAATACCCTCTGCATTGGGTTCTCTTTTTTCCCTCTGTTTTGTTTTGGAATGCTATTTTGCTGTTTTGATGGGTTGGGTTCTTTTGGGATTGAGAATTGGGATTGGGTTTCCTCTGTTGTGTTGTCTAAATTTTGGTTCTAAAGATATGTATTGATTTTCACTAATAGAAGTGGATTTTGATTGAACTAAGTCAACCAATAGAAGCTTATTGCTTGTTTTTTATGTTGCAAAGCAATTTTGGATTCCAATATTTGATATCGTTGTGTCCTAATTATTGCCTTTTTTTTTTGTATGTAGGGCGTTCCTCTGATCCTACAATCCCCAGCTTTCCAAAAATCATCAGCTGCATCCCATCAACCAAGCAGCTTATAAGTTTTATGTTGGTTTTTTAGGACATTTTGTGTACAAAGAACCACATTTTTTACAAGTGTTGAAAAATATTTTGAAACACTTTGAAACTTTGATTATGCTATTAGCTCAATTTAAGTGTTCAAGGACTTTTTGTGTACAAAGGACCACATCTTTTATTTATTAATTTTATGATGATGGTTATAGACAATGTTATGTATTTGATAATATATTTCTATGTTAATATAATGTTAGTTTGGAGACATTTGTGGTGTTATCTAGTTACATTTGTGGTATTGTCTTAGTGGAGCTAAAATTATTACAGGTTATTTGTAATAGATTTGTTGTTTAAAAACCCTGGGGGGAAAAAAAATTTAACCTATAGCAGCGTTTATAGCCCGCCGCTAAAGCTTCTAAAAGGTACATAGGGTCTGTTGTACATGAAGCCCTATAGCAGCGCTTATTGCCTGCCGCTAAAAGGTCACTTAACCCGAATGGTAACCTCATATGGCGGCAGTTTTTGGCCTGCCGCAACAGACCAAAACCGCCACTAAATGGCAAATATATTGCAGCGCTTTTTGTTACCGTCGCAATAAATCTATAGCGGCACCGCAACAGTGGCGGGAAGAACCGCCGCAATAGCACACGCCACTAAAGTGTTGGGGTTTATGCCCTAAAATCCAATTTTATTGGCATGTCATAAATAATTAATTTGTTTAATTATAAGAGACTATCTATAAATGAACTAATGGGACATTATCTTAGTCCATGAGATGCATAGTATGTGATTTATGTGAAAAGTCACAGAAAGATATAAATCACAAGTTCTTTGTAAACTCAGAATTTTAGTTCGTAGTCGGTGATAAAATTGGGCATTTCATCTGCGAAGACTATAACATATAAATTAAGATGATTTGTCTTGATCATGGAAGTGGAGACTTCTAGTTGATATGTTGATATGTTTTAAGAGTTAAGACCTATTGAACTGGACCGCTGTGAGATTTATTATTCTCCTAACGACTGTCAAATGAATAATAAATCTCACGACTTCTATTTACATGAACTCTAAATCCTGAGAGAATAATGGACTTGATCATGAGATGTAGGTTACTTTGATATATCAGGAGTGAGATCTTTAAGTTACGGTCAAAACCTCAGTATGTTGGGCAGCCGCATTTAATGTTGATGGAACATATATTCTCAAGATGGAATTCATAATCTCTTAACGAAGACATAAAATATTCTCTTGAGATAAGTTTAATGGGTTTGGTTATTCAAGAGAGTTGGGCCTAACCACTTTAGTAAGTTGTTACTAAAGTATATATTTATGGAATTGGATTTCATAAATATATATTGAATAACATAAAGGATTAAACCGGGTACTCAAGGATTAAGATGTAGTAATCTTCAAAGTGGCAGTCTACATTCATGACTTTGTATTACTACGAATATTTTAATGAATGGGTTGCATGTATAATAAAGTCTTGGGATATAATTTATAGATAAGGCCTAGAGTGCAACTATATTTATATAGTGGTATTAAATATAGTTAATGGTAATTTTGGACTTGTCAAGAGTTGACAGAAAAGCCCAAGGCCCATTGGAGCTAGTGTCTTATTGGTCCCTTTTGGTCCCACTCCAAGCCACATACTAGAGCCCAATTGGAATGGCCCAAAAGGCTAGCCCAATTAGATAATCAGTTGTATATATGGAGAGAAACATACAGAATTTCATAAGTGCTTTTTCATAAGGTTAAGATAAAAGGTCTTTCATAAGAGAGTTCTGATAAGGAATGAAATGGTTTGTATGTGAGTGTTAGACACTCATTATTCTCTCCTTGGAAACTGATTGAGAGACCACACATCTTGGGCATTAAGTGGAATTGGAGTTAAGATTAAAAGTCTTCCCAAGAACTTCTGATCTTCGGTTTTGAATTTCACCACACCAAGGTACGCTTTCTTGTTCTCAAATTCTGAAACTTACATAGTACATGTTATCAATTGCGAATGAAGTAGATCCGTTAATTTTTCCGCTGCGTATGCTTTGTATGCATTACAAACATGTATTTTTCCAACATAAAGGTCAAATGTACCTTTAGCGGCGGTTTTGGCTCGCCGCAATAGGACGGATTTCTTGTAGTACACGGGAAAAATCTAAAATTCATTAGAAAATAATGAATCAAAAGGGAGTTTTTCACAAAACACCCTCAAGTGAATTTTGTTTGATTGGGACCTTCTGGCCCCAATCCTTTTAGTTTAACGTTGCTAATCACTATTCTATTGAATTGTGATAGATTTGACTGAGGGGAACAATCAAAATCAAGCTTGGAAAGCTTTTTGTGAGGTATTCCTTTTTAACTTCTCTTCTTTCTTTTCTGCCTTTAAATCCTTCTGTTTGCTTTGTTTGTATGTTAAAACATGTTTTAATATGTTTCTCTAGATTAGGTGTAAGTTTTGGTATGCTCAAAATGTATGTTTGTTTGCTAGATTTAGGGTTTTAGTTCATACCCTATTTTTTGCCCTGTTCAATTCTGGGTTAAGGTTTTGAGTGAATCCCACAAACGCGTGCCATATGAATGCTTACGCAGGTTAAGTCCTGCGTACGCAGGCTTATGGCTACGTATGCAGGTGCTTGCCCAGAAACCCCAATCCAGATTTCTTATTGTTTGTTTTATTCATCTCACATGTTTTGTCCGTTTTCTTTTAAAGCCTTTTTCACATTTTTATATGTGCTTGTGTCTCTTGTATGTTTGACATGATTAGATTAGGATTTCTTTTACTTTCTTGCTTTGATGCCATGCCATTCATTCACATGTCCATGCATCAATGCCATAGGTTCTATGTTGCTACAAGGTAAGTAAAGGGTAAGTCATGCATTAAAAATGTTCATGCATTTGTGTTATGATTTACTTTGATGATATGATGGAACATGCTTAGGTGTATGATTAGGGTTTGTAATATGTTATTGCCTTGCTGCCATGATTAAGTTGCTGTCTTGTTTTAGATGTATGATAGGGTTTTCATACACTAGATGAATGTTAGGGTTTCTTGTGTGTGTTTGGTTCTCTTTTGCTTTATGGATAGATAAGTATCCTTGTTTAGGGATAAAGATGACATGATTGTATGTTAGATGCATGATAGTGTGTGTGTGAGTTTAGGATACAAGTGTTGAGATTTTTTTTAATAAGGTTAAGGTATAAGACACAATAATGGTAGGCCAACCTTAGGCTTGGGCGATCTTGAGTGCCTAACACCTTCCCAAGAGCGTACCTAAACTCCGAACCTATACGCTGGTAGTAAGATTAATGGCCCTCCCTTGAGAGGATGCTATATATATGGTTCCTAGACCATTGCAAAAACTAGGTGACGACTCCAAAACCCCTTGTGTCCACACATGTTCTCTGATGTTTGACTCTATTTAGGCTAATATATTGTGTTTAATTATTTTCCCGGTTTCTTTTAGTATTTTTGCAATGTTTGGTTTATTTGATATTTTTTCCTTGTGTGTTTTATTTAATTGTTATCTTTTCATTTTTTAATATATATGTTTGATTGTGTTTTATTTGTTTACTTTTATATTGTGATGTGATAATTAACATGTTGTGTGTGTTATTTTATTTAAGTGTATGATGTATGTTTAGGTTAAGGATTATGGCTCTTTTAATAACTTCTTTATCTAAATATGGCCCAGCAACACATAATGGAGGCCGGCCCACAAGCGGGGCGGTCTTGGGTGCCTAACACCTTCCCAAGCAATACCTAAACTCCGAACCCATAATCTGGTATACAAATCTATGTATGTAAGCAAGTGGCCCAAAAGACCCAATATGGTTCCTAGACCTAATCTAGGTGGCAACTCCATTTTTCACCCTCTGCTACGGTCCACTCCCAAAGGCCGAGGCGTACTCCCATGCACCTACAGTGGCAACCCCACTGGGGATAGAGATGAAGTTTAACTCCGACGTGTTGTTAGGCCATAATTAAATAAAGATTTTATTAACTCCGATGGGTCAATCTCTTTTTTAAAAAAATCTTTTATTTTTTCAAAAAAAAAAACCAAAAAAAAAAGGTAAAGTTTTCAAGTTACTTTTTTTAAATAAATTTCTTTAAGAAAAAAGTGTGAAGTTTTAAAAAAAAAAAAATTAAAAAAAAAAATTTCAAAAAAAAAAATTTGAGTTTTCAGTTAGGTTTTTTTTTATATAAATTCCAAAAGGTTTTTTTAAAGAAAGTGAGTTTCTTTGTAAATATTTTTTTTTTTCAAGAAAGAGTTTCTTTCAAAATAAAAAAATTTCAAAAAAAAAAAAAAGTGAGTTTTCTATAAATAATTATAAAAAAAATCAAATAGAGTTTTCAAGAAAGAGTTTCTATCAAAAAAAAAAAATTTCTTTTTTGAGTTTTTCTTTAGCAACAATTTTTTTTTCAAAGGTTGGCCCATTCTAGTAGCCCATTTTTGTTTGATGTTTTGAGTCTTTCCTTTGTTGTGTCTTGGGCATAGGCCCATCCATGTCTTGTCTTCTCTTTGTCTTGTCTTGGACCTTAGGCCCATCCTTGTTTTGTCTAGGGGCATTAAGCCCACTTTTGTCTTGCCTAGGGGCATTAAGCCCTTCCTTGTGTCGTCTTGGGCCTTAGGCCTATCCTTTGTTTGTGTCTTGTGCCTTAGGCCCATCCTTGTTTTGTTTTGGGCCTAGGCTCATTCTTGTCTTGTCTTGAGCCTTAGGCCCATCCTTGTTTTGTCTAGGGGCATTAAGCCCACTTTTGTCTTGTCTAGGGGCATTAAGCCTACCTTTCTCTTATCTAGGGGTCGTAGGCCCATCCTTGGTTTTGTCTAGGCTTTGAGCTTTCCTTGTTGTTCGTTTTAGGGCTTTGGGCCCATGTTGTGCCGTCTAGGGTTGTTACTCTATCTTGTCCTTTGTTTTGGGCCCTAGGTCCACTCTTGTTTGTCTAGGGGCATTAGGCTCATGTCTTATCAAGGTTTGTCATCTTTTAGTTTCTTTCTTGTTGTGTTTTCAAGTTTCATTCTTTTGGATCTTATCTTTCTTGGGTCTTGCCTATTCTTTGTGTTCTCATTCTAGGGGCATGGTTAAGTGGGAATTGAATGTAAAATTTATTGTTGGTGATCTTCATGAAATGTTTCTCATAAGAATAATTCTCTTGTAGGTGACCCATCATTGCACCTAAAAAGAATCTTGCACAACCCTTTTTGTCTGGAACTTCTGATAATCGACTCATAAGAACCGATCTTACTTCTATTGACCAAATGGCATTAAGTGACCAAGATATTTTGAAGAAGATGGAAGAAATGATGACAAGGATGACTGCTCATATCATTGAGAGGCTTTACCATCTTAAGGGTGCTCAAGGAAAGAAGAAGAAGGTAGTGCAAGAACCTCAAAATGAAGACTCTATCTTTGATGATGATTGTTTTGAGAAAAAAGAGGCTGAGATCAACAAGGAACCTAAGAAGAAAGAACATTAAAAGGAAACCAAAGAGATGTCACAAGAAATTGAGAAGATGAAAGGTAAGCATACGAGGTCCCAAGGTATGGAGCACTACATGCTTGGTATTGAGAGATTATGTCTATTCCCCAATGTTCAACTCCCCCCAAAGTTCAAGATGTCAAAAATGGATTCTTTTGATGGAACGGGAAATCCCAAGAATCATTTGAAGCAATATGTTCTTGCCATGAAGCCTCTAGGTCTTACCAAGGAGCAAATCATTTTGTGTTTCCCTCGAACTCTTAGTGGTGTAGCCCTACAATGGTATCTCTCATTGGAAAATGCTAAGATGAATGATTGGAACAAGAGGCTGAAGCTTTTACGCAACAATATTTATACAATATTCAATTGGATGTGAGCCTTAGGGACTTGGAAACTACAAAACAATTTAGCAGTAAGTCATTTTCTAATTTTCTAATAAGGTGGAGAGGAAAAACTTCCAAGATGCCTAATCGTCCTTATGAGAAATACCAAGTAAGGATGGTCATGAAGAACATTCTACCTACTTATGGGCGCCAAAATGCTCCAATTCATTTGAAGACTTTTGTTGATTTGTATGATGTTGCCATACAAGCTGAGAATGCTATTAATAGTCGACTTATTGAGAAAAGTGATGCAAAACCTCAAAAGAAGTTTGGGGGTAGGGAATTCAAGTAATAGTGGTAACAATGGTGGTAAGACAAGTGAAGTTCATACTATTAATGTTCGAAGAGAGTTCACTCCATTGGGAATGACTTTATCCTAAGAACTTGAAGCTTTTTTAACCAAAGGATTTATCAAGCCATTGGATCTTGGAAGGTATACTCCAAGCACCTCTGCTCCAAACGACAATGCAAATGAGTATTGAAAGTACCATTGGAGCCATGGTCATTCTACTGATAAGTGCACTCGTCTTTGTCATGACATTGAATATCTTATTCAATTTGGTAAGGTCCCTTTGCCACCCATCAACAACCCAAACATCAAGACAAATCCTCTTCCCGACTACCATGCTGCTCCCCCTTCTACTTGGGGTTGATTAATCGAGAAGTTTAGTCTTTGTTATTGCATTCCACAAGAGTCTTTCATTTCAGTGTGTATTTTAATTCAATATGTTTTTGTTGTTTCAATTAAGTGAGTCTTTCAATTCATGTGCTCTTTTAATTCATCAATAAAGTGGTTTGCAATGGTTTGATTTTTATGATTAGTTCTCAAAGTTTCAAGTTGATTTGATTCTCAATATGTGATATTGCATGTTCGCCATAATTGAACAACGGAAATTGGGACGAAGAGAGACCATTTTTCTACTATCGTAAACACATTTCCCTTTGCTCACCCCTTTTGAGTCTTCAAAGTTGTTCTCTTTCAAAGTAGCTGTCGATACCGTATTTTGTCCAGCCTCGATTCACGCGTCAAAACAAAGACCCAAAATTCGAAAAAATTAAGAAAGGAGCAAAAAAAAAAAAAGAGTTTTAAAGAAAAAAAAGGGCAAAAATAAAACAACATGTTTAAATGGTGAATCAAAAAGTCGCAACATTTCAAAAACTTGTTTTACAAAAAATTTGACCAAAACTCTAATCGAATGTGGTCAAAAAGTTGACTTTTTTATCCGACTGTTGGATCGCGTTGAATTCTGGACCATCTTGTAGGGCATGTTTTCCCCTTCAAAACAATAGTAACCGGCCAAAATTGGAGTTAAAACAGATGAGATATCACAAAAATACCAAAACCCCAATAGAGTCTTCAGTGTATTTTTCAGAAAAATTGGCAATTGCGTAATAAACTGTGCCGATTGGGAAAGAACTGGAATGAATGGGCTAGACCATCTTGAAGAACAAGGTCTTAGACAGTTTTCGCCAAATGGGCTCAATAATATTAGCTCCGAATTAAAAGATATGAATTTTTCAAGGGAAGACATCCAGCATTTTTCAACTTTGCATCACCTCCCTTCTGAGTGCAATATCTCGACGACCGTAGCTCCAAATCAACCAAGGCTAAGACCATTAGAAACTACACATCCAGATCTTTCCGTTCATATTAATTTCAAAGAAAACAGAGCTTAGAAAGGCCTCCAAACAGCCACGCGAAAATCAAGCTAGAAATCATGAAAAAAAAAAAAAAACAAAAAAAAAAAACAAAACAAAAAATGATTACGGGGCCCTGATGAGGCAAATAAGGATAAGGATGGAGCTGGCATTGGTGTACCAAGGTACACCAATGCTAGCCGCTCCTTTGAAGGGGCGGCTAGCACTAGTGTACCATGGTACACTAATGCTAGCCTCCAATTTCCTCCCTTTTTGCTATAAATACCCCCCCCCCCTCCCCATATGTAGAAAAAAGGGGTAGGAAATTTATGTAGGATTAGAGTGAGAGAAAGTGAGGAAAAAAAAAAAGAGAGAGAAAAATCCTAAAAAAATCCCTTAGAATTTTTTTTTAAATCTCTCTCTCTCTCTCTCTCTCTCTCTCTCTCTCTCTCTCTCTCTCTCTATAGGAAACCCACACAAAAAGCCTTCTTCCTTTGTTGTAATCTTTTGTGGTAAGGAATTGGGGGTGAGTTTAGTTCTTTAATAAAAAAACCCATCCCCCCCCCCCCTTTACTTTTGTAGCCATCTTTCTATATATAAAAATGTTATCTTTTCTTTACTTTGTTGTGTAAATATTTGTTTTACATTAATTTGTTCTTGTATATATTATGCTTGCTCCTAACCCTTTTTATTTTTATGCTCTTAATATTAATGTTGAATATTACACTTGTCTTGTTCATCCTAGATGGGTATTGGACTATCATCCTAGGCTATTATTGCAATCCCATTTACTTTCAAGCATCCCCATCCCCTTTATTTTCTTGCAATCCCATTTACTTTCAAGCGTCCTCATCCCCTTTACTTTCTTCCTCATCTGTGTGTGTGTGTGTTATATTTAGACACTAAAAAAAAAGGATTTTCTATCTTTTTCTTTAAATGGTGTCTAAACCCCCATTAGGGCACAATATGGGTATGAACTCCCACTTCTTTGTGTTGAAGGACCCATAAGAGGGGATTAGGCTTTATTTAAAGAAGAAATAATAAAATATAACATTTTAATCAACTTTACAATATTTCAAGCCTTATTTTCAAGTCATTTACTTTCCAAGCTTTATTTTTCTGCACTTTATTTTGTTGTTATCTCTTTATTTATCTTATTGATAATGTGCTGTAAAGTAAAATGCTTGGGCTGTACATTCCCCCTCAACACCTCTATTCTAAGAAAAACACTTTCTTTCACCTTTTCAAGTAAACCCTAAAAAAAAAATGATTTCTTAAAAAAAAGGGGGGGTGAAACCCGAAACTTCAAAAAAAAAAAAGTTTTCAAAATGTTCTCCCAAAAATGTTTTCGAAATGTTTATCTTTCCCAAAAATGTTTTCAAAAATGTTTTTCCTCTCCCAAAAACGTTTTCAAAATTATTTTCAAAATGTTTCCTTTCCCAAAAATGTTTTCAAAAGGGTTTTCCTTAAAACACTTCAAACTTTGTTTTCTCAAAAAAAAAGCTACAAACCATGTTTTCATTAAAAAGGGGAAGTTCTATTTTCTAAAGATGTGAAACCCGAAGCCTTAAGAAGAAAGTGTTAATAAAAATAAAAAATAAAAAATAAAAAACTGTTTTTAAAAGGGTTCAAAGTCTTTTTTACATACAAAACTGTTTTTTTTTGTTTTTTTTATTTTTTATTTTTTTTTTAGGTTTTTCTTCAAAAAAAAAAAAATCTGCTTTATTACACCGTATTTCAAATTTGTTTTTCTGTTTTTGGCACTGTATAAAACTGTTTTCTGCGCTGCATAAAAACTGTTTTTTGCACTGTATAAAATCTGTTTTCTGCACTGCATAAAACTGCTTTCTGCATAAATAAATAGAAAACTGTTTTCTGCATAAAAATAAAACTGTTTTTAAAATCTGTTTTCAAAAATCATAAAGAAATCGTTTTCAAAACCTTTTCAAACCAAAAAGAAATCTGTTTTTCTATTATTAAAAAAAAAAAAAAAAGGGAACCCGAAACTTTTTTCAGGAAAATAATTTTTTTTTTTTTTTTTAAAATCTTTTCTCTTGGGGAATCCGAAACTTCAATAAAAAAAAGGAGTGTTTTCTAAAATTTCTTTCCCTTTCAAAAAGTATGCTTTCAAAAAGGATTTTTTTTAGCATACATCAAAAAATGCAAGTTTTCAAAAAAGAAAGTGTTCCTTTGAAACCTTTTTTCCATCTAAAAAATGTTCCTTTTCTGAAACGTTGTAACTTTCCTTTTCTTAGAATAGGTGTAGTTGTGGGAGTAGTGTTCAAAGCTCATTTCCTTTGAGTATTTGAACATCCCATGAGCATACATAGTTCCTAATAAATTTGGCACTAACAGCTTTCTTTTTGTTATTCTTTTTTGCATGGAATACAAATGAGAAAATGGTGGATGACAACAAGGTGCTATTCTTCCTATCCTCCCTTTTTTATTCCTTGTTGTTTTCTTTGTATAGCTATAGTATTCACATGCTAGCTACATAATAAAGAAATACTAATATGTTATTGTATAGTATATATGTATGCCCTCGTCACATGCTAATTATGTATATGTCTTTTACAAGCCTTGTTTGTATATTTTGATGGAGTTATTATTCACATGAATACTATACACAAATATTTACTCACATGTATATATATATATATATATATATGTATGTATGTATGTATGTATATGTATATTGTGTGCAAAAACTTTGTTTCAAAAATATCAAAATGTCAAGTATTCCATTTCTTTGAAAAAAGTTAACGTTAAGATTTAATTAAAATAAGGTACTATCTTCGGATAGGCGTTGTGGAGTGCCTAACACCTTCCCCACACGTAATCCAACTTCCAAGTCTTAGATATTTGGTTCAAAAACTTTTGGTTTGCCTCAATTAATGAACCCTTAAAATTTGGTTTAGTTAATTAGGCAACTTAAAGTAAATTAGAAATCTAGGTAACCAATTACACCTAATACAAAACCAATGGTTGATGGTGACTCCTAAAATAAAAATAAGAAAAAAAGACTCTCACACATACACCCCACTATAGATACACAATCACATATGAGTCACATTGCTAAGGACCCAATGTGCAACAACAGGAGGGGGGAAACTCTCCCAGGGGCGTCCACAGCTTGGCGACTCCACTGGGGATGGTTAGAGAGTTTAGGCCTAGGAGTTTTAATTTAATTCCAACGTCCTTCTTTTTGTAAATAAATTTTATACTTGCCATTTTTTAAACTATTATTTTTGTATATATAGTAGCTTTCTTTTTCACGTACATATACCATGCTCACATGTTGTATAATGGTTGTTATAATCTTTCCTTATTGTATGGAAACTATAGGATAGAGTCTTAATTTCTGCAGCACTTTGCATATATATTTGCTTGTGCCAAAAAGCTTTCCCCTTTATTTTTCAAAATTACAGGACACATCCCTTTGCATATGGGCCGAACCTGGGTCCAAGGTGACACTGGATAAGCTAGCCTCTAACCTTAGATAGTTCTGGCAATCAAAGTAGGTAGCCTCATGTAGCTATCTGTGTAGCCTTAAGGTGATTTGAAACGATTGGCCCTTGATCCACACTATCTCCACAACCTCTATGAGGGATGGAATACGATGATCGAGGTCCCCTTTCTCTAGGATTCTAGGTCCTACACTTACCCAACCTTGCATATAGTGAACTTAGTTAGCTTAACTCGTGAGGATTCTACTGAGTGAACATCCAAGCCTAAGATAGGATTACCTTGTAGGACGTTTTTCAAAATGAGTCAAGGGGAGAGTGTGTTTGTGTCCTTTTTACAGGTGCATACATTCTTAACAGGTTTTCTGTTTAATTTATTTACTTGTTTCATACCATAAACCTCTAGAGAGTGAACCAAGGTTCATTCACATGATAGGATTTCCCACCCATACCGTAAGGGTTTACAACCCTATAAGGGTCTTCATGCATTCATCCTTAATCACTTTTTGAAAAAGACAATAAAAAGTGACAAAGGACTTTGTTTTTACACAAAGACTTTGTCATTAGCCCATGTTTTCAAAAACCCTATAAGGGAGTAAGTTTTACAAAATCTATGCGTCATTCCCTTAAGAAGAAATGATAAATAAAACCCTCTCTTTTGCAAAAAAAATACGCCCCTATATACACTCATATATCCTTATACATACGTGTATATTGATTATGGATGTATGTACGTGTGTATGTATACTTGTTTCATAAAAGCAAAACTTGTTTTTCCAAAAACGAACCCTTTTCAAGAAATGTATATACCCCCATATATACGCTCATATATCCATGTACACACATGTATATTGAAATACGAATGTATATACATGTGTATATGTGCTAGTTTTCATAAAAACAAAAGAAGTTTTTCACCTAAAACGTTTTTCCAAAATACGTGCATTCATTCATAAAGCCCTTTTTTTTGCAAAAACATCATGTGTTTTCAAAGAGAGTCATGCCCAAGTTTTCCAAAAATACATTGCATAGTTTTCTATTCTTCTTTTAAGAAAAAATAACTTTCTCAAAGAATTTTGTCAAAGTCACCTCATAACCATTCCAAAATAAGATAGGACCAGAAACTAGAAAAAGATGAAAAATGCTGACGAGGTGGATAAGGATAAGGATGGAGCTAGCATTGGTGTACTAGGGCACACCAATGCTAGTCACCCCTTTGAAGGGGTGGCTAGCACTAGTGTACCATGACACACTAATGCTAGCCTCCACTTTCCTCCCTTTTTGCTATAAATATTAAATACCCCCCCCCCCTCGTATGTAGAAAAAATGTAGGAAAAAGGGGGTAGGAAATTTATGTAGGATTTGAGTGAGAAAAAGTGAGAAGTAAAAAAAAAAAAAAAAAAAGAGAGAAATATCCCAAAAAGGTCCCTTAAAAAAATCTCTCTCTCTCGTTAGGAAACCCACACAAAAAGCCTTCTTCCTTTGTTGTAATCTTTTGTGGGTAAGGATTTGGGGGTGGGTTTAGTTCTTTAATAACTAACCCATCCCTCCCTTTTACTTTTGTAATCATCTTTCTATATATAAAAATGCTATATTTTCTTTACTTTGTTGCTGTGGACACAAGGGAAGTCGCCACTTAGTTTTTGCAATGGTCTATGAACCATATATATAGCGTCCTCTCGAGGAAGGATTGATCTTACTACCATAGATATGGGTTCGGAGTTTAGGTATGTTCTTCGGAAGGTGTTAGACACCCAAGATCGCCCAACCCTAAGGTTGGCTTCTCATCATTGTGTCTTACGTCTTAACCTTGATAAAATCACATTCAATACTTGTATCTTAAACCCACACTCATGGCATCAAAATAAACCCTAGTGTCAAGTAACCTTAAGCCCGAGAAAATAGCAGAGGGTGCCCAGATCTTTCATCTCAAAATGCTGACTAAGAAAGTGCCGAAGAGATCGGATACCTGCAGAATCATTTCTAGTAATAATCATGTCATCAACATAAAGAAGAATAAGAGTGGTATCAGCAGAGGATCTTCGAATGAAGAGGGCAGTGTCATGAGGACTCGAAGTGAAACCCTACTAAGCAATAACTAAGCTAAACTTTTCAAACCAAGCCTGAAGAGCCAGCATGAGGCCATAAAGAGCACAGTGAAAGCAATAAACTTGACGATCGGAGTGAGTATAGCCAGGGAGTGGTTGCATGTACACTTCTTTTTGGAGGTCTCCATTAAGGAAGGCATTCTTCACATCCATCTGATAAAGAGGCCAATAGCGAACGACGGCCACAGCAATGAGACATCTGATAGATGTAAGGCGAGCAACAGGAGAAAATGTTTCCTCATAGTCAATGCCATATTCCTGAGTAAAGCCTTTGGCAACTAGGTGAGCCTTGTATCGTTCAACAGATCCATTAGCCTCGGTCTTGATATTGTAAACCCACCTACAACCTACTACAGACTGTCCAGGAGGCAAATCAACCATATCCCAAGTGTGATTTTTGTGAAGAGCATCTAGTTCTTCGGACATAGCTTGTTGCCAAAGAGGGTTAGTATAGGCCTCACAATAGGTGTAGGGCTCATAGAGGGTGGTAAGAGCAAAAAAGCGGTGATAATCAGTGCAATAAGGAGGAGGAACGCTTACCCGAGTAGAGAAACAAAAATTAGGACCAGCAGGAGGCTCAAGAGACGGTGAGCCATAGGATCCAAGACAGACGAGTCATGTGCTAGGGACAAAACCAAAGATGAGTCGTCTAGAGAGGCAGCCAATGTTGAAGAATCCTCCACAAGTTTAGGATAACGAGGGAGGAAAAGATCAGTAAAAATGGGAGACTTTGAGGAAGTGGACATAGGAAACTGCTAAAGACTCGTGAAAGGACGATGTTTCCAAAACTTAACATAACGTGAGACACGAAGGTGATGAGTTATGGGATCATAGCAACAAAATCCCTTTTGGGATACACCATAGCCAAGGAAGCAACAGAGACGAGCACGAGGCTGGAGCTTTGTCCATTCATGAGGAGGAAGAGAGGCAAAACAAGCACAACCAAAAACCCAAAGAGAGGAGTAGTCAGGGGTTTGACCATAGAGGAGCTCAGATGGTGATCTGTTGTGTGCGGTTGGTAAAGGAATACAATTAATGGTGAAAACATCAGTGAGTACTGCCTCACCGCAAAAGCGCTCAAGAATAGAGGCAAAAATGAGAAGGGTGCAAACAACATCAAGAATGTGACGATGTTTTCGTTATGCACGACCATTTTGTTGAGACGTGTAAGGACAAGACCAGTGAGGGAAGGTACCATTGCTATCTAAAAAGGATAGGAAAGATTTATCATTATATTCTTGAGCATTATCTGACCGAAAGATCTTAATGGTGCGATTGAACTGTGTTTCAATCATTTTATGAAATGTTTGGTAAATGGACACAAGTTTAGACCTATGGTTAAATAGAAAATTCTAGGTATATCAAGAAAAATCATCTACAAATATGACAAAATATTGAGATCCCCCCTTAGTGGGAGCCGGTGCAACACCCCAAATATCAAAATGTATAAGATCAAAAGGTGCAAAAGAAAAAAGAGCACTATTATTAAAGGGCAATTTTGTTTGTTTGCCAAAATGACAAGAAGTACAATCAAATTTTAGAAACTGAACTGAACCTAAATTACCTTGAGAAGCTAACAACTGAAGACGAGATAATGATGTATGACTAAGACGAACATGCCATAAATTAGGCGAGAGGGTAGCAGTAGTAGCAGCAATAGAAACAACTTGTGAAGGAATCTTCAAGTCGTGAACCTCAAACATACGTCCAACCTTATGGCCTGTCCCAAGAACTTGACCCGTTCGACGATCCTGCACATCCACACCATGATTAGTAAATAAAATATTTACTCTAAATTCACAAAGTTGACCAACAAAAAGCAAATTGAGGGACAACTTTGGAATATGAAAAGTGTCACTAAGGGATAAACTAGGAGAAGAGATTGTTCATTTATGACTAACAAGCAAAAGAATTCCATCAGCAATATAAATAGAGATGGGATGTGCTAAGGGTGCCTTATCAAAGAATTTTGATTCATCAGAGGTCATATGGTTACAACATGCAATAGAAAAAACCAAGAATGTTTACCTAAGGTGACAAAAAGGGCAGTGGAAGTTCGAGATAAAGCCTGTTGAACTACTGCCACAATATTAGCTGTAGTAAGTGAGGAAGTCAAAGATGGACCTATAGGAACTGATATATTTGAGGGACACATAGCAGCTACCCGAGGAAGAGGAGATTTGTTCTGCTCTTGCATGAATTTCTGCAATTTGTGACAAACAAAGATATTATGCCCTTTGGCACGGCAAAACTCACAGCGAGTACCTTTGGAAGACTGAAAGGTGGGACACCCAGAGTTTATTCATGGAGGAGCAATGAATGCAGCAATGAGAGGCAGTGGAGGAGGAGGAGAAGGTGTAGCTAACACATGATCAGATGATGACATGTGATAAGTAGGTCAACGGTTCTCCTTAGAGATGAGCTCCTTGTTTGTAGCATCAAGAGAAGGAGTAGGAGACTAGCTAAGCAGAGAAGCCCTAGTAAGCTCAAAATCCTCAGGTAAACCCATTATGAAATGCATAAATTGATTATGATCTCGATATTTGTCATATTTGGCAAGGAGCTCAATGTCCTCAGGATAACGTAGTGGAGGATCTGCAGCAGAGAATTGTTCCCACATAGAGGATGTTTAAGAATAATAATCAAAAATAGATTGACCTGTCTCTTGGCGCATTTGATAAAGCTTTGATTCAATGTGGAACTCTAGGCTTGAATCATTAGTGCAATTGTAGCGATTGGACAGATTTATCTAAGCAGCCTCAATAGTACCGAGACGAGGAAAAAGACTATGGATGGAAGGTACAAAGGTATTGATAAACCAAGACAAGATCTTACTCTGAATACTCTCCCATTCTTCTAGGCGTGCTTCATAATCATTTTTTGTTACAATAGTAGTCTCGGAGGAACTGACATCAATTGTAGCTTTGGACTAAGGTATTGGCACTAGCTTAGGAATCGAACTGATTACAGACCTCCATATTTTGCAACCCTTGAGAAAAACAATCATGTTTTAAGACCATGCATGATAGCTAGTAGAACCATCGAAGATAACGGTGATAAGACGTATAATGTCTCATTCGTTTTGTTGAATCATAGTGAAGAAAATTACCAAAAAGAGGAATTTAGAGACCTCAACCGAAGAAATGGAGCCTAAAATCAGAATCTACATGAAATACTAAGCAAGATAAGCCCTATTAAAATTTTTTGACTTTCTGGTAAAAAGTCAATGCAGGGTCAATGGTCAAATCAATGGTCAACGGCGACTAGTCAATGCTGACATGGGATGCTTGTTGGAAATATGCATGTACGCAGCAGAAAATTAACAGATTTACTTCATTCACAATTGATAACATGCACTATGTAAGTTTCAGAATATAGAACAAGAGAGTGTACCTTGGTGCAGTGAATTTCAAAACCAAAGATTAGAAGTTCTCGGAAACACTTTCAATCTTCACTCCAATTCCACTTGATGTCCAAGATGTGTGGTCTCTCAATCAGTTATATGTGTATGTTCATGAAGAGAATGAAAGAGTGTCCAACACTTACATACATACCATTTCATGTTCTTACTAAAAAATCTGTATATTTCTCTATATAACTGATTATCTAATTGGGCTAGCCTTTTGAGCCTTTCCAATTGGGTTTTAGTGTGTGGCTTGGAGTGGGACCAAAATGGAACAAATAAGACTCTAGCTTCAATGGGCCTTGGGCTTTTCTGTCAACTCTTGACAAGTCCAAAGTTACCATTAATTATATTTAATACCACTATATAAATATAATTGCACTCTAAGTCTTATTAATAAATTATATCCCAAGACTTTATTGTACATGCAACCCCTTCATAAAATATTCGTAGTAACACAAAGTCATGAATGAAGACTGCCACTTTGTGAATTACTACATCTTAATCCTTGAGTACCTGGTTTAATCCTTTTAAGTTATTCACCATATATTTATGAAATCTAATTTCATAAATATATACTTTAGTCTTACTAAAGTGGTTAGGCCTAACTCTCTGAATAACAAACCCATTAAACTTATCTCAAGGGAATATTTTGTATCTCCGTTAAGAGACTATGAATTCCATCTTGAGAATATATGTTCCATCAACACTAAATGTGGCTGCCCAACATACTGAGATTTTGACCGTTACTTTAGATCTCACTCCTGATATATCAAAGCAACCAACACTTCATGACCAAGTCCATTATTCTCTCAGGATTAAGAGTTCATGTGAACATAAGTCGTGAGATTTATTATTCAATTGACAGTCGTTAGGAGAATAATAAATCTTACAGCAGTCTAGTTCAATATATCTTAACTCTTAAAACATATCAACATATCAACTAGAAGTCACCACTTCCATGATCAAGACAAATTATCTTAGTTAATATGTTATAGTCTTCGCAAATAAAACGCCCAATTTCATCACTGACTACGAACTACAATTCTGAGTTTACAAAGAACTTGTGATTTATATCTTCTGTGACTTTTCACATAAATCACATATTATGCATCTCATAGACTATATGATAATGTCTGAATATTCATGTTACCAATATTTCAGATAATAATAAAACAACTTTATTAAACTCATATATTAAGTCATACACAATGTCATACATAGCATCATACAATAGGATTTAAGGGCACTAACCCTAACAACGCTAACGCAAACTGATGACATGGCAAGATGACATCACTGTTGACGCCAATTGATGATGTCACCCTAGGGCTAACGTGCTGTCACAGACTGGATTTGACGCGTGGAGCGCATGGCGGCACAATTCCAGCGCGTGGCGGTTTCTGGTGGAGCATGGAGGTGCGTGAGGCGCATGTTCAACTCACAGTGAACCTTTGGCGGCATGTATGGCCACGTGAGAAGTCAGATCAGGATTTTTCCAGCTGAGTTTTGCTTGAGATAGTCTGATCTATCAATTTGTGGCCGTGGTTCAAGGATTTATGGGAGAACAGACTAGATCCAAGGGTTACAGTGGTTATGGCTTGATGGTAAAAATTTGCTTTTGAAAGTGGTTATTAGATGAAGATGAGGGCAACGGAAGAATGCCGAAGATGTCCACAGGTACTAGAAAGTCAGAACAATGGCTCTGATACCATGTTAAGAATATAAGGTGAGAGAGAGAAAGACTGAATAGTCTGTATATTGATGTATATTTTATGTAAATAACATTGTACAATAGAAAACCTTAAAAAGGCTAAGTATGTGTGAAGTACAGGTAATATGAGTATACTACAAGTACAGTATACTGGCTAAGCCTAGTGGGCTAGGCTAGACTAAGCTATATACTAACAAAAACAAGCCAACTATAGCTGAGCAGCACTGCTGCCACTTCTAAACACCTCCCTCAATAGTGCCCCACATACCCCATAACAAGCCTAACATCAAAATCAACACCACCATGACTGCTATGACGCTTGAAGCTATCCACCCTCCAGTTGCTGCTTGAGCTTGAAGTGCCACTTCTTGTACATGCATTTCACCCTATGTTGCATGGACACGGACACGGGTACGGGTATGACATAGGTATGGGTATGGGGGTACAATAATTTTTAAAAAACAAGGATACGATACGGCATGAATACTAAAATTAATTAATTAATATTTATATATAGGTATATTTTTTAATATTTTTAGACATAAAATATGTTTATGTCTAGAATTCAAATTAAGTAAGAACAACAAATAAGTAAACTAACACCCAGAGTAGTACAATAACACCCATAAAATGTTTAGAGTGCAAGCCAAAAGTTTAAATAGATTACATTCAACATCAAACTAAAAATATAAAAGAAAAACAAGCTTTAAACTTTCAAGATGATCACAAAACAACAACATCGTCATCATTGCCATAGTCATCATTCTCAACAAGACTTATCTCCATATCTGGCTTGTCTAGTGTGAGATTTGAAATCTCAAGCAACCTAGGTCCTCCAAATGGCTCATCCCAAGTATTTCCACCAATGTCCCACTTTTGAGATTTTCCTTTAGTGTATTCTTCCCTCCTCCTTGAAAGAAGTTGAAGATTAGAAAGAACAAACACTAAATCTTCAGCACGTTTATGAGTAATTTTATTCCTCCTCAAACAATGGATGAAGCCATATGCACTCCGATTCCTCTCAGCACATGATAAAGAACAAGGCTATCCAAGAAGCTTTAGAGCTATGGTTTGAAGCATATACCGCTTGGACCTATTGACTAACCACCAAAGTGATGGATCGAAGGTACACCTTTCTTCCATGCTATCATCATCATAGCTCATAATTCCTGAAAACAAACCAAACTCCACATTCATCTTCTTTCTATCATCAATATCAAGAAAAAAAATCTATTGAGGCACTTGTTTCTCTCCTTAGAAATTTCAGCATCCTTATGTGGAGCAACACAGCCTTTGACTTCATCAATCCATTTATTGGTATAATACCTAGTTAAAAACAAATAAATAAGTACAACTAATGAGTTTATTTGTTTCAAAAAGCCTAGAAGAAAAAACAAGATTAAAAAGATAGAAAACTTACTTAGGAATCAAGGAGTGAGCTAGGCAATGAAGTGGTGTGCAATTTTTAGTCCACTGATCAATTAGTATACTGTGTACCACCTCATAAAATGGAGACTCCTCATAATCTTCTTTGCCTCCATGTCGATATATTTCTTTCTTCACATTCTCTATCATTGAATCCCACATTTCATACACCCTATGAAGAATAGATGCATCCATTTCAGCCACTCGAAACATCTCATAAATAGGTCTCGTGAATGTCAGAATATAGTCAATCTTGTCCCTCCACAAATCATTCAAAACATATTCTCTCATAGTTTGAGCTTTTCCATAATCATCTTCTTTATATGACATCCATTGCTCACCAATGACCATCTCTTGAAGATATTTTTTAACTTGATGCAATCTTTTAAGCATGATGATTATTGAAGCAAATCGGGTTTCAGCAACAATAAGTAATTTCAAAGGGGAATATGTGGACACAACAGAATTGTGGAGTTGCGCACCTAGTTTTTGCAATGGTCTAGGAACCATATATATATAGCATCTTCTCGAAAAAGGACCATTGATCTTACTACTAGAGATATGAGTTCGGAGTTTAGGTATGTTCTTGGAAAGATGTTAGGCACCCAAGACTGCCCAACCCTAAGGTTAACCTCCCATCATTGTGTCTTACATCTTAACCTTGATAAAATCATGTTCAATACTTGTATTCTAAACTCACACACACACTAGTATACATCTAAGCATATAACATGTCATCACTCATCCCAAAACACATACATATCCATCCATAAAGCATAAGGAACCCAACCACACATATACAACCCTAGCATTCATCTAATCATGGCATCAAGGCATTCATCACATTACAAACCCTAATCATACATCTAAGCATGCTCCATCACAGACTCCATCATATTATACCAAGGCAGCAACAAAACAAGGCATAAAGAAGACATGGCGAGAAAACATAGATCATCACATGTATTCCAAACTCTTAGACATGAAATCACACATCAAACAAGCATATTCATCTCTATCATCAAAGCAAGACCATATCACAGATGCGTGGGCATTTCTATTGCATGACTTACCTTTTACTTATCTTACACCAACTCAGCACCTATGACATTATGCATGAGTATATGAATGCATGATCATGGCATTGAAACAAAACAAACACAAGGTGGACCCTAATTCTAACATGTGATAGCAAACAAGCAAACAAACATGTGAAACAAAGACTTTGGAAGCATAAAAACATGGAAAAGAAACTAAACAAAACAAACATGTGAAAGTAGAAGCAAAACAAACAAAAACAAAAATTAGGGTTTTTGGGCAGCAGTTTGCGCATGCAAGAACAAACCTGTGTGCTCATAATCAAGCTTGTGTGCACAGGCAAGATTATGCGTATGCAAGTTCTTGTCCAGAAACCCTAAAGACACAACCAAGCCTAAAACACTAAATTTGACACCCTAACATGCATTTTAAGCATACAAAAGCATAAACCTAATCTAGAAAAGCATATTAAAACATATTTTAACAAACAAATAAAGCTAATAGAAATATTTAAAAGCAAAAAATGAAAGAAAGGAAAAAAGAAAAGTTTAGACTAGATACCTCACACAAAAGTTTTCCAAGCTTGATTTTTGACTGTTCCCCTCAGTCAAATCTACTCACAAACCAATAAAAAAGTGATTAGCAACATTAAACTAAAAGGATTAGAGCCAGAAAAGGTCCTAATCAAACAAAATTGACTTGAAGGTGTTTTGTGAAAAACTCCCTTTTGATTCATTATTTTCTAGTGAATCTTATATTTTTCCCGTGAGATTTCTATGTGTTTTGAAAATGTACCATGTAAGGCTTTATATAGTGGAAAAAAAAATGGTGTTTGGAACGACTCCCAAGCGATGTGGGATTCATTCCAAACCTCAGTCATTATTGCAGAAAACTTGCATTTTTTATATCTCTGAAACCCTAGCTACGTACATAGGAGTGTGCCTGTATACGCATGCTTTGGCCCATGTACGTGGACCGAGGGCCACTTTAGTCATTTTATTTCCAAAAATAGATTTTTTTTTTCTCATTTAAAAGGTTATACTTTCCATTTTAACACTCCTTAAGTCAATTGAATATCTGATTGGACTCTAAACTAGCCTTGGGAGAGTTTAGGAATCATTGGGGAACGGGGGCCCGAGTCGTAAGGCGTACAAATACGGTGTCTGCAAAATATTCAATAAAAATTTCTAATGTCATGGAATGATTCGTGATGAAATCATGAATAAAAGATGCCTCATCAGCAACTTGCACAATCCATTTACATTCATTATATGTAGCCTCATTCTGCAAAGAGTTTTTAGTTGCACATATATTCTTCAAGGCCAAATTGAGGGTTTGCACAACACAAGGTGACCAAAATATATGACGATATTCAGATTCAACAATAGATCTTGCAGACTTCATAACATATGCATTATCAGTAATAATTTGGACAACATTTTGATGCCCAACCTCTGCTACGACCTCTAGAAACAACATAGGAATGAAGTGCTTGTCTTTTTACTCTTTGGTACCATCAATGGATTGTACAAAAAGTGGCTCTTTCTCTGATGTAGTCATAAAATTGATAAGTGGCATTTTTTGGACATTTGTCCACCCATCACTTACTATGCTTAAACCATTTTCTTTCCAAGTATCTTTAATTATCCTCAACAACTTCTCAATATGTGCCCTCTCTTTTTGCAACAGAGTTGTTCTTAATTTATCATAACCTGGAGGAACATAGCCCGCTAAATTATTATTAGCTGAAAATTTGATCATCTTAATCTAGTATGGGTTCTTAGCAAAGTGAAAGGGTAAACCACAGAATAAAATGTCCTAGCAATAAGAGAATCTAATTGCTCTCGACTTTGATTATTAAAAGCTAGCCTTCTCCAAAGGAGAATTCCCGAACCCTTTTTTTTTTTTTTTTTTTTCTGAAAAAATGGTTGACTTGTAGTACTCTCACTAGGTCCTAGATTAGGACTACGAGCAAAATCAGTGGGTAAAGATATGTGCTTAGGCTTCTTCGTCCTTTGCAAAGATTTCTCATACGCATCCTCTAATTACTGCATTTCAATATGATACTCATCTACAACCTTAATACATGATTGTATTCCATAATTAGGCAGTTTTAACATGTGTGCCTTCACCCTTGAATAAGACCCCTTGAAAATTTTTTCACAATAGTTACATTTATAAACAACATTTCCACCACTACTACTTGCTTTTTTATAGTAACATATTTCCATAGCGGACTAGCTGAATTGGTTGATTTTTTAGTAAACATTTCAGCGATTTTACCTACAATATTTAACTTTAATAAATATAAAAACTGTAGCAGGACACACAAAAACAAAAAACACTGAACCCATAATAAACATGTAAACATTATAAGGCAGAGGCAGATTTCAAAGGGAAAAACAAAACACGTATAAAATTAAAATCATAAACCAAACAAAAAAAAAATACTAAACCTATTAAATATAAGAATTAAGAACACGCGTGTAAACCCAAAGCCAAAGGGCCAAAGCAAAAAAAGAAAAAGAAAAAAGAAAGAACGAAGGAAATGATAGAGAGAAGAAGCGCGATACCTGAACGGGAGAGAGAGAGAGGCTTTGGGGTCGCCAGAGAATTTATGGTTGTCGCCGATCTACGCCCTACGGTGGTCGCCAACTTGCCGATCTTAGCCCAAATGAAGGATAGAGGGCTCAGCTAAGGAGTAAGAAGGGATTGGGAGTGTATGTGCTGTGCTAGCTTCAGTCCCAGAATAGAGGCAAGCAAAATTTTAGGGCATTTCAGCACAAGGCCAACGGTAAGTGCTTGTCCAGATGTCAAAATCTTGAGTTTTTTATTTCTTTTTTTATCTATTGTGTACACTGTGTTGGTGCAGTGTCGAAATTCAAAAAAAAGTATGGGACACCTTACGGACACAGATTTTGGGCATGTCTTACTAGTACCCTGTTTGACACTTGTCGGACACGGGTTCTAGGCCAGAAATGCCGTGTCCGTGCAACATAGATTTCACCTCGGTAGAAGCCACCTGAAACCCTTGGCTGTCTCAATCCCAAAAATAATAGAATAGGCTACAAGAAACAAGTCTGTATGGAATCGTACAGGTTAAAGGACCATCTCGCACTTAAGAACACAGAGCAGGCTATAGACTACTGTTAATTTTTGAATAGAGCGGGATATAAAATTTTTACTTCTAACGGACCAGATTACCTACACTGCTACATCAACATAATTCTTACAGTACGGATTTTTACCTACAAGAAAACCAAGCACAGCAAGCACCCAATGGCCATCAACAATAAGATCAAGCATTTTCTAGTTCCAACAGCTGAAAGTTGTAAGACTTCCCAAATATCCGGTCGTCAATCCTATTGCTAGGTAGTTTGACACGCTGGATATGTCTGCTTTGAAAACAATACCCCACCACACCATCAAGAAAAACCAACCTAAAAAATGAAAAAAAAAAAAAAAAAAAAAAAAAAAACAATAATTATTATAATTTGAAGCAAAATGTCTTTTGTGAACTTTATACAAACATATTAAGCGAGGTAGAATAGACAGCACAGGTTTTTCTAGAGCAATAAGGGCGTTGAAAGTCACAGTGTTAAATCAAGGGGGTGCCAATAGAGACCAATGGGACGATGATGTCGGAATTGCATGAAAATTGGTAAGTTGAAGGGAAATGGTATTCTGATCCAGACTCGAGTCTTTAACATCGCCTAAATTTAGGCAAATTACTTTGTTAAGGCCCCGAAAATAGTGTTTTTGCTATTTATAGTAATATTTTCTTTTCCTTAATAACTTTTAGTTTAAAAGTCAGAATAAGGTCTCACCTATTTTGGGACGTTTCTTAGAGACAGTATTTTCAATTTTCGCAATTATTTCAATTTTGTTATCTTTGGCAAAAATCACTTTTTGCCATCTAATTATATGATTATCATGAATTAGGGTTTCTGGGCATTGCTCTAGCCACCCTAGGATTTCTTTTACTATTTAAACATATTGTAGCCTCTAGGGCAATTTACTTTTCAGATTTATAAAAGTACACTTTGTCTATTTCTCTTTAGTGGATTCTAGGACCCTACCACCTTGTGAATTCAAGGGACCCCTCGTGGATTCGAGGTTTTCATTTAGAAGCTAATGTGTTTAGTTTCTTTTCTATTCAGAAAGCAATGTGTTTGTTTTCATATAGTTTCTGTGACATCATTAAGGGTTGAAAGCAAGAAACTACATATAAGAATGTCAGTCCTAGGGCGCTCTCTTAAGCCCAACCATGGTTGTCAAAATCGTGATCCGGATCATAGAATCGCACAATTTTATGATCCCACCTCATCAAAACGTTTAGGATCGCACTAGGATCGTAAAAATGGTAGGATCGTAAAAATGGTAGGATCGTATAGGATCGTAGGATTGTATGGGATCCTACCGATCCTACCAATCCTACCCAAAACATAATTTTTAGTTTTTTTTTTTTTATGGGATAAATTTTTTGTTTTGATAAAGCTTTAAGGGTTTTTATTTTTTTCATATTGTGAAGTTATGGTTTTTTATTTTTTATTTTATAAAATTATGTTAACCTAAACAAATGTTTTCTAGTTTCTAGTTCACTTGTAATCAAAATGAAAGAGTGCTTCATCATTTCTAAATGAAGAATTTGATGTTGGCTTTGCCGCCTTTTAAGTTATAATGTTGTTAAATTAGTTTGATCAATATACTAATTTGTATTCTAATATTACTAAAATATTTTTTTATATATAATTTTATCAGTTATACTTGTATTTGTATATTGATTGATTGATTTTTTTGAGCATGCTCTCTATTTATTGCTGGGCGGTATAACTTGAACAGTTGAGCATGAAATTGTATCTTGATGTATTTTGCAACTCTAGATTAGGAATTTAGGACGGTGGTTATAAGAACCTTAGAATGAGAATAATTAAATGTTCACTTCACCTTAATATTCATCTTGCTTTTGGATTTCATATTGTAGTTAGCTAGTTTCCATTTGCTAACTTATTTTGGATTTCAAACTTTGAACTTAGAACTTGGAAAATATTTTCCATATGTTTTGATAAATATTTTGGTATTTGGATGCTAATTAAACATGTATTGAAATATGTTGGGTCAAAAATTAAATATATTTTTTTCGTTAGTATAAACTTAGCAATGTATGACATGCAAATTACATCATATGATGCAAATCTAAGTTTTTTTATGGATGAATTTATAATTTATGTGATTATTCAACATACAAAACCATTATCAACGTGTTTTTTGCTTTAAATCTGAAAATATGTAGAATCTTATGATTCACGATCTGATCATATGATCTACGATCTCACCTACCTTCAACGATCCTACGTAGGATCCTAATTTTTGACAACCTTGAGTCCAACACAAAGTTCCATCATGAAGACTTTACCAAACCAAAGAATCAAGATGAATTTCTAATTTTCCAATTCTAGCTATCCTGTACTGTGAGACCTTCATAATTTATGCCAAACATAAGTTGAAATTAGGAACATATAATCATATAAGCGATTCTTCAGAGCTAGGAAAAACGTAGTCTTTTTTATTTTATTTTTTATTTATATACAAAATAGAAATTCTACTCTGGCCTAATCTAAATGTATATGTATGTAAAGCTCCCTCTTGGAGACTTGAATCCTGGCCCTTGCCCCTCACACCCCACAAGCACTTATAATTGTGGAGTGACCAACACACCAAGGGTGTGCAGTAGTAGATACTCACTTAGTCTCATCCACTATTGTAATTGAATATGGTGAGTGATTAACACGAAAGTCCCAACTCTAGGAGTAAATGTTGTCCAAAACAATTGTATCTTCGGTGTAAAATACCTCTCAAACAATTTTACTATACATGACCATAAGAAATTTGCTACATTCGACTATAGTTATCATCAGAGCATGTTCAACATATTTAGTTCTTTTATCATTACTTAACTTATCTTGATTCTTTTATCATAACCTCCAAATTATCATAACTTAATTTGATTCCAAACAAATTAATCACTATCTTGTGTTGTGAGTTGTAAAATTACACAAATTGAACAATGTCATGTTTAACATTTAAAAAAAAAAACTAATGTTAATTAATAAGGTTGCAATTGCATTTATATCAGTGCATTTTTTTCAGTAATTCACGAAGGGTAGAGTAAAATTAGGTTTAGGACATATAATCAGAAAAAGAGAAAAATTGTGAGGACATATAATCAGAGAGTCTCAGAAACTAATACATGATTGCACGTTTAATCACATCATCAATTAGTTCTAGAATAAATATAACCTTCAAAAATGTGTCATCCTCCTATGCAAAAAGAAAACTATAGCGATTGTGACTATAGCAAGTACTGTGCTTGAACTTTAATGCTAAACTTTCACTGACATTTAAATAAATTCTTTCATATAAAGACGTCGATTTGCAATTTGGTTCACTTCAATGAAAATGAACGTTATCCTAAAAGGAAAGTATTTATAATATCTCTCATGAGTTAAAACTACTCACACTAATTCATGTTACTCAAAAAAAGTAATTTTGAGGATGTGTGTGCGTATATTTTATTATTTTTGCTAAGAAATACTATACTGTACTAGGGGTGCGCATAAAACCGAAGAACTGAAAAAGCCTCATGAAACCGGCCGAACTGTGTCCAAAATTTCGGTTCGGTTTCGGTGCAATTCAGTTTCGGTTTCTATTTCTCACAAACCGAAGTTTCGGTTTTGGTTTCTGATATGTATGCACCGAACCGGCCAAAACCGAACCGAATAATATATAATATATTTTATATTATAATATTATATATATAATATAAAATCATATTAGGCCGGCCTTGCAAATATATTGAGCAACCTGTAACTAGGCCTTTCAAATACATTAATGCATTAGGCCTTGGGCCTTGGGCCTTGCAAATAATCAAGCCCATTAACCTATTAAACTAATTAAATATCTAATTAAACTTAAATTAATTAGGTAAACTAATTAAACTAAAACAAAAAGTTAAAAACCCTAGCACACGTTTCACTCTCATCTCATTCTCACTCTCACACACAGAACACAGCCTCCACAGTCACTCTCACACACCAGATTCCACAGTCACTCCAAATCTTCTTTCTGCCGCCAGCCTCCACACACCAGCCTCCAAACGATGGCCTCCCCACGACATGATCATCTTCCTTCTTTTCTCACGGTATGATTCTTCTTTTTTCTTTCTCTCTCTTCTCTTTTCTTTCTTTGTCGCTTTGTATCAACTTCGTTCATCAGCTTTGTTCAACTGCTCTATTGCTTAATTGCTTTTTTTATTTTTATTTTTTTTATGTGATTAAAGTTAGGGTTTTGAAAATCTCAATAACCCTCTCTTTGGAAACCCGACCGAAACAGATTGAAACCAAAATACCACTGAAACCGATTGATTTCCAACCATTTTGGTCAGTTTTGGTTGAGAATTTCATAAACCAAAATATTCGGTTTCGGTTGGCCATACACATACAAAACCGACTGAACCGAACCGAGTACACCCCTATACTGTACAAATGAGTAGACATTATTGAATGCAAATGTTAGAAATTTTGAAGTTGTTATTATAATATACATATGATACTAATCCCATGAGGAAGAAAACTGTTGATTACTTGACTTACATCATGAACCATAAAACTCAATTCGTGTTTGACAAAGTCATACTAAATCAAAATGATTTTCTGGATCAATCTGCTTCTAATTTTTTTTTATGTTAGGAGTGTGTGTGGTATGTTGAGATGCTATGAGTGCTAGTGTTAGGTTGCTGAGTTGATGCAGCAGGGGCTGCTGTGGTGCCACTACATGTGTGTGTTGCTGATGCTGGGGTGCTGTGGCAGTGCTGCTAGAAATACACAGTATTGTTGTGTCATGGAGTGTATTGTAATTGCTTAGTTGGCATTGTATACCTGTACTATGATGTATGTACTTGTACTAGAGTATATCTAGCGTTAACCATTGAGTAGCATTAGTTTGCATTGGCATTGTACCTGAGTTAGTTAACAGAGTTAGTTAGTTAGGATGATGAGTAGGATTGGCCAGCTGGCAAGGCAGTTACACAGCTGTGCTTATGAGTGGTTATGGCAGTTAGGGAGTTGGTTATTGCTGTAGCTATTGAGGGTATTAAGCTTGAGGGGTGTATGTACAAACACATATAGAAGATTGTTGTTTCCTCTCTTGTACTTTTCTCTCTACTCCTCCTTATCTCTCATCTTCTTCCTTATCTATTCTTGGAGGCCTAGCTGTCCTCGAATTCAGCTACCATAAAATTCCTTAAATCGTAGCATTTGGTATCAAATGCTAACCTTTCTTGGCTATGGCTGAGACTCGTTCCACCACAGCTGCAACATAAGATGCTCTTGCTTCTCTTCACACTGCATCTGATCATCATGCCAAAGAGATTCATGAAATGCGAACCATCCAAGAAGTGCATACTTATACTTTGAATGAAATGCATCAACAATTGACTTCTCTTGTACAGAGATATGGTTCCTCAGATCAAGGGGGATTGCCTTATTCTCCAATAAACGGGGAACCACAATATGCTAATTCTTCAGTGCTGACCTTGTCTCATCCTGTGAGACTAGAATTTCCAAGGTTTTCTGGTGAAGATCCTGCAAGTTAGGTGTACAAGGCCAACCAATACTTCAAGTACTACAATACACCCATTAGGGAGAAGCAAATATTGGCTTCATTTCACATGGAGGAAGAGGCTTTGATATGGTTTCAAGATAGTGAGGAAGCAGGAATTTTTGTTGATTGGGAGTCATTGGTTCAAGCTTTGCATATCAAATTTGGTGCTACTACCTATGATGATCCAATGGAAACATTGACTAGGCTAAGGCAGACTACTTTAGTATCCTTGTATAATGCCCAATTTGAGGTCCTATCTAATAGAATCAAGGGCTTGTCTGCTGCCCACAAGTTGAGTTGTTTTCTTAGTGGATTGAAGGATGAGATAAGGCTACTAGTGAGAATGCTCAATCTAAAGTCATTAAATGAAGCTTTTGGCTTATCCAAGATCCAAGAAGAATACAATTGGAGCTGCAAGAAGAACTCTAGAGTGCAATTGGAACAAGGTAAGCCTTCAATCTTGGGTTTACCTAAGACCCCTCCTCCATGAGATCCTAAAACTAGTGTACCTATTAAGAGGATTTCACCCGCACAAATGGAGGAGAGAAAGAAGAAAGGTTTATGCTATAATTGTGATGAGAAATGGGTTCCTGGTCATAAGTGTAAGAATGCCATGTTGTTTCTTCTTGATTATGTGGAGATTGTTCAAGAAGAAAATTCTGGTGTACAAATTATTGAGTTAGATGAAGGTGGAAGTCCAAATCAAGCATTGCATAATCAAGAAAAGGCTGAGATCACTCTTTATGCTTTGAGTGACACTCCTACCACAAGAATTATAAGGGTTATGGGAAGGATTAAGCAAAGGTCCTTTGTAATTCTCATAGACTCAAGTAGCACTCATAATTTCATTGATGATGCACTGATCTCACAATTACACATTCCTGTGGATGCTTCTCAGATTTTGGAAGTTAAGGTAGCTAATAGAGATGTGATCAAGACTCAAGGTGTATGTGGGGAGGTTCCAGTAGTGCTGCAGGGGCATGAGTTCTTGGTACATTTACATGTGTTGCCAATGGGAAGTTGTGATTTGGTGTTGGGTACTCAGTGCTTAGGTACCTTAGGGGTCATTTAGTGGGATTTTAAGCTACTAACAATAAGCTTCCACTATGCTCAAAGGCAGGTTCTGTTGCAGGATTTGAGGAATGCAAGGTCAATGTTACAAGATGGGGAGCAGTTCTTGAGAGAGACATTGAAGAAGGGATTGTTTTTGCATATTTCAGTTCAGTCCTAGTTTTTATCTGTAGATTGTCAAGTTCAATTACCTAAGGAAGTTGCTGATTTGTTACTTGAGTTTGATTCAGTGTTTGCTACTCCTGTGGGGCTGCCTCCTTTAAGGGATCATAAGCATCAGATCAACTTGAAGGAATGAGCTCAAGCCATCTATTAGAGACCTTACAGGTTCCCTTACTATCAAAAAATTGAAATTGAGAAAATTGTTAAGGAATTGTTGTCTGTTGGGTTCATTCTAAACAGTTGTAGTCCCTTTGCTTCACATGTTCTCTTAGTAAGGAAGGTTGATGGCTCTTGAAGGATGTATGTAGATTATAGGGCTTTGAATCAAGAAACAATTAAGGATAAGTACCCTATTCTTGTTATTAATGAACTACTAGATGAATTGTTTAGGGCTACTATGTTCTTAAAACTGGACTTAAGATCTGGTTATCACCAGATTAGAATGAAAGAGGAAGATGTACCTAAGATTACCTTTAGAACTTATGAAGGTCATTATGAGTTCTTGGTAATGCCCTTTGGCTTAACAAATGCTCCTTCAACTTTTCAATCCCTGAAGAATTCTGTTTTCAAACCATTCTTAGGGAAATTTGTTTTGGTTTTCTTTGATGACATTCTTGTATATAGCCAAAATTTGGTTGATCATGTTGGTTACCTTCGTTTAGTATTGGAAGCTCTAGCTAAACATCAATTGTATACCAAGAAATCCAAGTGTGTGTTTGCTTGTAAGGAGGTAGAGTACTTGGGACATCTCATTTTAGGTGAAGGAGTGAAAACTGATCCTAAGAAAACTGCTACTATGTAACAGTGGCCTATTCCTAAGGATGTCAAGGCTTTGAAAGGTTTCTTAGGCCTCACTGGATATTATAGGAAGTTTGTGAAGGGGTATGGATAGATTACAGCACCTCCAACTACTTTTGCTAAAAAAGGATTCTTTTGCTTAGACCCTAGAAGCTTGTCATGCATTCCAACTTCTCAAGGATGCTATGTCTAATCCACCAGTGTTGGCCTTACCAGATTTTACTAAACCTTTTATTGTGGAGTGTGATGCTTCCAGATTGGGATTAGGTGTTGTCTTGATGCAGAATCAGAGACCTATTGCCTTTCATAGTCAGGCATTGAAGGGGAAGAACCTTGCCCTTTCAACTTAGAAAAGGAATTGCTGGCTCTAGTGGTGGCTGTCGACGCCCAGCCTTGAAAAAACAGAGAACCATCTTTGGGCCTTTATTCGACCACCCGCCGTGGCGGCGCTCCCGTGGGCGCGGTGGCCTATTGGAGGGCCCTTCTGGAAATGGATGTTGCGTGGTGTGTGTGTGCATAGTGTGTGGCGTGGTTTACGCAGGGCTTCAGGTGCTCTCTCTCTCGGTGAAGGAAGGTAGGTTTACCTTTGGCGTTATGGCAGGATTCTGGGCCAAATTTTAAGAGATTACCAAAGGTAAATGGAGTCGCCACCAATCATTGGGTTTTTCTAAGGTGTGATTGGTCACCTGTTTCTAGTTGATTTTATTACCAATCCTAGGCTAATTAAAATGGCATTTTTCCTAATCTAATATGGATGGTAAAAAATCTTGATTCTTAGGTTCGAAAGTTTGGTTATGTGTGGGGAAGGTGTTAGGCACCCCACAACGCCTGTCCAAGGACAGTCCTTTGTTTTGATAGAACCTTAATTTTTGGAGATTGGCAGTAAAAACATGATTTTGGCATTGGCTTTCGGTGCTTTCCATACATGGGGGCTTTGAGGTTTGGCTTTTGAATGGGTGTGGTCCCAATCTATGCTTCCCTAAGGCATACGGCAAAGTACCAGACTTCCACGATGAAAATCTGGCGACATATCACCTTACTTTTGAGGCGAAAATTAGGCATCGCTTTGCCTTAGGTGACACAGACTATGAAAATCACACCAGGAGAGGGGCGAGCAGGTATATATATACATACATCATGCACAATGCTAGCACACAGAGTAGGAAAATAAATGCCTACATCCCTAGAGCATGGCCTAAAATATAGCTGCAGGAAAATAAACAGGGGTCGCCATACTCTAAAGATGAGGACGAATGGTACATGGCATGATATACCTAATACAACCCATCTAAGAGAGAAAGGGAGGAGGAAGGAAGGGGTCTTAAAGAGTACAAAATCGAAAGGGAAAGGTTGAACTCCTAAATCTACTGAACATTGCCACTTGGCTTATATCTACATGTTTGCACCTGCACCCTTTTTGCTTGTGCCCGGGAGACTATGCCCTAGCTCCAAGCGTCCTTGCTCCATGTGTGTACATGCAAAGACAAAGACAAGAAACCAGCAGACGAGCAATGGGAGGAAAAGATGCAAAGAACATATGAAAAGACATAAAGCGGATAAGCATGATAGGCATGGCAAGCAAAGAAGCAAAAAAAAGTCAAACAAGCAAAGGGCAAACAAGTAAGAGAGCAAACAAAAGGTGGTATCCGCGAGGGACAAATGTAGGTTTGGATCAGATGTCCGTAGTTTCATTGTGTTGAAGCATGGACGACACACTAGCAAGCAAGACTCATGCATGGACATGTAAGCAAGCATGTAAAGATGCATAGAAAGCCAACAGGTGGCACAAACAAGCATGGTAAGCATATCATCACACAGAGAGGAAAAGGGAAAGGTACGCACGAAGCAACCGGCATCATGGCAATGCGTCCTAAATGGTTACATCCGGACAAGGCCTCATCGGCGTCGAATATAACCACACAACCACAAGCCCGCTAAGGGCGCCAAGCGTGGCAAAGCCTAAAATAAGAGAGGCTAACATAAGTGTAAAGCATAGAAGCAAACAAGCATAGACACGAAAATAGGGCGATCCAAACCCTTTGATGTGGGCCTTGGTGTATAGACGATGACAAAGACCATGGGGTCTAGATAGGGTCCTAACCAATGGGCCAAAGCACAAGAAGTAAAGACAAAGCAACAAAAGGGCTACAATAACACATGGCATGACAAACATAACCTAGGTCTAGGCACACAAACATGGCATGGAGTGCACAAGCACATGAAAGATAGCATAAAGCATGTAGAGAACATAGATTCGAGCACACAAGCATGTGAAAACATAGATCTAGACATATAGGTATAGAAACATGCATGTAAACATGTAGATACTTAAAACATAGACATGGAAGAACATGAATCCAAGCATACAAACATGTGAAGACAAGGATCTAACCATATAGCATGGAAATAAACACATAAAACACATAGATCCAAGCAAGGCATAGCTAACTACATCATACAAGCATGTGAGCACGTAACCCTAGCACCAACCTAGAACAAAAGAGGCACAAAACATAGGAAAACATGGCATAAAGCCTAAAGCATGTAGATCTAAACATGTAAGCATGTAAGGATGTAGATCTAAGTATGAAACATGGCATAAGGCATAAAAGCAAAGAGATTTAAGCTGGAAACACAAATAAAGCAAGAAACATGCTAAAGAAAGCAATAAATCATGTTATTCAAGCAAAAAGAAAAGATAAAAGGCTAGAAAAAGATTTTGAAGGTTAGGGGTGTGGATAGTGTTAGGATTAGTGCTCTTAAATCCTATTGTATGATGCTATGTATGACATTATGTGTGACTTAATGTATGACTTAATGTTGTGATTAATAAAGTTGTTTTATTATTATCTGAAATAATGGTAACATGAATATTCGAACATTATCATATAGTCCTTGAGATGCATAGTATGTGATTTATGTGATTTAGTCACAGAAGATATAAGTCACAAGTTCTTTGTAAACTCAGAATTTTAGTTCGTAGTTGGTGATGAAATTGGGCATTTCATCTGCGAAGACTATAACATATCAAATAAGATAATTTGTCTTAATCATGGAAGTGGAGACTTCTAGTTGATGTGTTGATATGTTTTAAGAGTTAAGACATATTGAACTAGACCGCTGTGAGATTTATTATTCTCCTAATGACTGTCAAATGAATAATAAATCTCACAACTTTTATTTACATGAACTCTTAATCCTGAGAGAATAATGAACCTGATCATGAAGTGTAGGTTGTTTTGATATATTAGGAGTGAGATCTAATGTAACGGTCAAAATCTCAGTATGTTGGGCAGCCACATTTAGTGTTGATGGAACATATATTCTCAAGATGGAATTCATAGTCTCTTAACGGAGATATAGAATATTCCCTTTAGATAAGTTTAACGAGTTCAGTTATTCAGAGAGTTAGGCCTAACCATTTTAGTAAGGAATTACTAAAATATATATTTATGAAATTGGATTTCATAAATGTATGATGAATAACTTAAAATGATTAAACCGGGTACTCAAGGATTAAGATGTAGTAATTTACAAAGTGGCAGTCTTCATTCATGACTTTGTATTACTACGAATATTTTATGAAAGGGTTGCATGTATAATAAAGTCTTGGGATATAATTTATTAATAAGGCCTAGAGTGCAATTATATTTATATAGTGGTATTAAATATAATTAATGATAACTTTGGACTTGTCAAGAGTTGACAGAAAAGCCCAAGGCCCATTGGAGTTAGTGTCTTATTTGTTCCCTTTTAATCCCACTCCAAGCCACATACTAAAGCCCAATTGTAAAGGCCCAAAAGGCTAGCCCAATAAGATAATTAGTTATAAGGAGAGAAACATACAAAATTTTTGGCAAAACACATGAAATGGTTTGTATGTGAGTGTTGGACACTCTATTTCTCCCTTGAACAAATTCATAGAAACTGATTGAGAGACCACACTTCTTGGGCACAAGTGGAATTGGAGTGAAGATTGAAAGTGTTCTCAAGAACTTCTGATCTTTGGTTTTAAAATTCACCAAAGGTACACTCTCTTATTCTTGAATTCTGAAATTTACATAGTACATGTTATCAATTGCGAATGAAGTAGATCCGTTAATTTTCTGCTGCATATGTTTTGTATGCAAGACAAACATGTATTTTTCCAACAAATGGTAGCTAATAAGCTACATCCACACCCCTAAACCCCAAGTTGCAAGTGTAGAACCAAGGAAAAGAAGATTGGGTATACGAACAATACCTTGTTTTTTTTTGTGAAGATAGAAGAATCAAGAAGCTTTAATGTGTTTTTTGGGTGTTTTTTGTGTTATTTATTTATTTATTTATTTATTTATTATTATTATTATTATTTTTTTGTGTTTGGAAGAGAGGAAAAACGTGTAGAAGAACCGGGTAGAAGGCAAAATTCAGAAAAATGTGGTCTCCTCTGGTCTGAAGTGTGGCTGGGGCTTTTTATAGCCCTGGCGCAAATTTCGAGGTGGTGGCCCTTCAAGGGCCACCAGCCTCAAACTTCCTCTGATCGGGTTAATCTTGACACCCCTGAAAATATCTTGACTTCCTGTTTCCGAAAAGGTATGGATCTTGAAAATCCAACGGTCGAATCAAAAGTTATGGCTCTCGGAAGTTAGTGATGCATCAATCAGTGTGTCATCACAGTTTTCGTGATATCTCGGCCGTCCTAACTCCGATTTCGACCCATGAATAGTCGTTGAAATAAGAATTTGATAATCTTTGCAATGGCATTGATTTCAACCCGTTTTGACAGCTGGATCAAAATTCAGGTTTTCGAGCCCATCCGAGATTGACTTCGGGTCAAACTTAGTCAAAGTTGTTAAAAATCTCCGAGAAGCTTAGGTTTGATGTGAAACTATGAAAAATGTTATTTTGTGAGGGAGGAAAAAATACGAGGGAGGAAAAAATACGGTATCAACAACTGTCCCTTCTTTATCTGACATCTCGAGTGCAATGAGAGGTGTCGGATAAAGAACGTGATTTCGAATTTTGTCACCCCCAAATTTGCGTGTGGAGACTATTCACAGATTGAGACCAAATTTTTACCTGACTAGACCGATTTGCTGTAGCTGCTTCTAAAAAATTTTTTGGACTTGCCTCTAAAGCTTTAGGAGAGGAAAAGGGTTCTTTTTTTTTTTTTTTTTTTTGGGGACCAGGTCAACCGGTCAACGCTGACCGGCGGCTCTTATAGGACCGCTGGGCCTACCCGACAGCCCTAGAAGGTGCGCCGGGCAGCCTAGGGCCTATAAATGCCCCATTTTGGCTCATTTGACCTCATTTCTCACTTTTCTTTCACTTTTCACTTCTGAAAAATTCTTTGGAGCAACTCGCGCGTGTAGAGACTATTCACAGATCGAGACCGAATTTTTACCGGACTAGACCGATTTGCTGTAGCTGCTTCTAAAAAATTTTCCGGACTTGCCTCTAAGCTCTGGGAGAGGAAAATGGTTTTTTTTTTTTTTTTTTTTTTTTTTTGGGACCAGGTGAAGCGATCAACGCTGACTGACGGCTCTTATAGGACCGCTAGGCCTACCCGACGGCCCTAGAAGGTGTGCCGAGCAGCCTAGGGCCTATAAATGCCCCATTTTGGCTCATTTGACCTCATTTCTCACTTTTCTTTCACTTTTCACTTCTAAAAAATTCTCTGGAGCAACTCGCGCGCTAAGCGGGTCTGGCTTTTCAGCTTCAGTCTGCTACTTCAGTCTTTTCTGCACTCGAGGTCAGTGTCTTTTTTTTTTCTACTTCACTTCTTTTTTCCTGCAAAATGTTAGTAGCAATACTACTAGGGATGCATGCTAATGCTTATTTTATTTTTGGAATTTTCATAAGCATATATTTTTTGCCATGATTTATGCCATGCTATCTTAGGAAAATGCACATATTTTTTGTTTTTGTTATATGAGTGCGTGAATATGTGGGAATTTAAATGTTGAAAATAAAATGCGGGACATGGGTAAGGGGGCTTACGTGGTAGTCGGGAATAGTGGAAATGGTGAGAAATTTGGGGGATCCGGGTAGAGACAGAGGATATTTAAATAGCAGTCCCGGGTAGTAGAAACTTGAGAGATCTTCGGCATTTAGTATCAAAATGCTGGCGAGACGTACGGCACAGCCGCTAGTTAGCCTTGAAATTTGGAGGGATCCAGGTATATACAGAGGATATCTGAATAGTAGTCCCGGGTAGTAGAAACTTAAGAGATTTTCGGCATTTAGTATCAAAAAGTTAGAGAGACGTACAGCACAGTCGCTAGTTAGCCTCAAAATTTGGGGGGATCTGGGTAGAGACAAAGGATATCTGAATAGCAGTCCAGATTTTTGCCAAGTAGAAACAGATAATATCTGAATAGCAGTCTTGGTCTTAGGCCAGGTAGAAACAGAGGATATCTCAGTAGTAGTCCTGAGTTGTGTCAGGTAGAAACAGAGGATATATGAATAGCAGTCCTGATTTTTTGCCAAGTAGAAACAGAGGATATCTGAATAGCAGTCTTGGTCTTAGGCAAGGGTAGAAATAGAGGATATTTGAATAGCAGTCCTGAGTTATGTCAGGTAAAAACAGAGGATATCTAAATAGCAATCCTGATTTTTGCCAAGTAAAAACAAAGGATATCTGAATAGCAGTCCTGAGTTATGTTAGGTAGAAACAGAGGATATTTGAATAGCAATCCCGAGTTGTGTCAAGTAGAAACAGAGGATATCTGAATAGCAGCCTGATTTTTGTCAAGTAGAAACAGAGGATATCTGAATAGTAGTCTTGGTCTTAGGTCGGGTAGAAACAGAGGATACTGAGTAGTAGTTCCGAGTTGTGTCAGGTAGAAACAAAGGATATCTGAATAGCAGCCCTGATTTTTGCCAAGTAGAAACAGAGGATATCTGAATAGCAGTCTTGGTCTTAGGTCAGGTAGAAACAAAGGATATTTGAGTAGCAGTCTCGAGTTGTGTCAAGTAGAAATAGAGGATATCTGAATAGTAGTCTTAGTCTTAGTCTTAGGCCGAGTAGAAACAGAGGATATCTGAATAGCAGTCCCGAGTTGTGTCCTTTGCAACTGTGTGTTGGGTACAGCCCTGCACATTTTTAAAATAGTGTTAGTCCATTTGTGTTGCCATTTGACTTTTGGGCTTACCAATTATTTTTGGATTTCTTGCTATTTTGTGGATCATGTCTCGGAGGGTTAGTTCCAAGGGAGGCCAGGGGAAGGCCCCCATTTATGCTACGTCCCATAGGGACAATTCTTCTGATGATGAGACCACCTCAGCTAGCGAGCGGGCGGCTCGAGTTCTGCAGAGCCATTTCGACCGCGGGGGTGATGATAGCAGGCCTGCTGACGGTATCCCTACGGAGACCCGATCTAGGAGGCGGCGTTCAGTCGAGACGGTGAGCATCTCCTTTGAGTCCCGCACTATTTCAAGTGGGGCTTCCTTACTGCGCAGGCCGACTTCAGGGAGAGGGGCCTTTTGAGGAAAGGTGCGAGCCAAGAATCTCCTCATTGACATAGAGGCTGATTTTTTCGGGGACGAGGTTTTGCCAGACTTGGGTGCTTGGAGGCACAAATTGAGACTGAGGTTTCCGCCACATCAGGCTGCGACCGATGCTCATACTGGAGCTATAAACAGAGGCATCAGAGACAGTCACCTTCAGCACGGGCTGAAGGATCATCCTTCCATTCAGGCATAGAAGGGAGAGGTATGTTGTATTTCTTCATTTGTCATTCAGATTCCTATTATATGCATGTGCTAACGAATAGATTCTAATTCTGAATGCAGGGGGCCGACAAGATCCAGGGTCGGGGTGCTTGGTCCACCTTTCTTAGACTGTTGTTTACTCCTGGGACCCACCGGCACTATGCAGATTTTCTGAGAGAGCAGGGTTTCGAGGATTTCCTACGGATCCCCCTGTACACTATGAGGCACGGGACTAGGGAGGCTTTGGTGCGGCGGTTTCATGCCAAGATAGGCACCTTTCACTTGAGCTGTGGGGAGTATGCGATCCTCCCTCTTGATTGGACAGCCATCCTGGGCATCAGATTTGGTGGCTACCCGATCCCAACTGATGACATAAGCTTCGATATGGCCTGCGAGCTCTTGGGCATCCCTATCCCATTGACTACAGACACGAGAGGATATTTTGGGCCCACTATGTTGCCACAGATCCATACTGAGTGGCTGTAGGGTAGCATTCCCTTGGGTGTTGCGCCTACCGATGTTCATCTTCGACGGTTCTTTTTGTACTTTCTCGGTAGTTGCTTCTTTGGCAATAATCGGTCGGTGTTGACCTGCTAGCTGCTGTGGGCCATGAGAGCAGTCTCCAACATTGAGAGATACGACTGAGGGTCTGTCACTTATATCTTCTTCATCATTTTCCTGAGGCGAGCTTTCTAGCGGGATTTCAAGAGTCTGGAGGAATGCTGGCAGATTTTGACGTGCTGGGCATATGAGTACATCCCAGCTTTGCGACCACAGTATACGGGCTTGTCAGAGACAGTGTATCCTCGAGCATATGCGTGGGCTCTTTGTGCGATCACCAAGGTTGTCGTGGTACAATTGATCACTATCTCTACAACCTTAGACTATGTCACTTGGGATGAGATGGTAGTTCGCCCTTATGATGGCTCGCTACTGGGGAGGCCAGAGCTTACTACTACAATGGGCTAGTTGAGGATACGACGCTGATTTTGGGCCATGTCGAGCTAGGACTTCTTTTTGGCGGAGAGGACCTTTCATTAAGTCATGCCGGTCTATGGAGTTCCTAGAGATCCGCCTCCTCTTAGCTTGTCATTCGAATCTGTTGTCCTGGATGCGTGCAAAGGCTCTGCAGAGTGGAGAATGCGTGCAAAGGCTCAGGTGGCCTCCAGAACAGAGTGGAGAATGCGTGCAAAGGCTCTGCAGGCCAAGGTGACAGAGCTTGAGGCCACCACTGCCGCTAGGGAGGTACACATGTAGAAGGAGACTGCTCGGGAATTATCTCGGGAGAGGGATCTTTGGCAAAGAGATAGGGAGACTCAAGCTACCATGGCAGAGAGAGAGAGAGAGTGAAGCCAACTTTGGAGTGAGCTAGCCGTGCTTTATGGTTGTTCCATGATTTTGACGGGAGAGTTACGAACGGCTCGTATTCTTGTTCTGTCTTCTCTTCAAATTCCAAGCCAGGGGCCCATCATTCCTCTATACGAGCCTAGGTATATGCCAATTCCTCCAGGCTCGCTGGGTGGTTGGAACCCTTCTACTCAGGCTCCGGGGCCTTCCCAAGACCCAGGGTACACTCCTAGCAGTTCTGGCGGTGCTGGTCCTTCCATTGGCCTTTTTGCAGGCAACGATGATGACGATGATGATAATGATGATGATGATACAGACCGGTTTATCAGGGGTGATGATTCTCCGTAGGGTTAGCCATTTGTTGTAGCATAATGTAGCCCCTGCATGGGCCTATATTTTTCCATGTATCTTGTAGACATTGCCCCATGATGGGCCAGTTATGTATGTATATTATTCATTACCTCTTGATAGGCCTGGACATGTGTGTATTGTATTGCCCTAAAGTGGGCCTTGATGTAGGATATTATCTCCTTGCTTCATGGTGTATGTATGGAACAATGCCTCTTGTTAGGACTTATATGTATGATTTTGGATAAATCGCCTTTGAGAGGGCTGCTGATGCATATGAAAGACAATGCCTCTGATCAAGACTTACATGTATAATTCTAGATAAATCGCCTTTGAGAGGGCTGCCGATGTATGACTTCAGGAAAGTTGCCTCTGAAAGGGCTGCTGATGTGTGTGAAAAACAATGCCTCCGGATAGGACTTATATGTATAACTCTAGATAAATTGCCTTTGAAAGGGCCGCTGATGCATATGAAAGACAATGCCTCTAATTAGGACTTATATGTATAACTCTAGATAAATCGCCTTCAAGAGGGCTGCTGATGTGTGCATGCACTATCGCATTTTCCTCACGGATGGTGGTTTTGAACCAACTTGTGCCACACTCACTTGTTTTGCATTTTAACAATGATCGTCCCGCTAGGGGAGAGAGAATGGAGAGATCGCGTGAAATAAATTGCCCCAGTTTAGGGTTTTATGTGATTCTTGACATGAGGGACACATCCTCAGTAAGACGAACTCATTCTTGTATATTGGACAACGTGGAGGGAACCGCGCAAAATAAACTACCCAAGTTTAGGGTTTTGCAGGGTTCCAAGCCTGCAAAATGGCCTCGACTCCATAGACCATTCCAAATGCTGGTAATGAATGCGGACATTCTGAACAATATCTCCTTTAGACGCGTCATGAAGTGGTATGCAGTGGTTGCCCCCGTTATTGTCTGGTGGGCCAAAAATTCAAAGACAGGCTTCTTGAGGCAACATCATGAGAAACGACTCCCGCTGTCCTCCAAATAAGGCTAAAAAAAGCTGTCGAACGGCTGAGGACGGGTTCTAGTGTTTTTCTGTTGTAGATTCTGATTATAGGGGCTGGATCGACCCCTAAACCGGGTGAACCGGGTTTTAGAAAATGAGGATCAAGACATGGTGATGGACGAGACGCACAAAGATAAACTGTCCCAGTGTAGGATTTGTGCGGTCTCGGATGCACGAGAGAGTTTCTAGCAATCCGGTTCACTGTTGGGCCGACCACGCATTATGGCGGGTGCTAAAATGAGGGAATCTTTGCTTCAAGGTGGTCAAAAACATGCCAAATAGGGGGAGAGTGCTTAGAATATATGTATGTTTGTGCCTGGGGGGTTGAAAAGCCCTGGCATGTGTCCCAAGGTCCAGCGGCCTTTAAGGACCGCCGCCTCAGGGTGCGTGCATTAAAGCTGGGTTTCAGCCCAGTCCCAGCTCATTCAGGTCTGCGATTTTTCTGGGTCTTCTTCTACCCTTTTCTTCACCCAAAACGCTTAGAAAAAGCTGCTTCTCATTATTTTTGTGCAAATCTTCATCAAATTGTCAAATTCAGTAGGATCCGTTCATAGACGCTCTTGGTGCTCACTCCTACGACACTTTAGTCGAGCTTGAGAGGGAGTCCTACCATGAGAAGTAGCTTAAATGGTGGTGGAGCTCCTTTTCTTGTAGTGATTGGGCGTTCATCTAGCGACTTCTTGGAGATGCTATTGCTCTTCTTCACACCACACTAGATTAGCATTTGTTGGAGGTCATCACCTCTTGTTGGGACCCTGTTTTGAGTGCATCACCATTGAAGATGTTGATTTAATGCCTACCTTGGAGGAGTATGATCGTTTCCTCTCTCTTTCTACCCCTCTGAGCACTACCTTTGTTCCATCAGTGCGGCCATGCTACTACAAGAGGCTCACCGATCTGTTGGGCTTGAAGCGGCCTATTGTGGAGGCGTTGACTTGGTATGGCAGCAAGATAGGAGGGAGCATGTCCTTTGATTTTCTGTATGATCAGTTCCATTCATTGGAGTGTCCTGTTGGCTATCGAGATGATTTTGTGGACTTAGAGGAGTGGTGGACGTCCTACCGGCGTCAGGCCTTCCTGGTGGCCTTTTTTGGTGCGGTGCTATTTCCTTCACCATTAGGAGCTATCAATTTTGCCGTTCTCCCTCTGGTGAGTGCCTTACCTCATGGTACCTCTTTCATTCCCGCTTTACTTTCTGAGACCATTAGGTCCTTATCTTTGTGTTGGGAAATTGGTAGGGGTAGGCTAGGTTGCTATGTTCATATGAGAATGAGCTTGCTACTCTTAGGACAAAGCTTGATCGGAGGGGGCCAGCCCCTTCAGGCATAGAGGCAGAGTGTGTTCAGATGAGATCCTGGGTTACAGGTTTGGAGGATGAGCTTGTGGATCTTACTCAGAGGTTTGCTGCTTTAGATCGTACTTAGGATGAGGAGAGGGCCGCACTAGAGGCCGGCAGGGCCGGGGCTAGCAGCAGGGCCGATGGCTTAGCATTGGAGCTAGTACAGGCGAGGGCCTACATTCATTCCACTTTGAGCATGGAGTATGGGTGAGAGGGCGATGAGCCTAGTGAGCCGCAGTTGGCTTTTCGTCATCTTCAGACTAAGCTGGCTGAGAGAGAGAAGGCTTTGAGAGTTGCTACTGCAGAGGTGGACACCTTGCAAGCTTTGCTAGAGACTAAGAGACAGGGCTTTACTTCTGATTCCACGATGAAGAGGAAGCTAGTCCGTCTTTGACATTCACATGATAGACCCCGAGAGATTGCCAGAGACCTGGGCTTTGATGCTGCCGGGTTACTTCGCACTCATGCTCATGATGACCCGATCCTCCGTACTAGTTTTGGAAGATTGTGCCAGGCCGTATCTGATCGCTTAGGCCATGTTTGACTTGCTGGTGTTCTTTTCTACTTATTTTTTTCTGCACATGAGCTATGTAGTTAGTATCTCACCATGTATGGAAAGGTCCTTCGTAAATTGCTAGGAAATTGTGTAAGGCCTTCCTCTTTTTGCTTGAGTTCTTAAAGCATAGTCTGGTTTGTTAGGCATGCTTAGAAACTGAGAGATGGTGGAGAGAGATGTTTATGATGATATTCAGAATATATTTATGAGATGAGATTTCATGTTTTGGTACCCGAATGTATGAAAGAAACAGAATGGCACAATACATGAATGTTAATGAATATACCAGCAAATGCTTTGAAAATGCAAGATTTATACAAATAAGTGATAGGTGTGAAATCCATGCTTATCAATATCTTCTTTTTCCAAGGATACATCCTGTTCTAGAAGGATCTTTCCCTTTTCCCATTAAGGTACATTTCCCATTGACATGAGCCAAAATATCTTGAGTAGACCACCGGGTCATGGCAGTATTGTAGACAAACACGCAATCTTGGAGGTGTCTTCATGCCTTGTCTTGGATGCTGGATCCATCTAATTTTCTATGCAGAAATTCAAGCAGGCACAACTGACTGATTTTTCTTTTAAGATGTGACCGAACCAAGATGGCTGCCTACGTACCTCCACTAGGAAGGATCAGGTCATCACGTAGTACAACTGATTTTTGATTGCCTTAATTCTTACGTAGACCGCCCTTTCAGGTTTTCAATCTACCTTTTTGCATATTTTCTCATGCTCTCTTTCTTTTGGCTCTCCTTTTGCGTAGACCGCCCTTTCGAGTTTTCGATCTACCTTTTTACAGATTTTTTTTTGTTATTTTTTGTTTTTTTGTTGTTTTTTTTCTTTCTTTTTTGACATCAAAATATAGAAATAAGATCCACTGAGAGGCTCCTTCATGAAAAGTACCGTATGACAGCGTTAGAATTGGTGGGCATATTGAAGTCATGCCCATCCATGTCGGCTAGAATCAAAGCTCCTCCAGAGAAGGCCTTTTTTACCACATATGGGCCTTCATAAGTCGGGGTAAACTTTCCTCTGTGATTAGGCATGGCCTAGTTGCATTTTTTCAAGACTAGATCACCTTCTTCGAAGACCCTGGGTCTAACTTTCTTGTTGAATGCTCGCTCGACGCGGCGTTGGTACAACTGTCCATGGCACATTGTGGTCATGCACTTTTCATCTATCATATTCAGTTGTTCATATCAGGAACGGGCCCATTCAGCTTTTGACAGCTTTGTCTGAGACAAAATCTTGAGAGATGGGATCTCTACCTCTGCGGGGAGGACGGCCTCCATGCCATATACTAATGAATACAGGGTCGCACCCGTGGAAGTATGAACAGAAGTGTGATATGCGCACAAGGCAAACAGCAAGTATTCGTGCCAATCCTTGTATGTGTCTATCATCTTCACCAAGATTTTCTTTATGTTCTTATTGGTGGCTTCCATTGCACCATTCATCTGAGGGCGATAAGAAACCGAATTTCTGTGCTCGATCTTGAACTGTTGGCAGAGTTGCTAGATCATTTCCCATTTAGGTTTGCCCCATTGTCTGTAATGAGCTCTCCCAGCACGTCGTAGCGGCAAATAATGTTATGTTTTAGGAACTGGGCTACCACTGCTTAAGTGACGCTTTTGTACAAGCAGCTTCCACCCACTTTGTGAAATAATCGATGGCCACTAAGATGTACTCACAACCATTTAAAGCTCTCAGAATTACGAGTCCGATGACATCCATGCCCCAGGCTGAGAAAGGAAATGGTGCTGCTAAAGAGTGCAAAGGTTAAGGAAGAGCATTCTTCCTATATTGATAGGCTTGGCAACGATGGCATGTCATCACATGTTTAATGTAATCACCCTCCATGGTAAGCTAGTAGTAACCGGCTCTCATAATCTTGCGGGCCAATAGGGGTCCACTATAATGAGCTCCCAGTAAGCCTTCATGCATCTCTTCCATCAAATGATTAGCCTCGGAGGCATCTACGCACCAGAGCAAAGTAGAATCGTGGTTCCTTTTGTACAGGACTTCTCCACTTAGGAAAAATTGGCAGGCCATGCGCCGAATAAACTTCTTTTCACTGTCTGTTGCACTGGGCAGGTATTCATTATTCTTGATATAAAGCTTGATATCATGATACCATGGCTTTTCGTCGGCTTCGACTTTGATGCTCATGCATTCTTCGATGTTCATGAAATATGCTAGAACGTGATGGACTTCTATGTGCAATTGCCGCATATCATCTTCTTCTGACAACTTGACCATGCTAGTCAGGGTAGCCAAGGCGTCTGCAAACTGGTTGTGTGCTCGGGGCAAATAGGCAAATGTGATGTTTCGGAATTTTAGAATCAGGTGGTTGACGCATTTTTGATACGGAATCAACTTGGCGTCTCGGGCTTGCCATTTTCCTTCAATTTGGGAGATGATCAATAGGGAATCTCCAAAGACGCTCAAGTCATAGGCGCTGAACTCTAGGGCCACTTGCAGGCCGACTATGCACGCTTCGTATTCTGTGACGTTGTTGGTGCAATCAAAATTCAGCTTGACTGAAATAGGGATTTGCTGGCCCTTGGGGGAAATTAAGACTGCTCCTACTCCATTTTCGATAGAATTGGTGGCTCCATCAAAATAAAGCTTCCTACACCACGATTCCACGCTATCAGGTTCTGGCTCTACTGCCATGACATCCTCATCAGGAAAGAGGGATTCTAAAAGTTCTGGCACATTCAGCGACTAGTCCGCTAGGTAATCGGCTATGGCCTGGCCTTTGATGGCCTTTCTTGTCACAAACACAATGTCGAACTCGGAGAGCAACATTTGCCAACGGGAGATTTTCCCTGTAAAAGCTGGCTTTTCAAAGATGTACTTAATGGGATCCATGCGGGAAATGAGCCACGTGGTGTAATAGAGCATATACTGCCGCAACTTGCATGATGCCCACGCTAGGGCACAACACGTCTTTTCAATGGCGATGAAGTTGATCTCACAACTGGTGAACTTCTTGCTTAAATAATAAACCACCCTTTCTTTCTAGTCGGGCTCAACCGATTGGCCTAACATGCAGCCTATGGAGGTTTCTTGTACCACTAGGTAAAGGATCAATAGATATCCTGGCGTCAAGGGGACCAGAACAGGAGGGTTCAACAAATACTGCTTGATCTTGTCAAAGGCCGCTTGGCACTCATCTGTCCATTCTATCTTTTGTGTCTTTCTTCAAGAGCTTGAACAATGGATCATATGTGGCGATCAACTGTGCTATGAAGCGAGCTATGTAATTGACCTTTCCTAAGAAGATGCGGATTTGTTTCTCAGTTTGCAGCGTCGGCATGTCTCGGATGGCTTGGACTTTTGTTGGGTCCACTTCAATTCCTCTTTGGCTGACTATAAAGCCGAGCAATTTCCCTGAACTAGCTTCGAAGACGCACTTGTTAGGGTTTAGTCTCAACCTGTACTTGATAAGGCACTTAAACAGCTTTCTCAAATCTACCAAATGATCCTTGGCAGTGCGGGATTTGGCAATCATGTCGTCCACGTAGACTTCAATCTCTTTATGCATCATATCATGGAACAAGGTTACCATGGCTCGCTGATAAGTAGCACTAGCATTCTTTAAGCAAAATAGCATGACGTCATATGCATAGGTTCCCCAATAAGTGGTGAATGTTGTCTTGGCTTTGTCTTCTTTGTCCATTTTGATCTGATTATAGCCTAATAATTCATCCATAAAGGAGAAGAACCTGTTGGTAGTAGTATTATCGATTAGGGTATCGATATTTGGCAATGGGAAATTATCCTTAGGGCTGGCCTGGTTCAAATCTCTGTCATCGACGCACATGCGTACTTTCCCATCTTTCTTAGGCACGGGAACAATGTTGGAGACCCAGTCTAATTAGGCTATCGTGGTAAGGAAACCAGCTTTCAACTGTTTTTCTACTTCTTCTTTGATCTTCAAAATGATCTCAGATTTTATCCTTCGGAGGGCTTGCCGCACCGGAGGGCATTCAGGTTTAACTGGAATTTTGTGCACAACAATCTCAGTATCTAACCCTGCCATATCTTGGTAGGACCAAGCAAATATTTCTCTGAATTCCTTGAGTAGCGCTATAAGCTCATGTTTCAAGTCCTTAGGAAAGTTTACCCCAATCTTGACGGGTTTTTCATTTTCGCCTTCGTTGGCAAGGTTAACCATTTCTATCTCTTCTATGTTGGGCTTGGACCCTTCGCTTTCTCTGTTTAGAGCTTCCAAAAGATCACGAGGCAAATTTGGGATTTCCTCTAATCCTTCAATATCATGCTCTAACTCTATTGTCTCATTCATGTCATCAATATCCTCGTTATGGCAATAGGACAATGTACCCGCTTGGGAATCAAAATAGATCCTATAGAATGGAACACATACAAGGGAACATAAGACAATTTGCACACACATATTCATAGGAAAGCAAGTAAAGAGATAAATGCAAGGGTTTCCAGAATAATACGCTAGATAATTTCATTAATGGATTATAGATAGGGGATAACAAAGTTCATGCCTAATAATGATAAAAAGGGAAACATTTTTCTTTTTCTTTTTTGGAAAATAAATTGGGAAAATGCAAATAAGGAATGCAGGAACTAAGGAATAAACATGCAAAACAAACTAGATATGCTATTCCAACTCTTTCGAGCATTTGGAGGACCCAACCACACGATAATGGAATACTCCTTACTTAGCCAGTGCAACCACAAAGTAAGGCTTGACAATCCAATGGCCTACGGTCTCGCCTAACACACAGGGCCTAATAGTAGAAGTCAGATCATCCCTTGGGGATATGATGGCATTCACTGAGAATTCTTCCGGGCACAGGTGGATGAGTCAAGCTAGATCTGATTCCTCCTCGCATGATTCCTGCACCGTTTCTGATCTAATGACCTCGGCCGGAGCCAGAAAAGTGACCCTGATATGGGGAATAGACATCCCTTGGCCAATGCACTTCCCTTTCTTCCCTCTAGAAGCCTAGAAAAGTTCTTCATCGGAAGGGTTGTAGCCTAGACCGAGTCCTCCTTTGTTGTCTGAGAGTTCAATCAAAGAAGCCTTCCCATGTCCTACAGCACCGAGGCCTTGGCCTAACTGATAGCCGAATTTGAGCATCTCCTTGGCAGCCATAAAAGTAGCAGAGGGCCATACCGACTCAAGTTTTGAAGCTCTGGAAATCATGGAGACTAGCTCAAAACTGTGAAAAGTTACCTCTGGAAAGGCATTAGCACCAATGTAGGGGACGGAAGTCTCCTTGAAGAAAGTCAGGGGTTCCTCAGCCATAATAGTGATCAACGAACCCTCGGATGGGAACTTAAGTCTCCAATGAAGGGTAGAAGCAACTGCACCTACCACATGTAGCCAGGGCCTCCCTAGGAGCATATTATACAGGGAATCCACCTTGCTGACTTGGAAGTTGACCATGAAAAACATGGGGCCAATTCCAATTGCTAATTTGATCTCGCCTTGCACCTCCTAGAGAGTGCCATCAAAGGCTCTAATGATCATGGCGATAGGGCGGATAAGAGAGGTATCCACATTCAAACGTTCTATAGTAGACATCGAGCAAACATTCAGGGCTGATCCATTGTCAATCAGTACTCTGGCGACGATCATATCTTCACACTTTACCATAATGTGCATGGGCAAATTATGCTCTCTACCTTCTGGTGGTAGCTCATCATCTATAAAGGAAATCTGGTTAGTGGCCAACACCGTCAAGACCATACCTTCAAAGGAAGATTCTGTGGCACTTGTAGGAACACACGTCTCTTTCAAGACTTTCAAGAGAGCCTTGCAATGGATGTCAAAGGATAGCAATAGCACCAAGATGGAGATCTGAGCCGGCGACTTGTTTAGCTGCTGAATCACACTGTACTCTAAGTTTTTGATAATTTTCAAGAATTCCTCAGCTTCTTTGGTTATGACCCTATCCCTGACGGGTTCGACTGTACCTTTGCCAATCTCTTTCCTTCTCTTTTCTAGCTCTTCGGGAGTATAACAGCGGCCACTCCTAGTAACCCCAGATAGACCTGAAGAGATATTGGAGCAGACCTCCTCTTTTCTGGTTTGAGTGGAGATCAAGGACACATCGTATTTTCATGGGACACGATGGCTATCTTCATAAGGAAACGGCTTCGACATGCGAATAATAACACCCTCTTGAGTTTGCAAATTGGGTGCTATGGAGAACATCTTTAGATTAATGACCATCGGACTTGGCAGAATGGCTTCAAGGGCTTTTGAGCTGAGTACCCCAGAGATTCCTAAGGTGGGCTTCGACAAAATAAGAGGATTAAAACCTCAGATAGCAGGAACAATGGCGGTTCCCTCCTGAACTGATGATAAAGCTGGCTCTGCGACTGCAGGCAACGCAAGAACTAGAGGAGTGAATCCCTCGATGGCTGGCAGGGCTTGCCCTTTTCCTTGATTTGATGACCTCGGATTCGCAGGTGATTCTATGATATCCTCAATGACTACTGAAGAGGGAGGTTCTAAAGTAACCTTACCAAGGCATTTCTGTAGATATTCGTCCCAATCTTTCCTCGACCCAAGTGATATAGCATTGCAGCTGGCTCCTGACTGGATAGCTAGAGGACATAGGCTGGCTGCCATGTAATCATCCTTTCGCATAATTTCCCTTTCAATCCAGATGATACCATGATCAGCTAGACTCTGAACCTGTGCTCGGAGCACTCTACAATCAAACAGGGCATGCCTGTCTTCACTGTCACAGAATGAGCAGCTTCCCCAATCAAATCCTAGGGTTCCTATACCCTTAAGATCAAGGTGGCTCTCTTGGACCAAAGCTCAGAGCATAACCTTCCATGGGAATGACGGTGAGGAGAAATTCAGAGCCCTTTCTTTCACTGTGATGATGGCATTCACATTCCTTTCCTAATGGGGAGGCAAAGGGTTGGTGATGATATTCGGAGCAACTACATTATTGAACTGTATCAACTTGTTGTCAATGAGATCCTGGATATGGTTTTTCAATTGGTAGCATTCTACTAGAGTATGCCTTTTGGCCCCAAAATGATGTGCACATTTCTTGGACGGATCAAAGCCAGGTTGGGGAGGACCTTCTCTGGGCCTTGCAAACATTGGGGTCACTAGCTTCCTTTCTAAAAGGTAAGCGTAGAGATCTGCCATGGGCATGGGTAACGGAGTGTACTTCCGGTTTTCCCTCCTAAAGGGACTAGACGGGTATGGCCTCCCTTTCTGATTAAAGGCTCGGTTAGGTACTTGAGTAGACTGAACCTATTGCTGATAAGGTCTAGCAGCTGGGGTAGCATAGGCAGAAGCAACACCCCTAGGCCTTTCTGATGCATTATCAACCATATGAACATCAACTTCCTTAGTCTTGCGGCCGGTCATTTTCTTAACCTATTGTTCGACCATGGAACTCAAAGACTCGGTATCCATGATCTTCTTGCTCCTAATACCCTCGTCAATGCGCTCCCCAATAAGGATAAGGCTAGCAAAATGAGTGACTTGGGTGCTGATCATCTTCTCATAGTAAGGAGGCTTGAGGTTATCAATGAACCACTTAATCATCTCATTTTCCATCATGGGGGGTTGCACTTGTGCAGCTAGCTCACGCCACCTCTGGGCATATTCTTGGAAAGACTCCCCACTTTTCTTCTATGTTCTCATAAGGACCGTGCAGCTATCTCGGTGTTGAACCTATAGTATTCCAAGAAAGAATTGGCCATTTCCCTCCAGCTAGAGGTCTTTTCCAATCTCGCGTACCATGTGGCCACGAGGCCAGTTAGACTATCAGGGAAAATTTGACAAAGCAGAGGGTGATTATCCCCGTATGGAGCCATCTTCCTACAAAACATGCGCAAGTGCACGCAATGGTCTCTCGTACCATCATACTTGACGAACTCTGGTGCCTTGAACTTGGGAGGAATAATAACCTGAGGGAAGTTGGTCAGATTGTCTATATCAACGCTTCCATGAGCGTTGGAGCCCTCTATGATACGAAGCTTCTCAGCTAGAGTTTCCACTTGGCTCTTGACTTGGCCAATCCCAGATTCGGGGTTTTTGTCCTTAGATGGATCTGTTTCTTGGTCATTGCCCTAGGGCGGTATATTGTGGCCCTGATCCTATTCTGCTGGGGGCTGATTTTCATTCTCGGTTCGGAAACCTCCTTGACTATGACCAGAGGAGTTCTGTCCTCCTCCTACAACCAGTTGTTGCATTATACGCATCATTTCTGCCATTTGCTCCTTCAGAAGAGAAATTTCCTGAGCATTTTCCTCATGGGGAGAAGTACCACTAGTAGACATCTCTCTTGTGCGAGACCTTGTGACGATGGGATCACAACATGGTGGTAGCTTAGACTGTTTCCTTTTAGCAATCTTTTGATCCTGAGAAAGAATAGGAGGTGAAAGAAACGAGGTGCGTTTGACAATGTGGAAACACAACACCAAAATCAAGTTAGTTTATTTCCTTGTTATTTAACATGCACCTATCATTTTCAAAAAAATTTGGCTTTGCACCCTTGATCGGGTATTTATCATGGTGAGTTTCTACTATGATGCAAGATTAATGCACACGATTGGCAAGTAACCGAAACTTTCATGATATGCTTGGTAATGCGGGAAGGACCCTTTTTTTTATTACATGCATGTACAAGATTTGCTTTTACAACGCTAGGTTCATTGGCTTCAACAGTGGGCCTTTTACAATACAAGGAAATGCAATTACGAGGAAAAGCTCAGCTTCTGATAGTATGGACTTCTCAGGGAATCTCTTGGACACTTGGATCTCTTGGTAACTTAGACGGCATGGATCTCTTAGACCCTTGGATCTCTTGGAGGAGCCCTTGGATTCTTGACATCTAGGACCTTTGGCAATTTTGACATCTTAGCAATTTGGATCTCTTGGCAATTTAGACAGCATGGATCTCTTGGACACTTTGACATCTTGTGATCTCTTTGATGATTTAAGCTTCTGGACAATCTTTTTGAATCTTTTCTAGGAAAGCTCTTGAACTCTTGATGCTTTGGAATTCTTGACAGCTTTTCTACAGTGCTTCCTCCTAAACGGAGTTTCGGCTACTTGCCACAAATTTTATCTTTGCATAATTAGGTGACGGAACCAATTAGTGTATGCATAAATGCCCTTGTAGGGTTGTAAACCCTTAGGGATAGGGTATGATCTAGCATGTACCAGCAACGAGGTTGCTTTCCCTAGGGGTTTAATCATGATGTTATGCAAGCAGGATAGAAAGAACTTGGAGTATAGCACAATTTCTTTTGGCGTAAGCGAAAAGGGCGCACTTGTTACAAAACACTTTCCCCTGACCTCTAGTCCTAGAAGGGTATCCTTTCCTAGGCTTGGATGTTCACTCTTTGGGCTTTCCCTAGTCCTCATGGTCTCTGGGCTTAATCTAGTCCTCATGAGTTTGACATAACTAGGCAAATTGAATGCAAAGGCTTAACTGGTAGGTTGTTCCTATCCTAGGGGGACTCAATCGCCATACCCCTTCCTTCATAGAAGTAATAGGGTAGGACGGATCGAGAGGGCCTTTTCAGCTACTCCTGTCCACCCATGGACCCAGAAGTGCCTACAATTCAACCCTAGATCTAACTATGGGTAACACTGCCAATGTTTGTGTCTGGGCATCTGCAGATGGGGTGATAAAATCCCCAAAGAGATGTGACTACGCCAACAGTACGTAGCCCAAGTTCAGTTCAAAAATGGTGTATATGTCATGCAATCCTTAATGAAGGGGAAAGACTTTTCAAAGCACAGCAGATATATATATATATATATATAAAGGCAAATAAAGGTATAGCGGAAATTAAGTTTTGCTACCCTATGTTTGCATGTGAAGGAAAGTTGTAAAGCATGTGAGGAAAGTGCAGTAAAGCATGTGAGGAAAGCGGTAAAGCCCCATGAAAATACCTCACAACCCTTTTTTGAAAAAAGAATTTTTGGAAAAAGAATTTTTTGCTCTTTTGAAAATAGTCTACTAAGATATAGTAGAAGCCTTTTTCAAAAGGAAAGCCCCGGAGGCCAATGCCAATTTCTGTGTTTTTGAAAGCCAATGTCCAAAGATTATAGTTTTATCAAAAGCGCTAAAGGCTAAACTCTAATCGATCCCCAGTGGAGTCGCCAGTCTGTCGACGCTCGGCCTCGAAAAAATGGAGAACCGTCTTCGGGCCTTCGTTCGACCACCCACCATGGCGAAGCTCCCGCGCACGCAGGGGCCCGTTGGAGGCCCCTCCCGGAAATGGATGTTGCGTGGTGTGCGCGTGTGTAGTGTGTGGCGTGGTTTGCACGGAGCTTCGAGTGGTCTCTCTCTCGGTGGAGAAAGGTAGGTCTACCTTTGGCATTATGGTAGGATTCTGGGCCAAATTTTAAAAGATTACCAAAGGTAAGTGGAGTTGCCACCAATCATTGGGTTTTTCTAAGGTGTGATTGGTCACTTGTCTCTAGTTGATTTTATTACCAATCCTAGACTAAGAAAAATGGCATTTTTCCTAATCTAATATGGATGGTAAAAAATGTTGATTCTTAGGTCCGGAAGTTTGGTTACGTGTGGGGAAGGTGTTAGGCACCCCACAATGCCTGTCCAAGGACAGTCCTTTGTTTTGATAAAACCTTAATTTTTGAAGATTCGCAGTAAAAACATGATTTTGGCATTGGCTTTCAGGGCTTTGCATACATGGGGGCTTTGAGTTTTGGCTTTTGAATGGGTGTGGTCCCAATCTATGCTTCCCTAAGGCATTCGGCAAAGTACCAGACTTCCACAGCGAAAATCTGGCGACATATCACCTTACTTTCGCGGTGAAAATTAGGCATCGCTTTACCTTAGGTGACACAGACTATGACAATCACACTGAGAGAGGGGCGAGTAGGTATATATATACATACATCATGCACAATGCTAGCACACAGAGCAGGAAAATAAATGCCTACATCCCTAGAGCATGGCCCAAAATATAGCTGCAGGAAAATAAACAGGGGTCATCATACTCTAAAAATGAGGGAAAATGGTACATGGCATGATATACCTAATACAACCCATCTAAGAGAGAAAGGGAGGAGGAAGGAAGGGGTCTTAAAGAGTACAAAATCGAAAGGGAAAGGTTGAACTCCTAAATCTACTGAACATTGCCACTTGGCTTATATCTACATGTTTGCACCTGCACCCTTTTTGCTTGTGCCCGGGAGACTATGCCCTAGCTCCAAGCGTCCTTGCTCCATGTGTGTACATGCAAAGACAAAGACAAGAAACCAGCAGATGAGCAATGGAAGGAAAAGATGCAAAGAGCATATGAAAAGGCATAAAACGGATAAGCATGATAGGCATGGCAAGCAAAGAAGCAAAAAAGCAAGCAAGCAAGCAAGCAAAGGGCAAACAAGCAAGAGAGCAAACAAAAGGTGGTGTCCGTAAGGGACAAATGTAGGTTTGGATCGAATGTCCGTAGCTTCATTGTGTTGAAGCATGGATGACACACTAGCGAGCAAGACTCATGCATAGACATGTAAGCAAGCGTGTAAAGATGCATAGAAAGCCAACAGGTGGCACAAACAAGCATGGTAAGCATATCATCACACGGAGCAGAAAAGGGAAAGGTATGCACGAAGCAACCGGCATTATGGCGATGTGTCCCAAATGGTTACATCCGAACAAGGCCTCATGGGCGTCAAATGTAACCACACAACCACAAGCCCGCTAAGGGCGCCAAGCGTGGCAAAGTCTAGAACAAGAGAGGCTAACATAAGTGTAAAGCATAGAAGCAAACAAGCATAGACATGAAAATAGGGTGATCCAAACCCTTTGATCTGGGCCTTGGTGTATGGACGATGACGAAGACCATGGGGTCTAGATCGGGTCCTAACTAATGAGCCAAAGCACAAGAAGTGAAGACAAAGCGACAAAAGGGCTACAATAGAACATGGCATGATAAACATAACCTAGATCTAGGCACACAAACATGGCATGGTGCACACAAGAACGTGAAAGATAGCATAAAGCATGTAGAGAACATAGATCTAGACATATAGGCATAGAAACATGCATGTAAACATGTAGATACTTAACACATAGACATGGAAGATCATGAATCCAAGCATTCAAACATGTGAAGACAAGGATCTAGCCATATATCATGGAAATAAACACATAAAACACATAGATCCAAGCAAGGCATAGCCGACAACATCATACAAGCATGTGAGCACGTAACCCTAGCACCAACCTAGAACAAAAGAGGCACAAAACATAGGAAAACATGGCATAAAGCCTAAAAAGCATGTAGATCTAAACATGTAAGCATGTAAGGATGTAGATCTAAGCATGAAACATGGCATAAGGCATAAAAGCAAAGAGATTTAAGCTAGAAACACAAATAAAGCAAGAAACATGCTAAAGAAAGCAATAAATCATGTTAATCAAGCAAAAAGAAATGATAAAAAGCTAGAAAAATATTTAGAAGGCTAGGGTGTGGATGGTAGCTAAAAAGCTACATCCACACCCCTAAACCCCAAATCCTAAGTGTAGAACCAAGGAAAAGAAGATTGGGTATACGAACAATACCTTGTGTTTTTGGTGAAGAGATAAGAATCAAGAAGCTTTGATAAGTTTTTTGGGTGTTTTTTATGTTTGGAAGAGAGGAAAATCGTGTAGAAAAACCGGGTAGAGGGCAAAATTCAGAAAAATGCGGTCTCCTCTGGTCTGAAGTGTGGCTAGGGCTTTTTATAGCCCCGATGCAAATTTCGAGGCAGCAGCCCTTCAAGGGCTGCCAGCCTTAAACTTCCTCTGATCATGTTGATCTTGACACCCCTGGAAATATCCTGGCTTCCTATTTCCGAAAAGGTATGGATCTTGAAAATCCAACGGTCGAATCAAAAGTTATGGCTCTCAGAAGTTAGTGGTGCATCGATCGGTGTGTCATCCCGATTTTAGTGATATCTCAGCCGTCCTAACTCCGATTTCGACCCATGAATAGTTGTTGGAATGAGATTTTGATAATCTTTACAATGCCGTTGGTTTCAACCTGTTCTGACAACCGAATCAAAATTAGGGTTTTCGGGCCCACCCAAGATCAACTTCGGGTCAAACTTGGTCAAAGTTGTTAAAAATCTCCGAGAAGCTCGAGTTTGATGTGAAACTATGAAAAATGTTGTTTTGTGAGGGTTTTGACCTCGTTTGACATTCGGTCAAACCTAAGGTTGACTAGGGGCATTTTGGTCATTTTAGCTAAAAGAGGCACTTTGGGTGCTCTGATGCTCAAATGGGTTACGCCACATCATTCTAGATGTTTTCGCGGCCCCATGGAGAGAAAATGATTTTTTTAGATTTTTCAGGATTCGGCACGCAAATCAAGGGGGAACAAAATACAGTATCAACAGTGGCAGTGAAGAAGTGGAGACCTTATCTGCTAGGTAGGCCTTTGGTGATCAAAACTGACCATTAAAGTTTGAAATACTTGCTAGAGCAAAGGGTGAGAACTCCAGCACAGTAGAGATGGTTACAAAGCTTCTTGGTTGTGCTTTTATAGTGGAATATAAGCATGGAAAAGAAAATTTGGTGGCTAATGCTCTTTCTAGAAGGGAAGACACATTAGCTGCTACTGCAAAACCTTCCACTATTGGATTTGGCACCTTGTGTATAATTTCTTTTCCCACTCCTACTTGGCTCAGTGATCTCAAGTCTAGCTATGTTACTAATCCTACTGTCTAAAGAATCATTCAAGCTATTCAATCTGGGCAGAGTGTTCCCTCAGGTTTTGCTCTTTGTAATGACTTGTTGTTTTATAAAGGCAGACTGTATTTGGGAGGTAATGCTAGGGATTTGAAAGTAGTAGCATTGTAGCAAATGCATGATAGTCCTTTTGGGGGTCACTCAGGGTATTTGAAGACCTTCCATAGACGCAAAAAGGATTTTTATTGGATTGGTATGGTAAAGGATTTGAAACAGTATGTAAGGGAGTGTGATGTATGTCAGAGACTCAAGAATGAGACTTGCTTCCCTGTTGGGTTATTGAAGCCTTTAACCATTCCAAAAAGACCTTGGCTTGATGTAAGTATGGACTTTGTAGAAGGTCTGCCCAAGTCCCAAATGAAGACAGTGGTGTTTGTTGTAGTGGACAAACTCACTAAGTATGCTCATTTTATTCCTTTATCTCACCCTTACACTACTGCTAAGGTAGCTAATTTGTACATCCAATTTGTTTTCAAGTTGCATGGTATGCCTTCTACCATTGTGAGTGATAGAAATCCTGTCTTTACCTCTAAATTCTGGTCAAAATTGATGAAATTACAAGGCATTAAGTTGGCTATGTCCTCTTCTTAACATCCTCAATCTGATGGCCAAACTGAAGTTGTCAATAAGAGTTTGGAGCATTACTTGAGAGCTTTTACTGCAGACAGGCCTCATTCCTTGGTTGATTGGCTTCCATTGGCTGAGTTTTGGTTTAACACAAGCTTCCATTCTTTTCTTAAGCTCACTCCATTTGAGGCTTTATATGGTTATCATCCTCTTAAGGTCATGGATTATGTACAAGGCACTACTAGAGTGGAAGCTGTTGATTTGTTATTGAAGGATAGATAGAAGCTCTTGTCCTTGCTTAAACACAACTTGACTGCTACTCAAGAGAGGATGAAATGGTTTGCTGATAAAAAGAGGGTGGATAGGTCTTTTGCTATGGGAGATTGGGTCTACCTCAGGTTACAGCCTTATAAGTAAACCTCTATGCAATCCAAGAAATTAGGGAAGTTGGCTCCTCGATTTTATGGTCCCTTTCAGGTCTTGCAGAAGGTTGGAGAGGTCTCTTATAAGCTTGATTTACCTGCAAGATCACTTATTCATCTTGTGTTCTGTGTTTCCAATCTTAAGGCCAAATTGGGACAACATATGCTATCTAGGCCTACCTTACCAGCTATGAATGTAGACATGGTTCTTTCACCTGAACCTATGTCAATTCTGGCTACCAAATCTCATCAGTTAAGGAGCAGACTCATCACTCAGGTGCTGGTGCAGTGGCATGGTGAGAGCAAGGATGATGCCGCTTGGGAGAATTTGTTTGATCTTCAGCAGAGGTTTCTACACCTTGCGGGCAAGATGCTTAAAAGGGGAGGAAATTATTAGGAGTGTGTGTGGTATGTTGAGATGCTATGAGCTGCTAAAGTTGGGTTGCTGAGTTGCTAAGCTATTGTCGGGCTAAGCTGATGTTGCTGGGGCTACTGTGGTGCCACTACATGCATGTGTTGTTGATGCTAGGGTGCTGTGGTGCTGTGGGAGTGCTACTGGAAATACACAGTGTTGCTATGTCATAGAGTGTATTGTAATTGTTTAGTTGGCATTGTATACCTGTACTATGATGTATGTATTTGTACTAGAGTATATCTAGGGTTAACCATTGATTAGCATTGGGTTGCATTGGCATTGTACCTGAGTTAGTTAACATAGTTAGTTAGTTAGGATGATGAGTAGGATTGGCCAGCTGGCAAGGCAATTACACAACTGTGCTTGTGAATGGTTATGGTAGTTAGGGAGTTGATTTTTTCTGTAGCTATTGAGGGTATTAAGCTTGAGGGGTGTATGTACAAACACATATAGAAGATTGTTGTTTCCTCTCTTATACTTTTCTCTCTACTGTTCCTTATCTCTCATCTTCTTCCTTCTCTGTTCTTGGAGGCCTAGCTGTCCTCGAATTCAGCTACCATAAAATTCCTTAAATCCTAGCATTTTCATTTCTCTAGAATTTGTAGCTTGATAGGCAAATGGTAGCTAAAAAAAAATTAAAAAAAAAAAAAAAATTTGTCGTGAGTGATAGGACTATGATGACAAATGAGAGATATGGAAAGCAAGTAAACTATTAGTAAATTTTATGGACATGCTTCTGTTAGGGTTTATGCCCTAAAATCCAATTTATTATCATGTTATAAATGATTAAATTGTTTAATTATATGAGACTATTTGTATATGAACTAATTGGACATTTTCATAGTCCTTGAGATGCATTGTATGTGATTTATGTGATTTAGTTACAAAAAATATAAATCACAAGTTCCTTGTAAACTCAAAATGTAGTTCGTAGTCGGTAATGAAATTGGGCATTTCATCTGCGAAGACTATAACACATCAACTAAGATGATTTGTCTTAATTATGGAAGTGGAGACTTCTAGTTGAAGTGTTGATGTGTCTTAAATGTATAAAACATATTGAACTAGACCGTTGTGAGATTAATTATTCAATTAACAACTGTCACCTGAATAATAAATCTCACGACTTCTAATTTCATAGACTCTAAATTCTAAGAGGATAGTGAACTCGATCATGAAATGTAGGTTACTTTGATATATTAAGAGTGAGATCTAATTTAACGGTCAAAACCTCAGTATGTTGGGTAACCACACGTAGTGTTGAGGGAACACATATTCTCAAGATGAAATCCATAATCTCTTTCTATAAAGACACGAAATATTCCCTGAGATAAGTTTAATGAGAATTAGTTATTCAGGGCCAGCCACTTTAGTAAAGAGTTACTAAAGTTTATATTTAATGAAATTAGATTTCATAAATATGAATAACTAAAAGATTAAACCGGGGACTTAAGGAATAAAATAGTTATTTACAAAGTGACAGTTTAATTATGACTTTGTTCACTATGGATATTTCATGGAGGGGTCAAATGATATTATATTAGAGTTTTGGCATATAATTTATTAATAAGGCCTATTGTGCAATTATATATCTATAGTGGTACTTGTTATATAATTAATGATAACTTTGGGCTTGTTAAGAGTTGACAAATAAGTCTGAAGCCCATTGGAGCTAGAGCCTTATTAGTCCCTTTGGTCCCATCCCAAACCACACACTTAAGCCCAATTAGGCTGGCCCAAAAGGCTAACCCAATTAAATAATCAGTTATTTATTTAATAAGTGTTATTAAATAAAGTAACTACCAAGGTAGTTAAAACATAAATATGATTAAAAGAAGACAAAACAGTTTTCTCTCAAGAGTATCTTTTGAATACACTTTTCTTTTGGAAAATCAACATACTTAAGAACTGGTTGAGAGACCACTCATCTTGGGCACCATGTGGAATTGGGATGAAAATTGAAAGTATTCTCAAGTTTTGTTTTGAATTTCACTGCATCAAGGTATGCTTTCTGTTCTTTATTCTAGAATTCAAGGTTATATGTTATCTCTCATGAATGAAGTAAATTCTTGTGTTGCTTCTGCTGCATGTTTTGTATGAGATGGAAAACCAATTTTTCCAATAGCTTCAAGGTCTAACCGAGACCTCCTAACAAGTAAAAGTTGATTTTTCTCATAAATATTCTAATGAATTTTTATTAATGAGCATAAGCTATATTGTAATATTTTTTGCATTAAGAAAGACTTAAATGTGGTCCACATAGCATTTATCTGAATCGTTTAATTTTTTATATATTCAAATTTATTTAATAATATGAGTGATATATAATCCTATTAGGGAGGAATTATTAGGTACACCAGGACGACTGCTGATGTGGTCCTCCCAATCAATGAGATGATGTCATCTATGCAAATGTATAAGTGAGCTTCCTAATCAGTACAAGGAAAAAAAAAATACTAAGTGATGTCACATTTGCATAAATAACAGCATTTTATTAGTTAGGAGGTCAAGGAGAACCACATCAACATCCTCCTGGTGGACCTAATAATTTCTCCATATTAGGAGTCTTTTTGTAAACCAATAATTATAAAGTTATTTGGTAAATGAGACATCATTCGGTTAACCTGTATGTTTTTTTTATGGAAGGAGTATAAGTAGATATCCAACTTTAAATTGAATTCTCGTATAGTTCTAATAAAAAATTTGTGTTCTCTATCAAAGGGTTTCTAAGGAAAATGTCATATACTAGAAAATTTTCTTCATTTTACAGTAAGTTTTCTCTACATAATACTTTCTTTGATGAAATTCTCTACAGAACATGAGGTATGTTAATTTCTTTCAGGGTTTTAGATTTTACATACACATATAGTAACCTTACAGTCCAAGAATCAGAGAAAAGAAACATACAGCAAAGCTAAATGATTAAAATAAAGCAGCACAACCTATCCTACTGGTTACTGCTTTGTTGGATATACACAATAGAGTCCAATTACATTAGAAAAACCAAAGCTAGTCTATAAGAACCAAAGGCTAAAGACTAAGCTAATAACCAACGAAGATAAGCAACCCATATCTAGCTCCTACTCAAACTCAACAAGCTGGAACAAATCTCGTGCAACAGTGAAGCTCATCCGTTTGTGTAGCAGATTAAACTCGTGCAATAGCTGCTGTCTGATGAGGAATATTTTGACTAACTCCATAAGCTACTCTTCCAGAATGTTCTACTCTTTCCAAATAAGTTGGTCTTCCAAAAAGCACCTACTCACCAAAAGTGGAAGACCAGACGCCACCAGCATGGACATACATCATGACCAAAAGCTGACAAGTGAGACCAAGCACACTGAACTCATGTTGCAATGCCAACATCACCTAAGACTCTCCTACATACACATGGCTACCGGTAATGGGATAACCCTTATCTCCTACAAATCAGTTAAGGATAACTCCTCACTCCCTATGGATCAACTACGGGATAGTTCCCAACTCCTACATGTTAGCTGAGGGACAACACCATATCCCTACAATTCGACTACGATGATCATCCGAAAACCCTTATATAAACACTAAGACAGTCCAATCTCAAGGTACGCAAAAAAAACTTTTCAGAAACCCCTCTTTAAGAAATTCACTATTAGTTTCTGACTTGACCTTTGAGGGTCTTAGGCTGGCACCACACCGATGCTCTTTGAAGGTGTTTCTATTTTTTGCAAGTTCATTACTCTTCACCTTTCACCAAAGACTGCAGGTTTAGGCGATAGACCTACTGATGAATTTGAGCATCATTAGTTGGCACCGTCTGTGGGAACTCGAGTGATAAGCCATCGCTTTACTCCTGAGACAAAGGGTCATATGGTCCAAACTTAATCAATGGCATCAGTTAACCCGAAAGCTGGAAATCCCTCACTGCTGTAGAGAGGCAACTCCAAACACTCTGAGCTACATTTGAACGACTTACGCAACAGAATGAAGCCCTAATGCAGCAGAACCAAGCGCTGGAGATACAAGTCGAACAATTACGAGAGCAGCAACCTAAAGCCAGTAACCACCAAAAGCGCAGTAACAATCACTAGACCAGGAATGACCACTGCAAAGAAGACGAGGTGGAGAGCAACGCGCCCAGCAGGCAAACTAGGAGAGAAGACGCATCACCTCACGAACCAGATGCAGGCAACACGCGATGGGTGGATGAGATGAAGGCAATGAAGGATGGGATGGACCTCATGATGAATGCTATGAAGGGACGAACAGCCACACTGGATGACTTGGTACACCGCACTAATTCCTCTTTCATAGTATAAGTCATATCTTGCCCTTTACCACTTAAGTTCCAAATGCCATCTTTGGAATCTTACGATGGGGCGAAAGATCCGCTTGATCATCCTGAATCTTTCAAGAATCTCATGCGCCTCCAAGGCGTCCCTGATGAGATAATGTGTAGGGCTTTCCTTACTACCCTGAAAGGGTCAACATGAGTTTGGTTTAGCAAGATCAAGCCAAACTCTATATCAACCTTTAAAAAGTTGAGCAATAGCTTCGTCACACACTTTATTGGGGGATAAAGGCACAAACACTCAATGCACGCATTGATGTAGATCAGGCTAAGAGAAGACGAGAACCTAGGTCATACGTCACCCGATTCAACAAGGAAGCCCTACTAATAGATGAGGCCGACGAGATGGTCCTTGTGACAGCTTTCTCTAATGGGCACAAGGAAGGAGAATTCCTTTTCTCGATGCTGAAGAATGAGACAAAGACCATGGCTAGTATGCTTTTTAAAGCTACAAATACATGAATATAGAAGACGCTCATTGCCTGAAAAGACGGAAAGGGTAAAAGGAAGAGAGAAAATACAGAAGATTCTCGATTTGACATTAAGAAGAAGACCTCCCAGTTCAAAGGGAGGAAGGATGTCAGGAGGACAAGGCCTTCCTTTAGACGAATCATCAACTTCACCCCCTTGAGCACGCCCCTAGATTAGGTGTTGATGCATATTAGAGATGATCCCGCGCTTAAATGGACAGAAAAGCTGAAGGGAGACCCGAACAAGCGATCCAGGGATAAGTACTACCACTTCCATCGTGATCACAGACACAATACCTCCAATTGCTACGAGTTAAAGAGTCAGATCGAGACCCTCATCAGGAAAGGAAAATTGCAGTGATTCGTCAGAGGTAGGACTGATGTACAACCGCCTCAAGGAACAAAATGCCTAAGGAGAGTGGAGGAGTGACCTAGAGCACCCCTTGAGAAATTAAAGTGATTGTAGGAGGCTCGGCATCGGGTGTAACTTCTAAGACATCAAGGAAAGCATACTTGCACATGGTGCAGAGTTTTCAAATTACAGGACGACCTCCCAAGCAATGTAGGATGGAAGACTTTCAAGTCACTTTTACTGAAGAAGACGCCCAGCAACTCCATCACCCGCATGACGATGTCCTAATGATCACCCTGACGATAGCTGATTACACCACCAGGCGAGTTTTGGTAGATAACGGAAGTTCCACAGACATCCTTTATTACCCAGCATTTTCAGCAAATGAAGATTGATAAGGAGCTGGTCAAGCCACCAGACACCCCATTGGTTGGCTTTGGAGGAACGAAAGTGTACCTGATTGGAACGGTCACCTTACCCATCACCATTGGCGCATACCCAAGACAACGGACTAAGGAGGTCGACTTTCTGGTAGTTGACTACTCATCTGCCTATAATGCTATAATCTGAAGACCAACTCTTAATGCGCTAAGAGCTGCTACTTCAACATTCCACCTCTTGGTAAAGTTTCCTATAGAGTACAGTGTAAGGGAAGCAAGAAGAGATCAAGCTGCCGCAAGGGAATACTCTGTAGCCATGCTCGACATGAACAAATAGTTATCCACCATGAGCACTGAAGACCAACTATCAGTGGTAGAGCCAATGGAGAAACTAGAAGAAGTCACTCTAGATGACGACCACTCGGAAAAAGTCATACGCATGGGAACTCATGCAGTGGACACAACTCGACAAGAGCTGCTACTATTCCTGAAGATAAACATCGACGTGATTACATGGAGTCATGAAGACATGCTAGGGATTGATCTTAGAATAATGGTTCACAAACTCAACATCTCACCATATTTTCCTCTAGTTTGTTAGAAGAAACGTGTCTTCACCCTCGAAAGGAACGAAGCAATAGCAAAAGAAGTGCAGAAATTACTAGTCGCAAGGTTTATTAGAAGGTTTATTATCCCGACTGACTCTCCAATGTAAGGATGGTTAAGAAAGCTAACAGTAAGTGGAGGATGTGCATAGATTTCACTGATCTAAACAAAGCATGCCTTAAAGACAATTACCCACTTCTATGTATAGAACAACTGGTAGACTCTACAGCTGGTCATCAGCTCTTAAGCTTCATGGATGCTTTCTTGGGATACAACCAAATCAAGATGCATGAGTCTGATCAAGAGAAGACGTCCTTCGTCACCAGTCAAGGACTATTCTATTATAAAGTCATGCCTTTTGGCCTGAAGAACGCTGGGGCTACCTACCAAAAACTAGTGAATAAGATGTTTTAGCCCCAAATAGGAAGAAACGTGGAAGTGTATGTGGACGATATGCTAGTGAAGAGAAAGGAGGAGAGTCAGCACCTGGCCGACCTACAAGAAAGCTTCGAGACACTCCGTCGCTATAACATGAAGCTCAACCCTAACAAATGCGCGTTTGGAGTCTTGTCAGGAAAATTTCTAGGCTTCATGGTTTCGCAATGGGGCATTGAAGCTAATTCAAACAAGATTTAGGCCATTTTGGATATGGAACCTCTTAAGAGCATCAAAGAAGTGCAAAGCTTGAATGGAAGAGTAGCGACCCTTAACAGGTTTGTATCGAGAGCAACAGATAAGTGCCTACCATTTTTTAAGGCATTGAAGAAAGCCTTTAAGTGGACTGACGACTACTTAAAGGCTTTTGAAGAACTAAAGGTTTACTTGTCGTCTCCCCCCTTACTCAATCTGTCGAAACCAAACGAGGAGCTTTTCCTCTACTTGGCAGTATCATCTACAGCCGTTAGTTTAGTCTTGGTTAGAGAAGAAGAAAGGATACAGATGCCTGTGTACTATACCAGTAAAGCTTTAAGGGGAGCCGAGGAGAGATACCCCTTATTGAGAAAATGGTACTCACTCTAGTTACGGCTACTCGCATGCTCAGGTCGTACTTTCAAACTCATACCATAATCGTCTTAACGAACAGACCATTAAAGAAAGCCATGAATATCCCTGACGCAACAGAGAGAATGGTCCTTTGGGTTATAGAACTGAACGAGTTTGATGTTTAGTACCAACCAAGAACAGTCATCAAGGCACAAGCTTTGGCAGACTTTGTGGCAGAATTCACACCTACTGAGGACAGAGAAGGCGTGGAATGGGGGGTAACACCATAGTTCAACAGTATTAACGGCTCATCCAACAAGCACGCTGGTGGAGTTGGTGTTATATTGAAATCACCAGAGGGTGATGTAAAAGAGTGTGCTGTAAGGCTTGAATTTCAAACGACGAACAACGAAGCTGAATATAAGGCACTCCTTGCTTGTTTCGACTTGGCCAAAGCTGCTGGAGCATCTTCCATGGTCATCCGCTATGACTCCCAAGTGATCACTAGATAAGTCAATGGAGACTACGAGGCAAAAGGAAAGCACATGAGGAAATATTTGAACCTCATGAAGCAGCATGTAGGTCGTGACTCAGACGTAAGATTTGTGCAAGTCCTAAGAGAAGAAAATGCGGACACTGACCGATTAGCCAAGGCCACTTTGGCTGAGGGCATGATACTAGACGGAAGAGTACTCTCTTTCGTACAGTATGCACTTGCCACAGACCAGATAGAAGTGCAAGCGACTCCACTAGGGGACGACTAGATGGTCCTCATCACCTCTTTCATAAAAGAGGGACGACTTCCTGATGATCTTGTCAGTGCAAGAAAGCTGAAGATTCGGGCATCCTGTTTCGTCTTAATAGGAAACATACTATACAAAAGGAGTTTCATTTGTCCATACTTGAGGTGTTTAGCCCCAGACGAAGCAAATTATGTAATGAAAGAAGTACATGAGGGGATCTGTGATAATCATATTGGGGCCTGCTCCCTTATTCAGAAGCTCATGCGAGCTGGATACTACTGGCCTTCTATGCAGAAAGACACCCAGTCCTACATCAGAGCATATGATAAATGCCAACGCTTTAGTAGCATCCCTCGACAACCGCTAGAGCAACTCACTCCTATGACATCTCTATGGCCTTTCGCGTAATGGGGACTAGATATAATGGGTTAATTCCCAACAACAATACAACAGCTCAAGATCCTTGTAGTTGGCATCGACTACTTTACAAAGTGGGTAGAGGCTGACCCTTTAGCCACCATCACAGATAGAAATATTAGGAACTTCGTATGGAAAAACATTGTTTGCCGCTTTGGAATACCAAGAGTGCTGGTCTCTGACAATGGAAAGCAATTTGACAACGAAGCCTTCCGAGATTTCTATCAACGACTGTCAATTAAGAATCACTACGCCTCACTAACACATCCTCAAGCTAATGGATAGGTAGAAGTGGCGAACCGATCCCTACTCAAACTGATCAAAACTCGGCTCAAACAAGCAAAAGGAATATGGCTAGATGAGCTCCTGAGCGTCCTTCAAGCGTACAGCACGACAACGTGGACTCCCACTGGAGAGGTTCCATTTAAACTTGCGTTTGGCACTAAAGTAGTGATAGCAGCAAAGGTAGGACTTACCAGCCTCAGAGTGGATCACTACAACGAAGAGAGCAACAACAATGAACTACGCATCAACCTAGACTTGCTAGACAAGGTCAGAACAAGTTCAGAGCAAAGGTTGGCTTAGTATCAGAACCTCATGACCAGGCACTACAACAGGCAAGTAAGGCCAAGACGCTTTAATAAAGGGGAGCTAGTCCTGAAAAGAGTAACACTTGCCATCAAAGACTCAGCACAAGGGAAGCTAGGCCCAAATTGGGAAGGACCTTACAAGGTCGTTGACTACTTCAGGAGAGTCACTTACCACCTAGAGACGTTAGATGGGTGGAAGCTATCTCATCCATGGAAGGCCGAGCAATTGAGAAAGTACTACAAGTAGGACGTCTCCTACAGTTACGCTCATTTTAATTTTATATGCTTTTCTTTTTTTCGTATGCTACTCATGAATGTTAGGATTTGCCATAATTCATATTTCGATGATACTCACTTATTTGAGATTTGGTTTTGTTTCCATATGAGCTCATCCTTTGAATAAAATTATTTCTCACCCATCATGACATATGAAAGCAGATGACCAAAGTTGCCTACGAGTGTACAAATAACCAAAGTCGCCTACAGGTGGACAGTCTAAACAGTAAGTCGCCTACAGGTGGACAGACAACCAAAGTCACCTACGGGTGGACGGTCTAAACAATAAGTCGCCTACGAGTAGACAGATGACTAAAGTCACCTATGGGTGGACAGTCCAAACAGTAATTCACCTACGGGTCGACAGTCCAAACAATAAGTTACCTACGAGTGGACAAATGACCAATGTTGCTTACGGGTGGACGGCCCAAACACTAAGTCGCCTACAGATGGACAAACGACCAAAGTCGCCTACAGGTGGACGGTCTAAACTTTAAGTTGCTTACGGGTGGATAGAAGACCAAAGTCACCTACGGGTGGACGGTCCAAACACTAAGTCGCCTACGAGTGGACAGACGACCAAAATTGCCTACAAGTGGACGATCTAAACACTAAGTTGCCTACGGGTGCTAGACAACCAAAGTCGCCTATGGGTGGACGGTCCAAACATTAAGTCGCCTACAGGTGGACAAACGACCAAAGTCGCCCACGGGTGGACGGTCCAAACACTAAGTCGCCTACGGGTGGACAGACGACCAAAGTCGCCTACTGGTGGACGGTCTAAACATTCAGTCGCCAACGGGTGGACAGACGACCAAAGTCAACTACTGGTGGACGGTTTAAACACTAAGTCGCAAATCGTGACGAGTAGTAAAAGTGGACGAGTAAGAATACTTACTCCTAAGCACCACTAAAGGCTGATGACAAGCAAAAGTGGACGAGTAAGATGACTTACTCCTATGCACCACTAAAAGCCGACGACTAGCAAAAGTGGACGAATATGAAGGCTTACTCCTAAGCACCACCAAAACCTAACGACTAGCAAAAGTGGACGAGTAAGAAGACTCACTCCTAAGCACCACTAAAGGCTGACGACTAGCAAAAGTGGACGAGTAAAAAGACTTACTTCTAAGCACCACTAGAATCTGACGACTAGCAAAAGTGGACGAGTAGAAAACGTACCTACTCCTAAGCACCACTAAAAGCTGACAACTAGCAAAAGTGGACGAGTAAGAAGACTTACTCCTAAGCACCACTAAAACTTGCAAGCAAGAAGACTTACTCCTAAGCATCACTAAAACCTGACAAGTAGCAAAAGTGGACGAGTAGAAAACTTACCTCCTCCTGAGCACCATAAAAACCTGATGAGTAGCGAAAGTGCATGAGTAAGAAGACATATCTACTCTTGAATACCATGAAAATCTAACGAGTGGCACTTGGTGGACTAAGAGAGAACCATTACTCTCAAGTCCCACCAACCAGATGAATAGCACCAAGTGTGCTAGTAAAAAACAGCTACTTCTAAGTTTACCAATACCAGTCAATATAAGAGGAGATGAGTTAAAAGGTTAACAAAAACCCATACATTCAATAAAGTTATACATGTTCAAAAACCAAGGACCTATTGTCTCAAATGAAAGTATCAAACACGAATGTATGAGAATGAAAGTGCAGAAAATAAACTAAGTCTAGTGATCAGCTTGGTCGTCCCCTTTTTTCCTCCTTTGTAGCACCATCTATTTCTTGGTCAGTGCCATCACTTATCATAGTTGCAGTAGAACCTTCCTCAGCACAATTTTCAATCTTCGAAAAGTCTAAGTTGATGAGAATCAACAAGCACCATTAAAGGATCCATTGCATGTTCTAGTTGGGCCATTACTAGAACAAGATCCAAGAAAATCAAAGAAGCACTTAATGGCCTGATTCAAAAATGGGGCATTCCAAGCTAGGCCCAAAGGAAGATGAAGGCATAATAAATTTAATCCAAAATATAAATGGGACTGATCTTGCTTAATTGGGCATAATTTTTGTAGCAATGGTGTGGATCAATGGCTAATTGACTTTCCAATCCATACCAATTAATTGGCTGATTAACTTGCCTTCCATAGGCATGATTTCCTTGCCCATTTTAGACCTTAATTTTAGGCTTCTATTATTTTGTCTTTTTTTATCTACTTTCCTATTTAGCTATGTTTTACAAATAGCATGCACTCATTGTAATCAGGGCACGAAATTTTGAATGAAAAATCAAGAAAAAAAACGTGAGGTTTGCTTCTTCTATTGGTTCTTCAGAGAACTTGTGAACTTATCAAGGATTCTTCCTTGTGGCATTCAAATTTTATACCTTCGGTTCATGATTCATTTATAATCACTGGGTCGAGGTTTGTTACTTTATACCTTTGGTTTGCGTTTTATTTATAGATGTTGGGTCAGGGTTTTCTATCAAAAATATGAATTTTAGCTTTCTTGGGCAAGTATTTCAATATTGTTTGTTAGGTCTCAAAAGCATGTCGATTGAGGTTCGCATCATAAGTCCTTAAAGGCTGCAGAAGCTTAAGCTCAGAAGTGTTCAAATTCTCGCACATATTGGATGCCTAGATCATGAAGGTACTCTTGTGAGGAGGAGTACTTAGCAATGGCGCTTGTCTAGGCATTGCTTAACTCCCCTCACAATTTTTCCAACTCCTTAGAGAGGCGTATTTTCTCCGCCTCTGTATCAACGAAGAGGTCTGCTTGAGAAGAGCATCGCTCCTTAAGCTCTTTCACTTTACCCTCCAAAAAAGCAATTTTCTCTATCAATAGGGTGACAGACCCCTGCAGCTCTTTGATGACCTCATTGTTGCCCTTCACACACTTCCAAAGATTGACCACCTTGTCCTCATAGTCCCCGTACCTTTGCTCAAGAGTCTTCATCCTCACCATTGCCTAAATGACAGACAAACAGATGAGTAAGAAAGGGACGAGTAATGAGTATCTATAAAAAAAGAAGTGAAGAGGAAATACCTTGGTAAGGTCATGCAGCCTAGACTCCCCAATAGCTGTAGGAGCATACTCGTCACAATCATCTATATCCTCATCCTTGATAATAGACATGACTCGCTCCACAACATAGGTAGCATCATTAATGAGCAGGGGAGGTTTGGGAGGAGTGAGAGGTCCCTTTCCCCTACCAGGTGCCCTTGGACGCTTAACAGAAGCCAGACGACCAGGAGTCACTGAAGGATGAAAATGAGTCTCATTTGGATGAGTAATGGTCCCAAAAGGCTTTGGGGAAGTGTCCACACCAAACTTCCTCTTGTCACTAGGCTTAGGAAGTTAAAGTTTCCCCTCCTTAATTGCTATTGTAGCAAGAGCAGCCGCCTCCTGAACCTTTTTTATTTTTCTTGGCTACACCCACCTCCATCTTTACAAAATAGATGTCATTGCATATGCCAAAAAGGAAATGGACAAGCCAAGTTAAAACACTTACGTCTTTGGGAAGTACTCTCGCGACGACGAGCTGCTGCAAAGGGGACAGGTCTTGAACAATATTTGTGAAGGTTATCAACTATAACCAAAGCCCTCAAGTTACGCTCAGTAGGCGAGGAGCTTGTTGCCCTTTCAATCCTTCCTAGCTGGTCTGCAGTCAGCCTTGGTAAAACCTAAGCTGAAAAAATGAAAAGGAAGTTAGTATAAAAAAGGAAGTAAAGCGGACAAGTAAGCTAGACAGGTGACTCACCAGACTTTGGTAACACCCCTTAGTACAGTCTACTGGTTCTGCAGTAGCAACCTCCTCAGGGCTACATACCCAATCTGACCCAAGCATAAAGAAAAATTTCTCTTTCCAACCCCCATTGGATGAAGGAATCTTAGTGACTAACTGGCGCTCTCTTTTTCTACACTTGAAGTAATACATCCCCTCAGCCTTAGGAACACAAATGGGTTTATAAAAGTACAAAAATTCATCCAAGGAAAAGGTTTCTCGACCCTCACTCATAATCCCCCAAAAGGATTTGAGCTCCCGTGAAAGCACGCCAAGAGTTGGGTACTAGTTGTGATATAGCTATACATAACCTCTTGAGCAACTTCCTAGTGAGTTCATTAAGTGGAAGCCTCAACCCACTTATAAAAGAGGCCTCATAAAGCCCAACACCTTCTCCATCACAGGAGTAACACTTCTCGTCAATTTCAACTATCCTAGTGGGCACGTTATGAGGAATCTGGAACTCAAACCATAACTTAGCTAGCCTCTTGTCAAAAAGAGAGGAACAATGCTTGTTCACCTCCCATTCATTAGGTGAGATAAAGGGATGATCAAGACCCTCAGATGGAGGAGAACCATCATCCTCACTCACTAAAGCATAGCCTGATGACCCAACTTCAAAACTGAACTTAAAAGACTCAGAACCAAACGAGTCCTCCCTTGGCTCATCTCTAGACAGGCCTGTATGTGATGACACTAAGGACAACACATCATCAAGCGAATCTATACTAACACTTTGCGGCAACCAACGGTTACCCAATTTTCTACATCTGGACGATGAGGGGCTATTGGTGGACCTTAACTCACTCATTCTTACACCTACAATGACAAAATAAAACTAAGTCCACTCTAGTTGTCTAATTTTTCTTATCTAACAAGGGCAATAGAAAAAAAAAGGGTGAAATAACCTACGAGAAAAACAGATGACCACGAGCACGTGAGCTTGAAAATACGAACGAGTATGTGAGTCCAAAAATCTGGACGACCAGCAAAGCAAATGACCACAAGCGTATGAGCTTGAAAATTCCAACGACCACCAAAGTGACGACCACAATATATGAGTCTTGGAAAGTCGAACGACCACAAGAGCGGATGACCACAAAAGCAGACGACCACAAGTACAAGGACTCAAAAACTTTAGATGACTAGGAAACAGACTAGCACAAAGCAAACGACCACAAAGCGGACAACTAAGCGAGTTTTGAAGGTGGTATGAATGGAAATTTCAAAAATGAATGAGCTCTGAAGGGGAAATTCACCTATTTATAGGCAAAAAATCCCGAGAATACCAAACGACGTGACTGTTGGCCTATCCTTGGCCACCACGTGTCACCAAAAAAAAAAACAAAACAAAAAATGAGTAATTTCATGGCTCGCCCAAAAAAGGGACAAACACAGAATGGGGGGCAACTGATGAGGAATATTTTACTCTTCCCAAATACGTTATTCTTCCAGAATGTGTTACTCTTCCCAAATAAGTTGGTCTTCCAAAAAGCACCTACTTACCAAAAGCAGAAGACCAGACACGACTAGCATGGACATACATCATGACCAAAAGCTGACGAGTAAGACCAAGCACACTGAACTCATGTTGCAACGCCAACATCACCTAAGACTCTCCTACATACACACGGCTGTCGGTAATAGGATAACCCTTATCTCCTACAAATCAGTTAAGGATAACTCCTCACTCCCTATGGATCAACTATGAGATAGTTCCCAACTCCTACACGTTAGTTGAAGGATAACCCCATATCCCTACAATTCAGCTACAGTGATCATCCGAAAACCCCTATATAAACACTAAGGGGGTGTTTGGATGGCCTATTTCCATAACTCAATTCTCTGTTTCCGTAACTCATAACTAAAAAATGGTGGGACCCATAGCGAGAAATCCGTTTGGCACCACCATCACTTTGTTTCCATCACTCAATTCTCTGATTTTTGAGTGATGAGTTATGGAAACTGAAAACACATTTGAGGTGTTTTCAGTTTCCATAACTCATAACTCAATGACATTTTTGTCATTAAACACACATGAGGGACCCACTAGTCATAAGCCGCACCTTTTAACCAATCTACCTTTTTTTTCTTTTTTTTTTCCTTTCTTCACCTGGGTTCGATCTCCCTCAGGTGTTCTTGCTTTTTTCTTTTTTTTCCTTTCTTCACTTGGGTTCGATCTCCCTGTGTCTTCCTTTTTTCTTTTTTTCTTTTTTCTTTTTTCTTTTTTTTTTTCTTTTTATTTTTTTCACCTAGGTTTGGTCTCCCTCGGGTGTTCTTGCTTTTTTTTTTTTTTTTCCTTTCTTCACCTGGGTTCGGTCTCCCTGTGTCTTCCTTCTTCTTCTTTTTTTTCCTTTCTTCACCTGGGTTCGGTCTCCCTATGTCTTCCTTTTTTCTTTTTTTCTTTTTCCTTTCTTCTTTCACTGGGTTCGGGTGATCTGGGTTTTTTTTTCTTTTTTTTCTTTTTCTTTTTTCCTTTCTGGTTTGGGTTTCTAAGTATTGAAAAAAAAAAAAAAAAAAAAAAAAAAAAAAAAAAAGAAAGTTGCACCGAGTGACAGGTATAGGGCCCACAAACAGTGTGAAAAATATTGAGTGATGGTAACTGAGTGATGGTGCCAAACGGGCGTAGTATTTTAAAGTGATGAGTGATGAGTGATAAGTGATAAGTAATGAGTGATGAGTGATAAGTGATGAGTGACGGAAATTGAGTGATGAAAATTTTGCATCCAAACATGGCCTAAGACACTCCAGTCCCAAGGTACGCAAAAAATACTTTCAAAAACCTCTCTTCAAGGAATTCACTATCGGTTTCTGACTTGACCTACGGAGGGTCTTAGGCCGGCACCATATGCTCTTTGAAGGTGTTTCTATTTTTTGTAGGTTCACTACTTTTCACCTTTCACTGAAGACTGCGGATTTGGGCGATAAACCTACTGACAATTTTGAGCATCATCACTATCCAAGGAATTTGCCCAACTAGCTGGCCTGTAACATGTTAGTTTTCAGTGCAATGCTATCCCAAATTGGATGGAAACTGGTAACAAGAAATGTTACTATTAAAACCATATATAATTTTTATTAGCTTGGTAATTCAATAATAGTTCAATAAATGTCATAGATGAATGAAAAGGTAAAGTGTTAGGATTCACTAGATGTTACAACATGTGTTTCATGGTTTTTGACTTGAGAACTCACGAAAGGTATCACCCTGTGATACCAGAACCCTATAATCAAGAAAGGTAAAGAAAATAGGAGGGAAAGTAGAAAATTAAAGAATGAATAGCATAAAGCAAAGGAATGGCAGAGAATTGAAGGAAAGAAACGAATTTGAAACCATGAGATCCGCTCACAAGTCCAACACAATACCATATTTTACTCTCTTTTTTCCCTCTTTTTTTCCTTTTAAAATTATTGAGAAGATTTTTTTTTTTTTTTTTTTAATGGAATTGTTTGAAAGTTCATAGAGGAAAGAACATAATAAATCAAATTGGATAGAATGGAATAAGAGGATTTAGATTAGATCCCTGTTTGGGGTTTTCTACTTTTTTATAATAAAAAAATAGGGATAAAAGAATAACTTGTATCAATTAATGGGAGGAAATAGGTGTTCCAATCCTTTTTTTTCTTTAAGGATTCCATCATTATACTATTGGTCCATTAGATTTTTTGGGTGTCTGACTTATAGACAAGAAATGAAATAGCTTACCTGCTTTTGAGCAAAAGCTACTTATTAATTAAGTTAAATTAGTTTTTTTTTTTTTTTTTAAGAATCAAATTATATTTTTACCCTATTCAATTATATCACCAAAAAAAAAAAGAGCTACGAATATATAATTACAATATAGATCTATAATGTTTTTTCTTTGATAATATTATTTTCTTTTAAATTTAACATACAAGAAAAGAATGTGATATTTGATTCCTTTCTTTTCTCTTTCATTCAACATTAATGTTAATTCCTTACCATTCCTTTAAACTATCTAGATTCTACTTTATAAAATCCATTCCTTTAAGCTATCTAGGTTCTACTATGTATATAGAAAATTCAATAGAATAGAAGCTATAAATCTAAATCTGTGCAACATGAATCCATGCAACCAAATTAAAGGAATCTTACGTTATATTTTTTAGAGAAGCAACTTGGCAGCTTGACCAAAAAAGTTTTGAACTCAAATCCAAATTTGTGCTCCTGAGTGAGTATTGCTTCTTGTAATGCTTTCTTTATAATTTAAAAAAAAAATTATTTAAAAACCCTAATATATATATATATATGTGTGTGTGTGTGTGTTTTAATGAGATGTATGCATGTATGTATATATAAAAGTAGCTTTTATTGTATCATAGAAGTGAATCGTGATAAGATTTTGTTGCTATAGTGCAATTTGAATTTTTGATGAATTAGCTATTATTTTTACTTTGCTTCTACCCCAATTGAGAGATCCAAGCAGATTTTCATTCGAAGATAATTTTCCCTTTTTAGTGCAGGAAGTGACTAAAGGGTGCATTGTATTGATAAGAACGGAATGGTTTTTTTTTACGTTATTCAGAGGTGAGTATTTAAGATTATCCTTTTAATACTCTTCACATATATAGAACACGTATTCAATTATAATATAGAACACCCATAATGACTACAATGTCCAACAGACAAAAGCAGAGATCATCCACCTCTTTCAAGTCCTTTAAACAAATTATTGATTTAGTCGAGTCGTGTGTGTGTCTGACAGTGACAGAGGAAGTTCAAGACATCTTTCATGAGCATCCTTTGGTCAACGGTGAAGTTTCAGAGCCTGTAATGTGTAATGGGTGCGGTGAAGACATACAAGATTCATGCTACGGTTGCTTAAATTCATGAGTCATGTTTCGAACTACCGCACGAGTATACACGACAAACATCGTCTTATTCTCCACAAAACACCATCGTATGATAATGGGACTTACATATGTGATTTCTGTGGTGGCCATTGGAAATGGTCTGTTTACCACTGTCTCGAATGCCAATTTGACATTCATTTTAAATGTGCTTTGCTATCACTCACCATTAAAGCTGAAGTTGACGACCACCCATTGACTCTATTCAGGAAGTTGATCGCATTCACTTGTGATATTTGTGGTAAAGATAGCGAATGCATGCCCTACCTATGTAGCAACATTAATTGTGGACTTGGGGTCCACCGCCATTGCGCTTCCTTACCATGCATATGTTAGGATATGTGCCATTTAAATCCTATTGTATGATGCTATATATGACATTATGTATGATATTATGTTATGATTAATAAAGTTGTTTTATTATTATTTAAAATAATGGTAACATGAATATTTGGACATTATCATATAGTCCATGAGATGCATAGTATGTAATTTATGTGATTTAGTCACAGAAGATATAAATTACAAGTTCTTTGTAAAATCAGAATTTTAGTTTGTAGTTGGTGATGAAAGATTATAACATATCAACTAAGATGATTTGTCTTGATCATGGAAGTGGAAACTTCTAGTTGATATGTTGATATGTTTTAAGTGTTAAGACATATTGAATTGGACTACTGTGAGATTTATTATTCTACTAACGACTATCAAATGAATAATAAATCTCACGACTTCTATTTACATTAACTCTCAATCCTGAGAGAATAATGAACCTGATCATGAAGTTTAGGTTGTTTTTGATATATCAGGAGTGAGATCTAAAGTCACGATCAAAACCTTAGTATGTTGGGCAACCACATTTAATGTTGAAGGAACATATATTCTCAAGATGGAATTCATAATCTCTTAATGGAGATATAAAATATTCCTTTAAAATAATTTTAATGGGTTTGGTTATTCAAAGTGTCAGGCCAAACCACTTTAGTAAGAAGTTACTAAAGTATATATTTATGAAATTGAATTTTATAAATATATGATGAATAACTTAAAGGATTAAACCGGGTACTTAAGAATTAAGATGTAGTAATCTTCAAAGTGGCAGTCAACATTCATGACTTTGTATTACTATGAATATTTTAATGAAGAGGTTGAATGTATAATAAAGTATTGGGATATAATTTATTAAAAAGGCGTAGAGTGCAATTATATTTATATAGTGATATTAAATATAATTAATGGTAATTTTGGACTTGTCAAGAGTTGATAGAAAGACCAAAAACTCATTGGAGCCAGTGTCTTATTTGTCCCTTTCGGTCCCACTCCAAGCCACATACTAAAGCCCAATTGGAATGACCTAAAAGGCTAGCCCAATTAGATAATCAGTTATATATAAGGAGAGAAACATACAAAATTTTGTAATGTATGAAATGGTGTGTATGTGAGTATAAGCCACTCTCTTATTCTCCCTTGAACACATACGTATAAACTGATTGAGAGCCCACACTTCTTGGGCATAAGTGGAATAGGAGCGAAGATTAAAAGTGTTCCCAAGTACTTCTAATTTTTGGTTTTGAATTTCACCGCACCAAGGTACGCTCTCTTGTTCTTAAATTCTGAAATTTATATAGTATATGTTATCAATTGCAAATGAAGTAGATTTAATTTTCCGTTGCGTATATTTTGTATGCGATACAAACTATGTTTTTCCTACAGCATATATACTCAAACACATATGACACAAACTCCCTCTCAACTTCACCAAGTCTATCAAGTTCCAATGATTTTGAGCATTGACTTTGCCAACTATGTCAAAAAGGTGGACACAAACTACGGGGTTTATTATTGCTCAAGTTGCAGTTATGTAGCCCACCTTGATTGTGCTGCAAACGAGGAGGGTAGGAATGTAGAAATTATGCAGGAATCTAAAGATAAGGAACATATTGGGTCAACAACAACAACGCTGAAATACAAAGACTCAGGGCTTGAGGAACTTACCAACAAATTGTCTTATGTTGTCAAGAAAACCAAGTTGGGACAAGTCAAAATTGAAATACCCATAGAGATCAAACATGTCAGTCATGAGGAGCATGACTTAAAGCTTACTAATGAGCTTGAGAACCACAAAATATTTAATAGGTGTATACAACCTATCTTCCCTTCATTTTATAGTTGTGCTTGTTGTAACTTTTTTCTTCACAAATCCTGTGTAGAGTTACCTAGTATAATACGCCATCTAGTTCACCAACACCAGCTTACCCTAGTTCTAAGCCTGCTTGATATTATTTGGTGTAATGCTTGTTTATGTTATAGTAATGGCTTTTACTATGAGTGCAAGAAGTGTGAAGCAACTTCAGCGTTTCAACTTGATATCTCATATAGTTTATGTAAACACTATTTTGCACCCATAATTTAGTTTTGGAAGATGACTAAAATGACCATTTCAAATACCTTAAAATCATAGTTGCATTACATGCATTGAATCATTCATTGCATATCACAAAAATGATCTTGAGATTCTAACGGTCACAACAGTATGCCCGATTCCCAAATCGGACCGTCGGATTGAAAGATATCACAAGATCAAGTTTTCACGGTCTGCATGTACTGTATAAGGGTGAAGCTAATCATGTGTGATTAATTGGAATTAATTCTAATTGGTTAAAAAATTAAAATTAATTAAATAATTGCGTGATTGATTGTTGGTTTTTATCAGAAATAAGCTTGATTGCATAGGAATAAAATGGATAATCAAATAACAATGGAATTGTTGATAATTAAGTCTTTTTAGAATATTTATCTATTAGATAATTATTTTTTTAAGGACCTGATTATCAAAATAAAAGGGATTTATTTTGGAATACAAGTTAAAAATGCATCCAAATGCAATTCCCGACTCAGGAAAACCCTAAAAAAAAGAGTCCAAATCGAACCAAAGTTGGGAATTGGGCTCGGCACTCTTGAAGTGCCAATCATCACATTAAAAATTCATTTTCTTTGATCTCTAGGATGGTTCTCTAATTGTGGAATATGTTCATGAAGGTATGATTCTAACTTTACTTTCCATAACACGATTTTATTTTAATTTCAAAAACATGTTCTCATCTATGCTTTATTTTCCATAAATGTGATGTTGCTTCTTGTGTTTATATAACCATGGTAGTCATATGTTATTGCATGCTCTATTTCTTGCTTTTGAAAAATTCACATGAGTAGTTGATGAACATGCCTAGATCTAGGGTTGAATTTCTTCTTAAGATTTTAGATCTACAAGAGAATCCATGTTTTCAAAACTAAAACCAGATCAATATTTTTCTCCATGTTTTTCAAAACTATAACCAGATCTGCAAGAGAATCCATGTTTTTCAAAACTAAAACCAAATCTGTATTTTTCTCCATGTTTTTCAAAATAAAAACCAAATCAGTATTTTTCTCCATGTTTTTTTCAAAAAAAAAAAAAAATGACCTATATTTTGTTTATAAAATCTAGTCTTTTTTTTAATAAAAAATCTGATCTAAATTTTTTATAAAATTTGCTTTGCATTTTTCAAAATAAAAATCTAACCTTTTTTTCATTAAAACCAGATCTGCATTTTTCACATAAAATTGGTATTTTCATAAAAAAATTCCCTTTTTTTACATTTAAAAAAATCCAAACCGGATCTGAATTTTTATTAAAAATTCCCTTTTTCTTTTTTTTACACAAAATAAAATTGCAGATCTAAGGTTCTTAAATAGCATTTTAACCTTAGGTCTAGGATTTGACATGGCATTTGTTATACATCATTTGACATTCTGAATATGGGTATTTAATGGTCATTTAAAGTCTAGAAGACCAGACCTTGTCTAGGCAGGGTAGGTGCCTAACACCTTCTCATTCTGTAACATAGCCCCCGAATCTTAGAATATTAGGTTCGTAGAAGAGTGTCTTATTTTATTTTGGGTAGATTGTAACTAGGAAACAAATCCTTGTATTTTTGTTACTAGATTGTAACTAGGAAACAAAACCATGTAAAGTTCTTTCTACCAGGATGTAATTATTTCCAATTAATGAGAAGATTATTATTCAAGACATGTTGTAATTTGTATAGTTTTCTTATTTTACTTATAAAATAAGTGGCGACTCCATAAAATCCTGAAAAGAAAAGGTGCCGATAGCTACACCCTTTTTTGAGAGCACCCAAAATTCCCCAGTCTATCGCAATGGCGACTCTGCTGGGGATGTCGAGGGCTAAGCTTCACATTAGACTTTAAATGACCAATTAAATACCCTTGTTTCTGTATGATGTTTTTGTTTGTCTGGTTGCTTATATCTGTGTATTTTTTGTATAATATCTTATTTGAAAATGCCATGTTGGTTGTTAAAAGTTTTCCCTAACTGTCATAGTGTGTGCTATCAAACAAAAAATATGTGTGTACCCATCTCAACATATGGTGGTAGTAACCATGGATCACCGGTCTTCATTAGATTTGGGTACCCAGTGGTGAACTCACCAACTCATAGCCCAAAGTCACTGGATCATTTCTTGTTGACTAAAATGGATAGATCATGCCATTTAGACCAACATAATATTCATTACATTACAAGTTGGGAGGTGTAACGTCCTAGCTATGGGAAGCAATACAACAACAAACCCACCCTAAAATGTAATGACTTAGAACCTATCCTTAGGCTGGTCCATGTTAAAATTGCATTGCATTCTGTGTGTGTTTGTTTGGTTGATAGATTGATATAGATGGGGACCTAGCTTTATTTGACCCAACCAAGCCTTTTCTTAAGGGAGAATCTGGTTAAGATCAGAAGGAAGTCTCCAAAGAGAATCTAAAAGCGATAGTTAACCCAGTAGTTTCAGTTCCAAGCCTATCACAGTACTAAAGCCTTTAAGTATAGAAGGCACCCCACAGTAACAACACCTCAACCCCGTGTTCGACTTGCAAGATAGCCCAAGCCACAAGAAATCTAAAGACTCTGTCACCATGGCAAAGGGAGAGGTGCACCAAAACATTGAAGAGCAAATAAGCACTCAGGAGGTACTAAACACTATAGTGGCAAGCCAAATTCAGTTGAGGGAAGACATGAACTTCATTGTACAGCAGTTTTAGAATCTGAAAGGAAGCCAAGAGGAAAACAAGACTGATTAGACTTCCCCGATCTCGGAGAGTGAGAAGAAGATTAATGAGAAGATAAGTAAGATGGAGGAGATGATCAAAAAGGCACGCAAGATGGAAGACCTCATGGATTATCAATCGCTCTCTCTTTTCCCAAATGTAAGATTACCCCCAAAGTTTAAGATGCCAGTCTTGGACAAGTTTGATGGCACCAGCTGCCCCAAATCCCATCTAAAGATGTACATGAAGGCTATGCATGTTGGAAAAATACATGTTTGTATCACATACAAAACATACGCAGTGGAAAATTAACGGATCTATTTCATTCGCAGTTGATAACATGTACTATGTAAGTTTCAGAATTTAAGAACAAGAAAGCGTACCTTAATGCAGTTAAATTCAAAACCAAAGATCTAGAAGTACTTGGGAATACTTTTAATCTTCATTCCAATTCCACTTGATGCCTAAGAAGTGTAGCCTCTCAATCAGTTTCCAATGAGAGAATAGAAGAGTGTCCAACACTCACATACAAACCATTTCATTCCTTATGTGATCTTTCTTATAAAAGACATAATGAAATTATGTATGTTTCTCTCCTTATATACAACTGATTATCTAATTGGGCTAACTTTTTGGGCCATTCCAATTGGGCTCTAGTATGTGGTTTGGAGTGGGACCAAAAGGGAACAAATAAGACTCTAGCTCCAATAGGCCTTGGGCTTTTCTGTCAACTCTTTACAAGTCCAAAGTTACCATTAATTATATTCAATACAACTATAAGAATATAATTGCACTCTAGGCTTTATTAATAAATTATATCCCAAGACTTTATTATACATGCAACCCCTTCATTAAAATATTCGTAGTAATACAAAGTCATTAATGTAGACTGCCACTTTGAAGATTACTACATCTTAATCCTTGAGTACCCGGTTTAATCGTTAATGTTATTCATCATATATTTATGAAATCCAATTTCATAAATATATACTTTAGTAACTTCTTACTAAAGTGGTTAGGGCCAACACTCTGAATAACCAAATCCATTAAACTTATCTCAAGGGAATATTTTATATCTCCATTAAGAGATTATGAATTCCATCTTGAGAATATATGTTCCATCAACATTAAATGCGATTGCCCAACATATTGAGGTTTTGACCGTGACTTATAGATCTCACTCCTGATATATCAAAGCAACCTACATCTCATGATTTAGTCCATTATTCTCTCAGGATTTAGAGTTGATGTAAATAGAAGTCGTGAGATTTATTATTCAATTGACAGTCGTTAGGAGAATAATAAATCTCACAGCGGTCCAGTTCAATATGTCTTAACTCTTAAAACATATCAACATACCAGCTAGAAGTCTCCACTTCCATGATCAAGACAAATCATCTTAGTTGATATGTTATAGTCTTCGCAGATGAAATGCCCAATTTCATCACCGACTACGAACTAAAATTCTGAGTTTACAAAGAACTTGTGATTTATATCTTTCTGTGACTTTTCACATAAATCACATACTATGCATCTCATTGACTAAGATAATGTCCCATTAGTTCATTTATAGATAGTCTCATATAATTAAACTATTTAATTATTTATAACATGCCAATAAATTGGATTTTTAGGGCATAAACCCCAACAATGTAGCCTCTGGGATCTACTGAGGAAATGTTGGTACAAATGTTCCAAAACACCTTTACTGGGGTTGCCCTCAGGTGGTTCCTCAACGTGGAAGATAATAGAGCTAGAAACTGGGAAGACATTTGTAGGGAGTTCCATAACCAGTACAAGTACAATATAGAGGTGGACGTGACAAAAAGATACTTGGAGACCACTAAACAAGAGCCGAAGGAGTCCTTTTCCGCCTTCATGATCAAATGGAGGTCCAAAGCCGCACAAATGATGAATAGGCTGAATGAAGAAGAGCAATTAACCATGGTTGTAAAAAACTTGTTACCTGTGTACCATAAATATTTGTTTGCTCAATACTTTCCAAATTTTAAAGCTTTAGTAACTACTAGTACTCAGATTGAGGATGCAATAAATAATGGGACCATAAAGAATGAGGATGCACCTAAATTTAAAAGAAATCTTGGGCCTTCTAGCTCTAAAACTATAGAAGTATCTAATATATATAAAACTGATCCATACCAACTTAATCCCCCAGTGCAAATATCATAAGGGCCGCCTCCAAGGCCTAGGAGGGAGTTTCATGAACTTTATATGCCAATGAGTCAGTATTTGAAAAGCTGAAAATAAAAGGGTTACTAAAACCCTTAGACCCAAAACCAGTCACAAACCCATTACTTGCAAAGTTTGATGTAAGTAAAAGGTGTGCCTACCATCAAGGCCAAGGCCATGACACTGACAGGTGTTATATTCTTCATCATGCAATCCAAGATTTAATAGACACCAAGGTGATTACATCGCCTACAAGGCTTAATATCACCAACAATCCCTGCCCAACCACAATTTTGGGAGAGGACCAAGGATCAACTGTTTGATTTCTGAGGAGGAAGGAGAAGAGGACCCGACTGAGTTAATCTATGACCTAATGGGCATAGATTTCTTTATGATGACTTGGGAAGAACTAATGGGCATGACGTCTACAACAGGATACGATATATGGAGTGAAGATACTGCCGAAACCCCAAATTACCCAACATCCACATATGGGGGGAGACACTTCAAACCCCAAATAGATAATCCAACATCCACACATGGAGGGAGACACTTCAAACCTTAAGACATTGAATCAAATGACCCATCAAAAATTGCCCACATCACAAGGGGGAAACACTTCAAACCCCCACATTTGGAGACAGACAACCCAGTAGAGGTCTTGAACAAGGCAACTCAACAAACATCCAATGAAGAGGATGAGGTCCTCAAGCAGTTGCAAAAGATGCAAGCCAACATATCCTTATGGGGTTTACTCATGGCCTCATACAAACACCACCAGAATCTGGTTCTCAATCAAATCCAAGTCCCTACAACCACTACTTCTCAAGATCTAAATGCAATGATTGGGTCTATAAGTAGGGAGCTTACTATTTCCTACTCCAACAAAGATTTGACTAAGAAGGGGAAGCACCATAATAACCCATTGCACATTACTGTAGATTCCAAAAGCAAGAGGATACCAATGGTCTTAATTGATGATGGAAGTGCTCTAAATGTGTGTCCTTTAAAAACCGCAAGTTGCCTAGGCTTGAGTATTGAATATTTTGTGCCATCTAATCAGCATGTGAGAGCATATGGCAATAGCAAAAGGGAGGTTTTAGGAACAGTAACACTGGAGCTCACCATAGGGCCAATGACCAAAAAAATATAATTTCAAGTACTCAACATAGGTTCATGCTTCAACATGCTCCTTGGGCGACCATGGATTCATGATACAAAGGTCGTGACTTCATCCTTGTACCAAAAGGTTCGATTGCCACATGAAGGAGCTATAGTTACTATATATGCTGACATTTTAACCATACCAAAGCCCATTTTTGGTATCGATTCTGAGAAGGAGCTAGTAACCCTAGATGGCTTTGAGATTGAGAAGCCTAGTTTTGAAAGAAGGGAAGAAGAGGTTGAAAAGATCTCTATGGATTTCGATCCCTATAGCAATAACAATGTGGTAGCAATGACGAGGAAGATGGGTTATTTTCTAGGGATGAACCTAAGGAAGACTGTGAAAGAGGCAATTGTTCAAGTTCTAACAATTCCCATGGCCATACCACCTTTCGGGTTAGGTTCTAAACCTACAAATGATGATTTATTAGAGTGGGAAATGGGGAGGATGGCCCACGCAAAGGCTAAAGCAAAGGGACTTCCTAGTCACCCAAAACCCTTAAAGCCATACACTCATACACTAAATTGAAAGTTTGTCAAAGCTGGAGATAGTCAACATTATTGGAGATTTCCTAAACCGAGATATGAACCTGAATTTAAAACAATGGTGCCTGGATTTGAATTATTCCTTGATTGTGACAATAAGCTTCCAAAACTGAAGGAGAAAGATAAAATTGAGTCCCGATTGATATCCCGATGCAATGACTACTCTGTTGGGAGATGCTATCTTCAACATAGAAGAGGAAGAATATTAGGAAGCCTGCCAACACGCATTGAAGAACCCATATGAAGCAAGAACGAGTGATGAAAATGACGATAAAGGTTGTGGCAGTAAAGATGATAATAGCGGTGACAACAATAGTAATAATAGTGGAGACAATGATGGTGAAGACAATAGCAGTGATGATAATGATAGTGAAGACTATGATAGCCGAGGTAGCGGTAATGAGAGAGGTGAACCCCCTAATGATAGAGAGGACGAAGATGCGGAAGCCTTCTATGAAGACAATTCTTATGATGATGTGGACTATTATGATGAAGACATAGAAGATGATGCAGAAGCTGTAGGTGGAGACTGTGATGAATACCCTAATGGGCATCCTTCAGATTGGAGTTGCATTACAGATGTCAGTTCAAAATCAAGCCCTCAGTATGATAAGTATGGTAGGGAGATTCCCGAGCTTGGTTCATTTCATAATTCAGAGTTTAGCTTGTAGACTGCATACACTGATGAAGAATATGATATAGATGCAAGACTGGCGACACTTGATAGAAATCTAATGATCCACAGCTTCAGAAACTTAACTTTGGAGGACCTTGAAGATAAAGATGAGAGAATGGAAGGAAGCGAGTCAAAGTACTTCCTTTAATATGTCCGCCCAAGCAAAAAATTGAGGCAAGATTTATTTAGGGAGTGGATGGATAACATAGAGCGCCTAGATGGCTATGCATTTGACAAGCCCGATTTGTAAGTTGATGGTGAAAGCCCAGATTATATGGATGAAGACCCTAGAGTGCTGATGCTGAAGGAAGAAGGAACTCACTGGGAGCCAACTGCCATCGTCGAAGCCACAATTGAGTTAAAGAACTAGGCATGGGAGGGAGTTGCCCACCCAATGGAAGACCCTCTAAAGAAGATCAAGATCACCAAGCCAATTACTCCTGCCAAAAACATTGTTTCCATCCCTATTGAGTTTGTCTTTTTTAGTATTGTTATTCTTGTTAAGTTTGTTTGTGATAGTGTTTCTGTTCCTATAGAGTCAATTCTTGTTGAGTTTGTTAAGAACTCTACCTCTTATAATATAATTTCTAATTCTGCTTATTTGTTGGTTTTGAATGTTTTCATTTCGGAAATTAGTAAAGAAACTTTTAATAATGAGGAATTACAACAAGGACATGTAGAACCTATAAAAAAAGAAACCCAGTCTGTTAACCTATGAACTGATAATGAGCCAAAAATGGTCCAAATTGGTAACACCTTAACCTCCTCTAAGAAGGATGCATTAGTCACACTACTGAAGGAGTTCAAAGAGGTGTTTGCATGGTCATACAAGGATATGCCCGGGATTGATACAGATATAGTGCAACAATGCATTCCTACAGACCTAGCCATGAAGCCAGTCAAGCAGAAACTAAGAATGATGAAGCCAGAGTGGACTCTCAAGATCAAGGAAAAAGTCGAGAAACAATACAATGCGGGATTCTTGAGGGTGGTAAACTACCCAGAATGGTTAGCTAATGTGGTTCCAGTACCAAAGAAGGACAGGAATGTGAGAATGTGTGTAGACTTCAGAGACCTTAATAAGGCCATCCCAAAGGATGATTTTCCTTTGCCTTATATTGATATCTTGGTTGAAAATACGGTGGGACATGCATTGCTATCATTCATGGATGGCTTTTCGGGATACGACTAGATAAAGATGGCTCTTAAAAATATGGAGAAGACATCCTTCATCACTCCATAGGGGACCTATTGCTACAAGGTCATGCCATTTGGCCTTAAGAATGCTAGTGCCACTTACCAGCGGGTAACCACTACTCTGTTGCATGATTTGATACATAAAGAAGTAGAAGTTTATGTGGATGACATAATAGTGAAGTCCAAAGACCGTGAAGGGCATATACCGGCTTTACGGAAGTTCTTTGAGAGAATCCGATTTTATAAGTTGTAGTTGAATCCAAAGAAGTGCACTTTTGGCATGACATCCTAAATATTGTTGGGGTTTATGGTAAGTCAGAGAGGAATTGAAGTGGATCTCGAGAAGATCAAGGCAATTGTAGAGATGAAGACTCCAAGGACTAAGAAGGAAATCCGAGGGTTTTTAGGAATGATACAATACATAAGCAGATTTATAGCCCAACTTACCATGACATGTGAACCACTTTTTCATTTGTTTAAGAAAGAAGTTCCCATGGTGTGGAATGAACAATTCCAATGAGCCTTTGAGAAGATTAAGATTTATTTGATGAAGCCACCGATACTGGTTCCACCAGTACCTGAAAAGCCATTATTGCTATATCTCACAACCATGGATACAGCAATGGGGGTTTTGCTTGCTCAATATCTAGAGGAGTCTAGAAAAGAGAATGCAATTTATTATATTAGCAAGAAGATGTTGGCTTATGAAGAGAAGTATACAGCACTTGAGAAGACATTTGTAGCACTTGTATGGGCTACCCGAAAACTTAGACATTACATGCTTGCTTTCAAGGTTTTGTTGATTGCAATAATGGATCCTTTGAAATATCTAATGGAGAAGCCTGTGCAAGATGGGAAGACAACTAAATGGGTTTTGCTTTTGTCAAAATTAGATATCAAATATGTGACTCAGAAGTCTGTAAAGGGAAGAGTAATTGTCGATCACTTAACCCATTGTTCACCCGAAGAAGTCGAAGAAATCCAAAGGGACTTTCTAGATGAGGATATCATGGGGATAGGGTTAGAACCATGGAAGATGTATTTTGATGAAGCAACTAATCAGAATGGAAGTGGCATTAGAGTTCCCATAATTTCTCCAAAAAGGACACACATCCCATTCTTTGGTAGGCTCAACTTTCCTGCCACTAATAACGCTACAAAATATGAAGCTTATAGGATTACAAGCAGCCCTTAGTCTTGGAGTGGAGGAGTTGGAAGTGTATGGTGACTCAGCCCTAATAATTTGTCAGACTCAAAACAGGTGGAAGATTAAGGAAGAAAAGCTAGTGCCTTATCATGAATGTCTTCAGAAATTGGCATCAAAGTTCAGGAAGATTCAATACCAGTATATGTCGCGAATGCAGAATCAGATTGCAGATGCTTTAGCAACAATGGCATCCATGATGGATGGGCCCAAGGAAGAACAAGTTCGGCCGATAGTGGTGGAACATAAAGAAGAGCCGGCTTATTGCATGTCAATAGAAAGAGACAAAGAAATAAATGGGGAAGGTGAATGGTATTCAGACATTTTACAGTATCTCAAGGAGGGGTCGTACTTGAAGTCTGCGGATAAGAATGTCCAAATGACTATCAGAAGGTTGTCCACTTATTACATTATTTATGGTGAAAGGCTGTACAGAAGATCGTATGATGGAATTCATCTCCTTTGTGTGATTGCCAAAGAAGCACAACAAGTAATTGAGGAGGTCCATGAGTCAAGTTATGGGCCATATATGAATACACACATGTTGTCACAGAAGCTAATGAGAGAAGGTTATTATTGGACCACTATAGAAGCAGATTACGCAGCTCATGTTCAAAAGTGTCATCAATGCCAAGTCCATGGAGATTTGAAGCACATGCTACCGATACCATTACATACTATGACTTCACCATGGCCGTTCTCTACATGGGGGATAGACATTATTGGGAAGATTCACCCAACAGCATCAAATGGTCATGAATTCACGCTGGTAGCTATTGATTACTTCACTAAATAGGTAGAAGTTGCCTCATATAAGGTATTGAACTCGAAGAAATGGGAAATTTATATTGACATTTGCTTTTCAAGCTCTGTCAATAAGGGGCACTTTGTAGACACTCGATTTTGCACCAATAATTTAGTTTTGGAAGATGACTAAAATGACCATTTCAAATACCCAAAAATCATAGTTGTATTACATGCATTAAATCATTCATTGCATATCATAAAAATGATCATCGGGCCGTCAGATTGAAAGATATCACAAGATCAAGTTTTCACGGTCTGCATGCATTGTATAAGGGTGAAGCTAATCACGTGTGATTAATTGGAATTAATTCTGATTATTTAAACAATTAAAATTAATTAAATAATTGTGTGATTGATTTTTGGTTTTTATCAAAAATAAGCTTGGTTGCATAAGAATAAAATGGATAATTAGATAACAAGGGAATTGTTGATAATTAAGTCTTTTTAGAATATTTATCTATCAAATAATTATTGTTTTAAGGACCTAATTTTCAAAATAAAAGGGATTTATTTTGGAATACGAGTTAAAAATGAGTCCAAATGTTACTCCCGACTCAGGAAATCCCTAAAAAAGAGTCCAAATCGAACCAAAGTTGGGAATTGGGCTCGGCACTCTTGGAGTGCCGATCAGCACATGGCAAGTGCCGATCGGCACTTCCCTAGTGCTGATTGGCACAACTTTGAGGACCGGCCCAAAAACGTTCTAATCAAGCTAAAACACATCCATTTCAAATTTTTAGAGATAAGAATTCGACCTAATTCATATCTGATCTAACCTAGCTTATTTCTAAGCACCAAACCTTTATAAATAGGGAACTAAAATCAGAAATCAGGACCCCTTTTTTCTGACCCCTCTCTCCCCTTACATTAAAGAAGTTTGGAAGCTTTGCTTTAGGAATTTCTTTTCTATTAAGTGGCTTTACATAGATACTTAAAAATTCATTCTCTTTGATCCCTAGGATAGTTCTCTACTTGTGGAATTAGTTCATGTAGGTATGATTCTAACTTTGCTTTCCATAACATGATTTTATTTTAGTTTCAAAAACATGTTCTCATCAATGCTTTATTTTCCATGAATGTGATGTTGCTTCTTGTTTTTATATAACCATGTTGGTCATATGTTATTGCATGCTCTATTTCTTGCTTTTGAAAAATTCACATGAGTAGTTGATGAACATGCCTAGATCTAGGGCTGAATTTCTTCTTAAGATTTTAGATCTGTAAGAGAATCCATGTTTTCACTACTAAAACCAAATCTGTATTTTTCTCCATGTTTTTTAAAACTAAAACTAGATCTGCAAGAGAATCCATGTTTTTCAAAACTAAAACCAGATCTGTATTTTTCTCCACTTTTTTTCAAAAACAAAAATCTGATCTGTATTTTGTTTACAAAAATTCGATCTGTATTTTATTTATAAAATCTAATTTGTATTTTGTTTACAGAAATTTGATCTATATTTTGTTTATAAAATCTAGTCTGTTTTTTAGTAAAAAATCTTTTTTTTATTTTTTATAAAATATGCTTTGCATTTTTCAAAATAAAAATCTGTCCTTTTTTTTTTATTAAAACCAGATCTGCATTTTTCACATAAAATTGGTATTTTCATTAAAAAAAAAAAAATCCATTTTTTTACATTTAAAAAACTCCAAACCGGGTCTGAATTTTTATTAAAAAATTCATTCTTTTTCTTTTATGGAAACTTAGATTTAAATTTTTCCCTAAGAATTCTCATCAAACTTTTTTTTTACACAAAATAAAATTGCAAATCTAAGGTTCTTAAATAGCATTTTAACCCTAGGCCTAGGATTTGACATGGCATTTGTTATACATTATTTGTCATTCTAAATATGGGTATTTAATGGTCATTGAAAGTCTAGAAGACCAGACCTTGTCTGGGTAGGGTGTTTGTCTAACTCCTTCGCATCCTATAGCCTAGCCCCTGAATCTTAGAAACTTAGGTTCGTAGAAGAGTGTCTTATTTTATTTTGGGTAGATTGTAATTAGGAAGCAAAGCCTTGTATTTTTGTTAATAGATTGTAACTAGGAAACAAAACCATGTAAAGTTCTTTCTACAAGGATGTAATTATTCCCATTTAATGAGAAGATTATTATTCAAGACATGTTGTAATTTGTATAGTTTTCTTATTTTACTTATAAAATAAGTGGCGACTCCATAGAATCCTAAAAAAGGGAAGGTGTCGATGCCTACACCCTTTTCTGAGAGCACCCAAAATTCCTCGGTCTCTCACAGTTTGATCTCAGAAAAACTCACTCATGTCGGTCACGAGCACCCCTTCATGCTCTCCAACCTAACAAATGTTGAGCAATGTAGTGCTTGTAATTCTAAAGGTAGAATCTTTCGTTGTAATAAATGTAAATTTACTTTGGATTTTAAATGTGCCACATTACCGTACACCGAAATGCACAAACAGCACAAGCATCCTTTTACCCTCAATTCAATTGTAGAAGGTGGCTTAGGTGAATATTATTGCGATGTTTGTGAGGAAGAATAAGACCTAAAACATTGGCTCTTCTATTGTGAAAAGTGTAGTTATCTTGCTAATCATATGTATTTTTGGGAAAGCCAAATATGGAGACTTCTAAAAATTTAAGAGCGAGAGACTTAGGGGCTGTTTCGTTTTTAAAAAACCATCACTCATCACTCCTTACTCAATTTTCATCATTCATCACTTTATAACTCATCATTTATCACTGAAAATACCACAACTTCCTAAGGTGGCATGTTTGGCACTTGTTTCCAATTTTGATAACTCAAAAAATTTTACTTTTTATGGGAGCCACAAATTGACTTGGTGTAGCTTTTACTTCTTATTTCTTTTTTCTTTTTTCTTTTTCCTTCAACCCTCAATACCCAAACTCACTGAACCCAGTGAAAAGGAATGAAAAAAAAAAAGAATAGAGAAACCAAGCCCAAACCCAACGTGAAAGAAAAAAAAAAAAAAAAAAAAAAAAAAAAAAAAAAAAAAAAGACCAAACTGGATTTGACTACTCTCTGACTGTGGGTCCCTCAAATATGTGTGTATTTAACAAAATGCCATCATAACTCTATTTTCATAACTCAAAAACACCTAAAAGTTGTTTTCAATTTCCATAACTCATCACTCAAAAATCAGATAATTGAGTGATGGAAACAAAAACTGAAAACAAATCCAAACAAACCAAACAGCCGTGGGACCCACTAGTTTTGAGTTATGGGTGATGAAAACAGAGTGATGGGTGATGGAAAACACTTAATCCAAATAGCCCCTTACGCATTTCATGACCACCAACACCCCCTTACTCTTGTTCATAAGATAAATCACCTTCCATGTGACAAACGTGGTGAACCTTGCGATGAATTGGCCCTTGAATGTGCCATAGGTAATTTAAATTTTCACATTTGGTGTATGACGGTTTGAGAAAATGACGTGTATAATTGGCATCTAACACCTAAAAGGAGGATAGATGTTGCCTATAACTTATTGGTAGTGTTAGAAACCTTTTATTTAACGTCTTTCTCAACATTTATATATATATATATGAGATAGGTTCAAGTTATACCTGGTATAACTCTAAAGAGTTACACCTTTTTTAAACCATTGGATTTAAGTAGATCCAACGGTTAAAAAAAGACTACAATTATTACAAATATTCTAATTAGAATCTAATTAATTACCCTCATTTATTACTATCTAAACCTATCTCTAAACCCAAAAAAAGTTTGACTTCTGACTCTCTATCTCTCTCATTTACGTTTCTCTCTCTCTCCGTTTCTCTCTCTCTTTCTCCTCCATCACCTCCACAGGTTGCCGGCAAAAGGAAAAAAAAAAATAATAATAATAATAAAAATAAAAAAAAATAAAAAACCCAAAATGGTGTACAGCCATATCGAAGGAATAATTGCGGCTTCATCGTCCTTAAAAATAAGTAAATAACAATAAGTTGTACACCACAATCAATCAAATATAATGATGATGACTAACTAATTGCTACTACTTGCTTGCTTAATTAATAGGGTCTGAGGCATTAGAAGCTATTCAAAACTTATTACCCCTTAATGTCAATGGCGACCTGTCGGCCCTTTGTACATGGCTTGACCAAATCCAGCATTGGCATAAATATCGGTGGACAAGCCCACTTCATTTCATTGACACACCCGATGATGAGTGCACTTTCAATTATCAAAGTAAGCCAAATATTTTCTTCTTTTTGGTAATATAAGTATATTTGCAATTAATATTTTTTTTATAAAAAAAAATGTTTACATGGCATGGGGTTAGGGGACTGTCATGATCCACATGGAGTGGAGGACATGTGTGTTACATGTGTGTTGCAGGAAATGTTTTCTGTCGGCAACCTGCAGAGGTGGTGGAGGAGAAAGAGAGAGAGAGAAACGAAGAGAGAGAAATGAGAGAAGCGTAAATGAGAGAGAAAGTCAGAAGTCAAAATTTTTTTGAGTTTAGAAATAGGTTTGGAAGGTAATAACTGAGGGTAATTAATTAGATTTTAATCAAAATATTTGTAATAATTATAGTATTTTTTTAACCGTTGAATCTACTTAAATTCAATGGTTTAAAAAATGTGTAACTCTTTAGAGTTACACTAGGTGTAAATTGAACCTAGTGTAACTCTAAGCAATATTACACCACTCAATATTTTTTAATTGGATACAAATTTTGACATATCTACTGTTAGATTACATTATCTTCACATATTCTTCATGCTTGCGAAATTTCAAGGTGATCAAAGATTAATAGTCATGTCATCAATCAATTTTTAAATTCAAGTTTTTGTTGTTTAAAATAATGCATAAAAGATGAGTTTATAGATCAAATGGTAAATAACATCCAATTGGCATGAAAATTGGCATAACTGTTAAGAACATATAGAACATACAATTCAACAGTGGGATTTTCAAAATATGAATTTTATAACAAGTTATTGGATGATGTAACATTGCTTAGAGTTACACCAGGTGTAACTTGAACTCAACCTTATATATATTTATATATATATATTTATATATATAAGCAAAAATGCATTTTTTGTCCTTACATGTTGACCATATTCCCATTTTAGTCTCTACTTTTTATTTTTACCACTTTTAGTCCTTATTTTGAAAAACGCGTTCCATTTTAGTCCTTACCGTCATCTCACTAACGAAAATTGTCTACGTAGCAAATTGAGTGCACTGTAAGCACAATAAATGTTGACCTGGCCATTAAAATAATATTCAAATTTTTTTTTTTGTATTAAAAAATTCCACGTCATTATTTTAATTTAAAAAATTTATAAAAAAAAAACTTCTAATTTCTCAATTTTAATTTTAATTGAATTAAATTTTAAAAAAAAAATTCGATCAAAGAACATGTTCTTCACTTCTTCTCCCAATTCATGAAAAACATGAAATCAGTTTATCCCCAAATCAATAGCATACCCAACCGGGCCACCAACCAACCCACTCATGATCAATCTCAACAAATTCTAACATAATCAACATCGAAACCTCTAGCAAATCAAATTCATAAACCCAGTAACCAAATTCATAAACCCAAAAAATTCAACTTAAAAACACCATAAAAAATCATATATCCCAAAGCCCCCATTTACTCAAACCCAAGGAAAATCATTTCACAATTTTACAGATTGAAAAAAAAAATTAAATAAATAAATAATCTAAATTTTTTTCAAGTTAAAAAACAAAATTTTCTCAATTTTTTTCAACTTTTGTTTGGTTGCCAAGAAAATGAAAGAAAAAAATTTTAGAGAGCACCATCGAAGTCCATTTCATCTAAACTAACTCCAATCAAATCTAAATCAAAAAAATTAATCAAAACCCACTCGGTTACATACACATCTATATATACAAAACACAATTTGCATAGCCAGAAATCAACATACATGATACACCAACCAAAATCGAACTTAAAAATAGATCTGCATACCCAAAAATTTGAACCGAAGCCGATCCACCACCACACAAATAGCCACACCCACCTTAGACCACCATCCTGAATCACCCCAAGTCGATCCCCCACCACACAAATAGCCACACTAGATTTAAAACCACCAAACCTATCACCAGATCTGTGGCGGCATTTCCTCCTTTCTTAGGTGCAACCACCACTGCTGCTTTCTTCTTGCTCGCGTCCGCCTAGGGTGGGTTTGAGAGGGTGAGTTAGACAAAGTGAGATCAGGCTCAGTGAGAGTGGAAAAGAGAGGAAAAGATAGTTTGCCAAGACAAAGAGATTGAGAGGCTATTTGGTTCATCAATTTCCATAACTTATATCTCTGTTTTCATAACTCATAACTCAAAAATGGTGGGACCCATAGCTAGAAGTCCGTTTGTCACCACCATAACTCTGTTTCAATCACTCAATTCTCTGATTTTTGAGTTATGAGTTATGGAAACTGAAAACACATTTTAGCTATTTTCAGTTTCCATAACTCATAACTCAATGGCATTTTTGTAATTAAACACACATAGAGGGATCCACTGTCAGGGTCAGCCGCAACTTTTTACCATTTTTTTTTCCTTTCTTCTCCACTTTTCTTTCTTCTTTCACTGGTCTCCGTTGGCTGGGTTCTTTCTTTCTTTTTCTTTTTTGTTTTCTTCTTCTTTCATTGGTCTCCGTTGGCTGGGGTTTTTTTTTTTTTCCTTCTTCTTTCACTGGATTTGGGTTTCTGGGTTTCTCTGGGTTTTTTTTTTTTTTTTTTTCTGTTCTTTCACTGGGTTCTTTTTTTGGCTGGGTTTCTTTTGTTCTTCATCGGGTTTCTGGGCTCAGTTCTTTCTTTTTTACTTTTCTTTTTTTTCTTTTTCTTTTTTTTTTTTTTTTTACTGGGTTCGGTGAGTTTGGGTACTGAAAAAAAAAAAAAAAAAAAAAAAAAAAAAAAAAAAGCTGCACCGAGTGACAAGTATGGGGCCCACAAACAGTGTGAAAAATATTGAGTGATGGTGCCAAACGGGTAGGGTATTTTAAAGTGATGAGTGATGAGTGATGAGTGATGAGTGACGGAAATTGAGTGATGAAAGAAAGGGATCCAAACAAGGCCTGAGAATGTACATAAGTTTGAGAGTTTAAGTCGAGTGGGTTCAATTTTTTGGGTTTGTGTGGATTTATTTTTGTGTTTTTTTTCTAAGAAAAACAAATAGAAAATGCCGAATAAAAGAAATTCACTTATTGTGTTTGTGTTTAAATCTAGGTTTGTGTTTTTGTTCTTGTGTTCTTGCATTTTTTTTTTTTTTTACTCTTTTTTTTTCTTTTGTTAATATTGAAAAATTAATTTTTTAAATTATAAGCTGATGTGGATGGTTAAATAAATTTTTTTAATATTATTTTAATGGTCATGTCAGCATTTAATATGCTAGATATGCACACTATCTGCTGCGTAGACAATTTTCGTTAGTTAGATGACGGTAAGGACCAAAATGAAACGCGTTTTTCAGAATAGTAACTAAAAGCAGTAAAAATAAAAAGTAGAGACCAAAATAAGAATAGATTCAAAATGTAGGGACGAAAAATGCATTTTCGCAAAAAAAAAAAAAAAAAAAAAAAAAAATACTTTTATTTTTAAATAGTGGGAGACGTGTGTCACTACAAAAGGTACTACTACCATTATGTTATAGTTGAAACCTGCAAAATTTGTACTTTCATAAATAAGAATAGTCTTTTTCTTTTTCTTTTTCTTTTTTTTGAGAAGAATGGTCTTTTTCATATAATTATTAAAAAATTATTATTTTCTTTTGGTGTCATTTCTTGCACACATTATGAATTTAATCAATTACTTTTCATACATTATATATTGCCAAGAGAGTTAATTTCGTACCAGATGTTGTACCAGTTTGACCAGTGGAACGATATACTTTGATACCGATCAATACCGATGTATCGTTTCGGGTTTATATATATAGACACACACACACACACTATAATAAAAATAAAATTTTACCATAAAACATTACCTCAATTCAAAACAAATTATTCATTGTTTTAGACTTTAAACTTTAGCATACTAAGAAAACAAATAATATTATCGTTCTGTCATTACAAAAATTCAAAAATTACAACAACAACAAAAAAAAGCTTATTTTTGTACCAGCCGGAATGCCCAAAATCAGCTGGTACGATCGGTACTTAAACCGGTACAAAATGATGACATTTTGGTACTGGTACACGTACCGATACAATACATACTGGCGGTATCGGCCGATACGTTACGGTATTGACCACCTTGTATATTGCTTCTATTGTTTCGGTAGTGCATCTACGAGTTTGAAGTGAAAAAAATGGAATTTTCGTTATGGATTTGAAGGAAAATTTGGTCCTAAGGAAGGCCTAGTTGGATTTGTTTCTTTGGAGGGATGAGGAATGGGTGCACATGAATGGAAATCACTATGGCCCTATGGGGCTAGAGGCTATGCACTTGGATCTCGTGAAGCCATTATGATTCGCTTAACATAGCTTTCACCCGGATCTACATTATTTAACACCATAGTTATTAGTATCTCAATCCAGATTTTAAATCTTACGCTCTTAAAATCTTAAGATCCTACATCCTTATAATGCTTTAAATTTCACTATGATTTTTATTGAAGTGGGATCTGTGTGGGATCCCAATCTAAATCTTATAGAATCTCAATCCCATAACAATACTAAAAATTTTCTGCTTTGAATGAAAATTCAAAAAAGAAAAAATATGTTGTGCTTGTTTTGGGCATCCAAATGGGCCCAAAGGCCCCAAATTGATTAAAAAAAACATTAAAAAATGCAACAAAAAAAACACTAAGTCTTACCTCACCTTAACAGCTTAACCTAATAAGAGCATTCGCATCCGGAAATTGTATCCTATCCTATTTTACCATCTCAAAAAATTACTTTATCAATTATACCATACCATTTTACAATATTCCTAGCATCCCAACTTTTATTTTACAATACAACACATTAAAATAATATTTCTACACAATAAAATAATATATCCCAAAATCATATCTATTCTCTCCCATCTCTCTCCTCTCTCTAATTTTTACCTCTCTTCCAGCTACAACTTCCACCGGAGCCTTCATTTCCGGCGAGGTGGTGAAATAGTCCGAAGCCATAATCTTATTCAGCCTCTCTCTCAATGTCGAATCTACAACAACACACAAAAAATCAAAATCACACACACCAATTATTCAAAATTGATTCAAAACAAAGAGATCGTCGGCTAAACCATGAATTGGAGAAGAATCAAAAGATAATTTTTTCTTAAGACCATTGAATAGGTTCAAGAAAAAAAACGCATCAATCAAACAAAATCCAACAATAACCCATCAACTCAAACACCCAAAACTTCATAGATCAACCAAAAACGCATCAATCAATAAAACCCATAAACAAAAAATCCTAAATTTCACAACAAAATCCTAGATCATAAATAACCCAAAAAAAAAAAAAAAAAAAAAAAAACAGAATAAACCCATCATCAATCAAAGAAAGAAAAAACAAATAAATAACATATTTCAGGATTTAGAATCACTAACCCAAAAGGGATTTGTGGGCGTCAGTCAACTCTAAGAAGCATTGGCAGAGTTGGGAATGAGAGGAATGGGGCACTTCTTGCCGCTCTTCAAGTTGGTGCTCAGTCTCGCACTTCCATGGGAGGTACAACTCGACTTGCTTGCACTTGTTGAGAGAATCAGCAAGTGGGCACACTGGTCTCTGTAGGGAATGGGGACCTTAGCCTCCATCATCTCAGCCTATGTTGCTATCATCTTCTTCGATGACCCCTCCACTTCCATGGCTCTGCGGGTTTGCTTTTGGAATTCGAAGCTTTTCTTCTATCTGTGTTTTGGGGGGTATGAGTGTATTTAGAGCACCAGTCACAGCAAAAAAAAAAAAAAAAAAAAAAAAAAAAGTCTGACATAGAGGAGGCCCAACCACCGGCACAAAGAGAGAGAGTGAGAGTTGAGAGTAATTCATAGAGAGAGAGAGAGAGAGGGAGACGAAATGTGGAAAGAGAGAGAGTTAAGAAGTCTGACATAGAGGAGAGAGAAAGAATAAAATAGATTAAAAACAAATACAATAGTCTACAATGCCATCATAAAAGTAGGATGGCACTGTAGTAGTGTTGGAAAAAATTTTACAATTCTTTACTTTTACAATTCCAGATGTTGGAGTTTTTGAGAGACAAATGCTAAATAAAAGCAACATATGACATTTAGCATTTCAGATGTGAATGCTCTAAAAAAAATCACAAAAGTCAGAAGAGAAGAGAAGAGACTAGAGAATAGAGAACTAGTGTGAACATCGTGGCGCCATAGTGAGAGAGACCATCAATGTTGATGGTAAGGTTTTTTTTTTTTTTTTGTAAATCCAATTCTGATTAGTTACTTAGTTTCCTGAAACAAACACTCACTAATTATAATTTATCAAAGTTAGAAAGATTATTTGATGAATCTTACTATCATAGTAATTGTATAATGGAATTGTTATTTGCTTTGTGTTGTTTATGTGAGACCTTAGGTATTGTTATTTGTTTTAAATTGTTTGTGTGAAACATTATGTATGTTTGAGGTGCTAGAACTTAGAACTTGGTATTTATGAGTTGTAACTTTTAAACTTTGTTTATGTATTTGTAATTTGATACTTTTCCTTTTATTAGTAATTTAGGTCAAAAGTTACTTTATTTTTTAATGTTTCTTTAATATATATTATGAATCATAATTATAAGTATTTTTTAGTATATATTTTTTTTAATCAAAAAGTAGGATGTTACGATCCTCATGCTAATCTTACAATCTGATCCCCGAACTCTCTCGTCGATCTTATATAGGATCACAATCTTGATAACCTTGGTTTACACAATCTTCATAATTTCTACGCCAAATATCAACACTTCCTATTATGTAAAATAATTGTCAATACAGTTGAATGTGAAACAATCAAAACTTATTGACTATTTTATCTTGTGAGGGGGAAAAGGCTAAAACAAGGGAAAATTCATTGCACCTAAATCCGTTTGTTGGTATTTAGCAAGGAAATACGAGTGTTATTATTGTTACTTTGTTAGAGTTTGTGTTGTGTACCTTCTCCTCTCTTCTTGTGTGTTTGTTAAAAATACTTAGTATTCTAAAAAAAAATTATTAGTGCCTCTTGGGTTAAAAAAAACAAATAATTCAATAATTTTTTTTTATAAGAATTCAATATTCAATAATTAATTGAAAGACAACAAAGGAAGAAAATAGCTTTCAACGTGGCTCCAGCCTCCGTGTCGCCCGTCCCTTAATTACCTGTGTCTACTATCTATACTAATTGCTATGCCTACGGTTCTTGTCAATTTTTATTGAACCCAAATATGTTACGATTGCCCTTCAATTCTCCTTCAACTAGGTCACTAGAGTTTTTACTACTACTACAACAACAATAACAAAAAAAAAAAAAAAATCTTGTCTTTTATTTATATTTTTTTGATAAAAAGATCATAACTTTATTAAGAAGAAGATAAACATAATACATCATGAGCTAAAGCTAGTTTTTTAATTGGTAAGAAACAAAGCTTAAAATTTTTTTTCTTCACACTTATCCTTGCCATGCAAAAATTAGAATACTAACCTAACTTGTTAGAGTCAATTGTCATTGCGTTCTTGTGGATTCTAGTTAGCTTAATTGGTAAAATATTTTGTTGTCAAATAAGAGATTTGGAGTTTAATCTCCGCATATCTTAAGTAGTTTGCTTCAAATTAGCATATAATAAGTCAAACTATCCTTGATTCACCTTGTTTTATGTCCCATATTTAGTCATGGTTAACATAATAATTTTCAAATCACTGTTATGCTATTGTATGTTGGCCTAAGTACTCTTTGTTGAGGCATTAACGAACCCACAACATTTAATAAATGGTACACCAAAGGTGAGAATTTTTCCCAAGAGAAGGCTACGTCAAGGAGACCTTCTTATTTATTCCTGTTGTATGCAGAGGGCTTTACAGTTACTCCCAAAAGAAAGATAGAGCATCAGTACTCAGTTTTGTATATGCTATATGTTGCTATAATTTAGCATCAAAACCCTAAAATGATGCATTACCCGAACTACCAATTGTAAAAAAATTTACAGCGTTGCTACATTACCATCCTATATCTAAGATGGAAGATGGTATTGTAGCAAGATTGTATGATAAAAAATTATTATTTTATTATCTGATTCTTCTCTCTTCTTTTCTCATTATTTCATTTCTATCTCTCTTTCTTGCTTCTCTCTTGTTTTGCTCTCTCCTCTTCAAACCCAAAACCCATGGTGGACATAAAAACCATCACCGAGCCACCATGGCCAAACCCACTGTTATAGGCCCCAATGCAAGCCACCACCATCACAGGCCACCGCAAGCCACCTGACCAAGCCCAGTTGTTCACCCCATCTTCTCCATGGGTAATGGCTCTGTCACAAGTCGTGGGTGCATCAAGTCTGGCGTGGGTCATGGGTCGTGGCTCTCTTAAGTCCAGTGTGGGTCTCTAAAGTTCGGTGTGGGTCCTAATGTGTTGATTTATGGTTCATGAGTTTTGATTTTGGGTGGGTTTTGATGGGTTTTGGGGTTGGAATTTGCTATGGGTTTTGATTTATTGATGGATTTTGGGATGAGTCTTTTGGATTCAGATTTTGTGGGTTTCAGTTGTGTGAATTTTTCTTTGAATTTTTTGTGAGTTTCTGTGCATCTATAGGTTCATAGTGGTGGTGGTAGGGTGTTGCCGTGGTGGTGGGGTGGGCGAGGTGGTGGTTGAATGGCAATGGTGGGTTTCTGGGGGTGTTGTGTGTGTGTGGGTTTATCTATGAGTCTGGTGGGTTTGCTTGGTGGGGCGATGGCATTGTGATATGGTGGATGTTAGTTTGACAACGGCACTGTGATTTGGTGGCTGTTGGTTGCTTAAGAGGAAGAGGGAGAAAGAGAAATAGTAAAAAGAGAATAAGAAAGAATATTTAAATAAAGTGGTAAAAAAAATAGAATTTGGGATTTTGGATGTGATGTAAAATGGTATGGTATAATAGATAAAGCAGTTTTTGAGATAGGAAAATGAGATTTTGTGTAGATACAGGATGAAAATGCTCTAAAGATTGCAGGAAGTGTCCCAGAGATCACCACCTTTTATTTGTAAATGATGATATGCTCTTTTGTTTTGCATCCTCTACATAGTGTCAAAAAAAATTCTTTCCATCATCTATACACACACACACACACACACACACATATATATATATATATAAATATATATATATCATATTATATATAATAAAAGTTGGTCTTAGACGCCGTGGTTGCGCCATGTGACTTCACCAAATTGCAGAAATTTTATTAAATTTTTAGATTTTTAAAGAACTAAAAATGAATAGTATACTACCAGGACTCTAATTCATTCTTATCATTAAATAAAATTAGATTAACATTATTTTTTTATTTGTTATGATATATTTCTTAAATTAAGAAATAATATTTAACATACAAAAATTTAATTTAGATAATATATATCATCTAATTAACATTATTTTTTTTTTGGTTAGGATATATTTCTTAAATTAAGAGATAATATTTAACATACAAAAATTTAATTTAGATAATATTTATCATCTAAATTTTCAAAATTTTAATTCTACTCTAATTAAAAGTCTATTTTAAAAATTTTCTAAATTTAAATCTCATCCCTCATTTTTGTTGTTTCTATTTTCCTCAAGTTGCAACTTAAATTTATTAATTATTATTATTATTATTAAATTAATATTATTTTATCAGAATATCAAGTTACAAAACTTGATTATTAACGGATAAGAAAAATCCAAATTCTTCAAGAGGTGATAAATATAAACCTATCCCAAGAAATAGTATATATCTCCATTAATTTGATAATCTTTATCTATGCCAAAAAACAGTATATATCTCCATTAATTTGATAGTTTCTACGTTGATGACATTTTAAACAAACAAACAAAAAAAAAAAAATCTATCAGAATAAGAAGTCTGAGAAACAGCCTCCAAAGGAACACAAGAGTTCGACTTGAAGAAGCTTTCATACGAGGAAAGGAAGGCCAAATTGATTGAGAGATCGAATGCTTTTAACTCCATAGCTGACGATGATGAGGATGATGAGTGAAAGTAGTGTTGGATTCAGTGCTTAATATTTGTTGATTATCTATAATACATTTTGTTTTTTTGTCAGCGCAACTAAGAACCTAGCCGTGTTTTTCTTTTCATTAAATTTGTCATTTTTGCAGGTTGTCTTTCATCATCTAGATGTTTAACTAGATATGAATTTTTGCATCATTTATATATAATACAAATATATATATATATATCAACCACGTTCTCTTTCTCTCTTTTTTTATTTTTATTTATTTTTATTTTTTATTAGCATTACATTGATTCTTCATCTCAAAGATGAGGCTTCCATTGCTACTATGGACAGGTACGTATCTCATGCAAGCATATATGAACTTAAATTGCCTTTCAATATTTTGAATGCTTTATTATTTTTCTAGATGTGATTAGGCTCAAAAGTATATGCTTCATTATTTTTCTAGATCATTTAAATACACTAAAACTAAGTTAATAGGATTTATTTTATATAATTTATCAAACAAAATTAAATAAATTTTGTCAAGTATGATTTATTCATGTTGTTCCCTTTTTACTTTTTATTTTATTTTGAATATCAGCATTTATTTATGTAAAGTGTGCATAGAATTATGTATCCGTTTGCAACATTAATTAATATTTTTTTGCTAATTAATTGTATAATTTTCTATTCCCAACAAATTCTTCATTAATCTTTTTATATTTTTGGTTGTAAATTGCAAAATTTTGGACCATCATTATAAAATAGGTTTTTTTTTCCTTGCGATTATGGAACTTATTTGACTAAAGTAGTAAAATCAAAGTGGAAATGATAGCTCTTTATAGAAAAAAATTTTATTTTAAAGCCTGGTATTAAATGGTCATAGACTCATATGCAATTTTACAATCTATATGATTCAATTTTATTTTATTTTTTTTAAACTCGGATTAATTTTTTTCTTGATTTTGTTTTCCAGGTTTGTCATAAAAGATTCCAAGCATCCTAAGAAAGGTGTGTATTCTATATGTAGAGCTCTGCAATTTTATTTTTTTTTCATTTACATGTAGTGTCTCTCTTACCATTCAAACTATTCATTTTCTTTTTGTTTCTCAAATAAATTTTGTATTATATGAATTTATGTATAAAATCGTGCAACATATAGGAAGCAAAAATTATGATAGGTTCTATAATCTTAACAAAAATTATGATAGGTTCTATAACTAGTATATATATATATAACCGAAACCTCTGAAACTCTCACAATTTTCCACGTCAGCACAATATTTAAATAAAATTATCATTTTATTTAAATAAAATTATTTTTGTATAGTACAAACTTAACAAGGAGTGAAACTCTATCTCTCTAACAAATCTAACTTAAACTCAAACTCAAACCTTGATAATTTATCTCCAAATTTGAGAGGTTAATCATATATATGTATCTATATAATAATAACTAATAGTCAAAACGTTTGACTTTTTGTTAACCACTCATTATTACACCATGTGGCTACATAAATAAATGCCACATTAACATTTTAAGAACTCAAACAAAAAACTGCCTTTTTGTTTGGTGGTTTATGCCAAACGTTTTGATTTTATTAGTTTGGTAGTTGTTTAGTTATCTGTATTTATTTTCTTCTTTTTCTTTTTCTTTGGCTCTTTTCCTGCTAAACTTTATAAAAAAATAACCAACTGCCTATAACTTTAGACACAACGTTTCACTCTCTTGGGCAGTAGTTATAAATATAAAATATTTTTTATATCTCTCTCTACGAACTTCTTTCCCCCTCTCTCTCCAAAATTTATTTCCTGTTGAAAACTTTGAAACAAATTTATCCAGAAAAGTTTGTTTCGGTGATGCCAGCCAGCAAAGCGCTGCCAAATCAACTTTAAAGGTCAGATACCTTTTCTCATATGTATGGTAAAGAAAAATTGGGTACAAATTAAGACTATAGGTGAATTATAGGGGTGACAATAGGATATATCAAGTAGTATAGTATTTGTATCAAAAACTCATAGAAATAAGTGAAAATCATCAACTAATGACTTAAGAAAATCAATTGATTCTATTAAGGAAAAAAATCCACTAAATGAAACTGCCAAATTACGCCCATCTTAAACCCCAAACCAACAGATACACTTTGAAAGATTCATTGTTTTTTTTTTTTTTTTTTTTTTTAAAGACCTGAACAGCACCTTATCACCACCATGAAATCTATCAAATGTTGACATGAATGCTTCTGCAAAATATTTTGACAAAATAAAATAAAATAAAATAATAAAAAGAAAAAGAAAGGAGCATGGTGAAAACGCAATGGTTCTGCAAGATTTTTTGTAAAAAAATAACATGTAGTTGTGTAGGATTGGGAAAATAAAAGATAAGGCATTCTGAAAGTAAAATAAATAAATGTGTGGATGAGAGCAATTCAAGATTGAAGTAAAAAAAATAACAAAGAGATAAAAATGAGAGAATTTGAAAAAGGTGGAGAAGAAAAAAAATTAGAATAAAAAGAAGGGAAAAACGGAATGTACTTGTGCCGTCGAGCAATTTGAAAAGTATGAGGAAATTAAAACTTTTTTTTTGATGATAGATGTTAAAAAAACAAAAATAAAATAAAATAAACTCCAAAGTGGTAAAGATGAGAGAATTTGAAAACGGAAGAGAAGGAAAAAAAATAGAACAAAAAAAAAAAAAAAATAGAAGGGAAAAACGGAATGGACTTGAGCAATTTGAAAAGTATAAGGAATTTAAAACTTTTTTTTTACCAACTACTTTCCGAACCTCATGTCACTTACTTTTCAGTGGTTTTGATATACTTTTTTGAAATTATTAAATAAGTTGAGTTATATTAGATTATCTACATTATTTTCTATTACATATTAATAACTCATCTCTCAAAAAAAAACTTCTATCTCAAAAAAATTAATAACTTAACAGTACTTATTATGGAGGTCCTACTCTCATTTTTAGATAAACAAATGCAAACTTTATTACTACCACTCTAGGTTTGTTAACAATTTCTTTAGTTTTTTTTTTTTTTTTAAATATTATTCCTATTGCATATGATTTTTAAGTATTGGGAATAATTATTAATTTCATGTTTAGCATAAATTTTAGGTATAACAAATTATTACAGATAGCAAAGAATACCAAATTATTATTGGTGTTGGACTTATCATGCATTATTGGGGTGGGGACAAAGGCCCAGAATCATACATCTTGAGCTGTGGGCTTAGTCTGAGGAACTTCATGGGCCGAGCAAAGCTGCATTTATTAGATGTTCTATTTCAAAAGACTCATGAGTAGGAAACGAAAGGAATTTGATCCGAGGAGGATCTCGTCCTCGTATGAAAGGAGTATAGTTCAAGTGTGTATCCAATCGATTGAAGTGACCTTCCTAGAGGCTTCGATGATAGAAATAGCCTTTGTGAACTTACTGGAAATGAAGAGATCTGAAAATATCTGAAGAAAAGCTGCTACCACCACATTAAATGCCCTGCAACTACTTTTCTGGCCGCATTTATGTGGAGAAGACCTCTGCACAGTGCTACCTAAGCTATTACAGCTCACAGAGGAGCCAAAGAAGATGTTTGATGAGACAAATACTCAAGTAATGTCCTAGATGAGTGACAAGTGTAAGGTTAGGATGATTAGAGGGGGATTAGATAATGTAACAAACCCTTCATGAGAAGGGGACTTTTTTGGCTGGAGGGAGAGAATTTGAATGATAGGATACGAAGCCTCCTCGGATTGAACCAAGAACACTTTTATCCAAAGTTACCTCAATATGTTTTTCCATTCTCTTTTGGCTTTTTGATTTGTTTCATAAAATATACGCTGTCCACGCTATTCAGACCTAATTCTTTAACCCACTCTCTACAAATTTATTGTATTGGGCTTGTTGGGCCAAAGTCCTACACGTTTTGGGCATAAGGCTACAATTTGTGACCCTACAATTGGCGCCGTCTGTGGGGAGAATTTGTGTAATAATGAGTGCGACGTTTGACCATGGTTAGATCAGGTCCCCATCAGCAGGAGTCCAGGGGCTCCCATCAACAAGATGCCTTCCATAACCTTGAGCGTAGGAGAGATAGAGAGGGTAGCCTGCACACCACACAGACTAGCAGAAGCCACCCTCAAATAGGGAGTCACTTCCCCCAGGGGCAAAGCAACAGAGCCATGTAGAGGGAAATTGATGATTTAAAGCGAAAGCTACGCCATGCACACCAACGACGAACTCCTTCCAGTTCTAGCATTTCCTCCAATGATGAAGAGGATGTCACCTATAGACGCAGGTCTAAGACACCACCAAGCAAGTCTTTTTCCTATGATGAAGAACACGTCCACAAGCGGAGACGTAAGAGCCCACCTCTTAAGGGCTTGGGAAATGACGCCATGAGCAAGGCGTTGAATCAAATCTCTAAATCACCCTTCACGCATCGGATTGAGGGGGTAGAACTTCCTCGGCGATTCCATCAACCCACTTTCACCACTTACAATGGCCGAACGAATCCAGTAGAGCACGTGAGCCAGTTCAACCAAAAAATGGCTGTTTACTCTAAAGACGAGGCTTTGATGTGTAAGGTTTTTCCCTCCAGTTTGGGACCCGTGGCCATGAGGTGGTTCAATGGGTTGAAGGCTAACTCCATAGACTCTTTTAAGGAACTTACCCAGGCTTTTGGCTCTCGTTTTATCACATGCAGCAGGGTACCTCGTCCTTTGGACTCATTACTATCTCTGTTCATGCGGGAGGGGGAGACCTTGAAAACGTACTCGGACAGATATTGGGAGATGTACAATGAGATAGATGGTGACTTTGAGGACGTGGACATCAGTACTTTCAAAGGCGGCCTTCCTACCGAGCACGGTTTAAGGAAGTCCCTCACTGGTAAACCTGTTATCAACGTGCGCCAGCTTATGGATCGGATAAGTAAGTACAAGAGAGTTGAGGAAGACCAGCAGCAAGGAAAGGGTAAAGCAAAATTTATCCCTCAAAAGCGGAGGGATTTCAGGTCGGACCAATTCAACAACAATCGGCCTCGTAGAGAGTTCGCTGGGCAGTCAGGCTTTGCCAACGCCCAAGCAGTCAACGCGGTATTCCGAGAACCAGTGCATCAGATTTTGGAAAAGATTAAGAACGAATCTTTCTTTAAATGGCCGAACAAAATGGCTGGGAACCCTATGAGGCGTAACCAAAACCTTTATTGCCAATACCATCAAGATCAAGGACATACTACTGAAGATTGCAGGAATTTATGAGACCATTTGGACCAGCTGGTCTGAGAAGGAAGGTTGAAGGATCTGTTGCACCATTCCAGTAGCCAAGCAGGACAGGTTGGATTTGATTCTAGAAGAGGTGCTTCCCCAGGACCCCCCTTGGGGACGATAAATGTCATCTTCGCTGCCCCAGGAAGAATAGGATCATGTCCGTTCAGAGTAATGTTCGTGGCTCGGCTGCTTGCTGAGGACAATAATCTGGAGCCAAAAAGAACCAAGATGGAAATCCAACCGATTCTGAGTTTTTCGGATGAGGACAAGATCGGAACTATCCAACCCCATGACGATGCCTTGGTGGTTACACTTAGGATAGGTGGGTATGATGTGAAGAGGGTGTTAGTGGATCAAGGGAGTGCTGTGGAGGTTATGTATCCCGACCTGTTTAAGGGTCTGGGGTTGAAACCCGAGGATCTAACCGCCTATGATTCCCCTCTGGTAAGTTTCGGGAGAAGGACCGTTATGCCAAAAGGTCAGATTAGACTACCTGTACAGACCGGTTCTGAGGTGGTGGAGGTGGATTTCATTGTGGTGGATGTTTATTCGCCTTACACGGCTATTGTGGCTAGACCCTGGCTTCACACTCTAGGGGCCGTCTCCTCTACTCTGCACCAAAGGGTGAAATACCCATCCGAGGGTCAGGTAAGGGAAATCCTCGGAAGCCAATTCATGGCTAGACAATACTTAATGGCTGCTATATCTCATCAACCCGAGGGTGAGTCGTCGACTGCAGCGGAAGGGAGTTCATAGCAATTAAAAAGTCTGGTATTGCCCTTCAATGGGCAATCCGAGGAGACAAAATGTGATGACTTAGAGAAAATCACTATAGGGGATGATCCGGAGAAATATTTTCAAGTAGGGTCCTAGTTGCCTTCTCACGAGAAAGAGGAGTTGATAAAATTTCTTAAGAGGAATGTTGATGTATTCGCCTGGAGCGCTTACGAAGCCCCGGGGATGGATCCGACCTTTATCTGTCATCACTTAAATGTTAACCCATCCATTACTCCAAAAAAACAACCACCTCGACGCCCATCCAAGGAGCATGCAAATGCTGTTAGAGAAGAGGTGAGGAAGTTTAAGCAAGCAAGGGCTATTAATGAAGTGTTTTACCCTGAATAGCTAGCTAATACTGTGGTGGTAAAGAAGAAGAATGGCAAGTGGCGAGTGTGCGTGGACTTTACAGATCTAAACAAGGCCTGCCCAAAAGATCATTTCCCCATGCCACGAATAGATCAGTTGGTGGATGCGACAGTGGGTCATCCTCGGATGAGTTTCTTAGATGCCTTTCAAGGATACCACCAAATACCCTTAGCCTTGGAAGACCAGGAGAGGACCGCTTTTGTCACCCCCATTGGAAACTACCATTACAAGGTGATGCCTTTCGGTCTGAAAAACGCAGGATCAACCTATCAAAGGATTATGACGAGAATGCTCGAGCCTCAATTAGGGAAAAGCATCGAGGTTTACATAGACGACATGGTGGTGAAGAGCAAGGTGGTGTCTGAGCACGTTAATGACCTCGGAAGCATCTTTAAAATTTTGAGGAAACACAAATTGCGCCTAAACGCTTCCAAGTGCTCGTTTGGTGTGGGATCAGGCAAATTCCTGGGATACATGGTAACTCACAGGGGAATCGAAGTCAATCTCGATCAAATTAAGGCGATCAACAATCTACAATCTCCTCGTAATCCCAAAGAGGTCCAGAAACTTACCGATATGACTATCGCCTTGAATCAGTTTATCTTTCGATTAGTAGATAGATGCCGGCCCTTCTTCCTCTTGATGAAAAAGTGAAAGGGATTCGAATGGTCAGAGGAGTGTGCTAGGGCATTCCAACAGCTTAAGTAGTATCTCTCTCGTCCTCCCATTATGTCCAGTCCTCAGGGGGGTGAGGTTTCGTTTGCCTATATCACCGTGGTCCCTTATGCTGTAAGTTTGGTGTTGATTCGAGTCGATAGTGGCGTGCAACGGCCAGTCTACTATGTTAGCAAGTCATTACATGAGGCCGAGGTGTGCTACTTACCACTGGAGAAAGCCATCCTGGCTGTGGTACATGGTACGCGGAAGCTTCCCCACTACTTTCAGGCACACATCGTTATCGTCTTGACTCAGCTCCCGCTCAGGGTTGTACTTCGGAGTGCTGACTACACGGGCAGGATTGCTAAGTGGGGTACAATTCTAGGGGCTTTTGACATCAAGTACATGCCTTGCACCTCGGTCAAAGGCCAGATCCTCGCAGACCTGGTAGCCGAATTTGCTGAAACTCCATTAGAAAATGTGTCTGCACCGCAGCACATGGATGAAAAATCGGTTGACATCATCTCCCTGCAAGAACCTCTATGCTGGAAAGTGTATGTCGATGGTGCAGCAAATCAAAGGGGCTCTGGAATGGGGCTAGTTCTGGTCTTTCCTGAACAACTCACAATAGAGAAATCATTAAGATTAGGCTTTTCGGCCACAAATAACGAGGCCGAGTACGAAGCTTTGCTAGAAGGAATGTCCATAGTTCAGAGAATGGGGGGAAAAGAAGTAAAGATATTTTCAGACTCAAGATTGGTCATTGGTCAAGTAAAGGGTGAATTAGAAGCAAGGGATGAAAGAATGCAGAAGTATCTAAGTCAAGTTAAACATTTGCGGTCAAAATTTGAATCATTCAGTCTGCTGCATATCCCTAGAAGCAGTAACACACATGCAGATTCCCTTGCTATACTTGCAACCTCCTCGGCGTAGAGTTTGCCTCGAGTTATTCCCGTAGAAGACTTGTACAAGCCTACAGAGGCAAAAGGGAAGCTGGCCCAGATTTGCCAAGTCCGAGCGGGACCTAGCTGGATGGACCCCATTGTGCTATTTTTGAGAGAAGACCTTTTGCCAGAAAGTAAATTGGAAGCTGAAAAAGTACGGAGAAAAGCACCTCGCTTCTGGTTGTCCGAGGATCAAAAGTTATACAAGCGCTCTTTTTCTAGACCATATTTACTATGTATTCATCCTGAAGCGTCAGAAGTAATCCTTGAGGAGTTACACGAACGGATTTGTGGGAGCCACACTAGGGGCAGGTCTTTATCTCATAGGGCCATCACGCAAGGTTATTGATGGCCAAATATGCAAAGAGAAGCACATGAGTACGTAAAGAACTGCGACCAATGCCAAAGATTCGCACCAAACATACACCAACTAGGAGGGGTTCTTAATCCGTTGACCAGCCCTTGGCCATTTGCTCAATGGGGCTTAGATATTGTCGGGCCTTTTCCCAAGGCAACAGGGTATAAGAGATACCTGCTGGTCGGCACCGACTATTTTACCAAATGGGTTGAAGCTGAGCCTCTAGCGAACATCAGAGATGTGGATGTTAAAAAGTTCGTCTGGAAGAGCATCATCACTCGGTTCGGAGTACCTCACACTCTTATCTTGGATAATGGTCTTCAGTTTGACAGTAAGGCTTTCAGGAGATACTACTGTGGATTGGGAATTATGAACAGATATTCCACCCCGGCCTATCCCCAAGGGAATGGGCAAGCTGAGGCAGCTAACAAAATCATAGTAAACGGACTGAAGAAGAGGTTAGATGATGCAAAAAGGAGATGGGTGGAAGAGCTGCCACACGTCCTGTGGGCGTATCGAACCACACCTCGCAGGTCAACAGGGGAGACCCCTTTTTCAATGACTTACTGTGCCGAAGCTGTCATTCCGTTAGAAACAGGCTTTCCAACGCTAAAGAGCAGCTCGTTTAATTCAAATAATAATGATAAGCTGCTGGAAAGAGGCTTAGATTTCATTGAAGAAAGAAGAGAAAGTGCAATGGTCCAATTGGCGAACTACCAACACCAACTAAAGCGAGGTTATGATGCCAAAGTAAAGTTAAGGCCACTAGCGCCTGGTGACTTGGTATTGAGGAAAGTTCTGGGCACTGCAAAAAACCCAGCATGGGGAAAACTAGGACCCAATTAGGAAGGACCATATCGCATCACCTCGGAATCAGGTATAGGTGCATATTTTCTGGAGGATTTAGATGAGCATGTAATACCGCGCCCTTGGAATGTAAACAACCTGAAAATGTATTATTATTAATAAGAGCTTCCTTTATCATTAAGTTCTAATATTGTATGAAGATATGATAATCTCTGTTAATCAGTTTTTATTAAAGTGTTACAAAAATCCTAAGTCATACCAGGTCTCTCGGACCATATACTTAAGGAAAATTAATACACTGATGTTTGTTATAAAAGTGTTAAAACAGAACCTTAGTCATGCCTGATGTCCTCGAACCAAATGCTTTGGGGAAATTAATACACTGATGTTTGTTATAAAAGTGTTTAAACAGAACCTTAGTCATGCCTGATGTCCTCGGACCAGATGCTTTGGGGAAATTAATACACTGATATTTGTTATAAAAGTGTTTAAACAGAACCTTAGTCATGCCTGATGTCCTCGAACCAGATGTTTTAGGGAAATTAATGCACTGCTTTATTAAAGTGTTTAAGTAGATCCTAAGTCATGTCAGGTCTCTCAGACCACTTGCTTAGGTGAAATTAATGCACATGGACATCTGTTATAACATATTAAACAAATCCTAAGTCATATCAGGTCTCTCAGACCCCTTACTTAGGCGAAATTAACGCTCAACGATATTTTTTATAAAGTATCAAACAGATCTAATGTTATAATAAGTCTTTGTTTTCTTATCTAAAAGGAAAAACAAACGAAGACGTTTTTCTTCCTTTTTACTTAGTTTTTGTTAAATAGTTATTTATCTTTACTATTGGGAACCTTCAGCACAAAAGGATCTTTAAAAATAAAATAAAAATAAAAAATAAAAACTAAACAAAACAAAAGCATGATAGACTCGTCCGTTATTGGTATTTTATCAAATTATTAAACTTTCTGGTAGTGGGTTACCGTTAACCTCTTATAAAGACAAACGATATCTATGCGATATTATCTATGAAATTAATAAGTTAGAATGCAGACAAAGCAGAAATACACAAAGGTATGAAAGAAGAGACTGCTCTCTAAATTGAAAATAAGTACATCGTAGGTGTTGACAAAAAGCTACATGAAAGAAAACTGAAATAAAACAGAAAGATCCTACGGCTACTTTTTTGGGGGCTGTGATCCCTTCTCGGGACCAGTGGTCTTGATCTTGGCATCCCCAGCATCAGGTTTTGACTCGGCTGCTTTGGCTTGGGAAATCGCGTCCTTTATGGTAAGAGAATCCTCGGCGGAGTTGTCCTTGGCCGAGGGCAGAACCTCATTACCCTTTCCAGCAACTCCTATGGGAATCTCAGCAGCTATAGTAAGGGCATGAGTGTCAGAAACCTACTCAGGAGGAGGAAGGGATAAGGCAATGGTCGGAGGAGGGTTAATTGAGATTTCTCTAATGGGTTCAAGGAAGAACACATTTTCAATTTTCCTCATCTCGGAATCTGCAGGGACTCCAGCACGATTAAGCGCCTCTGCCCAAGATTCAGTGCAGTAATCTCTGCACACCTCGGCTACCTCCTCGGCCAGCCTTTCCTCCGCTTCCCTCATTCCACGCTCATAGGCTGCTTCCTCCGCAGCCTTAGCAGCTTCCATAGCCATTATGGCAGCCCCTTCAGCTTTCTGCAGTTCGGCTTTTAAACTTAGAACTGTTGCTTTTTCGGTAGCCAGATTTAGTTGGGTCGTGTAAAGCAGTTTGCGCTGGTCCTCGGCTTGGGCCTCAACATTTTTCAGCCCTGCTTTGGCACTTGAACATTCGCGCTCCGAAACCTTCAACTTCTCAGCATGCTGTAATTTTTCTTCTTTCAGGGTCACAAGAGCTTTCTCAACTTCGCGCCGAGAGTGGGACTCAGCTTCATATTTGTTATGGGCGCCTCGAACCCATTCTTCGGCCACATAGACTTGTTGAGTAACCTGCATAACAATAGTAAAGGGGTCACGCATACAACAATAAAGTGTATTGATACTGAGACAAGAAGAGGTTAGCTTACCAAGGCGAGATCCCTCTTTAATGACATAAAAAGATCCGACTGCCTGGTGCGTCTCAGAGTCTCCATATCCCGTGGGAAAAGAAGAGGCTGCTCCAAAGCTTGGGCTAGATGGGCTACATGCCCTCTCTGAGGATCCCTAATAGTGGCATCCCAGAGAATTGGGGCTCCATCCAGTTCTATCCGTGGGGCCCAAAAGCGTTGTTGTCGGCGCACCTCAGCATCCTCCCTGCTATCAACAGATTTGGACCTATTATCCCTCGAATCTTTGGTCTTCTGTTGTTTAGTGCCCTTCGGAGGGACCATCTCACCTTCTTCCACTTCCTGTATGGTCCTTTTCTTTTTTAAGTCCGGCATGACATGCAGTCCAGGATCAACAAGAGGACAGGGAGGAAGCGGAAGACTAGCTGGAGTTTGAGTCTTGGGTACATCCTTCGAGGTTCCCCCTTTATTTCTGTTGGCTACTAAGCTTTTTAACGACGGCCTTCCTTTTGAGCTCATTTCTCCATTTTCCTCGGAACTTATATCAACACTAGCGACAAGTATTTCGGGTTTGAGGGCTGTGGAGAGCTGGTCAGATTCAGTTTCTGAGTCCGAGAGCTGCACGGGTCTTTCAGGCAACCCTTTTTCTCCCCCGAAGCGAAACTAGTCTATCTCATCTTCTAATGATAATCGAGAAGAAGCAATTTCCTCCTCTGCCGCAGCTTTGGCCTCGAGAGGGACTTGTTGCAGTGGTATAACGAGCTGAGGAGGGACCAAATGGGTGGGTAGTCTGACTGGGGGAAGATCTTCTCGGACCAAAAAGTTTGGTTTTGACACGTTGATACGGTTAATCCGAGGGTCACCAGCTCTGATGGCGTGGCCAATTTCTTGAAAGATCTTCGAAATGGGATCGAAATCTAGGATCAGGTGAACAGCTCGTAGTTGTCGGTCCTCGCTCACAAAAATTTCTGACCGAAGAAGATAGTTGAGGGCCACCACGTTGGTAAGACTGAGCCGAGGAGTAATAAGCCTCCTATCTGCAGAAATAACCAAGAAATCAGATACAGTTAGAGGACTAAGGTCCATTATCAAAGATAATTGAAATAGGGAACATGGGTAGGGTCAAAACCTAAATCCTATACTAAGGGATCTAACTCTAAGTTATCCCACCTGTCTCTCTCTCCCGGGTTGGGCAGGGGTGACCATCATGCCATGCCCCTGAAGCGATGAGATAGTGATTTTTCATCCCTTTGTTGGACTTGGGGAGGCACGAGATGAGCCTGACAATGGACGACCTAGATTTGAGGTAAAACCCTCCATCGGTTTGTGAGTGGCACTCGTACAGGTGAACCACGTCATGCCATGTGAGGCGCAAGTGAAGATACTGGTCAAGAGCATCGATGCAACCTAGAATCCTAAACATATTAGGTGCACACTGATGAGGGCATAGCCTATGGTTAATAAGGTATCCTCAGGTTATCCTACCCATAGGAAGGGTCATTCCCCCTTCTATGAAGGCTATTATAGGAATGATCACTTCTCTTGCCTCTCTCGGTATAGCGATTTCTTCTGAGGAGCAATATCGTAGGCCAACTGCCTAGGGTATATGGTATTTCATTTTAAAAGCTTCTATTTTTGCGGGGGAATCTACAAGGCTCTTAAATCTACCCATTTGGACAACCTAATGTGGAATAGCTGAGATTCGTAAATAAAGGAATAAGAACTAACAGGCCAAGGAAAGTGACCGAGAAGAAATAGGGAATATAAAAAAGAAAAACTTACGAGATCACGTATGCTAGTCTCTGAAGTTTTTAGAAAAACTGTCAAAGATCTCTTACAGGAAATCGCAATAAAGACTCAAGAATTTATAGGATGTTAGAAGAAGGAACGTTGAAATTATCTGGAACTCTTAAAGATTTTTCTTTTGAAGGAAAAGAAAAGGGTTTCCCTCAGGGCTTTATATTAAGAGAGAAAGAGAAGGGGAGTTATCCTGCTCAAAATTCTAAGGGAAATGTCAGCCATTGGATCTGCGCATTGTCGTTGGATGCAGGGGACAAGACGCCTTCTAGAGTAATTAATAACGCTTCGTGGACTGCGAAGCGTCAGAAGTAATTATGAAGCGCAATTAAATCGTATTCCCACACGTGTGGGTCAAATATCAATTGTCCTTATCTCTTGAAAGTCAAAACCCCATTTTTTCTCCTCGGATGAGAGGGAAAAATTGAAGTTTTGAGCGGCTATTGTAGGGACAAAGGCCCAAAATCATACATCTTGAGTTGTGGACTTAGTTCGAGGAACTTCATGGGCCGAGCAGAGCTGCATTTATTAGATGTTCTATTTCAAAAGATTCATGAGTAGGAAATGAAAGGAATTTGATCCGAGGAGGATCTCGTTCTCGGATGAGAGGAGTATAGTTCAAGTGTGTATCCTATCGATTGGAGTGACCTTCCTAGAGGCTCCGATGATAGAGATGGCCTTTGTGAACTTACTGGAAAGGAAGAGATCTGAAAATATCTGAAGAAAAGCTGCTACCACCATATTAAATGCCCTGCAGCTACTTTTCTGGCCGCATTTATGTGGAGAAGACCTCTGCACAGTGCTACCTAAGCTATTACAGCTCACAGAGGAGCCAAAGAAGATGTCTGATGGGACAAATACTCAAGTAATGTCCTAGATGAGTGACAAGTGTCAGGTTAGGATGATTAGAGGGAGACTATATAATGTAACAGACCCTTCATGAGAAGGGGACTTTTTTGGCTGGAGGGAGAGAATTTGAATGATAGGATACGAAGCCTCCTCGAATTGAACCAAGAACACTTTTATCCAATGTTACCTCAATATGTTTTTCCATTCTCTTTTGGCTTTTTGATTTGTTTCATAAAACATGTTAAACGCTGTCCACGCCATTCATACATAATTCTTTAACCCACTCTCTACAAATTTATTGTATTGGGCTTATTGAGCCAAAGTCCTACACGTTTTGGGCATAAGGCTGTGTGACCCTACAATTGGTATTAGAATTTTTTTTCCTATTAAATTGTAACTTTCATTTTCAATTGATCATAACTTTAAACAAAATGAAAATTTAAAATTTTTGTATGATTATTCCGTGCATCGCATGGGTTAACAACTAGTATATATATAAAACCGAAGCCTTTAACTTTTTTTTAAAGCTTTTACATTTTTACACATCAGCATTCCCTTGCTCTTTCTTATTTCACTTTTATGGTTTTGGTTTAGATGATTTGTGAAGCTTTTCTTTAATTTACAACCTTTCTCTTTTAGTTTATTTGATTGCAACTTAGAAAAGGGAAGAGAGAGTGAGAGAGAGCGAGAGGCAGCAGCCCAAGGAAAGAGAAAGAAAGAGATATGAAGAGTATGTTGAGAGAGGAGCGTTGAAGAAGAAGAATGAAGAAAAATTGAGAGAGGAAGGGGAAAATGCAAGAAGCATAACAAAAAGTCAAAGACTATAAAATTTAGTGATATATACAAAGACAAAAGAACACCTCAATTAGAATGAGAAAGGGTTTGTTCCTTATTTCACTTCTTTTTTTATTCATTTAGTATTTTGGATTTTTTAAATTTAAATTTTGAATTTTTTTTCCCTTTATTTTTAATTTTGGAATTTCGTACTTTCATATGGAACACTCTAATAGTTGGCAACTTGGATTATATGTTTACAAACGTGGTAGGTTAGACATTGAGTTTAGACTTTAGAGGCATTGTTGTGAACTTTGAGGTAAGTTTGTGACTCTGAAACTTGAAATTTTTCTAAGTCATTGATGTTGTCGGGTGGCTATTTTAAGTTTTTTTTTTTTTTTTTTGAGAAAGAGTGGCTATAATAAGTTGATACTTGATATTATACTTTTTGCATATAATATATCCCCAGTTTTTTATGTTTTGATGTGAAATAGGTATAAAATGAATTTTGGATTTTTTGGATTTTGCATATACCCTTGGATTAAAGGCCTATGGTATTAGAGCTAGTTATGTGAAGTATGTTGACCGGATTTTAGGTTTTGAAGATTAGATTGATTTTGACAAAGTCTTTGAGAAATTTCTCATGCTCTTATATAAGCTTTTAAAGAATTAGATTTTTGGGTATATTAACCTTTTTTGTCCCTAAAATTTGGTTTAAGTTTGATTTTCTCATAAAATTTAAAATTTTAGGTTTTGTTCATTATGCGACTATACTGATGTATCCTAATTGAAGGAAAATTGAACCAACTACATATTTAAGAGACCAAAATTGAATCAATCCTAAATTTAAAAGGTAAAATCCAAACTAATCCTACATTTAAGGGTCCAAAATTGAACCGACCCTATACGAAGGGATAAAATTGTTCTCCTTTTAAAACTTTTGGGACCAAATCCAAACTATTTATGGGCTCTACTTTGTAGGAAACAACAAATATTGTTTCGTGCAATTCAAATTTTAATATAAAACTTTCCCATGCATGGCACGAGTTGGCGAATAGTATATATATAAGAGAATTTCTCTCTTTTAACTGAACTTTTATATGGTTCAAAATTACCCTCATTAATGAAGGGTAATTTCATTTAGAAATAGGATCATAAATGTCAAATAACAATTTTCATTTTGAATTCCAAAAAAAAACTCCTAAATTTTAGGATTTTTTTCCCTTCACGTTCAAAAAAGAAATTACAGTTACTATTATCTCTAAAGTTTATCCTTTTTATTTGTTTGAAAAATAAAAATATATATTTCTTAATTATAATAGATGCAAATTGTTAACCTTTACCCAAAAATGAATTTATTGATTGGGATAAAAATTGTGATAAGTAAAAAAATTTGAAATTTGAACAAAAAAAGATGATATACTTTAGTGTGGATGGATGGGGATTTGTAATAACTGTATAGAATTTGGATATTAAAAATTTTGGAATGTTTTAAATAATTAAAAAAAAAATCATAGAAATTTCACAATAAGAATAAGTAGTTTTTACGTGAGGTAGTGGGTTTTTTTTTTTTTTTTGGAATAAGTAATGTAAGGGCTCAAAAAGCCCAAGCCCAAGCCTAAGCCCACTTAGAATAATGATGCCAAGTTCTTTAAACTAAGCCCAAATAATGAATTTTTAAGAGAGTGACCTTCTAAATCAAATGCAATGCTATGATGATCTCAAGTCTAAGGGTCTGTTTGGAATCCGTTTATTTTGCTGAAACTGAAATTTTTTGCTAAAAATACTATAGGTGAAGGCAAAAGTTAGCTGAAATAGTATAGCGTGACCCATGAATAGTACCAAAAAGTGCAGTGGACCCCATAAATAGTAACAAAAATAAGCTGAATAGTAAAATAAGCTGGAGCCAAACGCACACTAAGACTAATGGAACCAAAGCAAATAGGAGTGAGGAGAACAACAGTTCAGTATAAATTCTTCCTCGAGCGAGTCCAAGGACAGGTCTGGTATAGATAAATAAGGCTGATATTTCTTTACAGGATAATTCTCTATTCTCACACTTGTTGCAATATATGGTGAAACTTTGGGTCAACAAAATTAATGCAGATAAAACAAAGGTTTAGCAGCACACCTTTGCGGACAAACAGACAAATATAAGCTATGCTCGGAGTACAGGCCACACAAGATTTTGATCATAGTTTTCGATCATTTTTTTTTATTCATGTGTGAGAGATCATCCATTGGCTTTAAAGATTAGACCCGACAGAAATCTTTTAGAAATTAAATAACTTGATGTAAAAGAAAGCTTTATGTCTTGTGCTTTTAGTTGTAAAGTTACTCAAATTATCAAATTTCTAACTTCTAAGTAAGAACTCAATTGTACTGTCCTGGGTACGGAACCGATGATGCAAGCATTTACTATCCTGAATTTTTGCGTAAATCAAAGAAGAAAACCCAAGGGCAGAAATAAGCTCATTGATGCGGTACAAAATTGGTGCCATGCTTGTCACAAATTCCAAACAAGACAGAGTCCTAATTGCAGGGGCAGTATTCACATTCTGTTTTTGAAATGGCAATTCACGCTGAAACTTGTGTTAGTTACACTATTTCTGGATTGCTCCTTTTAAAGATTACATAAAATGCATTTCGAGCTTGGCCATGGAATGACTGGCAAACACTACTGCAACTTTGGTCAAAGTTCACTACAATTTACCATGACACATCCCCAGCACAAGGCTGTTTCTTCGAGCAGACAATAAAACTCCACATAAGTCAACCTAAGTGCCTAATACGTTAGAAACTAGAATAGGGAGTTGAAGCTCTGAGCTTGAGGGCAAAATTGGTGCACACCATCCACAACTCTACGCTCAATTCACATTTGTTAATTGTCAAATGTCAATGCCAAGTGCCTTATCTCAATTGGCTCTTCGTGATATTTCCAAAGGAGATATTCGGGATTAGAAACCCCCCTCCCCCAACTGTTAAGTTATTAAAAAAAAATTAGTACATTAATCATCAACACAGATTTCAAGATCAAGGACCTCCATATGTAGCAAATGATGTGCGCCTATGCGCTGGCATGTACCACATCAACCTATTCAACCCTCCTGCACAAATGTTAACAAAGCAAAATGTGCTTCTAAATGGCTGGCACTTGCAAAGACATGATGGCATAACCACCACTTTACACTGAACTTATAAACAAAATACTCATCTGTTGATAATTCTAGTCAACTAGATGCCAACTTGATATCAAGGCATACATGCTGATTATAACTATCTCCTCAGCATTTTGGTAAACTAAATGTCAACTTGATATCAAGGCATATATGATGTACACAATAAGGCTGCCATCAACATGCTCTACCTCCACCAAAAAAAAAAAAAACAAAACAAAAACAAAAACATATTACCCATACCCCTTTGTCCAAACAGGTACAGAGTATATTAATATGCCCAACCCGAATGAGATGCAAACGGTAATCAATGCATATGCATATGCCCTCCAAGGGTGTTCGCTTTCTCTCATTGCATAGAACTCGGCAATGAAGGTAGAGACAGTACTCAGACAGCCCAATCCAATTTGTATGCCCGATGCCACAGTATCCCAAGTCTGGCTATTCACCTGCATCAAATGATTCAAGATTGTGGTCATGTGCTATGCATGTAACAAACGCTCAGGGAGACATGTTAATTTTTACATGATTTGGGAAATTCCCAAGATTGAATTTGCCAACACTTACAGCTTTCTTCACAGTAGAGAGTGCTGCCATGATGCAAGCTGCAGAAACATTGACAGCTAGAGTCCCCAATGGCACCCATTTAAACAAACCAGCCCTACCTAACCCACGTCCATTAAGTCTGGCTAGGAACCACCTGATCCACACACCTGGAGGTCCAACAAAACAAGCCAACCATAGCTGAGCACCAATGCTGCCACTGCTAAACTCCTCCCTCAACAGTGCTCCACATACACCCCATAACAAGCCTAGCATCAAAATCAACACCACCATGACTTGCTAAGTGACGCTTGAAGCTGTCCACCCTCCAGTTGCTGCTTGAGCTTGGAGTGCCACTTCCTGTACACGCATTTCGCCTTCTTAGAAGCCACCTGAAACCCTTGGCTGTCTCAACCCCAAAAATAATGGAATAGGCTGCAAGAAACAAACCTGCATGGAATCATACAGGTTAAAGGACCATCTCACTCTTAAGTGCCAGAGCAGGCTATAGACTGTTGTTAAGTTTTGAATAGACTAAAGTGGGATATACAATTCAAATCTAATATTTCTAATTCTAATGGACCAGATTACCTACACTACTACATCAACATAGTTCTTACAGTATGGATTTTTACCTACAAGAAAACCAAGCACAGCAAGCACCCAGTGGCCATCAACAATAAGATCAAGCATTTTCTGGTTCCAACCGCTGAAAGTTGTAAGACTTCCCAAATAACCAGTCGTCAATCCTATTGCTAGGTAGTCTGACACGTTGGACATGTCTACTTTGAAAACAATACCCCACCACCCCATCAAGAAAGAACCAACCTAAAAAATGAAAAAAAAAAAAAAAAAATTATTATTATTATTATTATTATTATAATTTGAAGCAGAATATCTTATATCTTCCAATTAATGTCTTTTGTGACCTTTATACACACATATGAAGAGTTGAAAGCAAGAAACTGCATATAAGAATGTCAGTCCTAGGGCACTCTTAAGCCCAACACCAAGCACAACACAAAGTTCCATCACAAAGACTTTACCAAACCAAAGAATCAAGATGAATTTCTAATTTCCCAATCCTAGCTATCCTGTACTGTGACAGACCTTCATAATTTATGCCAGACATAAGTTGTAATTAGGAGCATATAATCATATAAGCGATTCTTCAGAGCTAGGAAAAATGTAGGCTTAAACACTCGCATAGTCTCATCCACTATAGTAACTGAATATGGGGAGTGACTACCACAAAAGTCCCAACTCTAGAAGCAAATTGTCCAAAACAATTGTATCTTTGGAGTAAATGTAAAATACCTCTCAAAAAATTTTACTTTGCATGACCATAAAGAATTAGCTACAATTGACTATAGTTATCATCAGTGCATGTTCAACATATTTAATTCTTTTATCATAAATTAACTTATCTTGATTCTTTAATCATATCCTCCAAATACTCATAACTTGATTTGATTTTTAACAAAGAAAACATTGAACTATCACCACATAGTTCAAGAATGAGCAATTCCTCAACCACATCACTTGCCACTATAATTTTCTCACAAAGCCCAAGCATATGCATGATATACACATTGAAAAAAAAGACCAAATCAGTGATTCACAATGATTCTTCCAATGGAAATCAAACACTTAAAATAACATTGAAATAAGACACATCTTAATGTCAAATGTAAAGTAGTTCAGATGCATTTTTTTCCAAGTGAATCCTTTAAAATGCTCTGAATGTGTGTGCATGCATCAGGAGAGAGAGAGAGAGAGAAAGAGAGAGACCATATTGGAAGGAAGGTCAAGGTACAGAATGTTTTCATCGTTTGTCAAGCCAGAGACTCCGGGACCAAACAGCTTTTGTAGCACATACCTTGTCAAAACCTGCACATTGTGGCATCTTAAAAATCATAATATTGCTGAGTATGCTTACCAACATGAAATTTACAATTAATCAAATGCAAAAGTGGAAATTCTATCTGATCCAGAGAAGACTGAAATTCCAACCAGCCCAATCACAGAACTACAATTCATACATATGATAAATTAATAATTTTAGTTATTTTTAAATTCTTATGACAAAATGGAGGTATTATGTCCAAATTATTAAGACACTAATTTGAGCCTCTCCAACTTTTGTCAAAAAACTATTCAGTTACTTCCAAGAGGTTGGATTGTTCAAAAATCCAGCACTATGGTTCATATCTAGTTATGTCAAACATGGATAATCAACAACAATAATTACAATGACGCTCTTAGAGAACTTCCTTTTTCTTTTATTTTTTTCTTTTTTTGGATATTATATCCTTTGATCTGTATACCTTTGGTTTAAAGAAGTTAGTTTTTAAACATATATTATCAGGCAACACAAAAATACATCTGCATCAAAATTCTTCCCCAAAAAACCAAACACCACACACTTGTAAAAAGAAATAAGCACAATGGCATTATAAGTTAGGAGCATATTGCATTTTAGAACTTAAAAATAAATAAATAAATAAATTTATAAAAAATAAATAAATAAATAAATAAATAAACTAAACTAAAAGGAGTGTGCATATATATAGTGCATACTACCCCAAGAATCCCAAAAACAGCTAAATGAATGAGGCAGAAAGCATAATCCAATAACTTTGGCAACCTTTCCTTATCGTCCTGCATATAGAAACATGAAACACGTGCATTGCTTGAACAATCAGATCAGAGGGAAACAAGACATGTTTAAAGTAGTCATTAAATAATCAACAACTACCAAAAAAGTTCAGGAATTTCATTTAACAAAGATAAAGAAATGAGAAATTGTTGATGAAAGCTCACTTGCTTTTTGTCTTTAGAGCACACAATTGCATCTGTGGCAAGGGGAGATATGATTTCCTCAGGCAATGGTGTCACTACGGAGATCGTAGTCATTGTTGGTGGATCACGAGACCAATAACTATTAAGGTGCAACAGAGTATCCCCAGAAGTGGGGGCAGAAACTCCATTCTCTAATGCGTGATCAACAGAAAAGCGGTGGCTGCTACTCTCACTGTGCCTGTTGCTATGAAGAGCCCGATCCCCAATGTCTCCTGCCTCTGAGACAATCTCACTTTCAAAGTCATCGTCAATATGAACAGGTGCAGCTGCTGACAAACTTATAGAACGCCTTCTCAATGAAGAATTGGCACTGCTTGTGCAACTAAATGATCCACTTTGTCTGGGTTCAGAGTCAGCAGTCCCAATATCCATGACTTCCCACCAGAACCTCAAGGCTTGATTCCTCTTGGATTAACTTCAATAGTCACTGAAATAAATTAGGATGTTCATTCAGAGGCCAAATCTATATGACTATAATAATAATCCAGCTACTGCTGACAATGATGATTATGTTAGTACTTTTAATTCCTGCAAACAATTCTCAATACTACACTTTTGAAAAAAACTAATTATGTGCACATAGGGCCATAGGCACAAGTGAAGACACCCATTCTAATTCATTTTAATTAAAGGTCAATCTTGAGAAAATAAGCTCATTAATATGTGTTGGCATCTAAGTTTTGTGAGTCATGACATCAGAGAGATAAAGACACAAAAGTAATAACATATGATAGTCCAAACATTTCAATTTTGATTGGTATTAGTAGATCTTCTCCCTCAAACAACCATTCAGACAAAAATCAAAATACTTTGCCTATAAGATCATGGACTTAATGAATGATGTCTTTGAATTCAATTTAAAACAATTCGGAACATCGATATTGTCTGCTCCATCTCCAAGATTGCCATAATGTAAGAAAAAATCTTCTAGCATGGTCATAATTAAATTTTTTTCGTCTCCGAACTCATTAAATTATTAAAAATAAAATAAAATAAAACACTCTCACATTATACGCAAATAAAAATTATAAGTTTCTACATTGCCAGAAAGAACTTGAGATTCTCATTTAAAAGCACTGAAACATGATTAGAAAAACTTCTTAACCATAAAATAAATGACAGTTCACACAACTTTCTCAGCAGTACCTCTACCTCAGATCTAAAGTTCACCAAGAACAAAGAATATTTTTATTTTCTATGTAAAAATTCTATTTAAACAACAGATAAATTAGATAAAAACTTTTGTTTATCTCAAAAAAAAAAAAAAAAAACCCTAGGGAACATAAAAACAAAATGATATTCCTATCACCTGACACATAGCACATGCACTAGTGGATTTGTTAGAACTTACCCTTTTTTTATCAGCTTCACAACAAAAGGGGTATTTAGGCCAAATGGGTTGTCATAATTTTATAGATTTAAGAAAGAGGGCAAAGCTGAATATTATAGCAATAAAATCTGATTCCACTAGTTTTGAAAATCCTTGCTCTAGATCTAATGGCAGAACATTCCAAGTGAAATGGAATAAGCAGATCCCATCTCCATGCCCAATTAATAAATTTTTTAGGAAAAAAACTCAGACTGTTAACCAGAAATTTTATCAAATTTTCAAAGCCCCTAGTAATTGGGTGTAAAATATGTTTGGCTAGCTAAGCTAGGCAGAGGAATAGCATTGACTTTCATGTTCAAAACACAACCTACGCTAGATCTCATGTAACAAAAAGTCAAACATTAAAACTTGTATGAAAAGATATTAAATTATTGATACTTGTCAGGTTCAGATAATCATGACATGAGAGAGAGAGAGAGAGATAAAGGCACAAAACCAAGCTTAATTTAGTATTCACTCACTTCATTTTGACATTTTCTAAATAATAAAACAATTTACTCATGGACCCAATTTAATCAATGTGGTGCAGAGTATAACATCTGTTTTTCTCTCTTTTTACGCTAGCTACAGACTTATCTCACCTATTAGGGGTATGTTTGGATTGCACTGAAAACAAGTTGCGTCTAGCGTGTACGTTTTTGTGTGGGTCCCGTGCACTGTTTACATGACCCGTAAGTACGAATTTCAATAAATTTTTCTTTAAAATTGGGTCTCATAGCACTATTCACAAGATTAAAAATTATTTTGCTACAGTGTTTTCAGCAATAAGCGGTATCCAAACACACCCTAAATCAGCAAATTGCAAGATCAAATCTGATGCATATAACTTACACGTTTCCACCAATTTGAAAAACTAGAATGAACCTGTCACATGGGTTTTCATCAGGGACAGACCCAGAAATTCAAGCTAGAGGGGCCGGAGATAAGAAAAAAAAAATTCAAGTAAAGAAAAATACTAGAATCTAAGTAATATGCATGATGCATTTAATTATAAATTTAGTATTTCTCACTGCTTTTCAATTTATAAATTTATCTAATTTCAAATTACTAGTTATAGCATTATGAGTTAATAATAAGTGCAAGTAAATCACTATTATTTTAATAAATTTATGTGACAATTTATTATATTATATGATTTATCTTTGTTTTTTGCCTTTGATTTTTTTTTTTTTTTTTTCTGTCACTCACCTAGTCCCACTACCGACGCTATGATTTTATTGTACACTATCAACAAACACTTTACCATTTTTATTCCTTGAAAGTTGAATCACTTTTCTATTGCTGTGACTTGTCCCTATTTTATTGCCCAACTACCGCACAAATATTTTCTCTAATCTCCAGAGACTCTACTCTCTCTCTCTCTCTTATCTATATAATATAAGAGAGATAGTCAGAGTCACAATTCACAAACACACAGTCACAAAGCCAAAAAAAATAACACAAGCACAGATTCACTAAAACACAAACACCACAAGCACAGATTCTGAGATTTTGAAGGATAGATTAAATACTTGAGTGTGAAGGCTGGAGCAGATCAAAGCCAGCAGCGACGTCACAGCGAGATGGGTGTCGCGTGGTGGCGGCATCACGGCGTGGGCAGCAGCAACAAGCTCTCACATCGCGTTTTGGCGGCTTCACTCACGGCGTGGGCAGCGGCTAAGTCTCTCTCAGTCTCTCGCCTCTCCCTCTCTCTGTCTTGCCTCTTAGCCCTTAGGTTTTCTTTTCTTTTTTTTTCTTTTGTTTTTCCGTTTAGAGATTGGAGTCTTGGGGGAATGTGCAGAATAGCTGTGTAAAGGAGTTGTATATAGTTAGTCAGGCAACGTTTGAAATAATTAAGGAAAGTAGCATCTCAAGTTTTAGAAACTCGAGATCCATATTAAAACTCGAGTCCTAAAGACTCGCTTTGCGAGTGTTTGGGGATTGAAAATGCCACATAGATCTCAAGTCTTTAAGACTCGAATTCCATGCAAAAAAAATTTCCCCTCTAGTGGCGTTTTTAAGCCTTACAGTGACGTTTTAAAGCCCTATAACGGCGTTTTCTTGCAAAAAAAAATTTTATTAGTGATCACCCCATACTAGGTTTAGGGAGCCCTATAGTGGCGTTTTTAAACCCTATAGTGACGTTTTAAAGCCTTATAGCGGTATTTTTCTGTAATTTATGGAACTCAAGTCTTTAAAACTCAATTTCCACGTGAATTTTTTTCCAAATCAAACCCATCCTCTTACAAATCGAGTTTTATCTTGGAACTCGAGTTTTAGACACTCGAGATGCTAGTTTTCAGCATTGTTTTAAAACGTGACAACTAACTAAATTTTTTTATATTTATTGTTATTTGGAAAAGGTGTTCCTGGAGTCTTCAGTGCTGGGTTTACATTTTTGAACTTACCCTCTCTTTTTTCTTTTTCTTTTTTTCTTTTACAAGTGGGCTGGCCGGCTGAGTTTTAGACTGCTGTGTTTTACATGTGAGCTGGCCGGCTGGGTTAATGCCAATGGTTTACAAATTTGGAGGGGCCAAGCTAAAAGTAAGGGGCCAAGTCTTTTTTTTTAATTAACCTACGAAAAAAAAAATTTGGCCGGAGGGGCCTGGGCCCCCACAGGCCCCACCTGTGTCCGTTCCTAGTTTTCATGATGTTAGAAATTTCATGGTAAATTGGGGTTAAACAAAACTAGTGTCACAACAAAAATTCTTAACAATTTCACAAAAAGCAATTTGTCTACCAACTCACACTTGGGCCTATCACAAATCTACAATCTTTTTTAAAATGACCCATGTGTAACTAAGGTGGTAGGTAAAATTGGGTGTTGTTATGAAATTGTTGTGACTTTAGCTTTATTGAAATTATTAAACTCTAAGACCCAGAAAAATTAATTGATAGTTCGAACAACAAGCAGAATCTTCAGCAGCAAACTCATATTTTTAATGGCAATCCAATCGTATAACTAAAATTACTAAGAGCTAAAAGATGTGTCCTCCACTAACAGAACATGAAAAACGAAAAAGCAAAATACAAAACAAACCCCACTCAAATACTATTGGGAAAAATTTCCTTAGAATTTTTAAATCGATGAAACAACAATCTGAAGTGAACCTTTTTCAGATTAGCTCATGCATGAACATTGAACAAATAAAGAACATGAAAAGTGAACAAAAAAAAAAGTAAAAAATTTCAACAGAAAAGCTATTACTTTTACGGTTCATTACAATAATATTAAATTGAAATATACCGCGTGGTTCAATATACACTTGGAAAAATAAATAAATAATGGATGCATGTATAATGTGAGAGAGAGAGAGCGAGAGAGAGAGATACCAAACAACTTGTAAGAAGGCAGGAAAGCAAGTCAAAATCGAACAGAGCGCTGGAACAGTTTTCTGAAATTTCTCATTCAACACGGCAATGGGTGACCGTACGTGAGAGAATCGATGAAAGAGAAGCGAATGCTTTTTGAACCTGCGAGCAAATGAAAAAAGAAAAATAGAATCGCAATGATTCTTTGAATCGCAATGATAACTAAAACTGTGCAATACACGGGAATTCAATTAGTAAATATATAAAGTTCTAAATATTTAGATGTATGTTTGTGACTCAAAAAAAAAGTATGTATACTTATTGATTGCTAGAAACAACGTGAATGAGACTTTGAGAATCAATATTAAATTTTAATTTTCATCAATCTTCATTGAATGAAGAGCAATCATCAGTTTGGAGGTTTGTTTATGGAGTTTTTTGGTGTAAGAAACCCCAATCCCCAAACCCACATGGAATCGGAAATAAAATAAAAGAGATGAGAGAGAAGGAGAGGGCAGCAACCACTGTTTGTGGTGGTGCCGCTGAGTTTTGTTGCCACTGATGCTGGCGAAGGCTTTGGGGCCCTTGCCTTTGGTTAGAGCTCTGGCTATGGAGGATCGCAAGAGACAGAGAATTTTAGAGATAGAGAGAAGATGGTTGGGTTGGAGAGAGAGAGAGAAAGAGTATAGTACAGAAAAAATAAAGAGAGAATGTGTGTGTTTTAAAGTGGGCAAGTGAATTCATAATAAATAAATAAATAATTATAATTTAAATAAAAACAGTGTATTATAAATAATCTGACGTGTGTTTTTGCAAATTACTTGGGTAAATTTTTATATAAAAAAAATGAGTTTTTATGCTAAAATAAACAAAATAAACTAATATGCATTAATACAAATTGAGTAATGATAGCAATATAACAAAATATCATAATAATTTCATAACATTCATACATGGTCCACCACAATTTCTAATTCAAATTTTTAATGTGCTAATTTTATAATGTTGTGAAAAAATTGTAAATTTTTGTTATATCCATGGCATTGTTTTAGTCAAATTTAAAAAAAAAAATTAATAATCTAATTAAGAGTCTTGTAATTCAACTGATTAGTACTTCTTGATATCTCCAATGTTAAAGATTCAAATCACTCATTCCAATTATCAAATTTAAAACTTATATTAAATTTTAAATAAAAAAATAAAAATAAAAAATAAAATAAAAGAAAAGAGGAGAAGAAGAGACAAATGCAAGTCCATTCGTAATGTGCAGCCACTTTAAATTTTAGCCAATCAAAGTTGAAAAATACTAAAGTTAGACATCATTCAAAGAAAAGGTAATGGTTTAGAACATTCACGTAGTCAGTATGAAAATGATTTTTTTTGGTAGAACAGTATGAAAAGGATTGCTTCTGCAGATGCAGCAGATTCGAAAATGGGTGGCAAGAAGCTCTTGAAAGTTTGGAATAATGATAGCGATATAACAATTTCACAAATATTTTAAGTGCCCGTTTGTTTCAACTTTTTGAGCCCAAAAAGTCACGTTTTTAAAACAGCCCGCCCAAAAGTCTGTTTGGTAAGTATAAAACACAACTTTTTAAAAAAAGTTGCGTTTTATAATTGTGAAGAGAACGCGCAAGTCGATTATGGAGCCCCTGAGGTCCATTTTGCCAAAAGTCTGTGGGCGTTTTGATATATCCGTTGGAGTGATAAGGCAATTACCAAATTACCCTTCATCAGTTCTCAGTTCTCATGCCTCTCAACTCTTCTCTCTGCTCTGCCCTCACCGTACTACTACAAACACAGCACCACCCAACTATCACCGGTCTACCACCACAAACAACAAAATCAACAAAACCCATTTCAAACCCAACTCAAAATCAACCCAAAACAAAATCAACTCAAAATCAAACCCAAAATCCACAGAAAATCAACTCAAAATTAAACCATTAACTGAAAACCCATAACCCTAACCTAAAATCAAAATCAAATACAAACTCAATGGTGGCAGAGACTTAAGGGATCTGAGAATTAAGGAGAGAGATGAGGGATTTCCTTATGTTTCAATCATCTTCATCATCATCTTCTCTCTTTCTTGTAGCTTTCGAACTGTCAAAAAAAAAAAAAAAAAAGCTCTGCGGCATCTGGAGGAAGTGGAAGGGAAAAAGGGGAAAGAAGGAACAAAAAAAGAAAAGAGGAATGTTCTGGAGGAAGTGGTAGGGAAAAAGGGGAAAGAAGGAAAAAAATAAAAATAAAAAAAAAAAATAAAGAGGAAGAAGAATAGCTCAGGGGAAAGAAGGAAAAGAAAAAGAAAAAGAAAAATGAAAAAATAAAGAGGAAGAAGAAGAGCTCAGGGGAAAGAAGGAAAAAAAAAGAAAAAGAAAAAAGAAAAAAGAAAGAGGAAGAAGAAGAGCCCAGTGGAACGTTCTGGAGCTTGGAGGAAGAAGTGGTATGGAAAAAGAGAGGAAAGAAGGAAAAAAGGAAAAGAATAAGTACGCGTGTGGAGGAGAAAAAAAGAGGAAAAAAAGAGAGAGAAGAAAATGGAAATGCGGTAAGTGAGTGGAGGAGAAAAAAAGAGGAAAAAAAAAATGAAAAAGGAAGGAAATGTTATCACAATAAATTTTAAGTGGTAGGTTATTATTAGCTAATATTGGTGAGAAAAAATAATTTTTTTAGAAAGAAAAAATAATAATTTTAATAGTACGTTCAAATTAAAATCAGTATAAATTTTTATTATAATATTTTCACAATACTTTCACAATAAATCTTAAGTGGTAGGTTATTATTAGCTAATATTTGTGAGAAAAAAAATCTTTTAGAAAGAGAAAAAAAAATTTTAATAGTACGTTCAAATTAAAATTAGTATAAATTTTTATCACAATATTTTCACAATACTTTCACAATAAATTTTAAGTAGCAGGTTATTATTAGCTAATATTGGTGAGAAAAAAATAATTTTTTTAGAAAGAGAAAAAAATAATTGTAATAGTATGTTCAAATTAAAATCAGTATTAATTTATCACAAGTAGTTGATTTAAGTATGAAATAAACTCCCTTATATATACATTGTCCTTTTTGGTAATTTATCCCTTAAACTGCAACTTTTATAAGTGCTAGCCAAACACTCAGTTTTTTCAAAAAGCACTTTTTAACAGCTTTTACCAAACACTCAACTTTTTGAAAAATCACTTTTTCATTATGCACTTTTTAAAAACTCAACTTTTTCAAAAAGCTCAACTTTAAAAAGCTGAACCAAAGTTGTGGTTTCTACTTTAAAAAGCTGAACCAAAGTGCGAAACTCATTTAATGATATGATGATATATTAATTTTGAAAATGTTGTGGTTTCTATTTTTTCTTGTTTTTGTGATGCTCACACCATCGAAAATTGATACAATTTTATACTATAACTCGTCACATGACATGTCGATTTATGATTAATGAAAGTGTATTTGATACAATTTTATGTCACAACTCACCATATAACATGATGAGTTTTTTTTTATTTAAGTCATAACTCGTCATTTCACTAGCACAACACCAACTCTCTAAGTCCAAAGCTACGCGTTGAGCCGTTGAATTTGGATAAAAGGTAGAAAGATAATAAAAAATAGGCGAAAATAGTCAAATACCACGTCTTGGCAAAATTTGTGACAAACTAGCACTGTTTCGAAAATATTTAACAATCTACCACTTTTTTCATACTTGAGTTTCACAAAATCAAGTTCTAAATAGTACTCGAGTTCCTAGGTGAGTCGTCAGCGTGGTACTATTGACCTCGAATTTGTGAAAAAAAAAAAAAAAAGTAATATGGTACTCGATATTACGAAGAAAAAAAAAGAGACAAAGAGTATAGTTCCAAAAAAATAAAGAGACAGAAAATGTGTGTGTTTTAAAGTGGGCAAGTGAATTCATAATAAATAAATAAATAATTATAATTTAAAGAAAAACAGAGTGTATTATAAATAATCTGATGTGTGTTTTTGCAAATTGCTTGTGTAAAATTAATATTAAAAAAAAAGTGAGTTCTTATGTTAAAATAAACAGAATACTCTAAACTAGTATGCATTAATACAAATAGAGTAATGATAACAATATAACAAAATATCATAATAATTTCATAACATTCATACATGGTCCACCACAATTTCTAATTCAAATTTTTAATGTGCTAATTTGATAATGTTGTGAAAAAATTGTGAATTTTTGTTATGTCCATGACATTGTTTTAGTCAAATTTTTTTAAAAAAATTAATAATCTAATTAAAAATCTTGTAATTCAATAATTAGTACTTTTTGATATCTCCAACGTTAAGAATTCAAATCACTCATTCCAATTATCAAATTTAAAACTTATATTAAATTTTAAATAAAAAAATAAAAAATAAAAAATAAAAAGAAAAAAGAAAATAAAAGAAAAGAGGGGAAGAAGAGACCAATGCAAGTCCAATCGTAATGTGCAGCCACTTTAAATTTTAGCCAATCAAAGTTGAAAAATACTAAAGTTAGACATCATTCAAAGAAAAAGTAATGGTTTAGAACATTCACGTAGTCAGTATGAAAATGATTTTTTTGGGTAGAACAGTATGAAAAGGATTGCTTATGCAGATGCAGCAGATTCGGAAATGGGTGGCAAGAAGCTCTTGAAAGTTTGGAATAATGATAGCGATATAACAATTTCACAAATATTTTAAAATTAGTACGCCAAACGGCCGAAGTGTGAAACTCATTTAATGATATGATGATATATTAATTTTGAAAATGTTGTGGTTTTCTACTTTTTCTTGTTTTTTGATGCAAACACCATCGAAATTGATACAATTTTATACTATAACTCATCATATGAAATGTCAATTTATGATTAATGAAAGTGTATTTGATACAATTTTATGTCACAGCTCACAATATTTAATGTCACAGCTCACCATATAACATGACAAGTTATGATTAAAAAAAAAAAAAAAAGTGTGATAGTAGGCAATTAGGACGCACCTTCACCAATTTCGGTAATCCTAACATTATTCTTTTGTATACATTATTCAAAAGTCTGCCCTGATTGCTTAACTTGGGCAGCATGTGACGCATGTCATTTCACTAGCACAACACCAACTCTCTAAGTCCAAAGCCACCCGTTGAGCCGTTGAATTTGGATAAAAGGTAGAAAGATAATAAAAAATAGACGAAAATAGTCAAATATCACGTTTTGATAAAATTTGTGGCAAATTAACACTATTTTAAAAATATTTAATAATTTATCATTTTTTTAGTACTCGAGTTTCATAAAATTGAATTCTAAATAGTACTCGAGTTCTTAAGTAAGTCGCCAACATGACACTATTGATCTAAAATTTGTGAAAAAAAAAAATATAATACTCGATATTACAAAAATCGAGTTTTTTTTTTTTCTACTTTCTGTTTCGTACAAAAAAGCACCGGATGGCAGAGGTCTCATTAAGTATATTATTTGTAAAAGTGCTGCACACAAAAATTAATTGATAAGAGTTGGTAATTTTATCTGATGGACAAGCTGACAAGGAAGGAAATGGAGCACTGGGCCATTACGTCATGGGCAACATGGAAGGCCAGAAACAAGTATTATTTTGAAGACACACAAGCGCAACCTGAGGCTATTTTACGTGGGGCATCTTCTTTACTTGATGAATATCAGACGCTAGTGGCAAATCAAAGAACTATGCAGCTAGTGCTAGGTTTGTACTACTGCTATATGTCTTGTCCATGGGCTTAGGATAGCTGTTTCAGTCTATGTTTAGCCCTTGGACCCTCTTACACATGTATTACTTTATTCTTTTAATAAGATAATCTACCTATTTAGTCCAAGAAAAAAAAAATAATAAGTAAAAGTTTTGTACGAAAAACAAAAAGTAGGAAAAAAAAATAAAAGCAAGGTACTCGACTTTTTTAAGTTCGAATACTATAAAAAAGTATTCGATTTTTGTAATATCGAGTATTATATTACTTTTTTAATTACACAAATTTTAAGTCAGTAGTGCCACGCTGGCGGCTCACCTAGGAACTCTAGTTTACTAAACTTGAGTACTATTTAGAACTCGATTTTGTGAAACTCGAGTACTAAAAAAGTGATAAATTGCTAAATATTTTTGAAACAGTGCTAGCTTGCCACAAATTTTACCAAAACGTGATATTTGGCTATTTTCACCCAGAGGATGGAATGAAAAACTGAAAAATTGGGGATAATTTGTATTTTGATTCTAATTTCTTTTCTTCTGTTTTTCCTTTTTTTTTATAATCCGTTTCAACCAAATAATGTAAAATAAATAAATAAATAACGAAGAACAAAATATCACATTTTTTTCTCTCTCTTTTGTTCCCTCCTTTTTCGTAGTATCTTTTCACTCCAAACAAAGTATAAAATTGATTTGATTAAGTGTCCATTTAGGAACAATTTATTTAGCTGAAACTGAGAACCTTTTTCTGAAAGTACTATAGATAAAGGTAAAAGTTAACTGAAATAGTACAATGAGACTCATGAATAGTACCAAAAAGTGCAATGGAGCTCCATAAATTATAGCAAAAATAAACTAAATAGTAAAATAAACTAACTTTTTAAGCCAATGCCAAACACAATCTAAGAAATAAACTCCTTGAACCCAATACTTCTTTGACTGGAATACTATGATAGGAGTAGAGCCAAAGAAAAGTTTGTATTCTCTAGGTTGTGTTAGCTTTCCAAATCCAACTATCCTAGAAAGGAGGAAGGTTCAAAGGATTTAAGACTTTTTACAAAGGGATAAGTAGATTTTAAAGAGAAATTTCTATCTTTGGCAAAACATCAGGCAAAAAAAATCATTTCCTATAGCTGTAAGAATTGAAAATTTTGGCTTGTAAAGTTTAGATGAGGTTATGTGGTAGAACAAAGGAGAGAGCATGCTAATTCTCACTTATTATGTGTGTGTATGTGATTGCTTAAAAAGCCAACTTTTTTACTATTCAGTTTATTTTTACTACTATTCATGGGTCTCATTGTACCTTTTTAGTACTATTCATGGATCCCACTGTATCAGCTACCTTTTAGCTTTATTTACCGTTCTTTCAATAAAAAGTTTTCAATTTCAGCTAAATAAGCTGTTTCCAAACAGACACTATGTCTTCCTTTTTTTTTTTTTTTTTTGGTAAACACTATGTCTTCCTTGAGTTCCTTACTAACACTTTTTTTTTTCTTGTCCCGGTTAAAAGGAAGCCCAAGTAAAAAAGAATGAAGAGGCATACAAAAAATAAGCAATTGATAGTTTGAACAATAAATAAGCAGAATCTTCAAGAGCAAATTCATATTGTTAATGACAGTCCAATCATATAACTAAAATGGTTGAGAGCTAAAAGATGTGTCCTCCACCAACAGATCATGATCATGAAAAAAGAGAAGCATACAAAAGAAACCCCACTCAAAATACTATCGGATGTGAACTAAAAATTTCTTAGGTCCTGTTTGGTGAGCTATTTTAAACACATATTTTCACATTTTAAACAACTTTACACAAATTTCAACACAATTTTTCACTCACACATATATCAAAAACACTCAAACAACATTACTCAAACTCTTCTACCAAACAGGCCTTTAGAATTTTTAAATTAATGCAACAACAATCTGAAGTGAACCCTTTCAAAAAATAAATAAATGAAAAAAGATTAGCTCATGCATGAATCCTTCAAGTAAAAAAATAATAAATAAATTTAAAATATACCGCGTGGTTCAATATACACTAGGAAAAAAAATAAAATAAAATAATTGATGCAACAGTATGAGAGAGAGAAAATACCAAGGAAAGCCACAAAGGCGGAAAGCAAGTCAATATTTGATAAGGACAAAATTGTAAATCACTAATGGAAAGGCATAGAGCAACGTTCCAAGCGAACCCGTCGGCATTACTTGTGTCTATTAACGAGTGACAATCGTAGGAAGTCTACAAGTCTAAGCTGATTGGGTCAGCATAGGGCGAAGATGGAAATATGACGCCACTAAGCTGAAGGGTATACATGAGACTGACGGTTCTAACATAAAGTTAACTTGGCCCCCACGCATGCATGTATAAGGAAATATCTTGTGCCCCACGGCTAGTGTTAGTCTCCTACAAGGAAAGGATTCTGCAAAATACGTTTATGAGGATTCCTATAAGGAAAAGACTTTTAATCCAAGGGAAAGATGTCAACCCTCTACTACTATAAAAGCCCTAATACCCTCACTAACCAAGGTACGCATATATTTACCCCGCTTTGGCACTCTAGAGTTGTGAGAAGTTCTGACTTGACTTTCGGAGGGTATTTGGCCGGCACCACACTGGTGCTTTCTATTAGGTCTTCTCTTTTTTGAGTTGCACAGGTGTTACTACGATCTTGCAAGGACTATGTGGCTCACTGGTGGTTTTTTCGGCATCATCAGTTGGCGCCGTCTGTGGGAATCTTTTGCAATTTGTAAGTCATATTACTGCTTCCCGGACAAAGAGTTGCATGGTACTTACTCGCTCGATGGCGACCACCAATAACGTTCAGGGAGACAAACAGCTACCCACTGCCCTGGAGAGACAGGTCCAAACCCTCACAGCAGCGGTGGAACATCTTACCAAACAGAATCATGACCTAGAGGAATAGCTATGGCAGAAGAGCGTAGCGATGGGTATCTAAGAGGAAGACCAAGAAGGTACCAGCGCTGAGAGAAGAGACCAAGAGGGCCGGAGGGCTGGAGGGCAGCAACGCCCCAAGCAGACCAGAGCGACGGGACATGAGCCGCCCTTCTGTCACGGACACGGCTCCCCCTTACATCGTTGCAGAGATGCAGATGATGAAAGAACGGATGGACTTTATGATGAACGCTCTCAGAGAGCGAGTGTTTAGCGACCTCAATGACTTGGTCCATCGAACAGATTCACCATTTACCGTGCCTGTCAATTCCTTCCGCCTTCCACCGAAGTTTCGTATGTCGCAGATAGAAAGCTACGACGGAGCCAAAGACCCCCTAGATCACTTGGAATCCTTCAAGACCCTGATGCACCTTCAAGGAGTAGCAGACAAGATCATGTGTAGGGTCTTCCCTACCACGCTGAAGGGTCCTGCAAGAATTTGGTTTAGTAGGTTGGCGCCTAACTCCATCAGCACTTTCAAGGAGCTAAGCGCCCAGTTTGCTTCACACTTCATCGGGGGACACAAGTATAAGAAGTCTATTGCATGCTTGATGAGCATCAGGCAACGAGAAGATGAGACGCTGAGGTCCTATATAGCATGCTTTAACAAAGAGGTGCTTTCAATCGATGAAGCCGACGACAAGATACTTGTGGCCACTTTCACAAATGGGCTGCGGAAGGGTAAGTTCCTATTTTCATTATATAAGAATGACCCAAAAACTATGTCAGATGTGCTATACAGGGCAACCAAATACATGAATGTCAAAGACGCGCTTCTGGCCCGAGAGGAGAAACCCAAGAAGAGAGAAAGGCAGGAAGATACACGACAGGACAGAGGGCGGAAGATGGCAAGAACTGGGGAATGAAGGGATGACAGACGCTCTAAGCCCCCTGTGGGGAAATTCACAAGCTTCACTCCACTGACTGCCCCGATCGACCAAGTCCTAATGCAAATCAAGGACGAGGGAGCCTTAACCTTCCCCGGAAAGCTAAAGGGAGATCCCAACAAACGGTCTAGAGATAGATACTACCGCTTCCACTGTGATCACGGTCATGACACAGCCAACTGTTACGACTTGAAACAGCAGATCGAAGCCCTCATCAGGCAAGGGAAGTTACAGAAGTTCGTCAGCAGGGAGAGAGCAGATCTGCCTCCTCAAGAGCAGGCTCCCAGATGGGGCAATGAGCATCCTAGACCACCCTTAGGAGACATAAGAATGATTATGGGAGGCACAGCGACCACCGGTTCGTCCAAAAAGGCTCGAAAGACTTACCTTAGAATGGTTCAGAACGTTCAACTAACGGGCGTCATCCCAAAGATGCCGCGGGTTGACAACCCCATTATTGGTTTCTAGGAAGAAGACGTCCGACATCTTCATCATCCGCATGATGACACGTTCGTCGTCAGCATCCAGGTAGGAGACTACAACACATACCGAGTTTTGGTTGATAATGGAAGCTCCACAGATATTCTCTACTACCCGGCATTCCAACAAATGCGGATCAACAGAGAACGTCTAGTTCCAACCAACGCTCCACTCGTTGGGTTTGGAGGAACAAAAGTATATCCCCTCGGCGCAGTCACATTACCTGTCACAATTGGAGATTATCCTCAGCAAATCACTAGGGATATTACATTCCTTGTTGTCGATTGCTCATTTGCCTACAATGCCATCATAGGACGACCAACCCTTAACTCATGGAAGGCCGTAACTTCAACCTACCACCTAATGATTAAATTTCCCATTGAGTACGGAGTAGGGGAATTGCGAGGAGATCAAGTAGCTGCGCGCGAATGCTATATTGCAATGCTGGAGATGGATGACCATCTATAGACCATGAGCATAGAGGAGCAGCGGACGGGAGCGGAACTCGTAGAGAGGCTCGAGGAGATACCCCTCGATAGCTCTAGATTAAACAGAACCACGAGGATCAGCACTCTTGCTAGCCCAACGATTTGCCTAGTGCTCGTAGCCTTTCTCAAGGAGAATCAGGACGTGTTTTCTTGGAGTCATGAAGACATGCCAAGAATCAACCTGTCAGTCATGGTACATAGGTTGAATGTGTCGCCTTCTTTTCCACCCGTCCGATAGAAGAAGCGGGTGTTTGCCCAAGAACGAGACCAAGCAATAGCAAAAGAAGTCGGCAAGTTACAAGAGGTGGGCTTCATCAGGGAAGTATACTATCTCGATTGGCTAGCAAACATGGTGATGGTCAAGAAAGCCAACGGAAAATGGAGGATGTGCGTAAACTTTACGGATCTGAACAAAGCATACCCCAAGGATAGCTGCCCTCTCCCTCGAGTCGACGTACTGGTAGACTCTACAGCTCAGCACTAGCTACTGAGCTTCATGGACGCCTTTTCAGGGTATAATCAAATCCGGATGGATAAAACGAATCAGGAGAAGACTTCATTTGTTACCAGTCAAGGTCTTTTTTATTACAAAGTGATGTCATTCAGCCTTAAGAACGTGGGCGCAACGTATCAAAGGCTCATGAATAAGATGTTTGCGAACCAAATCAGAAGGAATGTTCAGGTCTACGTCGACGACATGTTAGTAAAAAGCCGAAGAGAAAAGGACCATTTGAAGGATCTTGAGGAAACATTCGGCACCTTTCGCTCCTACAACATGAAGCTTAATCTGAGTAAGTGTGCATTCGGAGTGACAACGGGAAAATTCCTAAGCTTTATGGTGTCTCAAAGAGGTATTGAGGCCAACCCAGACAAGATCAGAGCCATAGTAGAGATGGCCCCCCCAAAAAAACGTGAAGGAAGTGCAGAGTTTAAATGGTAAAGTAGCCGCCCTAAACAGGTTCGTATCAAGGGTGACGGATAAATGTTTACCCTTCTTTTGCACGTTGAAGAAATCTTTCAAGTGGACTATCGAATGTTAGCAAGCATTCGAGGAGCTAAAGGCCTACCTCTCTTCCCCATCGCTACTAAGTCCTTCGCAATTGGAGGAAGAGCTCTTCTTGTATTTGGCTATCTCCCCGACAGCCGTCAGCGCGGCTTTGGTCAAAGAAGAAGAAAATGTTCAAAAGCCCGTATACTACGCCAGCCGAGCATTTTGTGGTGCAGAGGAAAGATATCCACCCATAGAGAAGCTCGCCTTCGCTTTAGTTACGGCAGCCCGTAAACTCAAGCCGTACTTCCAAGCCCACACGGTAATCGTCCTAACCGACAAGCCCTTACGGCGGGCAATGAGCAACCCCGAAACTACTGGTCGGTTGGCACTATGGGCGATAGAGTTGAGTGAGTTTGACATTCAGTACCACCTGCGCACCGCCATCAAGGGGCAGGTCGTCGCTGACTTCATAGCAGAGTTCACCAACGGGGAAGACAAGGGAGCAGATGAATGTCCGCAATGGAGTATACATACAGACAGGTTGTCTAATAGGCAGGCCGAGGGTGTAGGTGTCATGCTTCTCTCCCCTAAAGGAGACCAGATCGAATGTATGGTCCGCCTCGACTTCCCTACCACCAACAATGAAGCGGAGTACGAAACTTTAGTGGCAGGGCTTGACCTCGCCAAAGTAGCAGGAGCCGTAAGCGTGGTTCTTTACTGCGACTCTCAGGTCGTCACTAACCAAGTAAACGGGGATTATGAGTGCAGAGGCGAAAGAATGAAGAGATATTTGGACCAAGTAAGGGGAAGGGTAGACGAGTTGAAGGCTAAAATTATCCAGATCCCCAGAGGAGAGAACGAGTAAGCCGACCGTTTTGCCAAAGCCACTTCAGCCGAACATATGACTACCCTTAATAACGTACTCTCTTTTGTTCAGCTTTCTCCACTAATAGATTCCGTCGATGTGCAGGAGATAGGTTCTGAAAGTAATTGGACTACGCCGTTAGTCTCTTACTTGAAAAATGGTGTCTTACTAGACGGAAGGAAGGCCGCAAGAAAGCTGAAGGTCCAAGCAGCGCGATTCATCTTGATGAAGGACGTCTTATATAAGAGAGGCTTCTCTCGTCCGTACCTAAGGTGTTTAGGTCCTGAGGAAGCGGACTACGTCATGTGAGAATTCCACGAAGGAATCTACGGAAACCATTCAGGGTCACGATCATTAGCACACAAGCTGATTCGAGCTGGGTACTACTGGCCCACCATGCAAAAAGACACTCAGAATTATGTCCAAGCCTGCGAAAAATGCCAAAGATTTGGCAATATCATCAGATAGCCATCCGAAGAGTTGACCCTTATAACAGCCCCATAGCCGTTCGCTCAGTGGGGGTTAGACATCATGGGGCCGTTCCCAATAGCGGTACGACAGCTGAAGTTCCTGATAGTGGGCATAGACTACTTCACAAAATGGGTGGAAGCTGAAGCCTTAGCCACCATTATGGAGAAGAACGTGAGAAGCTTCGTCTGAAGGTCCATCATATGCAGGTTTAGGATCCCTAGAGTCTTAGTCTCAGAAAACGGGAAACAATTCGACAACGACTCTTTCCGGGATTTTTGCTTGTAGTTAGGGATCAGAAATCACTACTCCTCCCTCACCCACCCTCAAGCAAACGGACAGGTTGAAGTCACGAACCGATCCTTGCTCAAAATTATCAAGACTCGGCTCGAGGGGGCAAAGGGTATATGGCCTGAAGAGTTGCCAAGCATACTATAGGCGTATAGAGGACGCCCACAGGAGAAACACCATTTCGGCTAGCGTACGGAAGCGAAGCAGTCATTCCAGCCGAGGTCGGACTTACAAGCTACAGGGTGGACAATCATGATGAAGGAAAAAATGACGAGGCTATGCGTCTACAACTTGATCTAGTTGACGAAGTCAGGGCGACAGCAGAACAAAGACTCGCACGATATCAGGACCACATGGCTAAGCACTACAACTCCCAGGTCCAACACAGAGACTTTCAAGTCGGAGACCTCGTTTTGAGAAAAGTCATGGGCGCTGCTAGAGACCCTACCTAAGAAAAGCTCAGCCCCAATTGGGAAGGACCTTACCGAGTCACGTCATGGCGGAGGAAGGGCACCTACCACCTGGAGATGATGGACGGACGGAAGCTACACCACCCATGGAACATTTAGCACCTACGAAAGTACTACCAGTAAAGAGGATAGCGTGAAAAGCAGCACCCCTTTTATTTTTAGTATGCCTTAGTTAATTTTAGTTACACTCCTCAGTTTTTCTATTTTACTTTAGATTTTGCTACAATAACTCTTTTAAAGCCCAAAGGGTAGGTCTTCTTCTTTTTTAAGGACTACTTTTTCTACGAATGCATGGTTTATTATAATAAGTGGAGTTCATTTAGATATGGCTGAAAGTGTTTATCTACGGAAAATAGTCCACGAAGTGGATGAATCTACAAAATAGACGACCCTAAAATGCAGTCCAAAAAGTGGACGACTTCATCCTAGAAGGATGAAATATTATTAAGACCACAAAGTGGACGAGTTTATTAAAGTCCATAAAGTGGACGACTTCATCCTATAATAAGTCCACAGAAAGGACAAAATTAAGTCCATAAAGTGGACGAGATCATTTGTCCATAAAATGGACTAATCCATTACTCCATAAAGTAGACAAGGTCGTTGAAGCTGACGGCTTCATAAAATTACCATCACTTAACAAAGTGGACGAGCCTATCATGTAAGGCAGACGGGTTCATCTGTAACTCATGAAAACACATCATACGAACACGAGAAATGAGCATATAGATAAAAAAGCGACGAATACATAAAATACCATAAGTAAGATGACGTTTTACAAACAAAGCCCAAAAAACAAAAGGGCGTAAAACATTGTTCAGAAATTAGGTAAGCTTTACAAGGAAAAGAGAGCAAAGTTTAAGAGGCTAGGGGGTCTTGTGGGATCTCGTCACCCTTGGAAGGAAGGCCTTGGGCTTCTTGAGTTGGAGGATCCCCAGCATCCGGAGTATTGGCCGACGGAGTCAGAAGAACGACGGGTTTATCCACTGCAGCAGGCTAAGCAAGAACGATGCCACCATCTTCCGAGTTCGCCTTGGACTCAGAAAGGCCATCGTTCTTATCAAGGGTGGCGTCGCTTGCAGGTGTCGACGGCACGGGGTCATCCATAGAGACTTTAGACAAATCTACATGAGGGTAGAGGTATTTGACTTGTTTAAGGCAATCCTTAAACCCATCACCATAGTACTCGGCACAGGAATCAATAAATGCCTGGGACGCCCTGAATTCCTTCACGGTGTCACCCTTGGCCATTTCCACCTGGCCTAAAAGGGATGCCAGCTCCTTCTCCACCGCCTCCTTAGCATCTTGTTCCTTTTTCTTTTGATGATCCTCCTCCTCCAGCTTCCTTCTTAGCTCTTTTACCTCCTGGTTGAGGGTTCGGAGGGCCTCCTTATACTATTCTTGCCCGTCGGTCAGGTTCTTGACGCGCTTATGCAGACGGGCAATCACCCCCTCCTGAGCGATGCCCTTAACCTGCAAAGCTTTCATATGGACCAACGCCTACAAGGCAGAACAATCGTTAGCTAATTAAGCATAAAACGACGGAATAAAAGAAAGAATGAAAGGAAAACGTACCCAAGCAAGGTCAAAGAGGCCTGAATCCCCTAGCTCCTCCGTCGACTGATCAGCACAAGGGTCTGCATCCTTGTCTTTAATGATGGATTCCATCATCTCAACAGCATAATCCTTGTGAGTAAGGAGACGACGGTCAGGCTCCTGGGTGACGGGACCGGATGACGTCATTAGTCCATTACCTACCCCATGCTTTGGCTTGGGAGGGGATGGCTTCTTAGGAAGGTTCTCCCCAGGATTGACGAACACCTTTTTTGACTGACGATCGTCCTTCCCTTCACTCTTCCTTTTTGCCGTCCCCTTGCTGACGGACTTAGGGCCTGACAACGATGCTCCCTCCTTTCCCTTAGCGTTTTCCTCTTTCTTGCAAGCAGCGGTAGCCTTACCTGCACCCTCAGCTTAGCTGCCTCCATTTCTATAAAAACGCAAATGAGTATTAAGAAAGTGATGGTGTTAAACAAGCCGACGGGAAAATATAAAGGCTTAAACTAGGCAACTTACGACTACGGGAGTAATCGTTGAGATGATGGGCTTCTGGTGTTGGCACAGGACCCCCGCAATAAGCGTGCAAAGTGTCGAGTGTGATGAGATCCCGACACTTCCGTTGGTCCAACGGAATTTCTGTTACCTGGCGAATAAAGTCTTCTTGCTCCTTTGAAATATGAGGACGAATGCTAGTTGAAAACAAGGGGAATAGACGGTGTTAGAAGCATTGAAACAAACAAACAAAGGAAAAAGGGCATATGGGATCAACCTAAATCCCTGACAAAAGCCCAAGTGTTGTCAAAATAACCATGGGGTATTGTCTCCCATTCTTCCCGACGACACACCCAACCCGTCCCCTCGACAAAAAAGTATCTACTTTTCCAATTCCTGTTAGAGTCTAGCATATCAGACCCTAGTCTCAAGTCCTTCTCACGGGCGGCAAAATGATATGTCCCCTTAGAAGAAACGATGTGCTGGGGTCTGTAGCAATAAAAGAACTCGTCCAACGAAAGCTGACGGTTCCCTCCACTCAGACGACCCCATAGGATCTCAGCACTTATGAAGATCCTCCAGGTATTTAGAGTGATCTGGCTGACGGATAGCCCCAAGAAATTAGCCAGTTGATGGTGCAAAGCCGTCAGTGGTAATCTGAGCCCCGCCGCAAACATGGCATCGTACATGCCGACGTTTGCAGTCATCCCCGAATAGCACCTCTCGTCTTTCCTAGGGAGACAAATTGGAATATGATCTGGGATCTGGTAACGGGTACGCAACTCCTTAAAAACCTTGTCAATCATCTTTGGTAGAAATTTATTGATGGCCTAATCCTCGGGAAGGATGAAGGGACGGTTGCCTCCAAGACTTCCTGAAGTTCCCTCATAGGATTCCTCATCACCTTCATCTCTCCGTCTCCGTTACTATCTCTCTCCTCTTCTTCCTCCTCATCTTCACCCTCTTCACTTACTACTTCTTCCTCACCTTCCTCTCCATAACTTCCAACTTCCTCGCCAGGAGATTGGGCTGACATTTCCCTCTCAGACGACCGGGAGAAGCTCTCAGGCTCATGACCTGAACCAAAGACCTCGTTGTAGCCCGCTCCCGTGCGAACTGACGACTGTTCACTCGTCGCCTCTCTAGACATCTGACTACCTACAAGCGACAGAGGTATTCTAAGAACCTAAGTCGACGGACTCTCAAAAAAGTTTCACAGAACAACTAAAATAAAAGAAAAAATGATGAGATGCAGTAAAGGCAAAGGTGACTTACCAAGTAAAACTGACGAACTCTTGAAGGATGACCGTCTTGGCTAAAGCAGGAGGGCGTGGGCAAAGCTCTTAAAGTGACAGGTTCGCTCTAGCAATCAACAACTGCAAAATAGAAGAAAGTGAGGGGGGAGGTAAGGTATATATAGAGGTGGATATGCATAGAAAACGAAGCGACGCCCTCGTCTAGAAGCGGAGCCAATTTAGTTGCACCACGTGTCTAAGCATTAAATAAAGGCTGCTCGAGGTAATCGCCCATAAATGATTCTCTCTCCTGAGCAAAAGAAAGTTAGTTCAACTCCATAATCCGTCGGCTTAAGCTGACGAAACTATGGAGTAGGGGGCAACTAATAAGGACAAAATTGTAAATATGAACACTCACTAATGGAAAGGCATAGAGCAATGTTCCAAGCGAACTTGTCGACATTACTTGTGTCTATTAACGAGTGACAACCGTAGGAAGTCTACAGGTCTAAACTGATGGGGTCAGCATAGGGCGAAGATGGAAAGATGAAGCCATTAAGCTGAAGGGTATGCATGAGACTGACGGTTCTGACATAAAGTTAACTTGGCCCCCATGCATGCATGTATAAGAAAATATCTTGTGCCCCACGGCTAGTGTTAGTCTCCTACAAGGAAAGGATTCCGCAAAATATGCTTATGAGGATTCCTATAAGGAAAAGACTTCTAATCCAAGGGAAAGATGTCAACCATCTACTACTATAAAAGCCCCAATACCCTCACTAACCAAGGTACGCATAATTTACCCCGCTCTGGCACTCTAGAGTTGTGAGAAGTTCTGACTTAACCTTCGGAGGGTATTTGGCCGGCACCACACCGGTGCTCTCTATTAGGTCTTCTCTTTTTTGAGTTGCGCAGGTGTTACTACAAGCGTGCAAGGACTGTGTGGCTCACTGGTGGTTTTTTCGGCATCATCAATATTGAACAGAGCGCTGTAAAAGTTTTCTTCAGATTTCTCGTTCAACACGTACGACAAGGAGTTGCAAATGATGAACATGTATGTATGTAAGGGAATCAATGAAAGAGAAGGGAATGACTTTTGAATCTCCAAGCGATGAAAAATAAAAATAGAATTGCGGTTTCTCTGAGTTCATTGTTGTTTCTTGTTTTAAGGTGATGGGAGGTTGAGAAGGTTTTTACTTTTCAATGGAGATGAGAAAGTGAGCTTGAGATTGGAGGAGATTAGGAGAAGGAGGGAGAGGAGAGAGACTCTAGGATTAAGTCCATCTCCTCCAACTCCTATTTGTATTCTTGCCTCTTGGGACAGTTGGACACCCCACTGGTTATTTATTACTTACACGATTACCACACGTTCCATGATGCCCTTCTTTTATTATTATTATAATAAGGGAAAAGGTCCATAGGGATTTTGAATTAGAAATTTTTTTTAATGAAAAAGAAAAGGGTAGTTAAGCATTTTATACCCCATATATATAAATCAGTCACTAGAATCAAGCATGAAAGCAGGATTCAAACTTAGGGGTCGAAGTTTTTGGTTCAAAAATTTTAAGGCCCTGTTTGGTGAGCAAGTTCTAACACACATTTTCATATTTTAAACATCCTTATACACATTTCAACACACTTTTTCACCCACACATATATCAAAAACACCCAAACAACATTACTCAAACTCCTCTACCAAATTGTCCCTAAAATTTCAGAATATCAATACTAGAGGTTGACAACAATACATTATTAGCATTAATTTTTTAATTATTTGTTTCTTTTGAAAAAAGAAATCAATAATAGGAATTTATAATCCAGATTTTTCAAGGTCAAATCAAGGTTAGATCAATTCTTTATTCTATCCACATTATAATTTTTTTAATTATTTATTCTTTTCACATAATTCTATAACTAATAACTTCATAATGCTATATATATATATATATATATATATAGTTAAAAGATTCTAAAAAAATACAAAAAAACTATAGTTAAAAGTTTAAATCCATGTCAAGCATGTCTCTCAAAAAAAAAAAAAAACATGTCAAGCATTATATTAATAAAACAACTAAAATAATAGTTAATAAATATTATGCATTAATATTTAGCGATAAAAGGGGTGAGACAATTATTGGTGTCTTGGTAAGCTCATCTCTAAAAAGGGTGCCAATTATTTTTAAGGATAATATCTTTCTAGAAATTAATTCGAAAGCTCATCTCAGAAATCACAAGCATTATGTTTAGATGTACGTGTACGTCTAATTATATAAATATATAATCTTCTAAATATTTAATCTTCTAAATATTTAGATCTTACTATTCTCTTTTCAAAACAAATCTTACAATTCTTTTTTTAAAAAATATATTGAATGACTCCAAGCTACTATGCATAAATACAAATAGAATAATGCTAGGGATATAACAAAATTTCACAAATTTACAATAATTTCATAACTTTTTAAAATTAGCATACTAATTCATATGGGCCCACCACAATTTTTTATATAAACTTTTTTAATATACTAATTTGGGAGTGTTATGAAAAATGAATTTGTATTTTGTTCATAGCATTACCGGTACAAATAATCAAATTTTAAATAAATATAACAAAATAACTAAGAGCCTTATAATTACTTTAAGATATATCGAATTTTCAAAATTGAAATCATTCATCCCAATTATCAAATTATAAAAATTAAATAAGCAAATAAATAAAATGACACATGTGAGTCCAATTCTAAAATGTATAGCCACTTTTAGGGTCTGTTTGGATACAACTTATTTTTGCTGAAACTGAAAACTGAAATTAAAAACATTGTAAGGAAATAATTTTTAAATGTGTAAATAGTGCTGTGGGACCTATTTTTAATGAAAAAGTTGTTAAAAAGTGTAATTTGTGAGACCTGTAAACAGTGCACGAGTGTACTATTCACAGTTGACTTGTCAACAATTGCGGGTTGAACAAAAAAAAGAAAAAAGAAAAACGCAAATTACAAAATACAAACACCAAATTAAGTACAATCCTAACGGGTACTTAATTTTAGCCGATCAGCATTGAAAATAGAAGATTCACATAGTCAGTATGGAAAGGATTGCTTATGCAGATCCGGGGCAAGGAGCTCGTGACTTTAGTTGGACATGGAAAAGTTTGGTTTGATAGGTGCACGAAAGCTTGCATGTCATTTCACCATCACATTACAACATTGACAAACTCTGTTTGAAAAAAAAAAAAAAAAACCATTGACAAACTCTAATGGCAGCCTTTAGGTCCAAAGCCACGCGTTCAAAGAACAATGTGTCAACATTGACAAACTCTGTTTTTTTTTTTTAAAAAAAAAAAAAAAAAAAAAAAAACAAACATTGACAAACTCTAATGACAGCCTTTAGGTCCAAAGCCACGCGTTCAATGAACAATATGTCACCGATTTCCCCACCCATAGAAATGCGTGCTAATTGGTCCAAGAGAATATAAAAAGGACTTTGTTAACAAGGGCCGGTCAGCAGTGGTTAGTGAGCCAGTTTCTGGGCTCCACTTGCATAGGAAATTAGTAAAACTACACTTTTCAGATGCATTTATTTTAGGCTGTATTTGTTTCAATGTAAATCGAATTTTGATTGTAAAATGAATGCATGGAAAATTAAATTTTTGTAAGGAAAATAAAATTCGGGTGTTTGGTTGTGCAATGAAAAATAGTTTAGAAAACGATTTTCGGTGTTTGGTAACATTCTAAAAATGCTATTTTCCTATAAAATTTTCACATTTTCTCAGCATCCAAACAAATTTTATTACAAAAAATTTCAAAATATACACCTAACCCAACCAAAAATCAAAATAATAACATTAAGTAAGAGGAAGAAAGAGTGAGATCAAAGGGAGAAAGAGTGACAGATTGAGGGAGAAAGAACGGTGGTGCTTCAGGCGGTCGAGAACGATGGCGAGAACGAGAACGAGAACGGCGGTGCCGATGAGCTTTGGGTCGAGAATGAGAACGGCGGTGAGCTTTGGGTTGCGATCTCGGTTGCGCTTCAGGCGATGCGATCTCTCCGGTGCTGGGGTGCGATGAGACCGGTGCGATCTGGGGTTGGGGGCGATGGTGCGATCAATGCTTCAGCTTCTGGTGCGATCTCTTCTCGCTGTTTCTCTCTCTCTCTCTCTCTCTCTCTCTCTCTCTCTCTCTCTCTCTCTTCAGAGACTGATGTGTGCAGCAACTCCACCTTGCCTCCATGCCACATGGGAGCTTTGTATGATGAAATTAAGCCACTTGGTAGCATCAAGTTGACTGTGCTTCCGTTTTCGAGTCCCATCTTGGCAACACAGTTATCACCAATACCTTCAAAGGTGACACCATGTCCACTGAATTCTTCCTCCAAGTAGTCCACATTGATGGGTTGGTATGGGATTGAAGCCACTGATGGTAGTGGAAATTCTCTCTTGCTATTGTAGTACTGACTAAAATTGCATGGAAGATACGTGTGGGAAGAAAACAAATGTTTAGCAGGTGGTTTAGTGGATATGGGAATGAAATAATTGGGTGAGAATAGTGAAAGTGAATTGCAAGCCATGCTCATGCTTCTTTTCAACTTCAAGTCTTTTCCTTGACAGTCTTATTAGGCGTTTCCATTGTTGATAATGTATAGCATTTTCTTCTTTAGATATTATGGACAGAATGAATTAAAAAAAAAAAAAAAAGATTTTTTTTTTTGGAGAGAGAGAGTGGGGTCGACTTATCCCTATTGGCTTGTGTTTAAAAACAATGCCTTATTGCAAATGGATAATGAGACAAATGTTATTGGTTACGTTTTTTTTCGCTTTTTTTCCCCTACTTTTTAGTTTTTAGTCAAATGCTGGAATAACCACTTAATTCCGCATATCCTTATTTATAAAAGAGATTTTATATATATTACAAAATTTACTGTATAGTTTTTATAATGTTGTTAATTACAAAAAATAATAATCTACATCTATATCTATATCATATACTATATATAATAGCAGAAGCTGAGAAAAAGTTAATTCCTACAATTAAGGAGGTGCTGCTATATAGGAAAAGTGCCTATCTAAAATTCAGACACATATACAGTTTAATCTTTAAAAAATCGTACGGTGCATCGTTTGGAGAGGCTTCCTATCGCAGCGTTAAAACAGTCTGATGGTCTCTGAGTATAAATACAACACTAACTGCTTAAATGGGGGCCAAAATTGAGAATTAACACTGTTTGCCAAACAATATAATTAGTAGGCACTGTTTTCAAACTATATATATTACTAACATCTCGAGTCTAAAAGACTCGATTTAGGGCTTATAAACCGAGTCTTTGAGGCTCGGTTTCCATGGATTGATCACGTTTGATTTAGCGTTTTTTCCACGTGGCGTCCACCTAGAAATCGAGTCTTAGAGACTCAATTTATATCTCGACAATTAGAAGCTCGGTTTATATGTGACGTGGTTAGTGACGTTGTTGGTGTTTGATCCACGTGGAAAACACCTGGAAACCGAGTTTCTAAGACTCGATTTCATATAGGGTTTTTTCAAATTAAACGCCTCTTTGCTCTAATGCCTCTCTCCACTCTCACTCACCTTCTCACTCTCACACAGACTCTCCACTCTCACGCCTCTGTCACTCACTCTCTCACTCTCACTCTCACGCCTCTCCACCCTCACACAGACACCCTCTCATGCTCGCACCTCTCTCACTCTCACGCCTCTTTGCTCTAACGCCTCTCTCCACTCTCACTCAGTCTCCACTCTCAAGCACCCTCTCCACTCCCACTCAGTTCTCTCAAGTATGATTTTCTTATTGTGTGATTTTTTCATGTGGGTTTGTGGTTTTTGTTCCAAAATTATGATTGATTTGATTGTTTCGTGTGTTACTCTGTTTGGTTCCCAAGAAAATGCGAGAAATTTTTTCTATTTTGTGTTGAGATTGTCGTGTTTGAGAAAATTTAACATGAGGAAACTAAGAGGCCTAAGGAATAGTGGTCAGAACTTGATTTGATATGATTTGATTTGATTTTTTTTTTTTTTTTGTTGTTGTTGTCTCTTGCTATTTAGATGGATAAGCAGAGGTTTAGGGTGCAGTACATTAAGTTTACGAATTAAATTTAAAATGCTATGACCCATACATGAGATACCTGGTTGCATCAGAAAAACTAAGGGCATGTTCAATACATTGATAATGATTACTTAGGAATAGAAATAAGTATTGCAAGGAATATAAGAAGTTGTAACCCTCTTTGTAGTAGTTTTTTTCTTTCAATGAAGTATTTTACTAATTAGAAAAAAATTATATATAAGAATTTGTAATGGAATTACTATTCCTATGCATCTGTTTTGGTGGTAAACATGAATAGAACCATGAATTTGTAATTCACAATATGGTATAACATGATTTGATGATATAATGGAGTTATATTCCAATCAAATGTCCTAAAATACCCTTTTATATTATATTTATACTCATTGTGGGTCTTGTTTATTGTGTATACTTTAATTAATATCATTGACCTTTGCTCAAAATTCCTGTCTCCATAATTGCTAAAAATAAAAACTGACAGCTTCTCCCCTAGATATTAAATTCTAATGAACGATAAATTTACACGCTTGAATAAAATGATGAAATATAAAAAAGCTCGACTTTTTTTTTTTCTTTTCTTCTTTCTTTAAAGAAATAATACTTGTTTCACAAGTTAATACATAGCTATTTTTGAATTCCGTTGCTGTCTCCATCTTTGTGCTTCTTTCTCTCAAGCATGATTATATGTTTAATGCATGAATTAATGCTGCTGTCAAATCAAACATTACTTTTATGGCTTGCATAATCAGTTTGGGCATGTCTTGCATATATAGGCTAGAATCTGATATTCCTGCTAGATCTTCATTGCTGTACTATTGATTTTACTAATAAGGCTAATTCTTTCACTTCTATGATATTGATACCATTTCTACATGTATGAGAAATTTTATGTAATTTTCTTGTCATAAAATTTCTTGAGTAATATATATTTCATAGAATTGAATGCTAAGTAATGGGTTGCATCATTACAGCCGTATATATGTTATCTTATATATGACATTTATATTTGACAACCCAATGGTGATTGGGTGGTTTCTAGAGCAATTGCCAAGGCTCTTCTAGGCATTTTTCAATAAAGTTTACAATTTCATTAAAATGTGAATCCTTCTGAAAAGTAACATGGTTTCTGGTGATTACTTACCATATTTTTATGATTAATCTGGAGAATATGACCTTTTGTTCTAGTTTCCTGGTGATAAGTTGAGTAAAGTGTATTTTTCCTTGAATGGTTGTCTTCCACCCTATGTGACCTCATAGGAACTGTGTTTTCTCTTTAGGCATATGACTGCCACTTTGTTAAATTTTTTTTTTTTTTGAGAATCTTTGTTAGATTGTTTTTGTTTTTTTTTTTTTTCAATAATGTCTATTACATGCTAACTGCTTATCATTCTTGTGCAGTATGGCTGCTGCAAATGCTGGACAGATTGACCATGCACAACCTAGACCCATTGACGGGTCGGTGTTGATACAGTAGGCCGACCATCGGTCTGAAGCTATTTGGAATGGGCAGGTAAAACACAACACTACAGATTTAACCAATGTACACGCATTTAATTCATACAACGTACACGCACTTGTTGTCATATATTAATCTATGGTTCTGTTCTGTGCAAGATCCAGGGTCCCTTACCTGCCGTAGCCGTAGTGAAGAGTTCTCCAATCAAGAGCCAATGGTGGACGACCGAGTCATTGACATCATTAAGGCACTTGGTTTGGAGGGACTCCTCAGGATCCCGGGTAGAGAGATTGACCATGTCCTGATAACGGCCTTAGTGGAGCGACGGCGGCCCGAGACTCACACCTTCCACATGCCACATAGTGAGGTCACCATCACATTGCAAGATGTGGAGGTTCTTCTTGGGCTTCCTGTTAATGGCGAGGCTATAACAGGGAGCACGCAGAAAGAATGGGAGAATGTGTGCCGGGACTTCCTTCGCTTTCGACTTGTAAATAATGAGAGAAAGCAACTTAATGGCCAGAGGATTCTCATCAAACGGCTTTTGGAGCAAGTTGTCAATCCATTGCCGCCTAATGCTAAAGAGGATCAACTGCATAAGTACACACGATGCTACATCCTAGCGCTACTGGGGGACATAATCTTCATGGACAAATCCGGCGATAGGGTGCATCTAATGTGGGTGCAGCAATTGGAGACCTTCGCAACCCACAAAGGTACAGTTGGGGAAGTGCTTGCCTTGCATGGTTGTACCGAGAGTTATGCAGGGCAAGCAATAAGAAAGCCAATCAGATTGATGGGTGCTTGCTGTTGGTCCAGTATTGGGCATGGGCCAGGTTCCCCTATTTGTGCTCGGCAGTTGAGCATGGCCCGCTAGTGGGTGTTTACGGTCCTCCAGTGCGTGGTCCACTGCCCCATTGTAGTGCATCCATCATCTAGGGTTGTAAATTGTAAAGATGTAATTGTTTGTTGCACCTCCTTGGCATCAACTTTTGCAAGCGGTTCCGAACTTACGTACAACTCAGCAGCATTTACTTGAGGCATTTTATGGATCCTATTAAACATGATCTTTACATGTTTGTCTTCTTTGATCGCCATATACCCATAATTTATCCGTTCATGAAGGACTTCTTGTGGGTAACAGTAAATAATCTTTATATCATAACAAGCAGGGTTCAAATTCAATTCTTCCATTATTTTCATCTTCAAATCATATAACGTCTTCAACTTATGACGTATCATCATGTAATAGCATTCAATACTTGGCCCTTTAAATGGGAATTCGTTAATCTCATCACGATTGAGAAGGGGTCCACCGTAGTATACATTTATATCGATATTCTTCAGAGATTGTGAACCTATTAGAGTCAAGTGTAATATGTTAGTGACATATTTTATCTCTTTCATTTAACATCAATTACAAAACCATTTTATATACTCAAAGTACAAAAATTACAACTTCTTACATCATATGCATATACAAACACACCCTACATTTGCATATACTCACCCCACATCACATACAAACACACTCAATCATTACCATTTCATACTCAAACAAATAAAAAAAGTAAAGACAAAACTCACCCCCATTACAAAATTTCAACTCATTCTAACAAAAAAATAAAGAAAAATATTAAACCAAACAACAACAAAAATAGTCATGATAAAAAGCCTAACAATACAAATATATATCTACAATATTTTTTACTTTTTATAAAAGCCTAGCAAATATATACACTAACTTGTTACATCATATGCATATACAAACCCCACATTTGCATACAAACACACAATCATTATCACATACAAACACACTCAATCATTATCATTTGTTTCTAAAATAAAAAAATAAAAAATCATTAATCATACTCAAACAACAAAAAAAACTAAACACACAACTCACCCCATTACAAACCTTCAAATCATTCTATCAAAAATATAAAGAACAATATCAAACCAAAAAAAAAAAAATAGTCATGATATACATACCCATAAAAAAACCTAACAATACATATATATGTAACTAACAACTAGAGAGAGTGAGAAACCTTACCTGACATGAGGATGTAAAAATATGGAGGGTGAGTTTGATTTGAAGTTTTGTAATGGGGGTGAGTTTTGTATGAGAGTGAGAGAGAGAGTGAGAGAGGGAGAGAGAGCTGCTGGGTTATTTGGAGGAAAAAATGGAGAGACCCTAGACCCACATTATGAGGACTAAGGTTAGTAGCTGCCCTAACCACGTGGAAGCTTGTGGACCAAAGATTGAAAATCGAGTCTCTAAGACTCAATTACTCTTTTTAAAAACCGAGTCTCTAAGGCTCGATATCCAGCTGGAATCCACGTGGGATGCAGGTATGAACATAAATCGAGCATTTAAGGGTCGAGATAGAAATCGAGTCTTAGAGACTCGATTTCTAGGTAGACGCCACGTGGAAAAGGGCTAGCTCATATCTGATCAGAACATGAAAACCGAGTCTTTGAGACTTGATTTATAGGCCCTAAATTGAGTCTTATAGACTCGAGATGTTAGTATGAAATATAGTTTGAAAACAGTGCCTACTAATTATATTGTTTGGCAAACAGTGTTAATTCCTAATTTTGGCCCTTAAATGGGTAAATTACATTCAAAAGGCTTGCCCGTATACGGAGAAAGAGAGAGAACAGAGTTGTTCGTCGGACCCCAAGAGAAAGAGAGAAAGATCCAAGGCTGGCCATTGTCCATTCCCTGGCCAGACTTAGACCATCGAACAGCAAGCACAGAAAGAAACTGTTAGGTCATGTATCAACCACCCAAATCGACGGAACCGCATCGCTAAATTTTTTCTTTTTCCATTTTTCAAATTTGGGTATGAAATGTTACTTTTAATTGATTTTTTTTTTGTTAGGTAGGTTTAGATTTGATTCGTTTTTGTTTTGGGTTTTAGGGTTTTCTATCAAAATGTTTGTAGATATTTGCTTTTGTTTTTTTTATTGTCAATTTAGGAATTTGGATTCATAACCCTTTTCCTCTCTATTTGTTAAAATCAGGGAAACCCCTAATGGTTTAAAACAAAAATATCGTTAAATTGAAAGAGACCGAAAGTCTGATAAACAGAGAGAGAGAACGAGTCGATTAGGCGCAGAGAGTTGGGAGAGAGAATCTGAGAAATCAAACATAAATTTATGCCACATTTACATTTTTTTTTTTTTAAAAAAAAAAACTGGAAAAATTGTGCCTTTTCCCTAAAGCCATTAAAGTAACCGTGTACAACGTTTGGTTTTTGGGTAATTAACGTTGCTTTTCCCTTACTGCTTATAAATACCAGCCCTTAACCAATCTGGAAAAGCCTGAACAGCCTTTCCAAATAACAATAAATATAAAAAAATTTAGTTAGTTGTTACGTTTCAAAACAATGCTGAAAACTAGCATCTCGAGTGTCTAAAACTCGAGTTCCAAGATAAAACTCGAGTTTTTAAGTCTCGATTTGTAAGAGGATGGATTTGATTTGGAAAAAAATCCACGTGAAAATTGAGTTTTAAATACTCGAGTTCCATAAATTGCAGAAAAACACCGCTATAGGGCTTTAAAATGTCACTATAGGGCTTAAAAACGCCACTATAGGGCTCCCTAAATCTGGTATGGAGTGATTACTTATAAAAAAAAAATTTGCAGGAAAACGCTGCTATAGGACTTTAAAACGTCACTGTAAGGCTTAAAAATGCCACTATAGGGGAAATTTTTTTTGCATGGAACTCGAGTCTTAAAGACTCGAGATCTATGTGGCATTTTCAGTCCCCAAACACTCGCAAAGCGAGTCTTTGGGACTCGAGTTTTAATATAGATCTCGAGTTTCTAAAACTCAAGATGCTACTTTTCATTATTATTTCAAACATTGCTTAACTAACCATATAAAACCCTTTTCCCTGTCTATTTTGCACATTCCCCGGAAAAGCCTTCACAAACAGTTTCATTTTGCAAACCATGCACCTGTGTCTTTCAAAAAATCACTGACAATCCCAAGGCCAATTGACTATGCTAACAACAGACACAACGTTTTGTACACTGGGCAGTTACAAATTTTGCCCATTACATATTCCTTTCTTCTCCCAATCTCTGTATTTTATCCCCCTCTCCCGCACTCTGTACTTTATTTCTTGCAACACAATTTTTTCCCTATTTGCAAGCAAAGCCTCAAAGCAAAACATTCACAAGGCACTTTGAGAAGAAATAGAGAGCCGGAGAGAGAAGTCTGAGGGCTGCCAACATTGTCAAGCCAACACCCACCTTCAGTCGGCATCCCACCACCGTAATACTGCCGTCACCACATCGGTAAATGTATTTTTTTATGCACAAAAAAATTGATATGGACTGCTTAGTTTTGATTTAGGCATCTAGCCTAGATTTGGTTTTGATTAAGGTTTAAAATTTGGAATTGGTTTGAGGGAGTTAGAAAGATGAGAAAAAGAATGGTATGATTGGAGGACTCTGAAAAATGTTGCATGTCATGTGTTTGAGGAAATTTCTCTTTGACAGCTGGTACATAATCCTTTGATTCAATCTTTTCTTTTCCCTATCTTGATATAAATTTTGGCCTTTTGTTGGATTCACAAAATCCAATTGACCACAACTGTTTAATTTTTGTGTGTAAGGTTTTAGTTGTAATTGATTTCTTGGCTTAGTTGGTTTGCAGCAATTTTTCTGCTTTTGGGAAATTCTTAGATTCCAACATAAACAAACAAGGCAATATGTGGCATTGGTAACAGTAGTTTTTAGCAGCCCCTAAAAAGAAGAGACAGGTTATTCTTATTCTTGATTTAGTTCATGTAAACTACATGTCTAGCCTACTGTTTTTGCTGCATAATGCAATTTTGGGTGTTGGTCCATTTCTTGAAGACAATGCATGAGGTAGTCTTGATCTAACTCATTATAAAGGTTGGAGCCTTAAGTTCATGAATTACACTTCATAAGTTGCCAAAAACAAAATCTATTTTTAACGTTGTCCTGGAACTGACTCATTCACGACTAATTATAATTTAAAATGCAGTTTCCTTCATACTGATGATCCATTATCAATCACATGACCATATATAAATGGCTGTGGAACTTGAAGAATTGATAATGAATGTGTCTTTCTAATTATTTTTACGATAAGCTTTTGATACCATTTTTAGATATTTGGTTTTGTAATGATTGGACTAATCGTTATACTAATAGTTGGTACATGTTAACAATTAACTGATTAGCTTTCTATAACATGTGAGAGTTGGTAGATTTAGTCCCCACAATTTTTTTTTTCTTATTTTTTTATTGGTGACTTTAGGGGTCCAAAATTGAGGTAGATTTCAAGTATAGGTTTTAGTTTTGATATAAGGCTCACAAGGTATGTTTACTGCATACAGAGGTTTTTGAGTTTTTAATTCATTTCATGACATGAGAAAATCAGATATGTATTTTAGATTGGGCATTGAAGACCCTTTCCGCATTTGATGTTAAAAAGATTGCATCTTAATTTATTGAAAGCCATGACGTTTTTGTTTATGTGCACAAATACTAATTTACCGTCTCATAACAATATGATAGTGTTAGCTTCTTTGCATTTTATATTTCTGCTTAATGAATTTAATAGTTTGAGAAGTGAAAGTTTCTTCATGACATATGTCCTAATTGTTCCAGTTCATCAAACAGTTCTTAGCTTTCTCAAAAGTGGGTTTGTATTTTCAGTTTTGTGGTTTTTGTCAAGAGGTCAGTTTTTTCTTTTAAGCCTTTGTGCTTTTCTTGGTTTTTATTTTTACTGGGATTTGTTAGTTTTGAAAGGATAATTATAATGTTTTGTTTGATGGGGTTGCAAAAATATTTTAATGCTCCCATAAGGCTTGCATTTTTGTTCTTCAGAAAGAAGTTTATACCTGCACGTGTAGATCTTTTCCAGTTGCAGTTACATTGAGGTTTATTCAATCTGTTCTCTTCTATTAATGTTTCCTAAATGTGGGTTGAAAATTAGATTCTTTATTGTTTTGCTTACAGAGATTTGGCATTTTATTATCTGGGTTATTTGGAACTGTGGATTCTCTGCATCTGCGTAAAACTCTTAATACGTTACACAAATCCTGCTACTTGAACAATTCAGAAACTACGAGACTAGAATAGCTAGGTATTTACCAGTCTTCTCCTTTATCTGTATGGTTTCTTGCATATTTATTGTTAATATGTTTCTATAAAGAATATGAAATTGGAATCTGATTGCATATTTATTGGTTTTGATATAGGAATTTTATTTTTTAAGTTGAGGCTGTTTTTCTTTTCATTTGCGGTTGAGTTTTTCTGCTTCACTCTCCTTAGAATTTTGACTTGACAATTGAAGTTTTTCATTGAATTTGATCCTTCTGCTTCACTCCATCATAGAATTTTGATTACCCTATTGAAGTTGTTAATTGAATTTTGGCTGGTACAAATTTGCATGGATTTAGTTTGGAAATTTTAAAGTTGAGGTTATCAATGTTTACTTCTTTATGATGTTTTGTATTTTCTGAATTTTTGAATTTTTTTTTTCAGGTTCCTTCTCAGGTGATTTTTTAAAATTAAAGTCTAAATTTCCAATAAATCTCTACCAATTCTGACTTTCTAATGATATCATTCAATTTACCACCTAAGCAAGAGTGAATGGGTGATTTGTTGTCCCTTTTATATATCAATCTATTTAGTCCATAACTTAAAGAGTCCCAAAGTTCTCCAAATGGAAAACTATTGTTTAGAGGGAGTTCAAAATATAGAGAACCAATCATGAGAGCAGTGCTGCATTGGCTGCAAGTTAGGAATGCTATGTGATATATTGGGCTGAACAGAATTGAACTACTGGTGTGGTTATCAGAGAACTGAGTCTCTATATATGGTGAGCATCGCCCCTATTGCCATGAGAGTATAATTAGATGCATGTGTGTGTCTGCATGCGTGTGCACCTGTGTGTGGCAGGGGCATGTTGTAAAACACGAGTCAATCTTAGTCCCTTGCAAAACTCATTTCTATCGTGTATGATACTTGGTTTGGGTTGACATTGTTTAGATACCATAAATATGTAAATGATGGTTCTACTAAATGTGCTCAAATCCTAATAGAGCACAAAATTCATGCACGTTTGATATTTTAACCATAACTGGCCAGCCCTCACAAACCATGATAGTCCTTATTGACTGACAGTGGCAGTTCTGTATCTCTTCTCTTGAGCATCTTACACATGTTTTATGGTGACATATTGTGAACTTCAAGCTTAATGAGTCTCTCTCTCTGTTAGATGAATAGATTTCATTACACAAAAAATACTTAAAACACTTAATAAACAGTACTAAGTTCAATTCTTTCCCTTTAAAAAAATCAACTTTTTTCCTTTTGTATTAACTGAGATGTTGCCTCTTGACTGTTTCTAAAATCATTCTTATCTATATTATTTTTCTTTGTTAGATGAATAAATTTCATTACACAACATATACCTAATGCTAGTAACAAAACTTTTTCAAAAAAAAAAAAAAAGAGTAAAGAACTAACTATTGAAAATATCAGTATGAATACCCAGCTACTGCATTATCTGAAGAAACAAAAAAGACTATTCAGTGCATTGTGCAACTCCTAGGCCTAGCATTCTTTTAGAACTCAGACCATATGAAGAAGTTGTTTACTTAATATTTGAAAACCTATTTAAGTAGGTTGGCAATTATCATTTCAGCAAGGCTAACCGTAAGCTAAGATTGATGGTGTTCTTGGAAGTTCAGAAAAGAAATCTGATTCTTTACTGAAATAGAGTTTCATTAATCTTTAAAACCAAAATAAAAATTTTTAGGCGTTCAAGTGATAATAGCATTTTTGTGGACCCTAATATCAGATTAAACCCCACACTTCCCTCCCTCATTATCTACCTACCTCAAAAAAAGAAAAGAAAAAAGAAAAGCAAATGAGCTTAAATATTTTTGTGGTTAATCTATTATTTAGTTTGTCTATATATGTATTTATGTATGTATGTGTATGAATCTTAGTGCTTGAGAAAACAAAAGGTTTAGGAATTTTCATCTTGGGTAGAGTATCAATTGAAGTTTTTGATTAAGATGACGAGCAATTGAAGTGGAAAGTGAATGTTCCAAATGGACGTACCAAAACATTTGAGGAGAATCCATCAAGAAAAATATCTCAACATATTGTAATGTACTACACGTGAATTAAGATGTTAGAATGCTTCAATTTGTCTCCTAGGCAAAAGGTGTGATTCACTTTGGAAATTTGATTTTATGCTTTTAATTATTTGTTTTATGAGTTACTACACAAAGGCAAAATGTACTATCAACTTCTGTCTTTTAATCTATAGACATTTCATACTTTCAATTTATAAAAATTTTGCACAATTGTTATCAGCCAACTTTGTAATGGTTTCTAAAATTTTAAAAAAAAAATTTAAAAACTCTTTATAACAACTAAAACTACATTATACGTACAAATGCTTTGGGTATGAAATTTTTTATGGTGGCATTTATTGTTGCTAAGAACATGTTCTACTTGAACTTACATGTTTCATATCAAAAGCAATTCAAAGAGATAAACCCTTGCATCGCACGGATTAGCGACTAGTATTACTAAAAGTTTAAGCATAACATTTATTGTTGCTACGCTCCTGTTGAGCCACATCAGCAGCCATATCATTCATTTATTTTTTTATATTTTCTTTTCTCTATTTAAACTTTTCTTCCCCCTATTTTCAAAAAAAAAAAAAAAACTCTTCTTCTCCCTATTAGTTCACACACCTACTATTACACTTCTTCCAACTTTTTCCCTTCTTTTTTGCCTCTTTATCTCCCCACTACTTTACCGTTATACTTCCTTCTTCTTTTTTTATAATTTGCCTCTTCTTTTACCCATTTTATTTTGTATAAATTTGATATCATTTTCCCATTTAATCCATATTTTTCTCACACAAAACTATGAGTACTCTCTCTCTCTCGGTGAATTTTTATTCTTTCTTATAACTCTAATGAAGGTTGATGGTTTTTTTTTTTTAATATGTGTTTTGGTATGGTTTTTTTTTTTTTTTTCTTTTCTTTTTAATATCCTATCAGAAAGTCTTCTCTTTCCCTTTTATACCTTTGGTTGAATTTTAGTTTGAGTTTTTTTTTTTTTGAGAATTAGGACCAAGCCTGCAAAGATACTTTATTAAGAGAATTTTTTTTTGAGAATTTTAGTTTGAGTTAATACTTAGTTTTTTGGGAAACATGAATTTGAATATGCCTACCAATTGTTTGAGTAAAAAATTATTATAAAGCTTATTATTTATTCCTTTAGTTTCATTTTAATTTTGGTTAAGATAACATTGTAATTTTGTAATGAGTTTTGATTATTATGATAATTTCCTTATTCCTTAAGAGATGAGAAATTTGAATAATAAATTTGAATAATAAATTTGAAACTTATAAAGTTTAGTTGTATATTGAGCAAATATAATACACTACAATAGAAGTTAGAAGAATATGGTTCACCTTAAAAAAATATTAATCAAACATAAAAATACAATAATAATAATAAAATGATATATTTGTAGAGATAAAAAGATAAAAAAATTACTTGTAGAAATCTTTTTTTTTGTTAAATAGACAATACTTGAAGTAATCATTTTTTTTTTATTACACCTCATTACATAATATTTATATTCTCACGCATCGCGTGGGTCTGCAACTAGTAATAATAATAATTCAACATGAATTTGTTTTATTGTTGAAGTGGTATTAACCACATTTATTGTCATATCAATTTGTAATTTTTTGTAATAAAATTTGTAAAAACTTTGCTGCTTCATTTTTTAATTTTTTTTATAATCAAAAGCTTGAGTATGGATTGGAACAACAAAGCTCTACTCCAACAACTTAACCTCCCTTTAATCACAGTCAATAGCACATTCCGGCTAATATAACCTTCTTCTAGACACAACCAAGGGCACATAACACCAAGCTTACATATAACATGGTATCAAAACCACTTTATTGTGACCTTCACTAAATTTCAAGCAGCCTATGTCAACCATCACCCAGCCTAGCTGTTGACCACTGCCAACCACTATTGTCCAGTCACTTATGACCCTTGCTTCATCATGACATCGTCTTCTTCCAATATTCCTAAGGCCACCAGTGTAACCATCCTCTCTAGCCATGGTGTTCACTTTTTGGTCATTGGTGCAACCATTCTTAGGCCTTTGTAGCCATCTTTCGGCATTCATCTATCGTGTAAAATTGTGATTTTCAACTATATTGTGTTGGCTTTAATTTCGTGCCAAATTTTATTGTAATTTTTTCAATAATTTTCCCTGTATATATGTGGATTTTAATTGTAAGGGATGAGTGTGAGAGATCGGTGAAGAATCAAGTTTCAAAAGTTGAACAAGTGGATTTTGCGATTGGCTCACAACTGTCTCGCGAGAAGCAACTTGCGAAAAGAGCCACATGTAGTAGAGCACATGATTGGAAGATGAAGAGTCGTGTCAAACAGAAAGTTTCGCGGGTCCTTTGCGGGTTGGCCTTACCTGCGAGACAGTCGCGAAAAATTCAGCCTGGCACGACTCTTCATCTTCCAGTCATGTGCTCTACACGTGGCCCTTTTCGCGGGTTGCTTCTCACGAGACAGTCGCGAGCCAGTCACGAAATCCACTTGTTCAACTTTTGAAACTTGATTTTTTACCGATCTCTCACTCTCATCCCTTACAATTAAAACCCACATACATACAGGGAAAATGATTGAAAAAATTACAATTAAATTTGGCACGGAATTAAAGCCAACACAATATAGTTGGAAATCACAACTTTACAATCTCTCCCTTTGGCTATTCCGTGACAAAACCCCTAAACAGACTCTAGACTTAAACGTGAGTTTGGGAACACAGGCAAAACTCACTCACACCTAAATCTAAAGGTTGTGAAGCACTTGAACCATATACACCTGTATCCTGAAACACTTGCACATAACAAATAAACTTCATTAAGTACGGGACAAGTAGAACACAAGGCATGTATAAAGAACAAGTAAAATGTGATCAAGATACCAAAAGAAATGTAAGCAATAAAGCATAACTTGATCAAACATGAACAGTCATTAGGAAATGACTACAATGAACATTTATCAAGTAAATGATCATCCGGACACGTAATGCAATTAAGAGCAATGCTAAAATCAATTGCATGTCCAACAAACATGATGCATTAAAGAAACTAAAGTTAAGAGCATTAGAAAGCAATAAGCATCAAAACGGCTATAAAAACCAAGATACAAAACAGTACTAAAGAAAACTAAGTTTTAAACTAAAGTACTTGAAAGCTTTAAACGAAAGCATTGTAAATATCCAAAAGTTATAAAAACTTAAAGTAAACTAGAAACCATCAAAATAAACCAATGTATACTAAATTTGCTACTTTGCTACTCCCCCTCAAGCTGTACTCCCCCTCAATTTACTCCCCCTTTTTTACTAGAATGGCCAAAGAGACTAGAATGCATCGGACTCCGAATCTGACTCCGGCTTCGATTTGCTCATCATGTCATCAATTTGAGATGAGAGGGCAGTGATCTGGCCTTCAAGGTATGTGAATTGAGATGTGGAGTAGTTGATATGTGAAGCTAGCATTACATGCAACTCTTTAACCTTTTCAATTAGATGATCAAGGTGATCGGGTGCTCTTGCGCGCGCTTGGGAAGAAGGTTGTGCAGTGTCCTCCGGAACTGAAGTGAAATGCTCAATTTCCTCTTTAGTGCCTCCTCCTTCTTCAACAACATCATCTCTTGGAATTTGAGAGACATTAACAGTTAGTCCAGGGATATGAGCTTTGCTTCGGATGATGGTTTGCTCACTAATAGGATCTTCCCTTTGTATCACTTGAAGTCCACTTGAAATCTTCACCTTTGCCCTTAAAATAAGAGACATGACAAGGCTTGGGAATGGTAGAGTTAGCCTTGAATTCCTTTTTGTGATGCTTTTGATGAAGATGTGATAAATGTGACCACAGATGTTGATCTCCTTATGAGTGAAGAGATCAAATAGGAATATGGTCCTTGGTCCTAACAAAGTTGTCAAGTTCTTCACCGGGTAGAAGTTGAAGATCATGATGTAGGCCAAAGCCCGCATTTTCGGGGTGAACATAATGGTGTGCAAGGCCTTCTTCTTGAGTTGTCCACCAAGAACTTCCACAAAGGGCTCTAGTTTCTCCTTTCTCTCATCATATTGCAGAGATGTGTCTGGAGTCGTCGGACGAATCTCCAAAACATCTTGAATTGATTCCCTCGTGATTGAGAACTCTCTCCCCCTTAGCCAACAGTTGAGGTGATCACCTTCCACAATGGCATTTGCAAAGAATTCTCGAATGATATCTTCAAACACATCGCCCATCGAATTAAGCAACTTCGTCCACGTCCTTTCTTTGAACACATCCAGAATGAAGACGCCCTTTAGGGAATCTAAGTCCACAAGCATCTCTAGGATGATTAGGGCCCGTTTGTAATGATCAACAAAGGCCATGTTAGCATTGTCATTTCGAAATGACTCCGAGGAGGTGCGGGGACGCTTAGAAGGCTTCTTTGTGGCATTTTTCTTAATAAGAGACATCTGTAAAACAAACACCAACACAAAGAAATAAAGACAAATACAAACAAGGAAACAAACTTGGTTAGACACAAGTTAGTCCATAAAAATGAACAAAAAGTCCTAAAAAGCATAAAGACAAACAAACAAAGTCACAAGATCATGTTTTAAGTGCTAAAAATCTAACAAGACTTACATAGCATGAATGAAATGCAAAACATGTCAAGTGATCAAGTGTGTGCATCAAGTGTGCATGTGAGATGCATGAGCAATGCATGACAATGCACTCATGGAGTAAAGTGTGTGAAAAACACAACCAATGTTTAAAACATGTTAAGAATGTAAAAACATAGGAATCTGCAAAATTTGGTACTCATTGGAGTCCAAAACAATGAGAAAATGTCATTTAGGCATTTTATCATGACATTTTATCAAACACTTAGAGTGCATACAAACCACTAACATGTAAAACAATGCATGAACATGTTGAAATCTTGCCTAAATACATGTTAAAAACGCCACTTGGGGCCAACACAAACACAACTAAACACAATGGGACACAACCCAATCAAGAAAAAATAAATAAAAAAAATTGCATAAACATAGGTTTTTCCAACCCCTTTCAAAAAAATAAGCCAACCCTAGAAATCCTAAAATCTAAGACTTAATCTAAGGAAACAAGAGTGAAAAAGTGTTAAAACATACCTTAGATGAGCCTTAGGAATAAAAGTTCTTGAGATTTGGGTGAGAATTTGAGTGAAAAGGTGTTTTTGGGTTGAAAGAGGCACGGAGGAGGCAAAAAGATTGATTTGAAAAACTGTCACTGTTTTCCCTTTAAAAATTGAAAATCCACTCATTTCGTGGGTAAGCTACTCGCGAAATGGCCTTCATGCACAAAACATGTTTTGCAGGAAGTTTCTTTTCGCGAAAGAGTCGCAAGAGAGTCGCGAAACTCTCTATGTAAATTTCTGGAAAAACTGAAATTGGCTTCCTCATTTTCGCGGGTAGGTTCTTACTCGTGACGTACTCGCGAAAATGCCTCTGAATGAGTTTTTCAACAAAAACAAAATTGACTGTTTGGAAAAACTCTTAACACAAAAAAATTCATAAAAACACTTTCAAAAAACATATAAAATACTCAAAAATCTTTTTAGATTTGATCATCAAGCAATTGAGTATACACATATTATATTTGAACACGTACAATCATACAAATAAAATAGGCATTCATTGAACATTATACTTGTGTGTTGTGTGTGTGGATCAAGTATGAACTAGTCCATAGTCTAGTATGAAGTTTCAATGATCAATTCAATCAAGTCATACCTAACTAGTACGAAGTCAAATGACCTATCTCACTTATAGAAATGAACATATATGACCCCTCACCAATGTGTTTACATTTGATTGAAAGCTTTTCATTTGGCTTTCATGTTTCATACTTTTGATCAAATACAACTCAAATTTTTTAGAAACGATGCCATGAACTTTTTATATATATTTGACAAATAAGCATTTGGCTTTGGCACCATACATTTTAATACATATTTGCTCCACATTTTCCTAGTCTAACTAGTTTTCGAAGTAATGTTTTTTCAGCTCTTTTCTCATTTTTAGAGATAGACATTTGAAGAGCTCTTTTGAAAAAGAAAAAAAAAAATGTGAGAAGATATATAGGCACAAGTCTACAAATGTATCAAGGTCAAGCAAGACCATTGACCAATCATTCATGACAAGCTTGAAGATTTATTTACAACAATCAAACGTAGATTTCTAGATGTCGCTCACACTTAAAAAATGTGCATACATAACAAGCTAAGCTCGTAAATGCACTACGCCATTAGTACAAAGGTACTAGGCCAAACTCACATGTGATATACACAACACAAGCGATCAAACTTTTTGAGATTTTTCACTTTTTATGGGTTTTTGAATTTTTCAACACACTCAAAAACAAAACAATAAAGTAAGATCAACAAAAACAAGGAAAAACAAACAAAGACTTGTAAAAGAAACACATGATGATATGTGAGACCCTTTCTACATGAGAGCATTAATAAGTAACTGTGGGTCACACAAGAAAAGTGAGTCAAGGGATGATACTGACACCGATGGTCTTACGAAGGGATTCAAATCGTGGACCATCAAGAGATTTAGTGAAGATGTCAGCCTTTTGATTTGTGGTGTTGATAAACTCTAAACACACAATCTTCTCTTCCACTAAGTCTCGAATGAAATGATATCGAATTTCGATATGCTTTGACTTTGAGTGTTGGATTGGATTCTTGGATAGATTGATGGCACTAGTATTGTCACAGAAGACGCACGGTGTCTTAAGAGATTCCATAATCATGAAGAAGCTTCTTCATCCACAATAGTTGAGCACAATAGCTACCCGTTGCAATATACTCCGCTTTAGCAGTTGACAAAGACACTGAGTTTTCCTTTTTGCTCATCCATGACACCAAATTTTTTCCAAGATAGAAACATCCTCCGGATGTGCCTTTTCTATCATCAACACATCCAGCCCAATCAGCATTCGAGTATCCGGCTAGACAGTCATTTGAGTCTCTTGAGTACCAAATTCCATAATCAGATGTTCTATTGACGTATTGGATGATTCTTTTAGCAGCTGTCATATGGGACTCTTTGGGTGCTGCTTGAAATCGAGCACATACCTCAACACTAAAAGCTATGTCCGGCCTACTTGCAGTGAGATATACGAGACAACCAATAATACTCCTGTAAAGGTTTGGATTTACTTCCACATCGACTGGATCGGAATTCAGTTTTACCGAGGAACTCATTAGAGTAAGTGCATGTTTCTTTGAGTCTAAACCGAACCTCTTCACGAGATTTTTGACATACTTCTCTTGAGATATGAATATCTCATTTTTTCGTTGTTTCACTTGAAGACCAATGAAGTAGTTTAGTTCCCCCACCATGCTCATTTCGAATTCTTTCTTCATTTCTTCTGAGAATTCTTGAGTAAGGGCATCAATTGTTGAACCAAATACAATGTCATCCACATACACTTGAGCTATAAGTAGATATTTCTCATCTTGTTTGACAAAAAGTGTTCAATCGGCTTGACCTCTCTTGAAACCATGATCCAGAAGATATGATGTAAGACGATCATACCATGCCTTTGGCACTTGCTTCAGTCCATACAAAGCTTTCTTCAATTGTAGTACATGGTTCGGAAAGTGAGGATCTTGAAATCTCTTTGGTTGCTCAACGAATACTTCTTCCATGTAAAATCCCATTAGATGTGTATAAGAGACAGCTCTCTCTCTCTCTCTCTCTCTCTCTCTCTCTCTCTCTCTCTCTCTCGGTTCAGGTAGGCTGAAAATGGGTGTAATTAGTTTGAAGGTAAAATAGAAGTAGAATTGATTTTACACCGAAAGACTTGATATTTTACGGTCAACAGAAATCATTTTTCGTTTGACTGAATTTTTCGGCCGTTTCCAAACACGCCCCGTGGTGTAAAATATTTTCCAGATTCCTTTTACTGTCGAAACAAATGCAGCCTTAGTTGTGAAACTTGGTTTCCCTAATAAATATATGACAAAAATGTTCCTTTTAACACATTTTTTTCTATTTCACTTTTTATTTCTTACCCAATTTCACTTTATCAATATTTTACTCATAATCTCCTTTTACTTTACTAATAACAAACTCACTTTCTTTCACTTTACCATTATCAAATCCATTTCAAAAAAAAAAAAAAAAGTAGAGATGAAGAAAAGTTCAAATGTTCAATGAAGGATTAAGCAATTATTTTGCAAGGTACAATAATTTTATTTTATTAAATTCATATTTATTTTTTAAATATATTTGAATATGAGGTTAATCTTTATGTTTAATACATGTTGTATATTATAGCACCAATAGATGTGAATTTAGTTGTAAGTGAGATTCATCAAGTTGTTAAAAGAAATTGTTGTATGCTCTTGAAAGTTGTATCTGCAAAAAAAAAAAAAAAAAAAAAAAAAAAAAGAAGAAATCCAGACCAATATAATAGGTACAACGAAACATGAAATCCCAAGTATTATATAACCCAAGTTACATATAAGAATATGTGCTCTGCAATGTAAAACATATATAGACTTACCTCCTAGCATGACTCTGTCCACAAATAATATAAAAGACTCCACGAACAATATTAATATGTAGAATTGTTTAGCATGAAATTCATTGTGCCTGTGAAGTAGGAAAATGCATGGGACAAATAATTTCTTGAAATGCTTGCTCAAACTAGGTAAAGTAGAGCACTTGTAATTCATATGCAAAAAAAACAAAGGGGGCGGAGCTTTGGTAAAAGATATAATTGGAAAACTAAGAAAAGGTGAAAATTTTTTTGCTCTTTCATATTAACATGGAAAAACAAAGGCCATAAATAAATGTTGCAGGTGATACAATCTAAGAAAAAATGGGAAGAACTGTAAATGCGGTGCTGTGAAATTATGTTGTTCTTCTTATTTTTATGCTGGAGCATAGAGCATTTAGTCATTATCTTATTTTATTTGTATCATGTTTTTTTTCATTTATCCTAAAATATGATGTGGATTGTTTTAATCTTGTTTTAATATAGCACCAATGGATGAGAATTTAGTTATAAGTGAGACTTATCAAGTTGTTAAAAGGAGTTGTTTTAACTTGAATGAATTACTTCAAGAATGAACTACTACTTTATTTTATTTGTATCATTTTTTTTTTCATTTATCCTAAAATATGATATTGAATATTGATTGTTTTAATCTTGTTTTAATGTAGCACAAATGGATGACAATTTAGTTGCAAGTGAGACTCATCAACTTGTTCCAATGAATTACTTTGACTTTAATGAACTGCCTCAAGAAGGTACTATTATTTTTTATTTTATTTGTAATCCATATTTCATTTAACGTATAATATGATATTGATTTTTTTTTTTAATTCTTGTTTTAATATAGCACAAATTGATGATGATTTAATTGCAAGTGAGATTCACGGAAGTGTTTCAAGGAATTGTGTTGAGTTAAATGAGTTTCCAAATGATGGAAAAAATAATAACACATGTGGAGGGGAAATAATTGATTGGAATGAATGTCCAATAGATGAAACAGGGTTTATTGAAGAATATGAGGATATAAATTCAATAGAAAATGAATTTGAGCCTTTTGTTGGTCAATGTTTTCTTAGTGAAGAAGAAGCTTTCATTTTCTATAAAAATTATGCAAATTGAAATGGTTTTACAATTCGAAAAGGTTGTTCGGAGAAAAAAAATGAAGAAATAGGAAGACGTAATTTCTTTTGTCATCGGGAAGGTACACAACCACTAAAAATGGTGGATCTATCTATGTGGATGCAAAGCTTGTCTAACTATTGTATTGTGAAAGTCAATAGACATTTTTCCAAAAGAATGGCATGTCACTATTTTTGTTGTAGATCACAATCATGAATTGTTGTCCCCTTTGAGTGTACGATTTCTTCCGTCCAATCAAGTTATCACTGAAGAATAACTACACAGGAGAGAGCACAGCAGCATAAACAATGATAAAATAGATGATAAAGAAGAAAATAGAAAAATAGATATATTCAAAATAAGGTTAAAACAGAGTATGGAATATGAAAATAGAAATTAGTAAAATCTTACTTGAATAAAACTTCTGTCTTTGATTAAAACTGAAAACTTCTGTCTTTGTTACAAGCTTTGAAAATAAACATTGTCTGAAGAGTTACAAGATTACAAAGTAAAATCTGTAAAGGGTTACAAGATTATATCTATCTGGAAGGGAAGGGTTACAAGATTACAAGAGGGGAAGGATTACAAAAGTCTTTTAGAGGGAGAGGGAGAGAGCTATCTTGGACCTAAGCTTTGAACCTTAAACTTGGACCTTGGAAATGGACTTGTCTTCTGTCTTCAAAGTTTGTTTATTTATAGATGAAGAGAACCATGGTAAGTCTTCAAAAGTAACCTGAGTTAGTTAAAGTGAACTCAAGTTAATCTGTCGGTAGAATATTGTGAAAATGAACAGTAAAAGTTTTACTTATTCAAGAGCAGTCTGTCTAGGAATCTGTCAGTTCGCATGCTAGTGAATAGTGGCTTCTAATGAATCTGTTTGGGAATTTGTCGAGATGCACGTGCAAATAATATTCTATCAAAATATCTTTCTGTCCTGCGTGCTTGTGAATAGTAATTTGTCATAAAGGGTCTGTCATTCTGTCATTTCTGTCATTTTGTCTTATCTGTCATATGTCATAGGGGTCTTGAGAATCTTGAAATGCTTCTGGGGAGTCCTGTAGTTTGGAGAGGAGGATTCCATTATAGTGTCATCTTCATCATCTGATATCTGTGATGCAGCTTTAAGTAGTTGCTTTTTAAAGCTGCTTTCTGTCTAAGATGGAGGCAAGCTGGCATTGAACTTGACTCTTTTCTAGAAGGAAATTAGAACTCTCTGTCTGGGAGGAAGAGATCTTTTTCTGTAATTCTTGGCAAATATGATCAAAATTAAACTTATTCCACCATTTTAATTTAAACCTTCTGGTGAGCATGGGAAAAGGATACTGGGGATGCTTTTCTATCTTGTATTCCCATCTAATGATCCATGGGAGATCTGGAAACCTGTAAAAGAACTGCAAAAGATGTGGGAAATCACTAAGATGCGGTATGTTTGGTTCTTTCTTGAAAGTTTCATAAGCTTTTAAAAGATCAGGAGGGAGAATCATAGCTTCAGGACCATAGGAATTCCACCAGTCAATGAACCATCTTGGAATCATCATGTCTTTCTTTCTGTACATATCAAATCGAAAAAACCAAGTATGCCTATAAATATTATTTTGGAATAAAAGGAACCTATCCCAAGCTTCCATATAGTCATAATAATTATAAAACTAAGGCTCATAAGGCACGGAAAAGTTCCTGGTGATCCAGGGTTGTGCTTTCCAATGGGAGGGGGTAAGAATCTGTTTTATGACAACTTTAGAGTAACCAACTCGGTTTGGTTCTTGGGAACAATGCATATGTGTTACCAATATTGAGTCTGTATCAACTAAATTATGCTCATAAAATGTCTGGGTCTTAAATATTTCTGTCTTAGGATGTTCCCATCCTTGGGGTATGAGCTGTCTAACCAGAGAGAGGGTGTCTGTTATGTGCTGGTATTCAGGTTCAATCCATAAAATAAAATTTCAGGAATCTTTTGGGAGTTCAATGATGTGATCTTCTTTTGGGGTTTGGGCTTCTTGAGAGGTAGAGGATCTATACTTTGGTTGGTTGGAGGGTGAGGCTAGAGGGGGAAAAGAAGATGGAAAAGAAGATGCAACTATGTTAAATGATTTCTTTAGGGGAGGAGTTGAGGAATTTGAAGGCAAGGCATAAGATTGTTTAGATGTTGGAGTGGGGCTTGGGGAGAGTGGTTGGAAAGGGTTTGGACTACAAGTTAATGGGGCTCTTTCTTGAGGTCTGTTAGAAGAGAAAGTAGGTGAAGTGAAAGAGGGACAAGGGAGAAATCTACTAGGGGGAGGAATCGGGGGAGCAGCATAGGACTGTCTGGTTCTGGGTTTTGGGGATTTGCTCTTATCTGCAGGGGAACTCATCTTCCCTGTAGAAATTCACGGGTTAGAAAATCAGGAATCGAATTAGTTTCTCCTTTAATATATTCAATATCAAAGTCAAAAACACTTAGAATAGCCTGCCATCTAGCAAAACTTTGTTTGGAAACAAGATTTTGAACATCTTTTTGTAAAACTTCTTTAGCACTTTTACAATCAACTCGGATTAAAACCTTTTGGTTAAAGAGATCATTTTGGAATTTTGAAACACATAATATGATAGATAAAATTTCTTTCTTAATAGTGCTGTAATTTTGCTGGGTAGCTGACCAAGAGACAGAATGGAATCTAATTATATGTTCTTTAGCATCATTTTTTGCTACCTGTTTTAGAATTCCACCATAACCTATGTCAGAAGCATCTGTCTCAACAATTTTAAAAGTATCAGGAGAAGGAATAACAATACAAGGAAGTTGCTTAACATATTTTTTAATCTGTCTGTCCAAGGCGGAGGATTCTTTTCTATCCTTTTATACAAGGGTCTGCATATTTTTCTTAATCCTTGAAAATAGTCTGAAACATAATTTAGGCTACCAAGAAATCTTTGTAATTGATTTTTATCTTTTATCTCATATGGGAATTTATCTGCAAATTGAATAGCTTTGTCAATAGGGCTTAAGGTTCCCTTATAAATATTATGTCCTAAAAATCGGATTTTGTCTTGAAATAAACTTATTTTAAAGGCTGAGACAACTAATCCATTTTGTTTGATTACTTTGACAAATATATCTAAATGTTTCCAATGGTCATCGATTGTTTTGGAAAAAATTAAGACATCATCTATATAAACAATGGAAAAATCTGTGAAAGGTGTAAATATGTCATTCATTATATTTTGAAATTCACTAGGTGCATTTTTTAAACCAAAAGGCATGACATTCCATTCATAATGACCAAAAGGAACTGTAAAAGCAGTTTTGTATTTGTCTTTCTCATCTATCTGTATCTGCCAAAATCCACTTTTCATATCAAATTTGGAAAATATGGTTGCTTCATGAAGTCTGTCAAGTAGATCTTTCTTATTAGGAATAGGATATCTTATCCACTGTAATGCTTTATTTAAAGGTTTATAATTTATAACTAATCTTGGAACTCCTCGTTCCAATTCTGCCTGTTTATTAACATAAAAAGCAGCACAGCTCCAGGGAGACTTGCTTTTTCTGATTAATCCTTTAGTTAAAAGATCTTCAATTTCTTTATTACAGTGTTCTAATAATTCATTATTCTTTTGTATTGGTCTAGCTTTAGTAGGTATCTGTCTTTCGTTAAAATCTTTTTCATAAGGTAACTGTACTATATGTCGGTGCCTGTGCAAAAAAGCAGTAGGGAGATTGGAACAAATTTCTGTCTCAATCTGTTGTTTGAATAATTTTATTTTATGATTCAGTATGGGGTCTGTTAATTGATCAGCAATTCTCTTGTATATTATTTCTGACTTTAACGATTCCAGATGTCTATTTTTTCTGTCAATTCTTTTTTTATCAATTTCCTTTATTATGGGAATGGTATTAAGTGAATAGATTTCTTTCGGAATTGGTGGCAAAATGAATTTAAAAAGTATGTCTTTCCCTAACACGTTAGTTTTGATTCCTTCTTCTGTAGTTAAAAAGGGGTAAAGTAAAGCCATAAAGGGATTTCCCAGAATAATTTTAGAAGAAAGGTCCCTTATTAAAACAAAAACTGTTTCAAAGCAAACTCCGTCATTACATATGTGAACACTAGGTATTTTATAATTAATTATCAACTTTTCTCCGTTAGCTTGAGTTAAACTCTCGGATGATTTTTCATAATACTTTAAAGGTATTAATCCTTCTTGTATACAGTTCATGTCAGCACCTGAGTCTATCAAAGCAATTTCTGTCAAAGAAAACTCTTTATTAATTACTAGAGTGATTTCTGTATGCCATTTTTTAAAAATTACTCTGTCAATTAAACTCAAAAAATTCTGTTTATTGTTGTCATTATCCAAATTATCTTTTTCTGATGAAGGGGGTTCAATCACTAGTTTAGAAAGTTCTTTCAAATTTATTATTTCTGCAATATTTTGTTCATTTATATCCGTGGAATTATCTTCTTTAATTTCTTGTTTTACTATTTTTGCTTCTATCATCAAATCTTGTAGAGTTACCGGTTTTATATCTATCCTATCTTGTTTCTTTTTTGTCTTTTCTTTCTTTTCTTTTTCTTTCCCTTTCTTTTTCTTAGCTTTTTCTTCCTTTCCACATTCCATGACATGGTGTCCATATTTTCTACACTTAATACAAGCAATAGGTATGTCAACAGAATCTTTTAATTTCTATAAATAGTCTTTTTTGTCTTTTAGGTGATTGGGTAAATTCTCTATCAATTACATTATTATGTCTTTTTGTTTCCTAGTTCTTTTATTAACCTTAAGTGGGTTGGTTGATTTTAATTCTTTCTTTTTCTTTACTTGATCTATTTCTTTTTGGTTAACGTTAAATATTTCCATTAATTCATTTATTATATTTTTCGCAAATTCTAGTTTACTTATACGTTTTATATTTTTATTATGTCTATCACATTGTCTTTTAGTATGTCCATATTCTTTACATTTATGACAAATAGTATTTCTAACATGTTTGTCAGTTTTCTTGTTATTTGATAAATCAGTGGTATTTAAGACTGTTATATCTCTTGTTTTGTCTATATCTAAAAGGTGCATTTAAAATATCTATCTTTTTAGTTAATTCTGTCAAACTATTATTTTGGTTATCTACCATAGATCTTTCAATTAATTTTAGTCTTTCATCAATTTCCTCTTTTAAATTTTTATTTTTATTTTTCCCACCTTTGTTGACTATTTCTCTTTCTTTTAGTCCATCTCTTTTTATTTCTGGCTTCTTACATATAATTTGTACTGAACTAGCTTCTTCTTTATTGCTTTGCTTTTCCACCATTTCTTTTGAACTATTATTACTAGTTTTCCAACCATTGTTGACTTTTTCTATCTCATCCTTTGTGTCTAGTTTCCTACGCATGACTTCCATCTTTTCATCATTTTGTCTTTCAATTTTTTCTAGCATTTCTTTTACTATGCCTTTCCTTATCATTCCTTTTTCTTTGTCTTCATCTATTATGTCTATAGCACTTCTTTCTTTTATGGGATTCTTTCATTTATCTTCTATACGTGTTGTTCTTTCCTTAATTGGGTTAGTTTTTTCTTCAACTCGTCTGTTGGTTGCTTTTAGTTTCTTTAAGTCTTCTTTCTCATCTTTTCTACTATCCTTTATATACCAATTATCTACCATAGTTTTTGTTAAAGGTGATCTATGATGGGGTTCAAATTCTCTTTCTTTTTCTAAAGGTAAATTTAAAGCTTTCATTCTTTCATAGAGGTCCAAAAAACTATCATTTTCTCTTTCTTTTTTAATGGATCTTTCAACAGTTTCTAAAGATTCTAATTTTTTATTAATCATATCTAAAAAATTATTACTATATCTATCAGTTTGTCGGTTGATTTTATTTCTTGTTAAAGTGCTCCAATTATTTGTGTTACTATTATAATTGTAATTATCCATATCACTGTCAGAATCAGAATATTTTTATTCTATTTATGCTTGGAAATAGAATAAATACGTTTATCAGTTCATCATCTATTTGCTTGTTCACACTTAGGCTAGGCACACATTAATTAGAAACATGGATTATGATGATATAGATTATGATGAAGGATATAGCATAAGAGATATAGATAGTAATTGGTATAATAGTAATATGGATTATTATGAAACAGATTTTGATTCTGACAGTGATATTGACGATTATAACTATAATAGTAACACAAATAATTGGAGTACTTTAACTGGAAATAAAATCAATCGACAGACTGATAGACACAATAATAGTTTTTTAGATATGATTAATAAAAAATTAGAATTTTTAAAAGCTGTTGAAAGACCCACTAAAATAGAAAGAAAAAATGATACTTTTTTGGACCTCCTTGAAAGAATGAAAGCTTTAAATTCACCTTTAGAAAAAGAAAGAGAATTTGAACCCCATCACCTTTAACAAAAACTATGGCAGATAATTGGTATATAAATGATAGTAACAAAGATGAGATAGAAGACTTAAAGAAACTAAAAGCAACCGATAGAAGAGTTGACGGAAAAACTGACACAATTAAGGAAAGAACAACACGTATAGAAGATAAAGGAAAGAATCTCATAAAAGAAAGAAGTGCTATAGACATAATGGATGAAGACAAATTAAAACTGTCTTAAAGGTTACAAGAGGGGAAAGATTACAAAAGACTTTCTGAAGGAGAGAGAGAGCTATCTTGGACCTAAGCTTTGAACCTTAAAATTGTGACCTGCCTTCTGTCTTCGGAGTCTATCTATTTATAGATGAAGTGAACCATAGTAAGTCTTCAAAAGTAACCTGAGTTAAGTAAAGTGAACTCAAGTTAATCTGTCAGTAGAATCTTGAAGGTAGAATCTTGAACAGTAAAAGTTTTATTATTTATGAACAGTAGTCTGTCTAGGAATCTGTCCGGGTACGCATGCTGGTGAACAGTAGTAGCTTTAAAATCTGTTCTGTCTTTGTCTGAACTCTTTTTACGCACTCTTTTTACGCATGCTAGTGAATAGTAGTGACTTGGGAACATCTGTCTGTATCTATCTGAACTGTCCTGGATCTGTCTAGAAACCATTTTCGCGTGCATGTTGATGAATAGTGATCTGTTGTAGTTGTCTATCCTTTCTGTAGTTGTCTGTTATTTTGTTTGATGGTAGCTATAGTAGCTTTTCTGTCATTATGTTTGTTAAACCTTTCTGATCACCACTTGAATACACTGTCATAGTTAACCTTGTATTCTGAAGGGATATTGTCTTTATTGAGACACCTTCATGCTTTAACTGAAATCTTTATTAAAGATTTTTATTTTGGCAAAATTCGGTCTGAGATTTTAGCCTTAGAATGGCTATCTTGCTTGCCAAGCAATTGACTGTTAATTTTAAAATTAACTAATTAATATATTGTAAGTACGCCTTAGCAGAAGGTCATTATGTAAGTGACAATTAGGTTTGAGCAAGTATCATTTGAGAAAGGACAAGAAAGAACTAAAAGTCATGATCCTATAGTACAAGGCAAAGAACTTGACATAAAGATAAAGCAAAAGAAATGTTTGAAAGACAGAATAATGGAAGGATACGTATGAAGCTAGAGACAAAGAAGAAAGACTAGAATTAATAGTCAACAAAGGTAGGAAAAACAACAAAATTTTTGTTAAAGACTTTGAAAATTTTTATTGAAGATAATATGTATATACATAAGTACTACTATATACTTAAGTAATACTACTACTGGGTAGAATAGTATTATCTACTGTTGAATTTGTAGGAATCTCATCATCTATTACTAGGTCAATTTTATCAGTGCTTATGTCCTTTGAGATGGAAATTTCTTTCAGTAGGTGTATATCCTTGGGGAATGGGGGTAGGAGGAACTTAAAGAATACTTCTATTTCCAAAATATTAGTACATATTCCATTGTCTGTCGTGAAAAAAGGGTAAAGTAAAGCCAAAAAAGGATTTCCTAGTATAACTTTAGAGGAAAACTTATCTGTTAAGAAGAAAGGTGTTCTGAAATTGATTCCATTATTATATATGTATGCCTTAGTTAGTTTATTACTTATTTTAAGTCTATCACCATTAGCCTGAGTTAATCTATATGTTGTTGATTCATAATACTTGGAAGGTATTAATCCTTCTTGTATGCAATTCATATCAGCACCTGAATGAACAAGGGTAATAACTGTTAATGAGAATTCTTTATGAACAACCAAAGTTATTTTAGTATACCACTTCTGGAATATCATTTTGTCAATTATATTTAAAAATTCATCTTTATAATCATCTTTGTGAGAGCTTTCACCAGTATAATTATGTCTATCAAGGAAATGGGAGTCTGTCAAAGGTTCATTACAATATTTAATTCTATCTTTTATGCTAATTACTTGTGCAGTTATCTGTTCAACCATGCCTTTTAAGATGAAATTTTCTGATTTTAATTCTTTTAGTTCAATTTTTAGATTATTAATATCTGTTTGTAGATCTGTCACAGTTATAGGTTTATTGGGTTTAAATCTATCAGTAATTTTTGTAAAATTATAAGTTGACTTATAATCTTTTAGATCTATTTCAAATCTGTCAGTTTATGTTAAAGATTCTTTTAATTTGGATAAATAATCTTTCTTAGACTGTAGATTTGGAAGTCTGTCTATCAAATCCATTATTATGTCTTCTTGTTTTGTGAAGACACTTATTTTTAATTTTCTTTTACAATAACAATTATCAATATTATTACAGTTACATAATTTAACCTTTTCATCATGTGAAGAATCATCTGTAGATGATGATGAGGTGATGTTACAATTATCTATCTGGTGAATTTCATTATCTATTTCATCACTATCTGTCAGTTCTATTATACTTATTAATTTATCCTTTAATTTTCCTGATATATCAAGTTTATTTATCTTTCTTTGAAAGTTACAATATTTACTAATGTGTCCCTTTTTCCCACATTTGAAGCAAGTAATGTCACTTTCCCTACGTCTATCATGTTTCTTTCTTTTGGATTCTTCTTTCTTGTCTTTAGACTTACCTTTATAATATCTTCTATTATTTTTATTGTATCTATCATTTCTATCATCTCTCTTTTCTTTTCTTTTTTTCCTAGAGGGGGCAATTAACGGGTCAAAACCATATTGCTCACAAAAAGTTCCTAGCTCTTTTTTAGCATACCTTTTTTCTTTTTCTATTTGATTTTTTAGCCTTAAATCATTACATAGCCATAGACCTGTTTTATTAATGGAAGATATTATGTCTCCATATGTTAAGCTAGGATAGTCTATAGTTCCTTCATTATTGGCTATATCAAGTCTAACTTTCTGAGCAAAGAAATAAGGTAAGCCAGCAATGAATTTTTCTTTCTAGTAGGATTGTTGACAATCATTCCTACTTAAAACTTTTGAAATAAAAACATCTTTATACCATCTAAAATCTGAAAGTTGTGGACATCTTAAATTAATTAAAACATCTGAAGCTCTTTCTTTATATTGATTAGGATCTTCAACAAAATGTTTAGTTATGGTAAAAATTAAAGTATTAACTGCATCTTGTGAAGGCTGTCTGTCTGTCATTATAACACTTCCATCTGTTTCTCTTTTAACAGCTATTAATATTTCATTTCTGTCATCATTATTTAAATAATGATCCCACCAGCCTTTCAATTGGCTAGTAAAACCAGTGACAATTAGATGAGCTATCTGATGGTCTTGTTTTCCATGATTCTTATAAACATTAGTGAGCAGAGTCATTTCATGTAAAAGGTTTATTATTTCATATTCTGACATTCCATCAATATTCCATTCATAAATTAAATCTGGCGAGTAAGATGAATTGACATAAGTATGCCTTTCTTCAAATTGTAAATCAGGGGGAGTAGGTTTAGGATACCAATTCTTTTTAGGGTATAATTCTTCAATTCTTCCTTTTTTGCGATCTTGCGATGAAGATGCTAAAGTTAATTTATTAATTTGTAATTTATCTGTAAATTGTGATTCTAAATTATCTATGTTTGATAAGTCTGTCAAGTCTGTCAATTGATTGTCTTTTGATTCTTCATCCTTTGAAGAGTCAGTTCATCCTATTGTGTTTAATGTTATAATATTCTTGTTTTTTAATGGCTCCATATCCTTTAATGATTCCAGTTTCATTAAGTCTAGTTTTTTTTATTTTTTTTTTTATTTTTTATTTTTTTATTTCATTAAGTAAATTATCAGTTTTCTCTATCATAGGTCTCTTTAAAGGTGCTCTAAGGTGAGGAGGTATTTCATGAGGGATAAACAAAGGGGTATTAGACGCATTTTCTTTTTTTATGGAAGTGGAATGTCTTCTATGTCTTGTAGCTTTTGACCAATTGTTTTTAGATAGGTATTGGTGTAATTATTCTGTTGAATTATACTATCTAGGTTCTTATTATCATCACTTAGACTAGGTCTTTTGATAGGAGTAGCCAACACTTGGACTCCACTATTTTGATTCAATATAATTGATTCAAAGGGTGGATAAGTCTGATATACTTTCTCATGATTTTCTGTCTTTGTCCATGACAATATTTTTTCTATTACACTTATCTTTTTGTTATGATAGTCCAAAAAGTCAAAGAAACTAAAGTGTGTCTGTAAATCTGTCATCATTTCATAATACTTGGTTCTTAAATTATTACTTTCTTGTTCAGTATAATCCTCAAAAAATTGGTTTTTTCTGTCACTATTTTCGGGTTTTAAGTAGTCATATTTTAGTAATTCTTTATCTAAAACAAATTCTTTAGATAAAACATTAATTTGTCTATCATGTTCTGTAAATCCTAATATGTCTGTGTGGGTAGGAGAATCAGGTTAAGGTTGGGGCTGATAAAGGGGTTGGTGAACATTAGGGGTAGGTTGTGTGGTATCTGCCGGATTATAAGCTGTCTCTGTCTGGACAGGGTTTCTTTTACTATTTATAGGGGGAAGGTGTATAATTGGAGGAAGATTCTAAGGAGGTAAAGGTCTTGAATTAGAGAAAGATGTCCTAGAGGAGAAGGAGCTTCTAGGGGTAAACATCATAGTGGTCTTTCTGCCTGAAGAACTATTGGGTCTAATAAGGCTATTGGTATGTCTATCATTATTATTGAAGGAAATAATAACTGTACCATCTATCTTTTAGGCTATAAAATCTGGCTCAGTGTTTTCTATCTTTGGTGTGGGAGTAATGGCCTGTAGTTGTCATTGTTCAGGAAGGTTTATATCTTTCCATTGTATCTGTTGGGGTACATGAAGTCTACTATTTGTGGTTGATGCTTGAAGAAGGAGAGTATGTCCTTTAGGGGATGGTTCAACCATGGATTGAGGGTCAAGAGTGGTTTTCATAAGTTTATAATAAATCCTATAAATAATGGCTAAAGGTTCTGAGCCTTCTTTCATATAGTAACCATCTATTTTTACATTCAAAGTTAAAGCATCCATAATATTTCTATCAGATAAGCTTAAAGCAAAATTAGGATAACAATTAAAATATACTGGTCCATTATGTAAACTTGTTTCCATCATTCCTAAAAGTGAGTCATTAAATCTTAAATGTCTGTCATCTCTCAAACAAAGTAAAACACTTGTATTTAAAGCTTCTCTTTTTAATGGTTTTACAGCTACCTAAACCAAACCAACATGTAAAAAGGCATATTTTTCTCTATGTCGGTTGATAGATTCCATAGAAAATAACTGAATTGTTTCATATTCATTAAATAAAGAGTAAGTTCTTTCAACAGTTTTTATAGTGTAATTTGTTAAGAAGGATAATTTAGAAAAAGAAGTCTGTCTGTAAATTTTATCAGTTCTTTCTGTCGGTATATTCCATTTATTCCATTCTAACAAATTTCTGTCTATATCTTCCATGCTATATTCCTCAGAATTAATTATTCTATCATTTTCCATGTTCAGATTAGTGTGTGCCTGACCTAAGTGTGTCCTAGCAACAGATAATGAGCGACTAAACATATTCATTCTACTTCTAAGCAATTAATAATTACTGGCGGAACTATTACTAACCACTGGTATCCTTGCTATCGGGACCACCTCCTCGGGAAACTCCATTGCGGGACCACCCAAACAACGCCTGTCCGTCGGCTAACAAAGTGGGCTGACCAACGTGAAACTATGGTTTGCCAACGAGTCTGAGGTTGACCAATGTTATCAAGGAGCAAGTAGTGGCTTTGTAGTAATATGAGTTCCTAGTAACTTCTTAATTGCAGAGAAATAAAACTCATACATCTACCATCCATGGCTCTGATACCATTACCTACCCAGGAGAGAGCACAATAGTAATATAGAAGCATAAACAATGATAAAATAGTTGATAAAGAAGATAATTGCAAAATAGATATATTCAAAATAAGGTTAAAACAGAGTATGGAATATGAAAACAGAAACTAGTAAAATCTTACTTGAATAAAAACTTATGTCTTTGATTAAAACTGAAAACTTCTGTCTTTGTTACAAGCTTTGAAAATAAAACACTGTCTGAAGAGTTACAAGATTACAAATTAAAATCTGTAAAGGGTTACAAGATTATATCTGTCTGGAAGGGAAGGATTACAAAAGTCTTTCTGAGGCAGAGAGAGAGCTATCTTGGACCTAAGCTGAGAACTTGGAACCTAGAATTGGGACCTTAATTCTGGACCTCGGTTTTGGACCTGTCTTTAGTCTTCAAAATCTATCTATTTATAGATGAAGTGAACTATAGTAAGGTTTCAAAAGTAACTTGAGTTAGTTAACTCAAGTTAATCTGTCGGTGAAAACTTGTAGTAAAAGTTTTACTATTCATGAATAGTAGTCTGTCTGGAATCTGTCAGGAAACGCATACCAGTGAACAATAGTAACTTTAAAAATCTGTCTGTTTTTGTCTAGACTGTCTTGGATTTGTTTGAAAGCTATTCACGCGTGCCGATGAATAGTGATCTGTCGTAGTGAATAATGCTCTGTCGCAGGTGAATAGTGATCTGTCGTAGTTGTATATCCAAGAGAGCATGACTGGAGAGCATGTCTGTCTATCTATCAATCTGTATCTGCATAGTATCATAATCTAGCGGATCAGAGTTATCTTCATACTGCTCATGCTTATGGATTGTTCCATAATTTCCACATAGAATGCAGTATGAAATAGGAAGATAAATAGGAACACGATCCTTTGCTGTCATTAGTCTGGGATCCTTAGCAATCTTTCTTTTCCCAATAAGCCTTCTTGCTGAAGGTCTTAGACCGTACACGGCTATCCTGTTGGTGTAGCCATATAAGTGGAAGCCTCTATCTAATTCTTTCTGTACTTCATAAATCTTGTTACTTATGAAATTAGACCATTCTTGGGCCAGAGCACCTGGATCATCAAGTAATAAATAAGTATCTCCATATAATATTCAGGGATACAACCCCAATCATGGATAAGGACCAAAATGTGTGCTGGCTGAGCTTCCATATAATAGCTAATGTCCCAAGCTGGAAGAGTACTCCAGATTACTATCTTCATATAATTAAGTCCTCCAATCTGTGCGGCTACTTCTTGGATGACTTTGGGGAATAAACTAATCTGAATTGCAGAAGTTATGATTAATTTGCTAATAAACCCTGCTTCTAGCATTTCAGATAACCATAAAGGATCACGGATTACTGGATCCTCTGTCTTTGTGTTGATAAGTAATCCCGGATAGGGATTGTATCTGTGTCCTGTTCCTTCATAAACTCTTTCTGTTTCTCCAAAGCTTTCATACCATGTGGCTTTATGAGATAGCCATATGTCATCTATCATGTCTTCTGTTTTGATAAATGCCGTAGAGACTAAAACTTTAAAAAGATACATTCATCTGTCATAAGAACTGGTTATGGCCTTATGAGTTAGTATATTCAGTTGGATTTCAGCGGGTAAGGTTCTAATGGCAAGTCTCGTTTTTTGCTAAATCTTAGGGTGGAGCTTTGAAAAGTTTGTTCCCATAAGATAGCTATTTAGAGACTGTAATTCTGTCTTTGTGGAACTTGAATCTCCATCCTCCTTGCCAGGGAGTTGACAACCAAGTGCTTCAATAAATGCACTGGTGCTAACAAGGTGTAATTCCAAAGCCTAAAGGGTCATTTGGAATAAGGGTTTCTGTTTGAGGGTGAAGGCTGCTTGTAAATTATCAAGAAGTAGTTTAATATGGAAAGGAAGGTCTGTGAATTCCCCGTCCTAAAACATGAGATCAGTGCGCAGAATTACACTGTATTCACCACATGAATACATTGCCTCTGCTAGCAACGTATCCTGAAGGGATATTGTCTCTATCGAGACGCCTTCATGCCTATCCGAAATTTTTACTGAAGGCTTTTGGATTCCTTTGGGTTGCACCGCTGGTGCCTTGCCCTTTCCTTTCATGTTTGCCTGAGAAGATCTATTATTCATAGTAGTCTGCAATTGGGTTTTGGGAAAGGGATTATGTCTTGAAGTATTATCTTGAAAATAAATATTTGCTTGCAAAGCTTCTTTAAAATTCTTTTGCCAATGTCTTTCTGTGAAATTTCGTTGAAATGTTTTGTATGAAAATCGTTTTTAAAATTTAAAGCATATATAATAAAACAAAATTTTTTCTGTACACCTTTGTGCTTTTGCTGAGTAGTGGTATAAGAGTAGTTATGATAAAGTCTTTCAATGTTAGAGGGGCTGGAATTCAAAAACTTTACAAAATCTGCCATGATTCTATCCGTTTTGTATGTGTTACTATATCTTTCATTCTGCGAAAATATGTGAAATAATGCTTCTCCATAAAGTCTTTTATCAACTACTGTAATAGTTTGGGGAAAATCTGTCAAGGACTCTGTTAAGAAATTAAATCTGTCTTTATTCAAGAAATTACCACAATTAATATTTTCTTTAATAATTAGTAAAAGAGAATCTGTCAAAGCTTCTTTTATTAAAACATCTGTCATATGAATATGAGATTACTACAAAGGGTGCAAGAATGTCATCTATTATAATTTTTCTTGGTGCATCTGTCAAACTGTTAGTTCATTCAGTCCAATTATATTGACTAAAGGAACTTGTAAGCATAGTTCTATCTTTTGTATGCTTTCTACTGAATTCTTTTTCATAAGGTGTTTGGACTATATGCTGGTGCTCATGCGAAAAGGTAATGAGAGAAGAAATCTCTGTCTCTATAACTTGTTTAGACTTTTTTATGTCATTATCTGTCAATTGGTCATCTAGTGATATTTCTGTCTTTAAAAATGACAAACTTCTTTCAGTTCTATAGATTCTTTCTTTATTAGTATCTTTTGAGATAGTGACATTATTGAGGGAATCAATTTCTTTTGGGATTAAGGGTAAGGTGAAATTAAAAGGTACATTAGTCAAGACCATAAAGGAATTTCTTAAAACAACTTTGGAAGAAAGGTCTTTAGAACATATATCTTTATTACAAATGTAAACATTAAGTAATTTATGATTAATTAACTCTTCTCTATTAGCCTGAATTAATCTTTCAGAAGATCTTCCATAATATTTAGAAGGTATTAATCTTTCTTGTATACTATTCATGTCAATATCTGAGTCTATTAAAGCAATTTCTGTTAAAAAAAATTCTTTATTAATTACTAAAGTGATTTCTGTATGCCATTTTTGAAAAATTACTCTGTCAAGTAAACTCAAGAAATTCTGTTTATTGCTGTTGTTATCCAATATATCTTTTTCTAATGAAGGGGGGGGGGGGTCTATCATGGGTTTAAAGAATTCTTTCAAGTTTATTATTTCTATAATATTTTGTTCATTTATATCTATGGAATTATCCTTTTTTAATTTGTTGTTTTACTATTTTTGCTTCTGTCATTAAATCTTGTAAAGTTATGACTCTATCTTGTTTCTTTCTTGCCTTTTCTTTCTTGTCTTTTTGTTTCTTCGCTTTTTCTTTCTTTCTACATTCCGTAACATGGTGTCCATTTTTCCTACACTTGATACAAGCAATAGGTATGTCTATAGAATCCTTCAATTTTATCAAATAGTCTTTTTTGTCTTTTAGGTTATTGGGTAGATTATCTATTAATTTCATTATTATGTCTTTTTGTTTCCTTTTCCTTTTATTGACTTTAAGTGGGTTGGTTGATTTTAGAGTTTTCTTTTTCTTAACTTGATCTATCTCTTTTTGATGTACATTAAATATTCCCATTAATTCATTTATTATATCTTTTCCAAATTCTAATTTACTGATTTGTTTAGCAATTTTAGTATGTCTATCACCTTGTTTTTTAGTATGACCATATTCTTTACATTTATGACAAATAGTATTTCTAACATGTCTATCATTTTTCTCATTATCAGACGACTCAGTAATATTTAAAACTGCTATATCTCTTTTCCTGTCTATATCTAATGGTGTATTTAAAATTTCCATCTTTTTAGTTAATTCTATCAAACTATCATTTTGGGTATATATTATGGATCTTTCAATTGAATTTAGTCTTTCATCAATTTTCTCTTTTAAATTATTATTTTTATTTTTCCCACCTTTGTTGACTATTTCTCTTTCTTTTAGTCCACCTCTTTCTATTTCTAGCTTCTTACATATAATTTGTACTGAACTAGCTTCTTCTTTATTGTTTTGCTTTTCCACTATTTCTTTTGAACTATTATTACTAGTTTTCCAACCATTGTTGACTTTTTCTATCTCATCCTTTGTGTCTAGTTTCCTACGCATGACTTCCATCTTTTCATCATTTTGTCTTTCAATTTTTTCTAGCATTTCTTTTACTATGCCTTTCCTTATCATTCCTTTTTCTTTGTCTTCATCCATTATGTCTATAGCACTTCTTTCTTTTATGAGATTCTTTCCTTTATCTTCTATACGTGTTGTTCTTTCCTTAATTGGGTCAGTTTTTCCATCAACTCTTCTGTCAGTTGCTTTTAGTTTCTTTAAGTCTTCTATCTCATCTTTTTTACTATCATTTATATACCAATTATCTGCCATAGTTTTTGTTAAAGGTGATCTATGATGGGGTTCAAATTCTCTTTCTTTTTCTAAAGGTGAATTTAAAGCTTTCATTCTTTCAAGGAGGTCCAAAAAAGTATCATTTTTTCTTTCTATTTTAGTGGGTCTTTCAACAGTTTCTAAAGGTTCTATTTTTTTATTAATCATATCTAAAAAACTATTATTGTGTCTATCAGTCTGTTGGTTGATTTTATTTCCAGTTAAAGCACTCCAATTATCTGTCAGTTGATTTTAACCTACTAACAAGCATGTAATTGGTTTATATCAAATCAAGCACTTTTGGGTACCATGTTACCTTCATGGACATTTTTTTGGTGGAATGACAACAACTGGGAGATCGGAAAGCATAAATGCCTTTATTAAACGGTTTGTTAGTTCTCACATAAACTTGATCCAACTCATTAAACAAGTAAGTCAATACTTACCATTGATTTCTTTTGTTGTATAATTTGTTTTATTTTTTTATTTGTTAATATATGTAGTCTTTATATGTCATATAAAAGTTTTTAATTTATTTTATTATTTATAATCTTAGGTTGATCTTGCCATTGAAGATATTGAGCAAACATGATACAATGTTAAAGACATTTAGAGGTTCTTCTTTAAGAACATTGTCACCATTAGAAGACCAAGCACACAATGTTTTGACACCTTATGCTTTCAAAAAATTTCAAAAGGAGTTTGAGAGAGCAACACAATATTCAGTTCATCAAGAAAACCGTATTGAATTCGTGCTACAATATTATAAAGATGAAACTAGTCAAAAGCACAAGGTCTTATGGGATAGTGAGATGACTAATTGTAGTTGCAAACATTTTGAATTTTGGGGTATGCTTTGTCGTCACATTCTTAGTGTATTCCTTCACAAAGATTGTTACCATATTCCATCATTGTATTTACCATCACGTTGGTGTTGTGAAGCCTTATTAAGTGAAAAAGAATTGCTAGTGTTGGATGATGAAAATTTAGTAGGCAAGGAAAATGTGGTTGATGCCAATGTTAATGGTGTGATTGATGGAGATTGTTTCATTAATTGTCCTCCGCTATCAAAGACAAAAGGTCGTCCAAACAAAAACGAATGAAAGGCGGAAGAGAATTAGGAAAGCAAAAGAAGACTTGTGGGCTTTGCAAGCATGTTGGTCATAACATCTCTACATATCCGGAGAAACAGACTTGTACTTCCTCAAATGGTGCAAAAAAAAAAAGGAAAACATGTACTTCAAGTGAAATGGGATTGAATCCAATATTTTGTTTGAAATGTTAGGTAGAAGCTCTTGAACTTGTATTTTTGAATTGGGATTGAATCCAATATTTTGTTATTTTTGATAATCTTATGCCATTGCTTCTTCCCCCACTATGACAATATTATGCCATTGTTAATGGATACATCTCTTGTCTTTTTTTTTTTTTTTTTTTGGGTGTTATATTTTCATTTTGAGAATATTATGGAATTGTTATTTTAAATTATACTAATTATGGTTAAATATTCTTAAAAAATGAGCAGCAAAATTTAAAAAAAAAAAAAAATTTATAAGACTACAATTGCAAATTAACCCTTAAATTTTATATCAAATCAACAACAATGATAGAAACAAGGAAATTTAAATAAATAAGAAAGCATGTTTGATAAAGTCATTATCTTCAAGGTCATTATTATATATAAATATATATATATATATACACACTAGTATTATGTTCGTGCGATGCACAACTTAATAACAAAATTATATATAAATTTGTAAAAATAAATATTTTTTGATAATATAATTAAATTTAATAACAAATAAAATAGTAAATTTAGATAGATACAATTTTAGGTTGTAGTTGTATTGCACCAAAGAAATAAATTTACTTCTCAAAGATGAAAACCAACTAAATTTAATCTCTTTTTGAATTCACTACACGTAAAAATAAGGATTAGATGGATCAGATGAAGAATTTGGATTATAATACATTACACTTAAAAATTAAGGATTAGATGGATTAGATAAAGAATTTGGATTGTAATCAAATTAAGATTTTTATCAACTTAGAAATTATAGTAGATGGATTAGATGAAGAATTTGGATTGTAATCAAATTAAGATTTGTATCAACTTAGAAATTATAGGAGAAAAATTTGAATTGTAATCAAATTATGAATTATATGATATATATATATATATTAGTCTAATATTAATATAATATTAGTCTAATGGAATTTTATAACAGACTTTTTTTTTTAATAATGCACAGACGTTAAGTATATTTGATTGTTATGGAACCTGTTACATCTGAGCATATAAGCACTAAGCAGTAGTTGTGGCAAAATTTGACACGACTCGCGAACCCAACACGATTAACCCGTTTATAAATAGGTCATAGGTTGAGGTTTAATGGGTTCAGGTCATATTCGGGTTGACACGTCTAACCTGTTTAATAAACGGGTCGTGTTTGTGTTCAACATGCGAACCTGCTTGACCCGTTTGACTTGTTTACCTTATAAAGTTATTATTTATTTTGATATTATTGCTTCATTAATGGTTTGTTCTTATATATTTATTACTATATTTATAGTTATAATTGTATTTTAATTTTAGATATATGGGAATTGATAAAAATTATATATGTTAGGTATGACCTATTAATCAAATAGATTATTAAATGGGTCATTTGTATTGACCTTTACATGGCTTGTTAATTAAATGAATTGAATGTGTTGGGTCGGGTTGACCTGTTTAATAAATAGGTTGTGTTCTGGTTGAGGATTCATGACATGTTTACTAAACAGGTCGAGTTCGGGTCAACCTATATAGTCGAATACTCATGGCTCAACACGACATGAACCTGACCTGCAAACACGAATTGCCACCCCGCAGCAGTACCCCATATCACCGCATTATGATCTGTCACCGCATTAATTGCAATTTTTTTTTTTTGAGAAGCATTAATTGCAAATTGAGACCATATGCATTGTTTTTCTAGGAAAGAAACATCCCAAAGTTCAATCCATAGATAAAAATGTTTGGTACGTTGCAACCTTAAACAAAAAGTTTAAGGTCAATATAAGCACAGCAAGTGTAATTCAACTATAATCAAATTAAGATTTGTATCATGTGAAGCAACTTTTATTTAGTTCTTTAATATTTTTATGCATTTAGAAATTATAGGAGAAGAAAAATTATATATATTTTTTCTTAAAATCTAAAAATTTAAAAAAACTACAATTTGGTGAAGTCACCTTTATCTTCTTTCTTCTTCTACATTTTTCTATTTTCCTCCACGCACACACATCTTCAAAGAACCCATTCTCTCAGATTTCTCATCCATCCTCTTACCTGCCAATTGAAAAGCATTAAGAGTTAATTTTTCTCTATTTCACCCAAGACCAACTCCTCTCTCACTCTGTAGCCCCAAAACCAAATTGGAATTGAAGTTAGATGGATGCATCGGAGCTACTCCTCATCATCTACACAACGGTGTTAAAAGATTCAAATCTGATGTTAGAGTGAGATCAGTGATGGTCCGATGGAGGTCCTTATCCATACCCAGATGTTGCTATGACTTTCTCTATATGCGTTTTTTGTGTGTATTTTGTGGTTATAGAGTGGGGATAAATTTGGGAGTTCATAATAAGGCTGAGGGTAATATAGAGATAAAAAACATGCTTTTCAATTTTGCGTTCAAGGGCATTTTGGTCCGGTTGCAAAATGATTTGACTTTCCCCATCTAAACTGACACACGCCTAATACATATCCAGCCTTTTCCATATCCCTAAAAAAACATGAATAGTTTATTTTTATTTTTATCACATTAACGGGTGTTGTACAGCACCTGTTAACAGTACCCATATAAAAAAAAGGTTTTAGTAACGTATGCCTAAGGTGTTTTTATTTATTATTATTTTTTGAGTCCGGTTAATATATGTTTTTAGAGCATACATTAGCCTTCCATTTTAAATTTTTATGAAAAATTAATAAAAATGTCAAATCAGTTAGTTACTTTTTCATTTTTCCATAAAAAGTTTCTTAAAATGGTTTACTAATATATGTCCACGTTAATAAAACCCTTTTTTTTTTTAGGAACTATGTGTGTTTTCTAAGTAAGATGAAATGAAAAATAGATAATTTGTGTTTTTATTTTAAGAGTAATTTTAATACTATAATTTTTGCTACAATTTATTCATTGGTGAGTTGTGAGTGGTGGAGTTGTGGACCCACCTGTACCACTTTTACTCTACCACTCACAACTCACCATATGGCAAGTTGTAACAAAAATTGTCCCAAAAGTTAGAGACCTAATATTTTTCTTATTTTAATGTTTTTTTCTCTTCCTTTTTTTTTTTTTTTTTTTTGGTTTCAATGAAATAATGTAAAATAACATTTTTCTTTCTTTTGTTTCCTCCACTTTCATCGTCTATTTTGACCCCAAACATAGCATAAAAATGAATTGAGGGACAATTTTTTTTTTTTTTTTTTTTTTGCTAAAAAAGAAAAAACAAAATTCAAGCACAATATAAGATAGTCTAAAGAAGCTAGAGACAAAAAAAAGGTGCTCTAGCCATAAATAAGCCATACCGTAGTACCTAGGGTTGTCCATGGGTCGGTTCAGGTTGGGTTTATGCCCAATCCAGAACCAACCTGATCACTTTAGGTCTCCCATACCTGGACCTACCGCCGACTAGTAGAAAGAGGCGATTTGGGTGGTCAAATGCCTTCAGTTTTCGGTCGGGTCTCGATTAGTTTTAGATTGTGCAAAATGTCACCAAATTTTTCAGAAATCAGCTTGTTTTTGCCAAAATCTACCGGTTTTTGCCAGATCTAGCCAAATCTCAAAGAGATCAAGCCAGATCTCAACGAGATCTCGGTGAAAACAGGCCGGATCTTGACAGATTAGACAAAACAGGCTGGCCAACCACTCCAATCGGCGGAGAGCAACAAGTTTCTAGTGTGTAGATGGTCGGGTCGGTTAGAAATTGGTTTTCCATGCTTATACCTGTCAACCAACCTGCAGGTTTCGGGTTTTGGGGGAGGAGACCCGTCGCCGACCGTTTTTGGGCCGAATTGGTTGAGTTGGTCGGGTACTAGGTTTGGTTAGACACCCCTAGTAGTGCCCATAGCTCTGCAACGACTATTAGCAAATAGCAATTACTTCAGAACAATGTTATGAATACTGTTTCGGAATCTGTTTCGGTTTGTCTAGTGGAACAAAATATTTCGGTACCGGCTAATTTCAGTGTAGCGTTTTAGGGTGTTTCGGGGTTCCTAAAAAAATTATATATATAATTTCATATCCTATTACTTTTTATATTTAAAAAAACATAAAAATTATATTTTCATACATTTATAAAATTTTTTATTTTAAAATTAATCTAATTAATTCACTTAAAATATTATTATTTTAATTAAAATACTAATTAATTTTTTAATGCAAAGGCAAATTTGAAATAAGCCAGTGGGTTCATAATTTGGCTAAAGCACACTACCTAAGCCAACTCTATTTACAACATTTTTTTTATTATTATATTTTTCCTCACCCGCCATAGTTCACTTTCTTCCTATTTTTAATTTTTTTTCTCTTATTTTTTCTCATCCACACACACCTCTCACTCCTTTTTTTTTTTGAGAGTGACGTCTCTCACTCCTTGATATTTACACTTCTCGATTTTTCTATGCCATCTTTATGAGATCTACACACTATCTTATCTTTTCAGGATTTCATCTTTCTTTTTATTTTTTTACTCTCACACGCAACTTATCTCAGTTTTCCTTTCAAGTCTATTCTCTCTTCTCTATTCTCCTCTCTCTCTTTCTGATGGACATCCAAATTTGTTAAGCATGACTGCGTGAGCCACAACATTCGAATTCTGATATTGTTATTCTTCTACAACTCATCATATGAAGCAAAAGACTACAATGTGTTTAAGGAAAGGAACGGTGGGAATTTTAATCTGTTCTGAAGATCTAAGTCAACTTTATGTGCAACAAACTCATACTGGCCAAATCTTTTATTTCGGGCAAAATTAATCAAAACAGCCCGGAACTACCGAAACACACCGGAATAGGCCAAAATCTTACCCAAGGTGGAATAGAGGGGCTTGCTGTTCCAGTTTGCTTGCCGGTATGCAATTTTCCGACCATTCCGACCGGAATGAAACGGTATCCATAACGTTGCTTTAGAAAACCCTCAAATCCAGTCCCTCTCTGAATTACATTGACACCTCCACCTCTAGTTAGCTCTGGATTTTGAAGAAATGATCCATCTTTGTTAAATTTACACAATCTTATAAATGACTTGAACTATTTAAGAATGATCTTAGAATGAGATTATTGTTAGGAGTATGATTAAATGATTAAATACACCATTTTTTGATAATTTAAGCTAATTATGGTATTAGAGTAAGAGATTTTGAGTTCAATCCGAGTTAAAATATTCAGTCTCACTTTTCATGTTCCACTCTATACTCCACAAATAAAAACATGACATGTGTAGCCTAATTAATTCAATTCTAATTTTATTCATTTAATAAATTAAATACCCAAAATTAATTTAAAAGAAAAAAAACTCAGCAAACCCCATCACCCCACCAGTCTACCACCTACGTTCACCACCATTGATCCACCACTACATAGGCAGCGACACTAGCAAGAGGTGGCCAACACCTTTGACACTGCCGTTCACAGCTAACTTTTGCCTCTAACAAACCCATCTCTCTTCTACTTCATCCCTCTCAAACCCACCCACCACCACCACTCTACCACCTACAATCACGGCCAGCCACCTTTCTCAACGAACTCATCTCCCTTCTACCTACCACCAATTTCAGCTAAAAACAAATACCAAAATTGAACTTTTGGTTAAAACAACAATCCCATCAATTTAAAGCAAAACTATCAATATTATTTTGAAAATAAATGAGATTATTGCAGGTTGATTTGAGTAGTCACAACAAATCCTTAATAATCCTTCAATGTAAAGACAACAATGGTGGTGGGTGGGTGGGTGGGTTTGAGAGGGATGAAATGGAAGAGAGATGGGTTTGTCAGAGGCAGTGGTTGGCTGTGAATGGCAACGACAAAGGCTTTGGCCACCTCTTGCTAGTGTTGCCCTTAAAGGTAAGTGGTGGACTAATGGGGAGATGGGGTTTGCTAGGTTTTTTGTGGTGGTGGGTAGGTGGGTGGGTTTTGAGAGGGATGAAGTGGAAGAGAGATGGGTTTGTCAGAGGCAGAGGTTAGCCATGAATGGCAATGTTGAAGATGTTGGCTACCTCTTGCTAGTGTCGTCGGCGATGTAGTGGTGGACCGGTGGTGGTGAACATAGGTGGTGGGCTAGTGGGGTGATGGGGTTTGCTGAGTTTATTTTTATTTATTTTTATTTTTTTATTTTTTTTATATATATTAATTTTGGGTATTTGATTATTAAATAAATAAAATTAGAATTGAATTAATTAGGTTACACATGGCATGTTTTATTTGTGGAGTATAGAGGGGGAAAATGGACTTTTGCCCTTAATTTTTAAACTATGCAGCAATTTGTCCTTATTTTCAAACTATTTAGTTATATGTCCCTATTTTGGAACTCAATTTTCTAAAAATCGAGTTCCCCTTATAACTCGAGTTTTCTTATGACCAATCCAATTATTACCGATCGGTATTTCAAGTTTTCTTATTAATGCTGATCCGTATTAATTGGGAAATTATTAGTACTGATCAGTATTAATTGAAATCTGATTAATACCGATTGGTATTAATTGAAACATAAATAATATTAATTGGCATTAATATGATTTCCCTCCAAAAAAATGCTCAAAAACCATTATGAATTTTCAGCAACAACTTGAATCACATTTTTGGCCCTGTAAATATTGAAATTTGGTTTTCTCTATTTCTGGAAAGGTTGTAGAGAATTAAATTTCCATTCAGAGGAAACCAATCCCAAATCAATTGGAATTATGAGCAGAAATTTATAGCCAAAACACTAGACAGGTGCAGAAGATAACTCAGAAATGGTAAAGCCAAGTTATAAGGGGAACATGATTTTCAAAAAATCGAGTTCCAAAAGAGGGACACAATGTTATATAGTTTCAAAACAGGGATAAATTGCTTCATATTTTAAAAAATTAAGGGAAAAAGCTCATTTTCCTCGAGTATAGAGTAGAGCATGAAAAATGAGATGGAAGATTTGAACTCATTCAATCCCTATCTTTACCTCACCTCTCATTTAAATGTTAAAAATCACATGTGTTAGGCACACTTATCAAGGGAAATTTAGATCCAAACGCAAGGGGGAATGTTGAAACTTGAAATTATAATTAAATGATTAAATTCACAATTTCTTAATAACTTAAGCTTTTAAGATAATTGATAATTTTTCATAAAGTGAGAGTCTCAAAAACCTTCATATTAATAGTAATTTTTCATGAAGTGAAAGTGAGAGTCTCAACTGTTGGAAAAACACATGGAATAACAGATTTATATCTCATACAAATACACGCAGCAGAATTTGAACGGATCTACTTCATTCCTGATTGATAACATGCATTATGTAAATTTCAGAATTTAAGAACAAGAGAGCGTACCTTGGTATGGTGAAATTCAAAACAAAAGATTAGAAGTACTTGGGAACACTTTTAATCTTCACTCTAATTCCACTTTACGCCTAAGAAGTGTGGTCTCTCAATCAGTTTCCAAGGAAGAATAATCGAGTGGCTTCTACTCACACATACACACCATTTCACAATGATGTATCTTATTAAAATTCTGTATGTTTCTCCCTTTGTATCTAACTGATTATCTAATTGGGCTGGCCTTTTGGGCTTTTCCAATTGGGATTTAGTGTGTGGCTTGGAGTGGGACCAAAAGGGAACAAATAAGACTCTAGCTCCAATGGGCCTTGGGCTTTTCTGTCAACTCTTGACAAGTCCAAAGTTACCATTAATTATATTTAATACCACTATATAAATATAATTGCACTCTAGGCCTTATTAATAAATTATATCTCAAGACTTTATTATACATGCAACCCCTTCATAAAATATTCGTAGTAATACAAAGTCATGAATGTAGACTGCCACTTTGAAGATTACTACATCTTAATCCTTGAGTACCCGGTTTAATCCTTTAAGTTATTCATCATATATTTATGAAATCCAATTTCATAAATATATACTTTAGTAACTCTTTATTAAAGTGGTTAGGCCTAACACTCTGAATAACCAAACCCATTAAACTTATCTCAACAGAATATTTTATATCTCTGTTAAGAGATTACGAATTCCATCTTGAAAATATATGTTTCATTAACACTAAATGTGGCTGCCCAACATACTGAGGTTTTGATCGTAACTTTAGATCTCACTCCTGATATATTAAAGCAACCTACATCTCATGATTAGGTCCATTATTCTCTCAAGATTAAAAGTTCATGCAAATAGAAGTCGTTAGATTTATTATTCATTTGACAGTCGTTAGGAGAATAATAAATCTCACAGTGGTCCAGTTCAATATGTCTTAACTCTTAAAACATATCAACATATCAACTAGAAGTCTCCACTTCCATGATCAAGACAAATCATCTTAATTGATATGTTATAGTCTTCGCAAATGAAATGCCCAATTTCATCACCGATTTACGAACCAAAATTCTGAGTTTACAAAGAACTTGTGATCTATATCTTCTGTGACTAAATCACATACTATGCATCTCATGGACTATATGATAATGTCCAAATATTCATGTTACCATTATTTTAGATAATATTAAAACAACTTTATTAATCACAACATTAAATCATACATAATGTCATACATAGCATTATACAATAGGATTTAAGGGCACTAATCCTACTAATCCTAGCATCAACAACCTTCATATTAATGCACTCTTCAAGAATATTTTAGTTAGGCACCTCTTATTGGAAAACAACTCTTATCCATGTAACCAGAGAGTCTAGACTCAAACCAAGAAAACAACACACAAATGATCTTAGAAGCATAGGAAGAAGTTCCATTCAAATGTAGTCATTTAGGAAGTGGTTTAGTAAAGGAAGAGATCAAAGCAGCAAGAATTCCAAGTCTGTTCCACAAGGTCATTGAGAAACGACAATCTCCTAATACGTGGAAAGTAGATTCAATTTCTCTATTACAAATGGAGCAGTGTTGATTAAGAATTAAACTCTTTGAACCAAATACTTCTTTTATAGGAGCAGAACCAAAGAAAAGTTTGTATTCTCTAGGTTGTGTTAGCTTTCCAAATCCAAACTGTCCCAAAAAGGAGGAAGGTTGAAAGGATTTAAGCCTTTTACAAGGAGAGATACGTAGATTTTAGAGAGAAATTTCCATCTTTGGTAGAAGATCAGGCAAAAAAATTCATTTCCTGTAGCCGTGAGAATTGAGATTCAAAGGATTGGCCTGTAAAGTTTGGATGAGGTTACGTGGTTGAACTAGTGTAGTAGAACAAAGGAGAGAGCATGCAAATTCTAACTTGTCTTCATTCAGTACCTTACTAACACGTCTCTCTTGTCCCAATTAAAACTTAAAAAGGCCCAAGTAAATAAGATTGAAGAGGCCCTAGAAACGACCAATGATCTTTCCAAAATAAAAGCTTTTCACTTGTATCCAGAGCAAACAAAAAAAAAAAAAAAAAAAAAAAAAACTTGGAGAAAGTCCAGAAAAAGAAAAAAAAAGAAAAAAAAAAACCCTAAAGTTAGTTCCTAATGATAAAGTAAAAATATAAATGTTAAAAAATTAGAACATTTATGGGCAAAACATTTATATTTTACTCCATCAGAAGGATTTTTTTTTTTTTTTTTTTTAATTTTTCAAACATTTATTTACATGGTTTTTAGACTCGAACTGTTCAATGAATCTCAAAAGAAAGAGGTTCAAGGTTTTTGAGGTTAGATCGAGTGTAAACACTGCATTTTGTACCCCTTACAACTCGGGCCTTTGTTCCCCAATGATGCTGAAATTCTAAGACATAAGGTTGATTTAGGGCCCAATCGGATATTAAATTGACTTGAAGAATGTTAAAATGAAAAATATAACTTTTAATGAGCAAATAAATCTATTTTTGAAAAAGTAAAGCCAAGAAAGCCCTCGGCATGCACACGCAGGAATTAGCCTGCATGCGTAGCCATGATGCATGCGCATGTAAGCCTGATCCTGCGCGCGCATGTAGGATTCCAGAAATATAAAAAAGCAAGTTTTCTACATTAATTCTAAGGTTTGGAATGAATCCCACATTGTCTGGGAGCCGTTCCAAACCCCATTTTTTTCACTATATAAAGCCTTACATGGTACATCTTCAAAACACACAAAAATCCCAAAGGAAAAACCTAAGATTCACTAGAAAATAGTAAATTAAAAGGGAGTTTTTTACAAAACATCTTCAAGTCAATTTTATTTGATTGGGACCTTTTCTAGTACCAATCCTTTGAGTTTAAGATTACTAATCGCTTGTTTAATGACTTGTGATAGATTGAACTGAGGGGAACGGTCAAAATCAAGCTTGTAAAGCTTCTCATTTGAGGTATTGAGTCCCATACTTTCTTTTTATTTCTTTTTCTTTTCTTCTTTTCTTTTTGCGTTTTAATCTTGTTTTCTGCGTAGCTTATGTTTGTGTATGCCTATTTAGGTTAGTTTTATAATTCTTTTCATGTTTTATGCATGTTAGGTTGTTAGATTTTCGTTTTAAAGTTCTGCTCTGTTTTTGTGCTTTTTGGTTTTCTGGGCAAGAGGCTGCGTACGCATAATCTTGCTTGTGCACGTAGGCTTGATTTTGCGCACACAGGCTTGTTCTTGCATGTGCAAGCCACAGCCTAGAAACCCTAATTTTATTTGTTTGTTGCTTCTGTTTTCACATGTTTGTGTTGTGTAAGCTTCTTTTCATATGTTTTATGCTCCATAAGTTTTTGTTTGCTTTGTTCATATGCTTGCTTTTCCTTAACATGCCTAGATTAGGGTTTTGCACTTGTTCCTTGTTTAAATACCATGAACATGCATTCACATGTCCATGCACAATGCCATTGGTGTTGAGATGCTGCAAGGTAAGTAAGGTAAGTCATGCATTCACATTCGCATGCATGTTGTTCATTTAATCCCCTCTTGATATATGTGTACAAAGTTGATGCCATGTTTTTTATCCATGTTGATGTTTATGCCTTGCCACCATGATTGGTTGCTCCTTGTTTGAGATGAAGGGTATGATAAGGTTTCACATGCTAGGGTTTATTTATTTGGGTGTAGGCTTGGCTCCTTATTGCTTTATGGATAGATATGATATGTTTTGGGATGATGATGCCATGTTGTATGCTTAGATGTATGCTAGTGTGTGTGTGAGTATAGATACAAATACTGAAAATGTTTTTAATGAGGTTAAAACATTCACAACGATGGGTGGCCAACCTTAGGGTCGGGCGATCTTGGGTGCCTAACACCTTCCCAAGAGCGTACCTAAACTCCAAACCCATATCTCTGGTAGTAAGATCAATGGTCCTTCCTCGAGAGGATGCTATATATATGGTGATGGGAATCAACTAAGTATAACCCGTCCTTGGTTGTCGTCCATGACTTGACCATGTCCAAAGAAAACCATCCAAGAATGAGAATATGCATGAACAATGCCCATCCATTTATAACAATATGATCCAGTTTAAAGGAAGTTCTCCATGGACGGCTTTATCTATAGATGACTAGACCCATGGATGACCAAATTATACTTTGTAAATTCTACAAAGAATCCTCCAAAGGTTCCACATAAACAAAACACGACATGTTGCTCTTAATACGTGGAAGGAAGTCCTCGCACTTTGCTTCACGTACTCCATTTTCTCCATTAACCACCAACATCACCTATGATGGTCGTGGATCCAAACAAGTAGGCCTACGTCTACCTCTCTATAAAAGGAGAAAATCCCATTCACTCAAGGTAAGTTCTTACCATTCACTATTTTCCATCCCTATATTCTAGAGAGAAAACTGACTTAATCATCAGAGGGCCTTTGGCCGGGTCACACCGGTCACCTTTGACAGTTCTTTCTTTCTTTTTAGGACTTATAGCCATTATCAAAGTCAGAAGTATTTCAGCCTACTGATTTTCGTACATCATCAGTTGGCCCTGCCAGTGGGAAAGAGAGGAGTTAAAAAGTTTAACTTCTTCGTTTTCCATGACAAAAAGGCTGCATGGTTCGGATTAGGTCAATGGCCACTAGTCCAGGACACTAAAAGAGTGGAAACGCCTCCAGTCACCCAAATCGTGCACCCCCACCCCCCATAACCGTCCAACAACAGCTACAGTCCATGGCAGCAGCGATGGCGGAACTGACATAACAGAACCAAAAGTTAACTAGAGAAGTTAACAGACAACGTCAACAACATGGTGGAGAACGAGGTCAAAATTCAGGAAATAAAGGTGTTGAGAATAATGCTGAAGGAGACCAGTCAAGGGGTACCGTCACTCGTAAGGTACCACATTTGGAGAGAGAGATGGACCAGATGAAAAGAGCCATGGAAGAGATAAAGGATTCCATGAGGAGAGCAAACCATGTGGATGATCTCGTCCACAAGACAAATTCCCCCTTCATTGCATCCATCACTAGTCATCCCTTGCGTTCTAAGTTCAAAATGCCTACCCTGGATTCATATAATGGGACACGTGATCCTTGTGATCACATTGCCACATTCAAGACGACTATGCATCTCCAAGGTGTTTCGGATGAAATTATGTGCAGAGCCTTTCCTACCACACTGAAAGGACGAGCCAGAGTGTGGTTTAGAAAGTTACCACCAAACACCATAACTTCGTTCTAGGAGTTAAGTAATTTGTTCATTAACAATTTCGTAGGTGGACAAAGGCAGAAACGTTCCTCGTCCAGTTTGTTGAGCATAGAGCAAGGAGAGAATGAGAGTTTACGCTCTTTCATCAACCGTTTTAACAGAGAAGCCCTATTAGTAGACGAGATGGATGACAAGATCCTCTTAGCAACCTTCTACAATAGAGTTAGGTAAGACTTATTCATCTTAAGCTGTATGATTAGGAGTCGCAGACGATGGCTGAATTGATACATTCAGCCCAGAGTTTCATGAACGTAGAAGACGCGATTATCGCTAAGAAAAAGAAGAAAGGTGAGCGGCTAGACAATGGATATATACACCATCCAGAGCAAGGCTCTCGTCCAAAAAAAGCTAAAGTAGGGGAGAAAAGAGATCATGATGGAAAAAAAAGCAGGGTCATCCTCAGGACGATACTCCAATTACACTCTTTTGAACACTCCACTTGACCAAATGTTAATGCAGATTAAAGATGATCCATCCTTGAAATGGCCTGAGAGGATGAAAAGAGATCCTAGCAAGCGGAATAAAAGTAAGTACTGCCACTTTCATCGTGACCATGGACACGATACAGACGAATGTTATGACTTAAAGTAGCAGATTGAAGTTCTCATCAAATACGGAAAGTTAAAAAATTTTCTTGGGCGAGACCACAAGGGCAAAAGACAGCCAATGAAGGGTAAGGCAGAAGAACTAGTACGTCCACCATTTGGAGAAATAAAGATCATTGTAGGGGGCACATCAACAGGAAGCTCGTCTAGAGCCAAGAAGACTTATACAACTAGAAGGGTGTTAATAGACAATGGGAGTTCAACAGTTATCCTCTACTATCCAGCCTTCCAGCAAATGAGAATCAACAAGGAGTTACTTCGTCCAATAAATGTGCCATTGATCGGGTTTGGAAGAATGAAGGTTCTACCAGTAGGTACCATCTCCTTGTCAGTCGTGGTTGGCTCTTACCCATGAAAAATCAATAAGGATGTTAATTTCCTTGTTGTAGACTGCTCGTTCTTATATAATGCCATCATTGGATGACCAACTTTGAAAAGTTGGAGGGCTACAACCTACCACTTGTCTGTTAAGTTTCCAACAGAATATGACATTGGAGAAGTACAAGGAGATTAGTTAGCTGCTAGAGAATGTTACTTAGCAATGCTGGCTATGGGCGAACATATGCAGACAATGAATATTGAAGAAAGAAGAATACTGGCCAAACCAAATGAAGTATTGGAAGATGTACCACTAGATGAATCCAACCCAGAGAAGTTTACTAGGATTGGGACGAGTATGGAGGAGAAGGCAAAGCAAGACCTTGTTGGATTCCTTAAAAGAAGCACAGATGTTTTTGCTTGGAGCCATGAAGACATACCTGGGATTGACCTAAATGTGATTACTCATCGTCTAAACGTATCCCCATTCTACAAGCCTATTCGTCAGAAGAAGAGAATGTTTGCCCCAGAACGAGATAATGCCATCAAAGAAGAAGTTCACAAGTTAGTCACCGTGGATTCATTCGCGAAGTTTACTACCCTGACTGGCTAGCCAATGTAGTGATGGTCGAAAAGGCTAATGGCAAGTGGAGAATGTGTGTGGATTTCATAGATTTAAACAAAGTATGTCCAAAGGTTAGCTATCCTTTTCCACGCATTGATTAGTTGGTAGACTCAACAGTTGGACACCAGCTATTAAGTTTTATGGATGCATTCTCAGGATACAACCAAATCAAGATGGACAAGGTAGACCAGGAGAAAACGTCCTTCATTACAAGCCAAGGTTTGTTTTGTTATAAGGTAATGTCATTTGGTCTGAAAAATGCAGGAGCTACCTACCAGAGGCTAGTCAACCATATGTTTCATCCACAAATTGGGTGAAACGTTGAAGTGTATGTGGACGACATGTTGGTCAAGAGCGCTAGGGAGACACAGCATTTGGACGACCTCCAAGAAACTTTTGATACGCTTAGATGATAAGATGAAGCTGAACCCAAGTAAATGTGCCTTTGGAGTTGCATCAAGAAAATTTCTCGATTTTATGGTTTCACAGAGAGGGTTTGAAGCAAACCCTGATAAAATCCAAGCAATATTGAACATGGAGCCCCTGAAGAGTATCAAGGATGTCCAGAGCCTCACTAAACGAGTAGCTGCCCTTAACAGGTTCGTTTCAAAAGCTACTGACAAGTGTTTACTATTTTTCAAAGTATTAAGGAAGGCATTTGAATGGATGGATGAATGTAAACAAGCATTTAAAGATTTGAAGGCTTATCTCGTTTCAACTCTAATTCTGAGCCCGTCCAAGCCAGGAGAAGAGTTATACCTCTATTTAGCGGTGTCTCCTCATGTAATAAGTTCAGCCTTGATTACGAAAGAAGATGAAGTATAGAAGCCCATTTACTACACCAGTAAAGCTTTAACGGGAGCTGAAGGACGGTACTCGCCCATGGAAAAGCTTGCATTCTCATTAGTGACAACAACAAGTAAACTTAGGCCTTATTTTCAAGCTCATGTTATCAATGTCCTAACAGATCACACACTAAAGAATGCCATGAACAAGCTGGAAGCCACTGGACGACTAATCTAGTGGGTAGTGGAACTTAGCGAGTTTGATGTGCGGTATAAGCCAAGAGAAGCGATAAAATCTCAAGTCCTTGCAGACTTTATCGCTGAATTCACTTCGACTAGTGGGCAGTAAAACAGAGACCAGGGGGCAAAGCAGTGGATTGTCCGTGTAGATGGCTTGTCCACCCAACATGCAGGAGGAATTGGGATAGTTCTATGTTCACCAGAAGGAGATCATCTGGATTACGCAGTCCGTCTACAGTTCCAGACAACTAATAATGATGCTAAATATGAAGCCCTGCTTCAGGGCTTGAAGTTAGCTAAATCACTTGGACCAGACTCAATCCTCATCCAGGGAGACTCATAGTTGGTGATAGGCCAAGTAAATGGAACGTGTGAAGCTAAGGAAGAACGAATGAAGAAGTATTTGAGCAAAGTTAAGAAATGCATTAAAGGCTTCACAACAGCCCAGTTCCAACAAATACCAAGGGATGAAAACACAAAAGCAGACATCTTAGCCAAGACGGCATCTTCAGACGAGGTAACAGGTGATCAAGTTAAAATCCAATACATTCATAGCATAGATATACTAGAAGTGAATCAAGTAGATGGAGTTATCAACTGGACCACCACAATTATGTCTTACCTTAAGGACGGAGTCCTCCCTGAAGATAAAGAAGAAGCAAGAAAGCTAAAGGTAAAGACAACAAAGTTTGTCCTTATAAATGAAGTGCTGTATAAAAGGGGATTCTCTCAGCCCTACCTGCGGTGTTTAAATCCATACGAATCTCTTTATGTCCTGAGAGACGTCTATGAAAGGGCTTGTGGAAACCATTTAGAGGCCAGGTCCCTTGTCTATAAGATGGTCCGCATAGGATATTATTGGCCGTCTATACAGGCAAATGCTAAAGCTTATGTTAAAGCATGTGATAAGTGTCAAAGGTAGCAGCATTCCTAGGCAACCATCAGAGTATCGTACTCCAATGGTGGCCCTTTGCCCAGTAGAGACTTGACATCCTTGGTCCATTTTCTATAGGGACTAGATAAATGAAGTTCTTAGTGGTAGGGATTGATTACTTTACCAAATGGGTGGACGCAGAGCCCGTGGCAAGAATCACTGAGCAAAATGTCAGAAACTTCGTCTGAAAGAACACAATTTGCTGCTTTGGAATTCCTAGGGTGCTCGTCTCAGACAACGGACACCAGTTTGACAATACACCCTTTAGAGAGTTTTGCAAGCAATTGGGGATTAAGAATCATTATTCCTTGCCCCTCCCACCCACATGCTAATGGACAAGCTGAAGTTCCAAACCGATTCTTGCTGAAGATCATTAAAACCTGGCTTGAGGGGGCAAAAGGTGTTGGAAAAATACATGTTTGTATCGCATGCAAGACATATGCAGCGAAAAATTAACGGATCTACTTCATTTGCAATTGATAACAAGAAAGTACCTTGGTGTGGTGAAATTCAAAACTAAAGATTAGAAGTACTTGGGAATACTTTTAATCTTCACTCCAATTCCACTTGTGCCCAAGAAGTGTGGTCTCTCAATCAGTTTATATGTGTGCGTTCAAGGGAGAATAAGAGAGTGTCCAACACTCACATACAAACCATTTCATTCTCTTTCAAAATTCTGTATGTTTCTCTCCTTATAACTGATTATCTAATTGAGTTAACCTTTTGGGCCATTCCAATTGGGTTTTAGTATGTGGCTTAGAGTGGGACCAAAGTTACCATTAATTATATTTAATACCACTATATAAATATAATTGCACTCTAGGCATTATTAATAAATTATATCCTAAGACTTTATTATATGTACAACCCCTTCATAAAGTATTCGTAGTAATAAGTCATATAGGTTGACTGCCATTTTGAAGATTACTACATCTTAATCCTTGAGTACTTGGTTTAATCCTTTAAGTTATTCATCATATATTTATGAAATCCAATTTCATAAATATATACTTTAGTAACTCCTTACTAAAGTAGTTAAGCCTAACATTCCAAATAACTAGACCTATTAAACTTATCTTAAGGGAGTATTTTATATTTCCGTTAAGGGATTACGAATTCCATCTTGAAAATATATGTTCCATCAACACTAAATGTGGCTGCCTAACATACTGAGGTTTTGATCGTTACTTTAGATCTCACTCCTAATATATCAAAGCAACCTACACTTCATGATTAGGTCCATTATTCTCTTAGAATTAATAGTTCATGTAAATAAAAGTTGTTAGATTTATTATTCATTTGACAGTCGTTAGGAGAATAATAAATCTCACAGCGGTCCAATTCAATATGTTTTAACTCTTAAAACATATCAACATATCAACTAGAGGTCTCCACTTCCATGATCAAGACAAATCATCTTAGTTGATATGTTATAGTCTTCGCAGATGAAATGCCCAATTTCATTACCGACTATGAACTAAAATTCTGAGTTTACAAAAAACTTGTGATTTATATCTTCTGTGACTAAATCACAAAAATCACATACTATGCATCCATGGACTATATGATAATGTTCGAATATTCATGTTACCATCATTTTAGATAATAATAAAACAATTTTATTAATTACAACATTAAATTATACATAATGTCATACATAGTATCATACTATAGGATTTAAGAGTACTAATCCTAACAAAAGGGATATGGCCGGACGAATTACCTAGTGTCTTTTGGGCGTATAGGACGATAGTAAGGAGTCCAACTGGAGAGACTCCTTTTAAATTGGCATATGGAAGTGATGCGGTCATACCCACGGAGGTCGATCTAACTAGCTACAGGGTGGCTCATTACAATAATGAGGAGATTGAAAAACAGCTCTGTCTAAGCCTTGACCTTATGGAAGAAGTGAGGATGGATGTAGAACAGAGGGTGGCTCGTTACAAAAACTTCATGGTTAAGCACCATGATGCACTCGTAAAGCCAAGACAGTTCAACATTGGGGATCTCGTTCTAAAAAGGGTGTCCTTGGCTACTAAGGATCCCACTCACGGAAAGTTGGGACCCAATTGGGAAGGACCATACAGAGTGACTAATTCCAAAAGGCGCGGTTCATACTACTTGGAGGCCTTGGATGGATGAAAGCTAGAGCACCCATGGAACGTGGAGCATTTGAGGAAGTACTACCAGTGAGGAGGACTCGTTGGGAAGGTCAGCATGGACGAGATTATGTTATCTTTCAGTATTTATGTTCTATTACGGTACTTTATGTTTCTAAGTATTTGAATTCCCTAAAAAGCACTAGCTATTGACACGTGCTATGGACGATGTCATGAACAAAGTCCCTATGTATATAAAGTACTTTGAATTCCCTAAAAAATAATTAAGTACTATCAAGGACGATGTATTTGGACAACGCTATGTACTGAGTTCTTTGATGTCTATGGATGATGTTATGTATAGTTATTGTATATAAAGCAGCTTGAATTTCATAATTTAAGTATTTATGATTCTGTGAAATTAACATATGAAATTAAAGACGTTTAAAATCTCTGGACGTGGAGATGTATCGTCATAAGCCATCCTCAAATGAAGAAAAAGCAAATTGCCATAAAACCTAAGGCAATAACACCAATTACAAAGGGAAAGAACAAACACTTCCTAGTACACTCGTCTAGATAAGGAAGGGCGAAGAAAAGCATGCATGCGACATTTTTTATGGACAACACGTCCAATCCAAGCTATGGGCAAAAAGAATAACCAAGAAAAGTTCCAAGAATAAGTCTAAGGACAAGGAAAATATACATATATTCCAAAATGAAGTCCTAAACATAGACGAAAAACACTTGGAATTAAAATTTGGAATAACGATATGGATAAAAACACATTCATAAATAAAAATGGTAGACGACTATCGTCCAAAAACCCTTAAGAGAGTTAAGCCTGAAAAAGGCAATTGTATCAAGACTCGTCTTTAAATGTGGACGAGCCAAATGTACTTAGATAAATCTAAATGGTCCAAAACAACGGACCCCATATATATATATATAAACAAGGAAACATATAAGGTAGTTACAAATTCCTTTCTATAAACCATTGGAGGGATTCTCTCCAGACTTTGGGTCGTCAATAATGGGCTGAGTATAAGCGTCATCCTTAATGTTAACATCTTTGGAGCTTGTCTGGAGAAGAGAGCTCCCAGCAGCGATGTCAAGCTTAATAGGGCTAAAGTCCACCTCAGGAAAGTGCTCCATTGTGTCCATATGTAAGTCTTCAAACCCCACAGCATAGTTCATGTCCAAAAGGTCAGTGAACTCGCTGGATGCCTTAAACTTCTTGATGGCTTCTCCTTTGGCCTCTCCAAGAAGGATGCAGAGCTCGTCGCTTCTCTTTTGCAGATGATCAAGACGAGTGTCCTTCTCGACGGTGTCTGCCTTAAGCTCTTCGATGAGGTTCTTCAACTCCTTCACCTCGTCCTCAAGCTTAGCCTTCACCTCAGCTCAAAGACTACACTTTGCCTGCATTTCACGAATCCTTACCCTAACCCTTTCGTGGTCCAACTCGTAAGCTTGTCTAGGCGCTGCCATAAACTTTGACATAGTCTGTATAAAAAGAATTGGATGTAAGATAAGTGGACGAGTATATCAATTATGGAAGATTCAAGATGAAAAAAATACCTTGAAGAGATCATGAACTGTGGAACGTTCAAATTCTTTCACAGACATGTCATAGCATACAACAACGTCCTTATCTGTCACAGCTTGTTAAAACCTTTCCTAGGCAAGACCTTCATTCTCAAAAGATTCATAGGAGCACTTATGGGAGGTTTAGACGAAGTGGTTTTAGTAGGTTTGGACAATGTGGTTTCAGCAGGATTAGACAAGTCTAGGTTAGGGATCTGTACAGACGGCTGCTTAGTAGGAGCAGGAGGAACGACCGAGCTAGGTTTGACAACTCCGGATTTGGACGACCCATGCTTCACCTTTTTGTGGCCTCGACGACTTGGAAGACTTCCTAAGTCTATCATCTTAGATAGAGTCTTCCTTTTATCCCCCGCAGCTGGATGAAGCTGAGAATGAGTTTCCTGTATGGTCTCCTCATCTGCCAAACCTTTCCCCTTATTTTCTTTCATGGTTGCCATTCCTGTAAAGAAGAAGAATGTTAGAGTTTGGATGAAGTAAATAGTAAAAATGCAAAGTATGAAACTCACGTTTGCGTGTAGTAAGTTCGTGAGCTAACGCCTCCGCAGTCAGTGCAGGCCCTAGATTCCAAGTGGTAAGACGGCATAAGGTAAACAAAGAATGGAAACCTCTGTCAGTGAATAGACGAGCTTGTCAGATGCGCTCAAGGTAGAATCTGCTTAAAGGTCATCTTACAGCTGTTAAAAAAAAAAAAAAAAGGTTAGACGAATACAACGAAAGACATAAAATAAGGAGTAAAAAGAGACATACCCTCTGGATGAAGATTCCCCATCTCACTAGTATAGGGAGGAAATGGATCCCTGCCTACCTCAACAGGGTTTCCAGCCCAAAACCCAGAGACGAAGAAGAACTCCGTCTTCCAATTCTTATAAGACGTAAGGAGAGACTTAACTAATCTACAGTTTGAACCCCTAGCTGTGAATTGGTAGGAACCTAGGGATTGACTAATCTTAGAGGGTTTGTAACAGTATAGGAACTCGTCCACAATGAGAGGACGGTTCTCATCAAATACTTCCCTCCACAAAATTTGCATAAAGACGATGAGCCTCCATGCATTGGAATTAAGTTGATTAATTCCTACACCTAACCTATAGAGTATTTCTCTGTCAAAAGCATTAAGAGGCAACCTAAGTACTCCTAAAAGGTAAGCCTTATAGAAACCAACCCCAAAACGAGGCTCACAACACCATTCGCCATGGATGGCCAATCGAGGATTAAGCTCGTCTAGGATTTGGTACCAACCTCTTAAGGAAGTAAGTCTTTTCTCGTCAGTCTTAGAAGGGACGCTTACTGCACAACTATATATAATCTCCTTTTCACTTGAAGAAGTAGATAAGGGGGCACTGGTGGATGTACTATCTTGTGATTTAGAGGCCATCCTCATCCTTAACTCCTCTTGGAAGGCCTCTAAAGGAACCCCAAGAACCCCAGACGTGTATTACTCATCTATGGTGTTTCCTCCACTACTACTACTACTACTACTACTATTACTATTGCTATAACTGCTACCACTGGAGTTATCATGATACTTGTCTATCTCCCTATTATCACTATTGCTAGACGAAGACATTATGATTTCAGACATTTTGAAAAATTGAAGGAAAACCTAAAGACGAGAGGGAGAGGATACCTGGCTCTAAACGAAGATGCCTAAGGACAGAAGAAGACTTCTAAACGAGGCACTAGACGACAAAGGTTAGAGAAGAAAATATAAGAAATGTGAGAGGGTAGGAGAGGAATTCCACTATTTATAGGCAATAGACCTGGTCACTAGAACGACGCTGTAGGAAATATTCAAGTGCGCAGCGGAAAAAATATCGGATCTACTTCATTCGCAATTGATAACATGTACTATGTAAGTTTCAGAATTTGAAAACAAGAAAGCGTACCTTGGTGTGGTGAAATTCAAAACCGAAGATCAGAAGTTCTTGGGAAGACTTTTAATCTTCACTCCAATTCCACTTGATGCCCAAGATGTGTGGTCTCTCAATCAATTTCCAAGGAGAGAATAATGAGTGTCCAACACCCACATACAAACTATTTCATTCCTTATGAGAACTCTCTTATGAAAAGACATTCATCTTAACCATATGAAAAGCACTTATGAAATTCTGTATATTTCTCTCCTTATATACAACTGATTATCTAATTGGGCTAGCCTTTTGGACCTTTCCAATTGGGCTATAGTATGTGGCTTGGAGTGGGACCAAAAGGGACCAATAAGACACTAGCTCTAATGGGCCTTGGGCTTTTCTGTCAACTCTTGACAAGTCCAAAGTTACCATTAATTATATTTAATACCACTATATAAATATAGTTGCACTCTAGGCCTTATCTATAAATTATATCCCAAGACTTTATTATACATGCAACCCCTTCATTAAAATATTCGTAGTAAAACAAAGTCATGAATGTAGACTGCCACTTTGAAGATTACTACATCTTAATCCTTGAGTATTCGGTTTAATCCTTTATGTTATTCATCATATATTTATGAAATCCAATTCCATAAATATATACTTTAGTAACTCCTTACTAAAGTGGTTAGGCCTAACTCTCTTGAATAACCAAACCCATTAAACTTATCTCAAGGGAATATTTTATGTCTCCGTTAAGAGATTATGAATTCCATCTTGAGAATATATGTTCCATCAACACTAAATGTGGCTGCCCAACATACTGAGATTTTGACCGTTACTTTAGATCTCACTCCCGATATATCAAAACAACCTACACCTCATGATCATGTCCATTATTCTCTCAGGATTAAGAGTTCATGCAAATATGAGTCGTGAGATTTATTATTCATTTGACAATCGTTAGGAGAATAATAAATCTCACAGCGGTCCAGTTCAATATGTCTTAACTCTTAAAACATATCAACATATCAACTAAAAGTCTCCACTTCCATGATCAAGACAAATTATCGTAGTTGATATGTTATAGTCTTCGCAGATGAAATGCCTAATTTCATCACCGACTACGAACTAAAATTTTGAGTTTACAAAAAACTTGTGATTTATATCTTCTGTGACTAAATCACATACTATGCATTTCATGGACTAAGATAATGTCCCATTAGTTCATTTATAAACATTCTCATATAATTAAACAAATTAATCATTTATAACATGCCAATAAATTGGATTTTAGGGCACAAATCCCAACAGACGCAACCAGCCAAAAGGAGCCACGTGGCACCTGTTGGAAAAAACACGGTTTGTATCGCATATGAAACACACACAGCGAAAAATTAATGGATCTACTTCATTCGTAATTGATAACATGTACTATGTAAATTTCAAAATTTAAGAATAAGAGAGCGTACCTTGGTGTGGTGAAATTCAAAACCAAAGATTAGAAGTACTTAGGAACACTTTTAATCTTCACTCTAATTCCACTTTTGCCCAAGAAGTGTGGTCTCTCAATCAGTTTATATGTATGTGTTCAAGGAAAAATAAGAGAGTGGCTTACACTCACATACATACCATTTCATTGAATACAAAATTCTGTATGTTTCTCTCCTTATATATAATTGATTATCTAATTGGGCTAACCTTTTGCGCCATTCCAATTGAGCTTTATTATGTGGCTTGGAATAGGACCAAAAAGGACAAATAAGACACTAGCTCCAATGGGTTTTGGGCTTTTCTATCAAATTTTAACAAGCCAAAAATTACCATTAATTATATTTAATACCACTATATAAATATAATTGCATTATAGGCCTTATTAATAAATTATATCCCAAGACTTTATTATACATTTAACCCCTTCATTAAAATATTTGTAATACAAAGTCATGAATGTTGACTGCCACTTTGAAGATTACTACATCTTAATCCTTGAGTACCTGGTTTAATCCTTTAAGTTATTTATCATATATTTATGAAATCCAATTTCATTAATATATACTTTAGAAACTTCTTACTAAAGTGGTTAGGCCTAACACTCTGAATAACCAAAACCTATTAAACTTATCTCAAAGGAATATTTTATATCTCTGTTAAGAGATTATGAATTCCATCTTGAGGATATATGTTCCCTCAACACTAAATGTGGTTGCCCAACATATTGAGGTTTTGATCGTGACTTTAGATCTTGCTCTTGATATATCAAAACAACCTACACTTCATGATCAAGTTCATTATTCTCTTAGGATTAAGAGTTGATGTAAATAGAAGTCGTGAGATTTATTATTCATTTGACAGTCGTTAGTAGAATAATAAATCTCACAGCAGTCCAGTTCAGTATGTCTTAACACTTAAAACATATCAACATATCAACTAAAAGTCTCTACTTCCATGATCAAGACAAATCATCTTAGTTGATATGTTATAGTCTTCGCGGATGAAATGCCCAATTTCATCACCGACTATGAACTAAAATTCTGAGTTTACAAAAAACTTGTGATTTATATCTTCTGTGACTAAATCATATAAATCACATACTATGCATCTCATGGATTATATGATAATGTCCAAATATTCATGTTACCATTATTTTAGATAATAATAAAACTAGTTTATTAATCACAACATAATGTCATACATAGTATCATACAATAGGATTTAAAGGGCACATATCCTAACAATCTCCCTCGAAGAACGGAATGACATGACAAGCAAACCTTGGGATTGCACCACGTGTCAGCATTAAGGGAAAAGTCCAGGTGAAAAAAAAAAAGAAAAAAAGAAGGAGGGTTAAAGAAATAATGACAGACAACACAAGGACAAGGGGGCAACTGATGGGGATCAACTAAGTATAACCCATCCTTGGTTGTCGTCCATGACTTGGCCACGTCCAAAGAAAACCATCCAAGAATGAGAATATGCATGAACAATGCCCATCCATGTATAACAATATAATCCAGTTTGAAGGAAGTTCTCCATGGACGGCTTTATTCATAGACGACTAGACCCATGGACGACCAAATTATACTTTTTAAATTCTACAAAGAATCCTCCAAAGGTTCCACATAAATGAACACGACACGATGCTCTTAATACGTGGAAGAAATCCCTTGCACTTCGCTTCACGTACTCCATTTTCTCCATTAACCACCAACATCACCCATGATGGCGATGGATCCAAACAAGGAGACCCACGTCTAACACTCTATAAAAGGAGCAAATTCCATTCACTTAAGGTTAGTTCTTACCATTCACTATTTTCCATCCCTGTGTTCTAGAGAGAAAAGTGACTTAACTATTGAAGGGTCTTTGGCAGGGTCACACCGGTCACTTTTGACAATTCTTTCTTTCTTTTCAGGACTTACAACCATTATCAAAGCCCGAAGTATTTCAGTCTATTGATTTTCGTGCATCATCATATGGTTCTTAGACCATTGCGAAAACTAGGTGGCGACTCCCCCATTGTGCCCATAGTGGCGACTTCGCTAAGGAAAGTGAGTTTAATTCCTATGTGTCCTATGTTTTAACCTTAATAAAAACTATTTCAATATTTGTTTGCATATACATCACTAGGTTTCTTTTGTTCCTTAACCTTGGTTGGTGATGAATGGGAAGATGAAAGACTCCATTCGGGCCTAAATCTTCCAAAGTTCATCCCACCAAGTCACAATCAATGCCATCGCCTATAATGGGTTTTGAGTACGTTAAAGGTTTGCTACCAATCCACTATGGGGTCCACTTAGGCCCTCGGTTGATATCATAGCCCACCTAGTTGTGAGTGACCTACTTATCTATCACTGTAGCCTTAGGGAGCCTACCCACACTAGAGAGATCCTAGACCTTATCACTAAGGAACAAATAAAAGATGTAAAAATGGAAGGGATGGCCCTAAAGTTAAGGCATACCCTAAGATATTATGGGATAGAAGAAAGGAAGTTCTCACATATAAAAGACTTATCCCTAAATCAAAAGGTATATCTTAACTTGAAAGGTTCATAAGACCATAGCCTAATTGCTGGTAGAAAAAAAAAAAAAAAATTGGTTTTGTATATCATACAAAACACACAGCAGAAGCAACAATTAAATATCTACTTCATTAATGAGAGATAACATGTAACCTTGAATTCTAGAACAAAGAATAGAAAGCGTACCTTGGTGCGGTGAAATTTAAAACCAAGACTTGAGAATTACTTGGGAACACTTTTAATCTTCACTCCAATTCCACTTAATGCCCAAGAAGTGTAGTCTCTCAATCAGTTTTCAATGAGAGAATAAAAGAATGTCCAACACCTACATACAAACCATTTCATGCCTTTTGATCTTAATGAAAGACTCATATATATATTCTGTATGTTTCTCTCCTTATATATAACTGACTATCTAATTGGGCTAGCCTTTTGGGCCATTCCAATTGGGCTTTAGTGTGTGGCTTGGAGTGGGACCAAAAGGGACCAATAAGACACTAGCTCCAATGGGCCTTAAGCTTTTCTGTCAACTCTTGACAAGTCCAAAGTTACCATTAACTATATTTAATACCACTATATAAATATAGTTGCACTCTAGGCCTTATCCATAAATTATATCCCAAGACTTTATTATACATGCAACCCCTTCATTAAAATATTCGTAGTAATATAAAGTCTGAATGTTGACTGCCACTTTGAAGATTACTACATCTTAATTCTTGAGTACCCGGTTTAATCTTTTATGTTATTCATAATATATTTATGAAATCCAATTCCATAAATATATACTTTAGTGACTCCTTACTAAAGTAGTTAGGCCCAATACTCTGAATAACCAAACTCATTAAACTTATCTCAAAGGAATATTTTATATCTCCATTATGAAATTATGAATTCCATCTTGAGAATATATGTTCCATCAACATTAAATGCGGCTGCCCAACATACTGAGGTTTTGACCGTGACTTATAGATCTCACTCCTGATATATCAAAGCAATCTACATCTCATGATCAGGTCCATTATTCTCTCAGGATTTAGAGTTGATGTAAATAGAAGTCGTGAGATTTATTATTCATTGGACAGTCGTTAGGAGAATAATAAATCTCATAGCGGTCCAGTTCAATATGTCTTAACTCTTAAAACATATCAACATATCAACTAGAAGTCTCAACTTCCATGATCAAGACAAATCATCTTAGTTGATATGTTATAGTCTTTGCAGATGAAATGTCTAATTTCATCACCGACTACGAACTATGCATCTCATGGACTAAGAACTTGTGTTTACAAAGAACTTGTGATTCATATCTTTTTGTGACTTTTCACATAAATCACATACTATGCATCTCATGGACTAAGATAATGTCCCATTAGTTCATTTATAAATAGTCTCATATAATTAAACAATTTAATTGTTTATGACATGCCAATAAATTGGATTTTAGGGTATAAACCCCAACATTGCTATCATAGGTCTAAGTGGAAAAAACCCTTTTGAAAAAGAGGACTTTGGGCCTAAGGTAACAAATATGCTATGGACTTAGCTTCCAAAATCCTACAAAACCAATATGAACTTCCCTAATCTTGGGTCTCCTTGTTGTATACCAATGCCCAAAATGATAAGGACTTCATGGACTTTGAAAGGAAGACTACAACATATTCTAGATAAAGGGCTATTAAAAAAAAAAGTGAAATAAATGAATAAAAATGAAAAGCCTAAAGGTGATGAATACATTATAAGCCTATGTTTGAGACAAAGGGTTGAAAATTTCTAAGTGCATTCTAATGAAAGCCAATGAGAGTAAGATGAGAGCTTTATTGCAAATGGACAAAGCCCAATGAAACAAGGGGCAAAAATCCATGAAAGGGAAATGAGTGATAGTGTAATTGGGCCTTCATCAAAATGAACTTAAAAATTTTCTAAGGACATCTAAAAAGTTAAAAGATCTTTAATTGGGACATGGACTTAATGAAAATGAGGCTTCTTTTCAGACATCGTTACACTACCAAAAGTTCAACGCGTCCCTACCCCAATTCAAGTCCAATAGAAGGTAGGACATTCAAGGAGGAAATCTCTCAAAAGGATAGGATGGACGCTTCAAGTGAAAAGGTCCTCATACAAAAGATACTCGAGTTTGTGGAAGTGCAAATTGAAGTTCATAAGAAGATAATAAGCCACCTGTCCAAGATGGAAGAGGATGAGCTAAAAAAAGAAGAGGAAAATAAAGAAGACAAGGCTGATTGTGGACAAAGCAAGTTGGCTCAAGAAGACATTGACTGTGATGATAGAAAGGAAGGTCCGCCTACTTTTACCCAACTTTATGCCACAATTGAAGAGTACTCCTAGACCATGGACTTTCAAGAAGGCCCATGTCAACGACTTCTCTGAGTCAGGAGATGCGAGATCATGGGAAGATCACAATTGGCTAGAATGGACCTCAAAGGTGGGAACAATTCAAGTCACCTTAGCTTACTTCATGCTTGAACGCGACATGGACCTTTCTTCTGACAATGACCAATACCTTGTGATGAATAAAGAAAAAGAAGGAGATGATGAAATGATTAGCTGTTGGAGTGGGGATGATGGCGACTGGTTCTTTGACGAGGTGGGGAGAGACTTCCCTAATAAAGGTGAGGATCTGTATGACATAACTGAAGCTATGCATGTATGAAACCTCTGAAGGGGGAAAACCGGTCCGCTAAGCTAAAGAAGGGCGAGGGGAAGAGTGGCAAGACCTGAAGAAGAAAGAAGTCAGAATTCATCATGCCTTTTGCGGGGCCCATTAATAATTGGACTTGGGTTGCTTTTTTTGAAAACATGGGGAAAAAGTTTTGTAATGCAAGTTCCAATATACTTTTTAATATTTTCAATTAGATGAATTTTGATTTGGCTTACTTTGATGTGTCCATAACATTGAAATTCTACACTTAAATGACTCAAATGAATTTGAAAATGAAATTAATAAACAATTGGAAAGAAAATTGAACCTATGGAACCAACTCTTGAAACAATTAATTTGGGCAATGATGAGAATCCACGCTTAATTAAAATTGGCTCAACTCTAAATGAAAAAGAGAGAAAGGATCTTCAAGAACTCCTTATGGAATTTCAAGAGGTGTTTGCATGGTCCTATGAAGATATGCCTGGAATTGACCCTAAAATAGCTCAACATCACATTGATACTCATGATCACATGGTACCCGTCAAACAAAAGTTGAGAAGAATGAGGACCGAATGGCTTTTAAAAATCAAGGAGGAAGTCACTAAGCAATTAAAGGTAGGGTTCATCAAACCCGTCCACTAAGCCGAATGGATAGCCAATGTCGTGCTCGTACCTAAGAATGACTAAGGATGACTTTCCTCTCACTCACATTGATGTCTTGGTGGATAACACGGCAGGAAGTGCCTTGATGTCTTTTATGGATGGTTTCTCAGGGTACAACCAAATTAAGATGGCTCCCAGAGATATGACTAAAACCACTTTCACTACCGAATGGGGAATCTATTGTTACACAGCGATGCCGTTTGGGCTCAAGAATGCTGGGGTAACCTACCAAAGGATGACTACAGCCTTGTTACATGATATGATGCATAATGAGGTAGAGGTGTATGTCGATGATATGATAGTGAAATCCTTGGATAGAGAAAGCCACACCATAAACTTGAGGAAGTTCTTCGAGAGGATTAAAAAGTATAGGCTAAGATTGAACCCACAAAAGTGCACCTTTGGAGTAACTGCTGGAAAATTGCTAGGCTTCTTAGTGAGTGATAGAGGGATAGAAGTTGACCCATCCAAGATTAAAGTCATATTGAAATGTCTCCACCCAAAAGTGAGAAAAAGATAAGGGGTTTCTTGGGTCAATTACAATACATTGCCAAGCTCACCTCTACTTGTGAGCCCATCTTCAAACTCCTAAGGATGAATGAACCACATACATGGAACGATGAATTTCAAAAAGCCTTTGAACTTATCAAGGAATATCTCCTCCACCCACCTGTCCTAGTACCTCCACAACATGGGAAACCCTTACTCCTATACCTCTCCATCATAGGGGATGCAGTTGGAAGGATACTTAAACAAGAAGACAATGACAAGAATGAGAGGGCCATATACTACTTGAGCAAGAGGTTCCACGATTATGAGACTAGGTACACTCCCATAGAAAAGTCATTCTTTGGACTTGTTTGAGCCATACAAAAATTGAGACATATCATCTTACCTTTCCAAATATGGATGGTGGCAAGAACGGACCCATTGAAGTATCTCTTTGAGAAACCTGCCATGAGTGGAAGATTGTCAAAATGGTTGATCTTGTTGGCAGAATTTGATTTGAAGTATGTGGCTAGAAGAACTATCAAAGGGAGCGTTATGTCAGATTTTTGTGTCGAGAATCCTATGAAGGGGGAAGATGGTAAAGAAGATTTTCCAAATGAAGACATTTTGGATATTGAGTTAGGTGTTAGGGTTTGTACCCTAAAATCCAATTTATTGGCATGATATAAATAATTAAATAGTTTAATTATATGAGACTATCTATAAATGAACTAATGGGACATTATCTTAGTCCATGAGATGCATAGTATGTGATTTATGTAAAAAGTCACAGAAGATATAAATCACAAGTTCTTTGTAAACTCAGAATTTTAGTTCGTAGTCGATGATGAAATTGGGCATTTCATCTGCGAAAACTATAACATATCAACTAAGATGATTTGTCTTAATCATGAAAGTGGAAACTTCTAGTTGATATGTTGATATGTTTTAAGAGTTAAGACATATTGAACTGGACCGCTGTGAGATTTATTATTCTTCTAATGACTGTCAAATGAATAATAAATCTCACGACACTATTTACATCAACTCTAAATCCTGAGAGAATAATGGACCTGATTATGAGGTGTAGGTTATTTTGATATATCAAGAGTGAGATCTATAAGATACGGTCAAAACCTCAATATGTTGGGCAGCAGCATTTAGTGTTGATGGAACATATATTCTCAAGATGGAATTCATAATCTCTTAACAGAGATATAAAATATTCCCTTGAGATAAGTTTATTGGGTTTGGTTATTCAGAGTGTTGGGCCCAACCACTTTAGTAAAGAGTTACTAAAGTATATATTTATGAAATTAGATTTCATAAATATATGATGAATAACATAAAGGATTAAACCAGGTACTCAAGGATTAAGATATAGTAATTTTCAAAGTGGCAGTCAACATTCATGACTTTGTATTATTACGAATATTTTAATGAAGGGGTTGTATGTATAATAAAGTCTTGTGATATAATTTATTAATAAGGCCTAGAGTGCAATTATATTCTTATAGTGGTATTGAATATAATTAATGGTAACTTTGGACTTATCAAGAGATAACAGAAAAGCCCAAGGCCCATTGGAGCTAGAGTCTTATTTGTTCCCTTTGGTCCCATCTCAAGCTACAAACTAAAGCCCAATTGGGTAGGCCCAAAAGGCTAACCCAATTAGATAATCAGTTTTTATTTAATAAGAGTTATTAAATAAAGTAACTACTATGGTGGTTAGTAGGTATATATGATGAAAAGAAATGAAAACATTTTTTCTCAGTAAAGAGAAGAAGAAGGATTTTTCTTTGAGAATTTATGTACAAAAAGATTGATTGAGAGATCACACATCTTGGGCACCATATGGAATTGAGATGAAGATTAAAGGTATTCTCAAGTCTTGGTTTTGAATTTCACTGCATCAAGGTACGCTTTCTATTCTTTGTTCTAGAATTCAAGGTTACATGTTATCTTTCATGAATGAAGTATATCCGTAATTGTTGCTTCCGCTGTGTGTTTTGTATGGGATACAAAACCAGATTTTCCAACAAATGGTATCAGAGCGGTCTTCAATATCATGCTTGTATATCATGTGATTGAGTTTTTAGAATCAAAGAAAAATCGTTTTCTTGGTGTTCTAGTTTTCTGCAGTAAAGTTTCTGCAGAATTTTGTTTTGGTCCTGCGTGAATTGATTAATATATGCCATGTTTTTGTATATGAGATATACTTGTTGGTTAGTATTATCAATGACCCATGATTATGCATCAAGTTATGGTGTTGTATTCATTGAATTCGTATATCATATATTATGGGTCTGACATGATTCGTAGAGACAATTGTAGTTTCAATAGTTGAGGCTATGGCTTAAGGTTTAAAAATATGAATGTAACTTGTATAACTGTCATGTGAGTGTACTTCGTTTTGCACCGGTTGGATATACTTGGCATAGTTATTGTTTTCATTCAATAACTAGTGTTGCCGTTAATGTATATCTTGGCATGATATGTTGTTTTACAAAAGTATTTGGTGGGCACCATAGGCATATTCAACTTTGCCGTTAACATGCTTATATATATTTTAGATTATATGATCATGTGTTTTGTTTATGATGCCATTGCTTAATCATATAAAAGTTGAAGCACTAGAACCTTTCCTATGGAATTGTGTGCTTGACATCATTGGATTAAATGAATATATGTATAGATTCATGTCCGGGTTGTGAAATCAGTTTACGATTACATATATTAATATAGGCGTGATGTTATTTTGGAGATTAAGTTTTTATGATTTATAGTGTTCTTAATGTTTTAGGGTTCTTCATCTTGATCTTGAAAACCTTAATGTTTGAACTATAAATCTTTATTCATAAAAACCAAAAAGTGTTTTTTTGTGGAAGAACAATGAAGATGTCAAAAACGGTTAAAAGAAAAACGGCTGTTTCTGGGCGTTTTCGGGATTGGCGAGATGAGTCGCGAGAGCTTCTGGATGAACTCGTGACTGGGGTCTCGTGACTGGGCGAGTCGCCAAAATGAGTAGCCAAAACTTGCTACTTGCGTGAGTAGCCAAAAAAAAAAAAAAAAAAAAATTACGACACCTGTTTATTGAATTTTCACTTATTTTTGACTAAGTGTTAAAACTTTGATTAAAAGCAAAGCTATGTGATTAATTTTATAGTCCTTAAAAGTTAAGGACATTTATTAATCATTATCTAACTAAAAGACCTAATGAGATCAAAGATGTTAGCTAAATAGAAACTCTTAGTCCTAAATCATTTTATGATTAAAAGTACTTAATTTATTTTAATTAGAGGTTTTTAATGAGATTAAAATTCTAATTAAAGTTATTTAGTTTCTAATGAGATTAGAATACTTTATCTAGTAAATTAAGGATAGAGTTCTATATAACTGATTTTTGATTCATTAGTGTTTAAGGAATCCTAAATAGTTTAGGACTTCCATTTTAGTTAGTGATTCTAATAAGATTAGAGTCTTCATCAAGTGCAAGGTTATTAGTTGTGATTGGATCACAATTATTTAAAGAAGAACCCAAATAATGAGTGGGAGTGCTGAAATAACCCTTTTGTTAAGTTTATTGTAATATGAATAGATACCTTGTCTTGATTTCGAGTCTTGCATTTCATGCGGAGGGTATTTACTTCACAGATTACAAGGTTAAACTTCTTTGTGATTGCGCGAATGTTTGTTACACTATTGTGACGTGACTTAGTTACATCACATTGAATTTAAACAATTAAACACATTTAATGTGTAGGGTTAAAATTGTGATTAGATCGCAATGATTTCACGACAATCCACTTGTTTTAAAATTTCTAGTGGGAGAGAGATACAAGGGTTGGATATCACAGCCTCCATTGTTGGTTCATAATGGTGTGGGGTAAACATCTCGTCTTGGCCTCGAGCCTTGCGTTCCATGCGGAGGATGTTTATTTCATGGTACTACAAGATTGAACTTTCCGGTTTATAGTGGTGTGGGCAAGCACCTCGTCTTGGCCTCAAGCCTTGCGTTCCATGTGGAGGGTGTTTTGCATCATGGTACTACAAGATTAAACCTTACAAAGGTAGAGTTATGTGGCTACACATGGGTCTAGGCAATGGTGTACACTAGACTAAGTTTGATAGTATCCTCTATGCTGAGTTCTTGCTATTATTACTTAGAGGCTAAAGGAAAAAGCAGCAAATTATTTTTGTTTGGTAAGAGTTACCATGATAGCATTAATAATGAGAATAATTCTCGCCTGATCATAGTGGTTGATATTCACTCTATACTGAGGAATATTAATTGCGGGATTAGGTTGTCGTTGCACCTAATATAATATGTTTTTATGGGTTCCATATTATATGGTAGTGGTTGCAAAATATAATGCCCCTGTAATTATGTTCATAGTCTCAAAATAAAGTTGTCATAAATTTTGTCCTCTTGCTACTATTTTAATTGAATCACATTAATTAAGAAATAATTTTGGACATGGTGCTTAAAGGAGCTGAAGTACATATTTATGTTTTCGATTCAGCATTGTCATAATTTCCTATACATGATGCATTTATGGAAGATAGCTTATGATGTGATCATAGTTTCCATTGAAATGCTTAATTGTTACATTGGCTTCTATCTCAATTGTACTATGCATGAGATGCAAGAGTTAATACTAGACTTAGACGTTATATTAAGTCTAAATGAGATGTTTGGTATGAATCATATTGAGTGCTAGGAAAGGCTTAAGGAGTTCCAATTCTAAATCATTTTATGAAAATGTTTTATTTTAAAATGAATTGGAATTCTTAGATGTAGAGATTAAATGTTAATCTCATTTAGATATGATCCATAAATCCTTGTTAGAATCATTTGATCAATTCAGATTGTTTTGAAAATAAATTCTTTTTATATTATCTGAATTGATGAGTGAGTTCTACGTAACAGAAGACATCCTAAAAGCTAAGGCTAGGATCAATATGATTTAATTCGAATTCTTAGCCTAAACCGAAAGGTAAAGGTGGTAAGAAGAGGAATTATAATACCAAATAGTTGGACAAGTTAGTTGCCCTAGTAGTTGCCAAAAGGAAATTAGACTCAAAAGTATGACCAAAAGGAAAATGGAGTGTTTTTCGTTTTGATAAAGCTAAGCATTGTCCATGATTGTTTTCTAGATGAAAATTTACATGTTTTACTTTTTAAAGAGAAAGTTTACATCCTTTGTAATTGTATGTTTTGGCACTTATGTCTATAGATCTTATTAATCTAAATGATATTCAAGATTGGTGAAAGATGGGCTTTTAGAACCATTATTTTGTTATATTCCCAGTCTATGAATTCTATTTAGAGGATAATATGATCTAGGTCTCTTTTTCGTAAAGGAATAAAGTTCCAATGACTTCTTTAAGTCAGTACATACATAAAGGAGGAATAGGGCACTTTTAAAGGTAGATTGTTCTAGAAGAAAAATGTCAGAATTTGTTGTAGGACAACTATAAAATACATTTGGAAATGAGATGGTTGTATTAGATACATCACAAGACATTATTCTGTAGATAACTATTACACCGGTACAATATCGTAGTGGGAGGATTACCAAATAAATTCATACTTTTGGAATAAACTTTTGTAGTTATTCTACAAGGATATGAATTTGATCCTCGATCCTACGTAAAGGCAATAGATGATATGAATATGGATTACTGGATCAAGGTTATGTGAAGAGAATTATATTCTATTTAAAGTCTAGAACTTGTAGAGGCGCCTAATGGCATTCAGCCTATTGTTTTCCAAATAGGTCTACAAGTAAATGAGATTGATAGATTTGAAGGTGCAAACCTTCAAAGTCAAGACTAGTGGCGAAAAGATCTATTCAGAAAGAAATGGTTTGATTATGAAAAGATTTTTTCACCAATAGTTAAGTTTGACTCTATCTAGATTCTCTTATTCATTATATTTCATTTTGGATGAAATATGGTAATGGATATCAAGAAAGCTTCTTTTAGTAGCAATCTTGAGGAAGACATCTATATGATGTAATTAGACTTGTTCATAGCAAAGAACCAGTGGTGATTAGTATGCAAGTTGCTTAAAGTCCATTTATGGACTAATGCAAGCATCTAGGTCATAAAATATCAGCTTTGATCAAGTAATCAAATTGTTTGATTTTGATCAATTATTAAAAGGCCTTATGTGTGTAATAGTTATATAAAATAATAAATTTCTTAATGTATGTTGATGACATTCTAATCATTTAGAATGATGTAGAGTTGTTGTCATCAATGGAGCTTTTGGTTGTCTAGTCCAATTTGATATAAAGTACTTGGGAAAGACTGGTCACATCCTAAGAATTTAAACTTTGTTAAAATTCAGAAATTAGGATGTTGGGTCTATCTTAAATTACTTAAATAGATTAGATTCTAGCCAAGTAGAGCATGTAATATTTCAAGAAATGATTTCTTTCCTTTTAAGTTTGAAGTTCTTTTATATAGGACTATAGTCCTAAGATATATAAAAGGAAGATCATATTAAGACGGTTCCTTATACCATATCAATATGAAGTCTTTATGCTATGCTATATACTAAGCTAAATATCTATTTTGCGGTGGGCATGGTAAGCAAATATAAATTGAATCAAAGATCACTTAATTTAGTGGGAGTAAATCATATACTCAAATATCTTAGGAGAATGAAGGATTATATGCTTGTCCACAAAAGTGAAGTTTTGATGTTTACTGGATGTACAAATACTGACTTGTAACTTGATTGTGATTGATGAAGTTGGACTTCAAGATATGTGTTCCTCTTAGGTGGTGAAGATAGACATTAAGCGTAAGTATCATCTCATTTGAGAGATATGAATACGTGAAAAGTAGTAGTAGAAAAGATAATTTATGCAATAAATCTGGCTGAAACTTGTTTCCAAACCTTGCCTTAGAGTGACTATGAATTACTCTAAAGGGAGAAAATCCAATTTATTGGCATAATATAAATAATTAAATAGTTTAATTATATGAGACTATCTATAAATGAACTAATGGGACATTATCTTAGTCCATGAGATGCATAGTATGTGATTTATGTGAAAAGTCACAGAAAATATAATTCACAAGTTCTTTGTAAACTCAGAATTTTAGTTCGTAGTCGGTGATGAAATTGAGCATTTCATCTGCGAAGACTATAACATATCAACTAAGATGATTTGTCTTGATCATGGAAGTGGAGACTTCTAGTTGATATGTTGATATGTTTTAAGAGTTAAGACATATTGAACGGGATCGCTATGAGATTTATTATTCTTCTAACGACTTTCAAATGAATAATATTCTCACGACTTCTATTTACATCAACTCTAAATCCTGAGAGAATAATGGACCTAATCATGAGGTGTAGATTGCTTTGATATATTAGGAGTGAGATCTATAAGATACGGTCAAAACCTCAGTATGTTGGGCAGCAGCATTTAGTGTTGATGGAACATATATTCTCAAGATGGAATTCATAATCTCTTAACGGAGATATAAAATATTCCATTGAGATAAGTTTAATGAGTTTGGTTATTCAGAGTATTGGGCCCAACCACTTTAGTAAAGAGTTACTAAAGTATATATTTATGAAATTGGATTTCATAAATATATGATGAATAATATAAAGGATTAAACTGGGTACTCAAGGATTAAAATGTAGTAATTTTCAAAGTGGCAGTCAACATTCATGACTTTGTATTACTACGAATATTTTAATGAAGGGGTTGTATGTATAATAAAGTCTTGTGATATAATTTATTAATAAGGCCTAGAGTGCAATTATATTTTTATAGTGGTATTGAATATAATTAATGGTAACTTTGGACTTGTTAAGAGTTGACAGAAAAGCCCAAGGCCCATTGGAGCTAGAGTCTTATTTGTTCCACTCGGTCCCATCTCAAGCCACAAACTAAAGCCCAATTGGGTAGGCCCAAAAGGCTAACCCAATTAGATAATCAGTTTTTATTTAATAAGAGTTATTAAATAAAGTAACTACCAAGGTGGTTAGTAGGTATATATGATGAAAAGAAAAGAAAACATTTTTTCTTAGCAAGGAGAAGAAGAAGGATTTTTCTTTGAGAATATATGTACAAAAAGATTGATTGAAAGACCACACATCTTGGGTACCATGTGGAATTGAGATGAAGATTAAAGATATTCTCAAGTCTTGGTTTTGAATTTCACTGCATCAAGGTACGCTTTCTATTCTTTGTTATAGAATTCAAGGTTACATGTTATCTTTCATGAATGAAGTAGATCCGTGATTGTTGCTTCCGCTGTGTGTTTTGTATGGGATACAAAACCAGATTTTCCAACATTAGGAACATGGAAGATGTGCTTTAATGAAGCTGTAAACCAATATGGGAATGGAATAGGAATACTCTTGATCACTCTCGAGGGTTCTCACATTCATTTGGCAATCAAGTTGAACTTTGAAGCAACTAATAACATGGCTGAATATGAGGCTTGTATTGAGGGTAAAGGAGGCCGAAGTCTTTAGAGATTCAACTTTGGTTATAGCCTAAGCACAAAAGTTGTGGAAGGTGAAGGAGGAAACACTTGAAGCCTTATCAACAATACTTGGAGGACTTGAGCAAGACCTTTGACAAGATTGAGTACATAATCATCCCTATAGCTCAAAACTCAAAATCAATTTGCGGATGCCTTAGCCACCATAGCCTCCATGGTTGAAATACCCGAAGAAGTATGGACACGACCCTTGGAGATTGAGCAAAGTTACAAGGAAGTGCACAAAGGGAAGACCGAAGCTTTAATAATGACCATAAAGGAAGAGCAAGTTCTGTGGTACTATGACATCATTAAGTTCTTGGAACTAGGGGCATATTTGGATGGTGCCGACAAGAGAGAGCGTTGTTCCATTAGGATGATGGCAATACAATACATCCTATGTGGAGGACAACTCTATTAAAGGTCCTACGATGGTATACACCTCCGTTGTTTGAAGAAGGAAGAAGCCGAGAAAGTAATGGAAGAAGTTTATCAAGGGATTTATGGTTCTCATATGAACGGGAGAATGTTAGCCAAGAAAATCCTAAGGATAGGGTACTACTGGGATATGATGGAGACTGATTTTCTGGACTATGTGAAGGGTTGCCGTGATTATCAGACACGCCAATTTGAACCATGTACCACCAAGTGAGTTGTATAGCATGACTTCTCCATGGCTATTCTCGGTGTGGGGCATAGATGTGATTGGAAGGATAGCTCCTAAGGCTTCAAATGGGCATGAATACATCCTGGTGGCAGTTGACTATTTTACCAAGTGAGTGGAAGTAGCGTCCTACTCCGTATTGAAGGCTAAGCTTGTGGTTCGGTTCTTAGTAAACAACATCATATGTCAGTTTAGGGTGCCCTAAGAGATCATTTCTGATAATGGTTTTGACTTTGATGTGGAAGTTCGAAGGATTATGGAGTTGTACAACATCGAGCATCACAAGTCTTCACCATATCGACCACAAGCTAATGGGGCCGTAGAAGAAGCTAATAAGAATGTGAAGAACATCCTAGCCAAGATGGTAGTGACATACAAAGATTGGGTCGAGAAGCTTTTGTTTTACTTATGGGGTTATAGAACTTCTATCCGTGTGTCAACTAGGGCAACATCTTACTCTTTGGTTTATGGTAGTGAGGCGGTCCTTCCTATTGAGGTAGAGATACAATTTTTGAGGGTATTGGTGGAAACCAAGGTCCTAGAAGAGGACTGGGCTAAGGCGAGATATGAACAACTGGCTTTGATAAATGAGAAGAGAGCTAGGGAACAATATCATGCACAAGGGTATCAAAAAAGGATTGCTAGAGCATTCAACAAGAAAGTGAAATCGAGAAACCTTAAAGAAAGGGACTTGGTCCTAAAGGTGCTTAAAGATGAGACTTTTGAATCAAGAGGAAAGATGAAGCCAAGGTGGTCTGGACCTTTTATCATTAAGAAGATCTTGTCTGGAGGTGCTACAAGGATCACAAATTTGTATGGGGAAGAGATGCTTCGCCCAATTAACATGGATAGACTCCGGAAATACAACATTTAAAGAAAAAAGAATAAAAGCCTGCTAGGTTGAAAACCCGAAAGGGTGGCCCAGGTAAAAGTTTAAAGCAAAGGAACCCCACTAGATTGAAAACCTGAAAGGGCAGTCTAGGCAAAAGTTAAGGGAAAAGATCATGGGCATGGCAAAAATTCCCAAAGGAACATCATTTGCAAAAGTTACATGGCAAAGGAAAAAGAAAAGAAAAGAAAAATAAATGGGATGACAATAGGCAAAGATAATAAAAAAAGTTGATTCTCTTACTGCTCAAATTAAAAAGTAACAAGACTATTTTCATAGGGGATGTGGAACACTCTATACCTTTATTAAATTCAAAGACAAAAACATGAGAATCATAAAGTGTAGAAAAGTAAAATATGAGGCATATGAAGGTGGTCACTCAATCCTCCTTGCTTTCTTGCTAGTCTTAATGTAAGAATTTTTATCCCTTAGAATCCATTTCATGTCATCCTTTAATCATTGCTTGTACCCCATAGTGGGATAGATGTATTGAGGAGGGACAATGCCTTTCATCACCCTACAGCGTGGCCAAGCCTCACTAATCCTGCCTAAGATCCTATTTGTAAACACCTCAGTGTTGAAGGCACCTTTATCATAAGAAGCTCTTTGACATTCTCCAAATTGCCTTGAGATGCGACAAGTGGAGTAGTATGAGCAGCAATGAAGTTTAACTAAAGGCACACAACAGTCCTTGCAGCAACTGTGGACCATGCTTGAGATGTGCCACCACTCCATGACCCATTGAATGTCGGTCTCCTTGATGTGACCCATAAGCTCCATGTACGCCTCAAAGCACATGTCATTTTGGTGAAGCCAGCTATCCCTAAGATGCCCAAGAAGGTATGTGCTGAGGGGTATGGTGGGAGGTTAAAGCAACCAAAGCCTCTCTTGTAGCCATATCTGAAAGAAAGAAGAAAAGGGAAAACAAAAAAGAAATAGGAGAGAAAAGCAAAAAAGGAAGGGAAAGCATGAGTGAAAAAAAATAAATGACAAATGAAAGACGATATAAGGTGCCTCGATGGGTTGATAACCAAAAGGCAACCCATGCAAAATTATAGGAATCTCACTAGGTTAAGAACCTAGGCAAAAGTTAGGATTATACTTGAAGAAGAAGAGGACTTCCCGCAAAGAAGCTTGCTTCCTAGCTATGAAAGGCATCCAAACCATTGAGGGTCTCCGCTAAGATCAAGCCCACCAGGTTACCTCTCTTTAGCTCATAAGCCGTCATGCACATCCAGAGGTCTACACAATATGAATTTTAAACCAAGAAATACCTTGCAAGAGCACATAAGCAAAAGGCACGAAGAAAGTATGAACATGGCCTCTCACCCACAAGATGGGCCGAGCCGGAAAAATGTGCGAAAACCAAGCTAAGGTTGAGTTTGTTGAAGACACACCACTTATTTTCCATGGCAGAAGGTGATGGAAAAATACATGTTTGTATCGCATACTAAACATACGCAACGGAAAATTAACGGATCTACTTCATTCGCAATTGATAACATGTACAATGTAAGTTTCAGAATTTACGAACAAGAGAGTGTACCTTGGTATGGTGGATTTCAAAACAAAGATTTGAAGTACTCGGGAACACTTTTAATCTTCACTCCAATTCCACTAACGCCCAAGAAGTGTGGTCTCTCAATCAGTTTCTATGAATGTATTCAATGGAGAATTAGAGAGAGTCAAACCCTCACATACATACTATTTCATGTTCTCTTACAAAAAATTATGTATGTTTTTCTCCTTACAACTGATTATCTAATTGGGCTAGCCTTTTGGGTTTTAGTATGTGGCTTGGAGTGGGACTAAAAGGGAACAAATAAGACACTAGCTCCAATGGGACTTGGGCTTTTCTATCAACTCTTGACAAGTCCAAAGTTACCATTAATTATATTTAATACCACTATATAAATATAATTGCACTCTAGGCCTTATTAATAAATTATATCCCAAGACTTTATTGTACCTGCAACCCCTTCATAAAATATTCGTAGTAATACAAAGTCATTAATGTAGATTGCCACTTTGTAGATTACTACATCTTAATCTTTGAGTACCCAGTTTAACCCTTTATGTTATTCATCATAAATTAAAAACACCAATAGCTACAACCGGAATAATGCTCCCATCAGCCAAAGTAAGAAACAATTCCCCTTCATTAAGCTTTCTGGTCTCTTGGAACCCTTGCAAAGAATTGCAAATATGATTAGTACAGCCTGAATCCACACACCAAGAATCTGTGGATTTTGTACTAAACATATTTAAAGGAGGAATGAACTATTCATACCCTTATTATTGGCAGCTTTGAATTTTGGACAATTCCTCTTCCAATGTCCTTTCTCACCACAATGGAAACACTTTCCTTTGATCTTCTTTCCTTTGTCAGCAACCCCTAAGGCAATTTGTTTACCATCTTGCTTGGTGAAATCCTTCTTCTTCTTCTTCTTACCCTTACCTTTCGACTTAGGTTGAGAAGTAGAAGGTTCAGCCATATTAGCATCAACACTAGAAGTACCAAGAATGCCTTCCGCCGCTACCAATTCATTCATTAATTCAGACAATGAATAAATCTTTTTGTTCATATTGTAATTGAGTCTGAATTCCTTGAATGATTCCGGTAGTGACTGGAGTATCATATCCACTTGGGATTCTCCATCAATATCGACATCTAAAACTTCTAGTGTATTTAGATTAGAGATCATTGTAAGACAATGCTCCCTCACTGAACTGCCATCAGTCATTTTGGTATTATAAATTTGCCTCATGGTTTCTTGCCTTGCAGAACGGCCTTGCTCACCAAACATCTCCTTCAGAATTAGCATAATGTCTGAAACTAGTTCTACATCCTACATTTGATGCTGTAGAACATTTAAGATAGATGCTAGGATGTAGCACTTGGCCATCTCATTAGGTTTCTGCCAACGATCATATCACTGTTTTTCCTCTGGAGGAGCATCTAATGAAGGAAAGTAAGACATGGTTTAGTAAGCACATATTTGTTCTCTTCAGCAGTAAGAACAATGTCCAAATTTCTTTTCCAGTCAACTTAGTTGGATCCAGTCAGTTTTTTATTATTAATAATAGTAACAAGTGGGCTAAAAGATGCCATGATCAAATCTGAAAATAATAAACATGAATATAATAAATAAACTGGACATTATCAATTTAGCATATAAATATATAATATGGAATCTTAATAAAACCATAATATAATATATGCGACGACAACCCAATCCATGTCTATAATTCCTTGGTAGCAAGTTTATTATAAACATATTAATTGATTGAGAACTATTCTCATTATTAGTGCTATCATGATAACTCTTATCAAACACTAATAATATGCCGTATTAAATTTAGCCTCTAAGTAATAATGACATAGCTCCTTTGGGAGGTTAACATTACACTTAGTCTAGTGTACACCATTATTTAGAATCATGTGTAGCCACATTTCATCTCCCTTATAGTGTTTAAACTTGTAGTACCATGGAACAAATACCCTCCTTTGTGATCGTGAGGCATATACGTCAAGACGAGGTGCTTGTCCACACTACTTTAAACAGGTAAGTTCAATCTTGTAGTACTATGAAGTAAACACCCTCCTTTGGGATCGCGAGGCATATACTTCAAGACGAGGTGCTTACCCACACTACTATGAACTTATAATGGAGGCCGTGAGATCCAACCCTTGTATCTCTCTCCCACTAAATGTTTTAGAATAAAGGTTTTTAATTATAGAACATGCATAATCTAATTACACATTGCCTTGCTCCTTATACATAGAAAACACTTAGAAAAATTCTGAATTCTCAGTTCTCGATCGATGCTCGATCGCTTCTCGATCGATCGAGCCTCTGAATTTCCAGTCTCGATAGATCGAATGTGTATCTCGATCGATCGAGAAACAATCTAGATGCTCGATCGATACTCAATCGCTTCTCAATCGATCAAGTGTCGTGAAATTCGAATTTCCAGAATTTTTCTAAGGCAGTCTTTTAACATTTTTCATGAACAAACAACCATCATATGAACATGATAACAGAGATTGATATCAAAACTGAATTACAATGATGCTATAGCCTTAAAGTTCAATTTAACATACTTAAATTCAAATTTAAACAACATCATAACATCAATATCAGTTTTTATCAAATCTTAGTTTCATCAACTATGCAGAAAATTAAATATGTATAATCTTTTAACATCATGAAACTATTATCTCTAATTCTAAAACTCACAAAACATGTTATACAGATTTGAAATTGAAGACCGCTCTGATACCATTTGATAGAAAAATGTATGTTTGTATCGCATACAAAACATACGCAGTGGAAAATTAACGGATCTACTTCATTTGCAATTGATAACATGCACTATGTAAATTTCAGAATATAGAATAAAGAGAGTGTACCTTAGTGCGGTGAAATTCAAAACCAAAGATCAGAAGTTCTTGAGAAAACTTTTCATCTTCACTCCAATTCCACTTGTGCCCAAGAAGTGTGGTCTCTCAATCAGTTTCTATGAATGTTGTTCAAGGGAGAATTAGAGAGTGTCCAACACTCAAATACAAAACATTTCATGTCCTTACAAAATTCTGTATGTTTCTCTCCTTATAACTGATTATCTAATTGGGCTAGCTTTTTGGGCCTTTCCAATTGGGCTAGCCTTTTGGGCCTTTCCAACTGGGCTTTAGTATGTGGCTTGGAGTGAGACCAAAAGGGAACAAATAAGACACTAGCTCCAATGGGCCTTGAGCTTTTCTGTCAACTCTTGACAAGTCCAAAGTTACCATTAATTATATTTGATACCACTATATAAATATAATTGCACTCTAGGCCTTATTAATAAATTATATCCCGAGACTTTATTGTACATGCAACTCCTTCATAAAATATTTGTAGTAATACAAAGTCATTAACGTAGACTGCCACTTGTAGACTACTACATCTTAATCCTTGAGTACCCGGTTTAACCCTTTATGTTATTCATCATATATTTATGAAATCCAATTCCATAAATATATGCTTTAGTAATTTCTTACTAAAGTGGTTAGGCCTAACACTCTGAATAACCGTACCCATTAAACTTATCTCAAGGGAATATTTTATATCTTCGTTAAGAGACCATGAATTCCATCTTGAAAATATATGTTCCATCAACACTAAATATGACTACCCAACATACTGAGGTTTTGACTGTATCATTGGATCTCACTCCTGATATACCAAATCAACCAACACCTCATGATCAGGTCCATAATTCTCTCAGGATTAAGAGTTCATGTGAATAGAAGTTGTGAAATTTATTATTCATTTTACAGATGTTAGGAGAATAATAAATCTCACAGCAGTTCTGTTCAATATGTCTTAACTCTTAAAACATATCAACATATCAACTAGAAGTCTCCACTTCCATGATCAAGACAAATCATCTTAGTTGATATGTTATAGTCTTCGCAAATGAAATGCCCAATTTCATCACCGACTACGAACTAAAATTCTGAGTTTACAAAGAACTTGTGACTTATATCTTCTATGACTAAATCACATACTATGCATCTCATGGACTAAATGATAATGTCCGAATATTCATGTCACCATTATTTTAGATAATAATAAAACAACTTTATCAATAACAATATTGAGTCATACATCATGTCATACATAATGTCATACATAATATCATACATAGCATCATACAATAGGATTTAAGGGCACTAATCCTAACAATACATACCTACTCCTTAGCGAGTTTCTCATCCCCAAGCAAGAGGTAGAAGATTCTTCCCTTACTCCTTAGTGAGTTTTCACCACCCCTAGTGGGTTCAACAATCAAGGCTACTCGTGCACATATCCTCTGGGAATTGAACATGCAGGCATGGTAGAAAAATGTGGAGATGGAGTTAGAGAAAGAGACCAAGGTCAACCCGAGGCAAGAGCCTTACTAGAAAAGGTAGAGAAAGAAGCGAAGAAAACAAGAGCAGCAAGTCAACCAGAGAAGTTTGAGGCAAGAGCCCCGGATGGAAACCATAGAGACTATATCATTTTGTTGTTTGTTGGGTCAGCTCTTAAGAGCACCCTTGTTTGTTATCTTTTTCTTTTTTGAGTGACTCTAGGATAATGAGTCACTCATCATTTACTTGCAAGTGGCAAAACAGATTCTGGGATAGTGAACCTGTCATTGCTCATTTCCCGAGCAACAAAGGTGGGACTTCAGACATACGAATCCCATGCAACTCTCTAGAGCTGCACCTCGCCCTATGTATGCATGATGTGTGTCGTGCGAATGGGTTGGGCCCTAGCTGTACGTTGAAACAAAATGTTTTGTCTCTTATTCTTTCGATTCCGTTAGCAAAGCTTACGAATCAAAAAAGGGGCATTTGTAGACACCGCATTTTGTACCCCTTACGACTCGGGCCCCCATTCCTCAATGATGCTCAAACTCTAGGGCCCAAGGCCAGTTTAGAGTCCAATTATATATCAAATTGCCTTGAGAAGTGTTAAAATGGAAAATATAACTTTTAAATGAGCAAAAATCTGTTTGTGGAAATAAAATGACCAAAAGGGCCATCGGCCTACATACATGGGCAGTAGCCTGCGTACGTGGGTCAAAGCATGCGTATGCAGGCACACTCTTGCGTACGCAACTAGGGTTTTAAAAACATAAAAATGCAAGTTTTCTGCAATAATGACTAAGGTTTGGAATGAATCCCACATCATCTGAAAGCCATTCCAAATCTCATGTTTTCCACTATGTAAAGCCTTACATGGTACATCTTCAAAACACACAAAACTCCCACGGGAAAAACCTAAGATTCACTAGAAAATAGTGAATCAAAAGGGAGTTTTTCACAAAATACCCTCAAGTCAATTTTATTTGATTGAGACCTTTTTTGGCCCCAATCCTTTGAGTTTAAGCTTACTAATCACTTGTTTAATGACTTGTGATTGATTCGACTGAGGGGAACAGTCAAAATCAAGCTTGTAAAGCCTCTCATTTGAGGTATTGAGTCCCATCCTTTCTTTTTATTTCTTTTTATTTTCTGCTTTTCTTTCTGCGTTTTAATTTTGTTTTCTGCGTAGCTTATGTTTGTGTATGCCTATTTAGGTTAGTTCTATAGTTCTTTTCATGTTTTATGCATGTTAGGTTGTTAGATTTTCGTTTTAGAATTCTACTATGTTTTTGTGCTTTTAGGTTTCACTACAACAAAATGTATTTTCAGTGACGAAAAAATTCGCCACTAAAAGTCCATTTTTTCGTCACTAAGGACCTTTAGTGACGAAACTCATTTCGTCATTGAAACCCCGTCACTAAAAGTCCTGGCAATGAAAAATTTCTTCACTAAAAGTCTGATTTGATTTTTTTTTTTTTAAATTTTAGCGACGAAAACGTTTCGTCACTAAATGTTTTCCTCGCTAAAAACAATATTTAGTGACGAAAATATTTCGTCACTAACAACACTTTAGTTTATTAAATCATATTTAGTGACGAATAATTTCGTCACTAAAACTATGTTCGGTACATATAATGATGAAAAAGTTCGTCACTAAAACTATTTTTAAGAAAATCCAAGCACATATAGTGACGAATATTTTCGTCACTAAAACCATTTCTTACAAAATTTTGCTACATTTAGAGGTGAAATATTTCGTCACTAAAACAATTTTTTGTTGCTATATTTGTGATGAAAAAATTCGTCGCTAAAACTTATTTTCTGTTTTTACTTTTTTCATGACTTTGATATTAACTTGTAACCTGTCATTACATTATTAAAACCTCACATTTGAATAACACATTTATTTCAACAACACATTTATAAAAAAAGATCCATACATTCCATAAGTAAAAAATAAAACAAGTATCCAATTCAAACTCCTTCCATACAATAATTGTTTGCAATACATGCAATAACTCAAGATGTTTTATAACAATACAAAAAGTGTAGCATAATATAATTAGAACTAACGGAAGATGTCCTCATATGTCTTCAAGTAATGCCAAAAGTAAATCCCCTAAAAGCCACCGATAAGAAATCTGCACAAATATAAAAACAATACTACATTAAAATCGTAAAATAAAAACATTAACTATGTTATAAGAAACATTTCTAACAATGCATTAAGAGTAGCCACACCAATGAATTAAAATCACAACTCCTAATGTATAAGTTGTAGAAAGCAAATATAGATTTTCAAGTATAATATAATACAATTAGTTTCAAATAATGCATCAAAAAAAGTATATGAATTTAAACCACCTTATAATATCATGCAAGCCACCTGTTTGTTCCAACACAACAATCTACCACAAAACCAATCACCAACATACAATATATAATGCTTACAAGTATTGAAAACACTTAAAATATTTCCATCACATGTAAATCAACAATACCCAATTACAATTCAAAAGAATGAAAAACACTCTTAATATTAGTTTAAACCACCTTATAACACTATGCAAGCCACCCGCTTGCTCCAACACAACAACCCACCACAAAACCAATTTCCAACATCACAAGTATAGAGTTTTACAAGTATTTAAATCAAATAAAATACTATTCATCACATCTAATCAACTATAATTATTCAAATTTGCAAGAATTGAAAAACACCCCCAATATGTATTTAAACCATCTTATAACACCATGCAAGCCACCCGCTTGCTCCAACACAACATACCACCACAAATCCAATTTCCAATATCACAAGTATAGAGTTTTATAAGTTTTTAACTAAAATTTACTTACTTTGCTCAAGCTACAGTAAATTAAGTAAAAACAAATTATAGCAGCAACAAATTAAGATATAGTAAAACAATCCAATAGTTATAGCAGCAGCACACGTACAGAAGAAGAATTATACAAAGTAAAAATTATTAAAAACCAAAATCAGTAAAAATCATCATTATTATTATTATTATTATTATTATTATCATCATCATCATCATCATCATCATTATTATTATTATTATTATTATTATTATTATTATTTGATAAGACATACATACTATGTTGATTAGTCTGCTTCTTTTTTTAGTCATCTTCTAGCTTTGGAGTTTATGTCAGACGTTTTTCATCTTCTATTAGGCACACATGATTACGTTACCTTTTGGTCAATCTCTTGTAGCTCCTACCAATTTTTAATAATAATAATAATAATAATAATAATAATAATAATTTTAATAATAATTTTTATTATTATACAAAGTAAAAATAATAATAATAATAATAATAATATTCTGTTGGCAATCATCAATATGCGTGAACCCATCCCTTCTCAAGGTAGAATGACTACAATTTGTATGTATTTTTTGAAAACCACAATTTGTATGTATTATTTATTTTAGATTGGGAGCTTTAAATCTGCCAGCCCTGTCCACTGTCCACCTATAAGCTATTCTAAAACCCGCATTTTCTCTTAACTCATAGCATAGCTACTCTTCTGGGCAAGATGCTGTGTACACATAATCTTGCCTGTGCACGTAGGCTTGTTTTTGCGTGCGCAAACCGCAGCCTAGAAACCCTAATTTTATTTGTTTGTTGTTTCTGTTTTCAAATTTTTGTGCTGTTAAGTTTCTTTTCATATGTTTTATGCTCCAAAAGTTTCTATTTTCTTTGTTCATATGCTTGCTTTTCCTTAACATGCCTAGATTAGGGTTTTCTGCTTGTTCCTTGTTTAAATGCCATGAGCATGCATTCACATGTCCATGCACAATGCCATAGGTGCCATGAGTAAGGTAAGTCATGCATTCACATGAACATGTTCGTTTAATCCCCTCTTGATATATGTGTACAAAGTTGATGCCATGTTTTGATTCATGTTGATGTTTATGCCTTGCCGCCATGATTGGGTGCCTAACACCTTCCCAAGAGCGTACCTAAACTCTGAATCCATATCTCTGGTAGTAAGATTAATGGTCCTTCCTCGAGAGGACGCTATATATATGGTTCCTAGACCATTGCAAAAACTAGGTGGCGACTCTCCCTTTGTGCCCACAGCGGCTTTTGCGGGTGCTTCTAGCTGTTTTGGCATCTCTTTGTTTCCCATGCTTGGTAGACAGACATTACTTTCCATAAATGTTGCGTCTTTTCACTTGACTCTAGTTGGTGAATTAAATAGGCAAAGATCTTCCTTTAATTATCATTCCTTTCGTATTTACATAGCTTCTTCTTCTTCTTCTTCTCAAAAAGAAACCTTCTGTTATCTAAAATGGCTAGTTCTTCCTCATCTTCAAGCTCCAACTCCCTAAAGAATGACTCAACTTCCTCCACCAGTGACTCTTCTATCACCAACAGTGCACCACCACTTAGCCCCGAAATGGTTTCTTTCCCTCCTTCCTTTTTCTTCCCCTTCGAGTCTTCCTTCCTCACGAAGTTCAACCGTGGGAGGGGAGTGAGGAAGATGAAGAGGTAGGTTCTAAGGAGCTTCGATTGAAGGCCAAAGAGGATGCTAAAGATGAGGCCCATGATGCCTTCATGGGGGCCTCTTCTAGGCATAAGAGAAGGCATAAAGCTTTCCAGAATGGCTCTGACTCAAGCGCCTCTTCTTCAAGTGAGTCTGATTCTAGTTCTGAGGCATATGAGGATGCCTACAAGCTCCGCTCTCCTTAAGTTGTCAAGCTTTGAACCTGCAACCTTTAATTTTTTTTTCTTTTTGATTTTGTAAGTAGGCATTATTATTGGCCTTAGGTTATACATTTTTTTTTTCTTTTTTTTTTTTTGCAATGATGTTTTTTGTTAAGAAAGGGGATGATAGGCCAAAAGGGCCATTCAATGTAAATCTACTTTTCTCTTTTTCTATTTGAAAATATATATATAAACAACATTGGTTTGTTTCCAAAATATTATAATGTTTATTGTTATTTTTATCATGTCATTACATTTTCTTTTGAAAATGCTACAAAAAAAGAACAACATATAAACATGTCAGTTAATAAAAAAAATAAGAAAAAAGTAAAAAAACGAACCTGTTGGTGAAGCATCATGCCATTTCCATTGACTTTGTGAAGGCAGTTTTCTTGGTTTTTGTTAACCGATTTTGATAGAAACTGCCTCTCCTTGTGTTAACACGTGTCCATAAATTTGAAAAGGTGCCACTTTTGAATGGCTCTTTTTAAAGGGAAAAAGGATACTTGTTTGAAGTATAAAAGGAAAGAAATTGCTTAGAGAAGAACATATCTCTTTTCCCTAATTTTCTCATTCTTTCCTTATCTTTTTTCTCTTTAAACCCCAAAATTTAGAACCCTTCATGATCACGCAAACTATAGGTGCCAAACGTAGATCTAGTTCTTCGAAGGCTGTAGAACCCTAACTCCTAAGATCAATAGGCCATTATTAAGGGGAGATGAAAACCCTTCCACCAAGGAGCAATGGATCATTCCCCCTTTCTTTGAAGACTATCTATTTGACAAAAGTTTTGATTGGGACTCTGTTCCTTGTTCTTCAGACCCTCTATACACGGAATGTGGGGAGCTTGATGATCTGCTAACCATGGATTTGGACTTGAAGCACATTTCCCGGCTTGGAACTTGCAAAGGAGATGTCTCTTCCACTACTGATGTGATCTTTAAGTCCCATACTTCTGTTTCTAAAGGCTGGAGAAGTTGGTGTCGAAGGGTGTTAACACATCCTCCTTTCATTGAAATCTTGCAAAAAGTACACCTGGAGCACACTATGTTGGCATTCTCTAACTTAGACATTAGCAAGGATAGTGAGAGTCTCCTTTCTCTTCTGTATCATTGGAATTCTACTAACAATACCTTTTTCATAGGGTGCCAAGAAGTCTCCCCTTCTCTTGAAGATGTCTATGAAATCTTGCAACTTCCTCTGTTTAGTGATGGAGAAGTGGCTAACATCTCCTTGTCTCCTAAACCCTAAACATGCATAAACATAAACCAAACTAAAAACATATCAAAACAAGAAAATAAAGACTGGAAAATAAAAAGAAAAGCTAGAAAGAATACCTTAAAGCACGAAGATCCTAGGCTTGATTTTTGATTGTTCCCCTCAGTCAAATCTATTCACAAGCCAATAAGAAAGTGATTAACAACGTTAAACTAAAAGGATTGGGGCTAGAAAAGGTCTCAATCAAGTAAAATTGACTTGAAGGTGTTTTGTGAAAAACTCCCTTTTGATTCACTATTTTCTAGTGAATTTTAGTTTTAACCTGTAGGATTTTTGTATCTTTTGAAAATGTACCATGTAAGGCTTTTTATAGATGAAAAAATAGGGTTTGGAATGGCTCCCAGACAATGTGTGATTCATTCCAAACCTCAGACATCATTGTAGAAAACTTGTCTTTCTTATTCATTTGAAACCCTAGCTATGTACGCAGGAATGTGCCTACGTACGCATGCTTTGGCCCGAGTACGCAGGCTGTGACCTACGTACGCAGGCTGAGGGCCACTTTGGTCATTTTTTATTTTTTTTTGAAAAAATAGACTTTTTCTCATTTAAAAGGTTATATTTTCCATTTTAACACTCCTCAAGTCAATATGATATCTGATTGGGCTCTAAACTGGCCTTGGACCTCAGAGTTCGAGCATCATTGGGGAACAGAGGCTCGAGTCGTAAGGGGTACAAAATGCGGTGTCTACAGATGCCCCACTTTTGATTTGTGAGCTTCGCTAACGGAATCAAAAGAATAAGAGACAAAACATTTTGTTTCGACGTACCGCTCGGGCCCAAACCTCGCACATGACACATATCTGCATACATGGGGTGGGGTGCAACTCTTGCGTGGGATTTGTATGTCCGAAGTCCTACCTTTGTTACTTAGGAAATGAGCAACGACAGGTTCACTATCCCAGAACCTGTTTTTCCACTTGCAAGCAAATGACGAGTGACTCACTATCCTAGAGTCACTTAAAAGAAAAAAGAAAACAAACAAGGGTACTCTTATGAGCTAACCCAACAAACAAAGGTGCTCTTACGAGCTAACCCAACAAACAACAAAAGGATATAGTCTCTGTGGTGTCCATCTGGGGCTCTTGCCCTAAACTTCTCTGGGTGACTTGTTCCTCTTGTCTTCTTTACTTCTTTCTCTACCTTTTCTGGTGTGGCTCTCGCCTCTAGTTGACCTTGGTCTCTTTCTCTATCACTATCTCTACCCTTTTCTACTGTGCCTTCATGTTCAATTCCCAGAGGATACGTGCACGAGTAGCCTTGATTGTTGGATCCATAGGAGATGGTGAAAACTCGCTGAGGAGTAGATGTGCATGGGAAGGAATCTTCTACCTCTCATGACTTGCTTGGGGATGAGAAACTCGGTGAGAAGTAGTATGAATGGAGAGGAATCTTTTGAATCTCTTTTGGTGGTGATAAACTCGCTGAGGAGTAGCATGAATGGAGAGGAATCTTCTGCCTTTTGCTTGGTGATAAGAAACTTGCTGAGGAGTAGTGTAGATGTGTGATCCACTAGGGAAGAATCTTCTGCTTCCTTGCTGGGGATTTTTAGTGTATGAAACTCATTGGGAAAGAATCTTTTGCTTCCTTACTGGAGATACTTTCGGGAAGAACCTTCTGCTTCCTTACTGGGGATTTGTTCAAATGTGCTTGGGTTCATCGAGGAAGAATCTTCTGCCTCCTCCATGGGGATAGTGTTCTTTAGGGAAAAATCTTCCACTTCCTTACTAAGGACGATGCTTGATGTTTTTTGATCCATTGGGGAGGATTTATTACTTCCTCCATGGGGATAGGGTTCTTGATATGCTTGAACTATTGAAGAATCTTCTGCCTCCTCCATGGGGATAGTGTTCTTTAGGGAAAAATCTTCCGCTTCCTTACTAAGGACGATGCTTGATGTTTTTTGATCCATTAGGGAGGGTCTTCTGCTTCCTCCATGGGGATAAGGTTTTTGATATGCTTGAACTATTGAGGATGAATCTTCTGCTTCCTTGTTGAGAGATGAGGCTTGATGTGCTTGAACTATTGAGGAAGAATCTTCTGCTTCCTTGTTGAGGGATAAGGCTTGATGTGCTTGAACTATTGAGGAATAATCTTCTGCTTCCTTACTAAGGATTGTGTTTTTGATGTGCTTGAACCACTGAAGGTGGTTCTCGATGTGCTTGAGCCATTAGGGATGGTTTTTGATGTGCTTGATTTAGGGAAGAGTATTCTACTTCCTTTACTGCTCACTAAGGAGTCCTTTGATAATTTTGTGCCCTAATGGGACAATCTTGAGATATCCCTCTTTTTTGAAAGAAAGAATTTTTTTTTTTTTTTTTTTAAACTATTCATGACTAAACTACATGTAGTTTAGTAGGGAAGCCTAAACTACACGTAGTTTAGCCATCAGGTGTGTTCCCGCCTTTTCATTTTTTTTTTCCAACGGTTACCAACCATTTCTTTTTCTTCTTCATTCTCTTCATCTCCCTCATCTCTTCATATTCTCCATAACTCTTCTTTTTTCTCTCTACAAAAACCTCCCTCTCCTTTTTCTTTTCTTCACTTTCTCTGACTCTCTCATTCTCTCAAACTCTCTCATTCTCTTATTTTCCAAACTCTCTTCATCCTCTCTGATGGCACCCAAAGCCAAGAAGACCTCCTACGTCCTATCCTCTAATGTATTCCATCTCTCTTGCTGGAGCGGAGCAACGAGGTTGGTGGGGCCTCCACCATTGACATACCGGCCAGAGAATCACATTCCCATGGCTGAATCTATAAGTTTTCAAACTTTTTCTCATTTTTAAGTTTTTCTCTAATCTTCTGTTTCAATGTGTTTTTAGCCATGTAAGTGATTGGGTTTTGCTGTGGGATAGGTTTAGATGAAAACTTGACATCTTAGGAGGGGTAAGAACATGTCTAGGATTGATTTTGGGTGATGCACCTTTGAAAATGTTGAAGAACTGCTTCTGTCTGTGTTCTTGCATGCGTGGGCTCGGGCCTGCGTACACAGATTACATTCTTGCATACGCAGGTCTGTTCTTGCATACACAGGTCTGTTCTTGAGGTTCTGCGTATGTGGGGATGGGCTTGCGTATGCAGGGTCTTGTCCGCATATGTGGGCTTTGACCCGCTTACGTAAGACATTCAGCAAAAGCTCTACTAGGCCCGTTTTCATTTCTTTTTCACTTGTTTCACTTCCAATCGTAACACACCTTTTTGTCATTTTTGCAACTAAATATCATTGCATCAAAACATCATATTTCCCAAATTCTGCTTTCATCAAGAATCTAATGTCATCTTCTTTTTTGTTTGCAGTCATCATCCCCTTATGCTGGTAGGGGAAGCACTAATAAAGTGGTGGAATGGTACAATCTTCATGTCCCCAAAATCAAGGGCTATACCCGAGAGGTGGGCTTCGAGCCTATCATTGGTCTTCTTCCAGAGAAGTTTGTGAATGCTACCTTGTTGTAGTGCCTCATTGAGAGGTGGTGGGATACTACCCACACCTTTCATATTGCTGAGTGGGAGATGACGGTGACTCTGTACGACTTTTACCACATGATCGGCCTTAGCTTCAAAAGGGCCATCATCAGTTTGGACGGTGTGTTAGGCATCCAGCTGGGTCTTGACATGTTGGGGAGGAAGTACTCCACTGAGACCATCCACTACTTCGATTTGGTGTCGGATTAAATGTTCCGCCCATAGAGGACTACGGAGGAGCACATCCGTATGGCTAGGGCTTTCCTTCTCCACTTGTTGGGGGCTTATCTCTTTGCCAATGGTGAGTAAACGGTGTTATTGAGGTGGTTGACCTTCTTCTAGGACTTTGGAGAGGCATGGAGGGCCAACTGGGGGCAAGCATGTCTCACTTATCTTTACTCCACCCTCGACACTTTCAGCCGGGGTACTTTGCGGCAGCTTGTGGGGCCTTGGAAGCTCCTTGAGGTTAGTTATCTTTTCATTCTTTGCATTTTCACTTGTAGCTTACAGTCTTGCAAACTGTGTTAGTTTGAAAACTGTCATCTTGCATCTGTCGTCTTGCAAACTGTCATCTTGTATCTAACCTGTGGCTTGTGCTTCTTTTACAACAGTGGGTTGTTAGGTATGGCCTCATAACTCTAGGCACCAATCTAGTTCTGAGGGAGTTTCCTCAAGTAAGGGCCCACCTTGCGGGTTTAACTTTGGAGGAGGTAAGTTTGAGAGTTCTAGTTATTCATGCATCCTTCATGCATTTCCTTTAGGATACCTTTCTTTTAACCTTGTGTCATTATAGATTAATTGGACTCTATGGGCCGGCCAACCCCTTCCTATTTCTCGAGACTTAGAGCCTGCCACTTTTATTGCTTTAGAGATCACCTGACCCTTTGGAGGAGTGAGCTTGAGGGCGCTATATTTGGCAGAAAGGGTACAGTGTCAGTTGGTGGGTAGGGATGACCCATAGATTCCGATGGACCCTCCTGAGTTTATGCTTGCCCCACATTCCATGACAGATGCTGAGTACAACTCGTGGGGGAGTGGTTTTACCTATGTTGAGTGGCTTCTTGAGGGGTAGGACTATAAGGAGTTCAACATCACTCGCCTCATGCCTTCCCTTATTGTTCAGGTATATGCTTAATATCTTTTTCTTCTCTTTTTTTTTTTTTTTTTTTTGTTTTTTTTTTTTTTTTGTCATGACTTCTAATGTGGGAAATTGTAATAGGGAGGACCTGTCGCCGACGAGTCCATTGATCCTCTACACCTCCCTTGGACGGTTTATGCTTATGGCTCGGATGGCTTTGCTCGGGAGCATGTCGTGCCCCGTAATCCTAATGTCATGGGCTATCATTTCCCTCCCAACACTCGAGCGGTAAGTTCTTTCTCCTTCTGTCCTCCTCTTTTTGACATTCTTCTCTTTCTGTTTCAGTCACTAACCTTTCTTTCTTATAATTGTAGCCCACTATCCAAGAGCATGAGGATTTGGTACGACTGGCTGGGAATCTCAAGATGGAGGTAACCAACTATTTAAGGACCTTGTACGGTCCTGGAGGAGTGACCCACCCGGGCTGTGGCGATGATGATGACGACGATGGATGATGATAGAGGTGATGGCGATGATGATGAGGACTCGGAGGCGACTCCTAGCTATCGGTCAAGGAAGAGGTGGCACCATTGATTATCTGCAGTCAAGACATATAGGCATACAACACACAACTTTTTTCTTTTTTTGCTTTTATGGTTTTTATTTTCTTTAGCAAACACTTGGACTTAGTTTGAGACAAATGATTGTATTAAGAACATCTTTTTACGTTTATGCTTTTGATTAGGAACTTAGCACTTAATTTACAAGATATGTCATAAATTGTCTGTTTCTATACAACTTTGCTTCTTTGTGTTGACATCCCATTTTGCAACCCGCATTTAACCTCACATGGAGGGTAAAAGGGTAATTTCGCATTGGAAATATGCATCGTGATTCTTGTCATTAGATCCTTAATTTCATTTCACCAAAATTATCTTGATGTTGTAATGATCAAATTGACTAGTCATAAGCCCTAATCGGACCACCAAATTGAAAGTTATCATCAAATCAAGTTTTAATGGCCGAGATGCACTATCACAAATTGAGTCCAATTATATGTAATTTTGAACAATTGATTTCAATTGGTTATAATTATAATCAATTTGAGATTAATGATGTGTCATAATTTGATTGGTTAGGACTACATTTTATGGTAAGGTTGCACACACCTAATTAACTAGATAGTTAAACATTAATTATTCAATGAGTAATTTGTGCAATTATCATTTAATTAGGGTAAATTTGAACTAATTAAGTCTGAAATGGGAGTGATTGAAGCCTATTAATGTTAATTGGAAACTAATTTGGGACCTATTAATGCTAATTGTGTTGAAATTGTTTTCTAACAAATGACATCTGCTCACCATTTCATTGGTATCTCTCAGAATATTTTGAATCTGTGAATGAAGTTATTTTTTCTATAAACTAGACATCCGGGGTTTCAATTTGAGCACAAGAATGAGACAATTCTGATCAGAATTGAGTAAGATATGATTTTTCAAATTTGGCTTTACAAGCTGTTACAGTAGTTATGGAAAAACCGAATTTTGCTTACTCTTCACTCCCACCAATCTTTACATTTAATGCAGCCGATTCCCCCAAAGGTTAAAATAAGGTCTAGGTTCATGATTCTTTGTCAACCCTCATTAAATGACATTTCATTCATATTTTCTCCACCACTACTATATAAACCCCCCCTCTCCTCCATTCCAAAGCGCACAAAAAACCACATTCTCTTCTTCTCTCTTGAGTTCTAGTGAAGTAGAATAGTCTTGTCATATCTTGATCTTCTTGAGACTCAAGGTATTGAGTGAGACTCACTCTCCCTCTCCTAGCTCTTCTTTTCCTCCACCCTTAGGACCTCCACCAAGAGTCTCCTCCTTCACCATATGGATCTTGCATGAAGGTATAATCTCTTTCCCTAACTTGTTTTTTATGTTGCCATGATGAGAATTTAAGATTAAAGCATGATAGTAATGATTTAAATTCCCTTAAATATGTATGAATGTTCCTAAATGTTTTTATGTGTTCTTCACATGTTCTTCGTTGTTCATCACATGTTCATGCATAACACTAGTTTTGATCTTAAATTCACATAAAAAAACATGAAAAATATGTTTGTTTAATAATTCTTTCAAATCCTTGAATCTAGAATATCACCATCCACACACATTCACTAGAATTTATTTTTCAATCCAAATGAAATGCTTAATAAATTGAATTGGGGTTTATCACATGCACACATATTAAATTCAACATGCAAATTGATTGATAACATATTGGATGTTGTGATATGAATGTTGGCCACCATAGTCTAGAAGACCGGTTTCACCAGGCAAGGTGGGTGCCTAATACCTTCCCACCTTGTAACATAGCCTCCGAGCTTAGATCAAGGGTTGATAGATCAATGTTTATCCTTGTAATTTTCAATTTCTAGATTGTATCTAGGAAACAAAACCGTGTACTTTATCTTAGATTGTATCTAGGACCAAAGGCATGTAATTTTCCTATGATCAATATAAATTCAATTTCAAATTAATGAAATGAGGAATTTTTTAATGTTGGTTTTCTTATTTATTCCAATAATTAAATAAGTGGTGACTCCATTATAAAACGCTTAATCTAAACGGTAAGATATAATCAATCGAACCTTCATTTTGAGAGGCAATAACACGACTTTACCCATTCACGTGGGTTTGGCCCAACATTAAATAAAAAAAGGGGCCGGGGGCGTGGTCTCTCACAGTGGTGACTCCACTAGGGATACTGAAAGCTAGGCTTCAATTAGATTATGGTGGCCAACTTTGTCATTGTTTGTTTATTGATTTTTTGTATATAATATGTCTAATTTGTCATTATATTGCATGTCATGTATCATTTGGTTGAATATAATTTATTTTATTTGTGTGCAAGCCTAGAAGTCCGGTAGTATTAGCCGTGGATTGTGGTCTTCCTGATACTCACATACCCAGTAGTGAACCTACTACCCTCCGCGACAAGGATCATCATGGTTATGTCATGGTGGTTCATAGGGACAAACTGTACCGTTCGGACCAACGCGGCACTCCTGGCATGACAAGTTAGGAGGTACGACGTCCTAACTTGTGGGGACCTTTAACCTACCTTCTACCCATGTTGTAATGACTCATAGAACTTACCTTTAGGTCAGTCCATGTAAATTGCATTGCATTATGCATGTGTTTGGCCATTGTTTGAACCATGATGAGCCCAAGTCCAACATTTGAACCCATTATAATTGTTTAAACCTTGTATGCTATGAATGAACTCAAGCCCAAAAGCCTATGATTGAACTCTACTTGGTATGGAAACTGAAAATTGTTTCTTGAATCATTCTAAGCCCAACACTTGAGCCCATTAAAGGTGTATACGCATGATCAACATCAAATGCCGAAAGCTCACAAGATGCATCCAAGTGTAAGCCCAAGCCATTTCAAGCAGATATTAAAAGATCATAATCAAGGTTCAAGCCTTTCAAGTGCAAACCTAAGCCATTTGATCATAATCAAGGTTCAAACATACCAAGTCTCAAGCATCCTAAATGGACCAAGAACAAGCAAGTGGCCCAACATTTTGTTTGCAACATCATGGTTAAGCTTAAAGTTTGTTTGTTTATTCCATGTTTATATGTTTCTTTGAATTCTAAAAATCCATGTAGCATTTGATGTACTTTGTTCATGTATATATTTTAAAAAAATTCCAAAAAAAAAAAAAAAAAATCAAGATTCCCAAATCTTTCCCAAAAAAAAAAAAAAAAAAAAAAAAAAATTCAAATGAGAAAGTGTTTGGACTAGGGGCATTGGGCCCTTGAGCCATTTAAAAAAAAAAAAAAAAAAAAAAAAATCTTTGAACTAGGACCATTGAACTTCCTAGTGACTTTTTCAAAAAGACCTAATTTTTTTTCTTTCAAGATTTAAAAATGTTGGACCGTGTGCCTTACCAATCCATCCAACCACCAATTGGTGAAGGATGAGGGGGCACAAATCTTTTATAGCATTCGATCGCAGACCAAGCCCATTGGTATTGGAGCAAATTATGAAATCCCTCACAATCCCTCCCTCACAATGCGGCTCCAACGACTCGAACCTATGACCTTGGCTCTGATACCACTTGTCGAACCGTGTGCCTTACCAATCCATCCAACCACCAATTGGTAAAGGATGAGGGACAGAAATCTTTTATAGCATTCGATCGCAGACCAAGCCCATTGGTATTGGAGCAAATTGTGAAATCCCTCACAAAAAAAAAAAAAAAAAAAAAAAAAGAAGTCTCATTTTCAAAATGGTACATGAGGATCCCTTGGACAAAACATTTTCTAAATCTTGATGTTTAAAGGCTTGAGCAATCAACTTGTACCAAGGAATGATTAATTTCATTTGATCCATGTAAAGACTTTTGCTACTTGACTTAGAATATAAGAAGAAATGGTCTTAAAATGCAATAAAAAAGAATCCATGCACTTGATCCAATTTTCAAAAGTCTTTTGTTTCACATCATTAGAGCATTCATACTTTTTCTTTTAAGATGAATTTATTAAAAAAGCTTGAATCACTGTGCCTACAAACAAGCATTACTAGGGATAGAAGGTCATTTTTGGTTAAACCAAATTATTTTCTATTACCTAGAATGTTCATCATCCATTGCTAGCCCATTTAAACCTTCAAACATTTAGCCTTTTTTTGCATGAACCCACTAAATTCTAAACTTGGGGTGGGAAAATCAAGTTATGCATACTTAAATCTCATGTTGAGGAGGACTCAACCTTGTAAATTTGAAGCTAATTGATAAAGCTCTCCTAGAAGACATGAAAGACGAGTAGAGAATTCATTAAGCTAAAGATAATAGATCATGAAATTCTATCAATGTGAGAGAAAAAAAAAGTGTGCATCAAGTTTGAAGAGCCTAAAATTCATCATGCCAAGAGGAATACAAAATTCATCTAAAAGAGATTTCATCAAAAAAGGAAAAATTCATCAAGCATAGAAAGGTGCAAGTGCATCGAGGCAAGAAAGAAGTCTAGAGAGTGCATCAAAATGACCAAAAATCATTAATCTGAGAAAAACAAGGAGGGAAAAATGTCCCCAAAAGTTCATTCAATAAAGAGATAAAAGACAAAAAAAAAAAAAAAAAAAAAGAAAAAAAGAAAAAAAGAAAAGAAAAGAAAAGAAGCCTGCTAGGCTGAAAACCCAAAAGGGCAATCTAGGCAAAAGTTAGGGCCAAAGAAAAGAAGAAGAAGAAAAGAAAAAATTGAAAAATCCTACCAAATTGGAAACTTGAGGATGCAACCTAAAAAGAGAAGAATTTTACAAGATGAAAGTCTAGAGGTATGATTCAAGATGAATGAGCATAAAAACAAATGTTGATATAAGTGACCAATGAAGACTAGTGAGAAGGTGACAACAAAGAAATGAGAAAACTCCTCCAATACTTGATTTTTGAGTAATGCATACTTGGGAGAACATCATAGGGAATTTTGAGCCTTTTTATATCATTCATTTCATAACCTAAACCTGACCTACATTACAACCCATGAATAAGACCTCCTTGAAGTCTTGCTAATTGTAGGCGCATCTTAAACTCTAATAATATTTTTCTCTTGAATTAAAAAGGGAAATGCTTAAAATTGTCAAACCCCACAGGATGATATGTCCGAAGACAAAATTTCTCAAATACTTAAAATGACTCAAAAGAACTTCCAAACCTAAAGCACTCTCCTTGTTTGCACCCAACAATGTGATTCATAAATATTATCACATTTCATTTCTTGATTGCCTTTGGAGACTTAATCTGATGATGTTCAAAAGGATGAAGCAAATTTGATCACATGAGTTTAATGATCTTGATCCTTCCTAATCAAAGAGATTTGTTTGATTCTTAAACACTTTGATTTGCCAAAATGGTTGTTCAAAGGATCACCTCTTGTTCATAAAAATAAAATAAAATAAAAAGAGAAGAAGAAGAAAGAGAAATCTCATTTCCACAAAAAAAAAAAAAAAAAAATCATTCTTTTTCAAAATCCAGTTCTCTTGAACTATGTCTTGACTTGATTCTTTATGAGAAAGGTATGTAGGCAGCCTTGCAAAGGCCCGATCCCAATCACCCAAACAACCTTGGAGAACAAAGTCAAAACAATTTGATAAAATTGTTTAGGTGCATGTTAGGTTAAGCCCATTTGTTTGCATTAAGCATGTTTAAACTTGGAGCATTGGCCTATTTATATTGTGTGCAAATATGTTCTTCTTGCATGGAAGTATGTTTTCATTTGAGGCATTAATCCATTTGTTTGCAAGCATGTCCACGCTAAGAACATTGGCAAAAAAATGTTTTCACGATAATTGGTTTCTAACAAGCTAGAGAAAGAAAGCCTTTTTGCAGGAACCAAGGATGGCAGACCATGATCTTCTTTCATGTTCCCTAATGGTCACAACATCAAATGAATTCAGCTTCAATCTAAGCATGGAATATGCCCCAAACTAGGGGCATTGGGTAAGTACTTCCAATTCATTTCAATAAATAAATCCATTGCTAATTGAAATTATCTTTTTACAGGAATTAAGCAATGACTTATCCAGCAATCCGCATCAACTTCTAGCCAAAGTTATTCTCATTCAAAGGATAGGTTTTTCAAAAAAAAAATCTTCATGAATAAATCTTCATCACTTTTACTCCATCTTCATCTTCATCTTCATCTTCTTCACTTTTTGATAATGAACAAATCTTCAAATCTCAAAAAAAAAAAAAAAAAAAAAAAAAAAGAGAGAGAGAAGAAAAGAAAAGAGAGAATTTTCAAAAAGCCTTAGGACTAGGGGCATTGGGCTCGTGCTTCTTAGTTTGCTTTCAAAAAAAAAAAAAAATCAATCAAGATTTTTAATTCTTTTAAATTTTTTTTTCAAGATTTCCAAATCTTTGAAACAAAAAAAAAAAAAAAATTTAAAAGACTTGAGACTAGGGGCATCAAGCTCGTACTTCTTAGGTAGCTTTCAAAAAAAAGCATCATTCAAGATTTTCAGTTCTTTCAAAAAAATTCAGGATTTCCAAATCTTTCAAAAAAAAATTTCAAAAGTAAAGAACAGAAAGTAAATTTCAAAAAATTTCCAAATCCACGAAAAATCTTCATTAAATTCTTCTTTAGGAACCAAGAACAGAAAGTTATGATCATCTTCCATATTCTCCAGTGGTGCATCATCTAGACAACAATCCACCCTGAGCATTCATTGAAGCATGGAATATGTCCCAAACTAGGGGCATTCGTCAGGTATGCCAAATTCTTCTCAATGAATAACTCTGTTACTAATTGAAAATATTTATTTTGCAGGTACTAAGGTAAAGGGCCCACACACATCGGCAGGAATAATGCCATCCAAATCCTTGGACCTCTGGGAAGCATGTCCAAAATTTCAAATCCATCGGACCTTTAGGAAGCACGTCCAAACTTCAAATCCATCGGACCTCTAGGAAGCACATCCAAATTTCAAATCCACGGACCTCTGGGAAGCACGTCCAAATTTCAAATCCATCGAACCTCTAAGAAGCATGTCCAAACTTCAAATCTTTGGAACTCTGGGAAGCACGTCCAAAATTCAATTTCAACGAACCTCTTTTTATTGTTAGATTATATTTTGCCATAATTTTGGTTGAGATAACTAATTCAATCAATGATTTTAAATGTTTGAATCAAGTAAAACATTATACTAAATTTCATTAATGAATTTTTTGTTATAAGAAGATTGGTGTTTGGGGGGGGGGGATGTCAAAAAGTCACACATTTCGACACAATTTAGACATGTGGCAAGCGGTGATTAGATTACTTTTCTCTGAGTTCGAATGGTGGACTTATATGATCATTTTCAATTTGGTAGTTACTAATAATATCACTTTATTTACTGAAAAATATCACTTTATCTTTCTTTTTGGCAGACACTTTATCTTTCTAAAGGGATAGAACCGATCACTATAAATTGTTAAGAACTAAATGTAATCACTTTTAGTTTTAAGGACTAAAATTGCTAATGGGCTAAAACTTATAAACCAGCAGCATATTTTGCACTGAAATCGAATTATATGAATGGATATGATTACAAAAATTCTATGGAGTTTTTAAGATCTTAATCCTCTTCTTTTTCTTTTTCTTTTTTTCCTTCTAATTTTTGGTGCAAGGGGAAAGCTCATTGGTCTTATGGATGGAACCTATTAGTTAAGCCTAAGGCTTAATCAAGAATTTTTTTTATTTTTGTAATTGTTATTTTCTTTTTCTTTCTTAGTTTAGGAATTTAATTCATTTTCTTGGTTATTTCTTTTCCTTGTACCCAATGCACAAAGCTTGCATTTTGTGGGGTCTTAGAGAGGTGATTCATGATTGGTTAGAAACTTCCTCCCTTTTTTTGGAGAGACTTATCTCCAAACTCGAATCCGCAACTTGTCACTTTTGGTGGAAGGCACTTGCCAACCAACATAGTTATTTTCTTTTCCTATTAAGGGTGCGTTTGTTTTGGGTGAAAATGGTTTCCGAAAATGCTTTTCTGTAAATGCGAGTGTTTAGTTGCACATGAAAAATACATTTTCCGAAAATGCTTTTCAGTTTGACCGTGTGTTGGGTGTAAAATCATTTCCGTTTTTATTTTACCTTCAAATCTCATTTTTCGAAAAACAGAGAGAGAGAGAGAGAGAGAAAGTGAGAGTGAGATCGTGCTCGCGCGCAAAGAGAGAGAGAGAGAGAGAGAAAGAGAGAGAGAGAGAGAGAGAGGAAGAAGAGAGAGCCCATCGCCAGTGACCACGAGCCTTCGACTTCGCCGGCGACCCAGAGCCTTCGCGCCACAAACCCACGAACCAATCTTCGACTTCGCCGCCGAACCCAGAGCCCAGATCACGCCACGAACCCAGAGCCTTCGACCCACGAGCCTTCGACTTTGCTGGCGACCCAGAGCCTTCGACTTCGCCGGAAACCCACGAACCGATCTCTCTCTTTGTGCGATTTTGATTTCTGTGTGATTTTGATTTTTGTTGTTGTTGTGGTGGTGTGGGTGGTGGTGTTTTGGTGGTTTTCCTGTTGTGTGGTGGTGGGTTTTGCTTGCTTGCCATCGGTTGTGGCTTTTGATTGCCGGAGTTTGCTGTCGTGGGTTGAATTGGAGTTTCGATGGTGTGTGGTGTTGTTTCGGTGGTGGGTATAAATTTCGGTGGTTGTGGGTTGTTGTTGGTGGTTGCAAGTGATGGGTATTTGGCTGTGATTTGTTCTGTGGATTGGGATTTGGCTGTGATTTTGAAATTTTCTATAATAAAATTTGTTTGGATGCTGAGAAAATAGCTGAGAAAATGTGAAAAATTTGTAGGAAAATAGTATTTTCAGAATAGAACCAAACACATGAAAATATTTTCTACAACAATTTTCATAATGCAACCAAACATTTGAAAATATTTTCCTTTTCTGAAAATAACATTTCCGGAAAATATTTTACGGGAACCAAACACAGCCTAAGATAATAAGTTTGGAACTCTTTTAAAGGAGCCTAGGGTTCAATATTGTTTTATCATTTTCTTGAGTAATCAGAGTTAATTGTTAGAGTTTTGGACAAATTGCCTAGGTGTGGGTCCTAGTTTATTTTATTTTTCTGCTCTTTAATTTTGGTGTTGCATCAGTTTTAATTTTGTCCTGCGCCACTTTCTTGTCCCTCCAATGTTTTTTCATGTTAGCCCCTTGTCAAAAAATTGAACTCATGTCTACTATATGAATAATGGGCGTCGTGTGTTTTTTGGATTGTTTGGACCTTGATAAAGTTTTCAGAAAGCGGATTTTGTTTGTGAAGGTGAAGTGATGGCTGCTTTGGCTGAATAAATGCCTACTAACGTGTGGCTCTCACTCACTTGGATCTAGTAAGTTGGGTCAATTTGTCAACCTGGAAAGGATGGTAGGAGTAGTTGCATGGTCTAGTCTTGAAGTCAAGTCTAGTTGTTAGATATTCTCAGTGGACAGAGTCCAAGCTTGATACTTCTTTGAGCTGCTTCAACTATTTCCGTAAGTGCTCAAGTCGTGTTTCCCTGAATCTGAATACTTTTAAGCATCCGCGTACTAATTTAACTGAGACAGTCCAACTCAGATAATAACCAGTTGGGTGGGCCAGGGCCTAGTGGTACATTCTTAAAGCTTGATGCTTGGGCATTGCTTTTCACAGGTTGGGTTACTTGTACTTATGAAACTCCTTCTATTGCTTGCATAGCAGAGAAAAGAAAAAGGATGAATTAAAAAAACTATTACTCTTCACTATTTTTCTAAAACCACTAGCCTAACTCATCACATGGCAGCAACCATCTGGGGCTTGTACAATGGTTCTTTTAATTAAGAACATTCCTTAGCATTGGATTTGCCTTCTAGGTATTATATCCTTTTTGGTGAACTTCCTCACACTTTGCTTCACTTTTTTTTTTAAGCCTAAAATCTAGGAAATTGGGATATGTGCAGCAGTGCAAGGATTTTGAACGAGTCAGCTTCTACTCAAAGGAAGCCACCTTTGCAAGGGTGAAGAAAGAAAAGAATCAAGTGCCTGGAGAAAGAGAACTCTCCAATGGGTTCCAATTTTCCTCGAGTTTTCAAGGATTTTCGCTACTAGAATTATCAATTTGCATAATTAGAGAACCACATGAATGCATTCAGAAAACTAAAGACATTCAAGGAAAATAAACTGATCTCACTTAGTCAAACTAACTGCTACTAAGAAGTTCAAATGTTCATCGTGAGTTTTTCTCTAAGAAGCATGGACACCCTAAAATCCCTGGTGTATCTATGTCAGACATGCCAGGGACACTTTTGCATGCATGTCCTCATTGTGTTGGGAGGAAAAAATATTTTTATTATAAATAAAATAAAAAAAGGAAAAAGCAATCCCCTTGATTTTATATATGTTTTTAAAGATTTTGATAGTTGTTATTTATTTTGGAAACTTAAAATAAACATAAAATATGCATATAAAAAAATAAGAGATGCGTAAATATGTATAGTAATTGATTAATTAAGGTTAGTGGTTACTATTGGGTCTTGAGTTGCAGCTTTAATTTGCCAAGGAAGACTACCAAAGATAAGAAAAGAGCAAGACGGTTCAAGTTATGCAATGCAATGTAGAGTATAGACAACTAAAATGGTTATGAAAACCCCAATTTTTCTGAGCCAATGTCTGATAAGACTACATATATTTTCATTCCATCACCTTCAAAATTATATATATATACAAGATTAAAATGACATTTAAATTGTCAAAAAGAACATATTTTAGCAATACAACCAAACAACTTCAGCATTTCAATATCTGACAACATAAATTTTAAATATTTCTTTCTCATGACATGTAAAACGTTCAGTTATATATTTGTGAAGCTCACACCACATCAAATGCATTTTCCACTTTATATATATATATATATATATATATATATAATAGTACAGTAACAGAAAATTTTACATTCAAATATTTAAATTTTAGAAACGAAAAAGAAAACATAAATATTCTAAGCAAAGCTAAATGGATAAGATGTAAAGACCATGATTTTACTTTCAACTGTAATCAATACCCTATTGCATGACAGATTAGTTACCTCTTGTTCAACTTTATTAACAGACAAATCTAAAACATCTATTCTTCAACTTTTAAATATATAGTCATAAAGGATAGATGTCATAGTAAAAGCGCAGTTTATAGATATCAAATCTCTGGAACAGGGCATGACTAGGAATGCAAGCCAAGATTACCTGTTTAGGGGTTCCTTCAAAAAGCTTTCCACACGATAAGTTGACAAAGTGTCTCCAGTAAAAATTACCCCGATCCGGGAAAATAGAAGCTAAAATCCACTTTCATTGATCTTTTCCCATGGACCATGAGTGTAAAATCCACTTTCATTGATTCAGGAGTGTTTTATCAATCGTCATATATGTAAAATATTAAAAATAATACACGGACTTCAAGTGGGTTGATTGGTAGAAAAATGGGCCTATTAAAAAATCTAATTAAGTCCAAAACAAGTCCTAAGATTTGTGGCCTGCTCAGACCTCTTTGATTTGGAGTTCCATCATCAAAAGGTGGCCCTTTGCTTGGGAGTAAGGACCTCACAAAATTGTACAAAAATAAATCTGACAGGAAAGAACCATAGGTCCTTTTACCTGGTTTAGGACCACAATATAATACAGCAAGCTTTTGGGCCCATATCTCAAACACTTCTACTTCAATAATTATATGTTTTTGAATTTTCCCCCAAAAGATTGAGCCCTTCAATTGAAGGGACAGAGTACTAAAAGTCTAAAACTACTTTGAAAACTAATTGCAAATACCTTTTTTTTTTTTTTTTTTTTCTTTTAAAACTGTAGTGGTTATATACTTATATGGCTAGCTTTCAAAATCACAATTTTGGAGTTTTGTTTGTCGGCAAACCTAGGCACCTGCGTAATTAGACTTCAATTTATTCATTATTCAGACCTAGACAATAACAATTACACACATTTTATCAAAAAAAAATTAGACATGTAAACCATGTCTTTTTGTGCCTTACTCAATGATGCCCTCAACAATAATATTATCTGGATTTTACAGCTAACTTTCAGCCAGTGGTATTGTCATCAGTAGTTTTCTCGGAAACCAAACATGAATCACCAAAACCCAAAAAGATCCGAAATTGAAAGACGAAAAACCATCCTTAACACAGTTTAGTATCTATTAATTATTCTATTTTCTAACAATAGGTTTTGCAACAAGTTTCTATAAATTAATTAATCTAACAACAAGTTTCACAACAAGCTTCTATTAATCAACTAGTTTAACAATAGGAAATAAGCATAGCAGCATGGCTCAAAATTGTTGCTTATATCCCAGTCCAGGAACAGATCAGCAAAAGACATGAAACTGCAACCATACCAATAATCTAAAAAAGTTTTGCTCCACTGTTCTTTACATTTTAAACTGCATTTCCATACCATGAAAGACCATCAAACATCAACAATGTTTGCCTCAAAAGTGAATCAAAGTTCCAAAATGCCATTTTTGAATCAAATCCAAAAATGGGTACTTGGGTTTCCTTGAAATAACACTTTTTTTTTTTTTTTTCAATTCTAACAATCACATAAAAACTAATGTCATTGCCAACACATAACCATATTCTTAGAACACCAAAAAAAAAAAAAAAGAAAAAAAAAAAAGAAAAAAAAACCAAACAGATCCAAAATTGAAAAACAAAAAACCCTAGGTCACATCATGAAATTCCAAAATCTAAAATTGGAGAAAGAGAGAGAGAGACAGAGGAATCTAAGAAGCAAAAACGACAACGTATTGAGTAGAAAGAGAGAGTACCTTCGGCACGATGGGCTACGAATGGCGTTGACAATGGGCTACGATTGCTTGAGAGTGACTACCTTCGTGACAGTGGGCTACGATTGCTTGAGAGTGACTACCTTCGTGACAGTGGGCTAGGATTTTGCTTCAGCACTAGGCTATGATTGCTTGAGAGTGAGTGAGTGAGTGAGTGAGTTTGAGAGTGAGTTTGAGAGGGCGGAGTGAAAGGGTGATTGTGTTTCCGTGTTTGAACTTTTGAGGATTTTGTAATGAGCCATTTGAAAGTGCTGTGGTTTTGTGTTTTGGGTAATGGTGTGCAGATTTCGAGTCTTAAAAACTCGATTTCTACGTGGCTCCATATGGAAAATTTGTCCACGTAAGGGTATCACAAAAATAGCGAACTCGAGTTATAATTAAATCTCGAGTTTTTAAAACTCGAGATGCTAGTTTCACACATACTTTCAAAACCGGGCAACTAACAAAATTGTTAGAAATCCAACGTTATTTGGAAAGGGTGTTCTAACATGTTTGCCTTGGGGGAATGGGCAGACTAGCAGTGTGAGGGGCAACTATGTAGTAAGTTAGGCAACGTTTCAAAGTTTTAAGAAAAATAGCATCTCGAGTTTTAGAAACTCGAGATCCATATTAAAACTCGAGTCCTAAAGACTCGTTTTGCGAGTGTTTGGCTGGATGACTTGGACTGAAAATGCCACATAGATCTCGAGTCTTTAAGACTCGAGTTCTATGTAAAAAAAATTTCCCCATACAGGGAGCTCTATAGTGGCGTTTTTAAGTCCTATAGTGACATTTTAAAGCCCTATAGCGGCGTTTTCTTGCAAATTTTTTTTTATAAGTGTGATCATCCCATACCAGGTTCAGTGAGCCCTATAGTGGCGTTTTTAAGCCCTATAGTGACGTTTTAAAGCCCTATAGCAGCGTTTTTCTGCAATTTATGGAACTTAAGTCTTTAAAACTCGAATTCCACGTGGATTTTTTTCCACATCAGACCCATCCGCTTACAAATCAAGACTTAAAAACTCGAGTTTTATCTTGGAACTCGAGTTTTAGACACTCGAAATGCTAGTTTTTAGTATTGTTTTAAAACGTGACAACTAACTAAATTTTTTGATATTTATTGTTATTTGGAATGGGTGTTCTGTTTGCCTCTCAAAGTGTACTTTGGACTTTCCTTAATGACCAAACTACCCTTCTATCCCAAACCAAAAAACACACCATCTTGCTTGTTTCTTAATCACTTCCCTCCGAGAGTCCCCAAAACTAAAATGGCGACTATGCCAAGCCACGGCCTCATGCTCAGGCACCTGACCACTACCACCACCACGCGCCCCTTTCTCCGAACTCTCCGTTCCTCACTATCTTCCCAGGCCTCACTCCCCGAAGACTCGGCTCAGGTCCAGGTCCAGGTCCAACAACAGCCCAGTAAGCCCAACAAGTCATACTTCCCGAAGCGAGGCCAGACGTTGGAGCTGGTGTGCGAGTCACTTGGTTTCAAAGGGAAGGGTTTGTGCAAGGTGGCAGACACTGGGTTCGTTGTCATGTGTGACCGTGCACTCCCCGGTGAGCGTTTCATTGGGCGTGTCACTCGCAAGAAGGACAACTATGCTGAGGTATTGCTATTATTAATGTTGTTAATATTATTGCTTTTGGTAGTGAAGACAATACTAAATGACGAACTGGGTCTTGTTTTATTTGCTGTTTTGGTTCCAAATTTTGGAACTTTTAAGTTTTGTGTGTGTGTGTGTGTGTGTGTGTGAGTAAGTGATATCATTTCAGCTCAAGTGTTGTTGGGTTGGATTCTATGTTTAAGTTGGTGAAACGGTTAAGTTTAGTTTTAAGTATGGGTGCTAACTACCTAGGAAATTGAGAGAGGAAATGGGTCTTTTTGTGTATGCTAAATTGGGTTGGAAGGAAGGAAAATTAGAAGAAAATTTATGGTAGCTCAGACAATAAAAAATGACGAATTGGGTCTTGTTCTATTTGCTGATTTGGTTCCAAATTTTGGGACTTTAAGTTGTGTGTGTGTGTGAGTGGGTGAGTGATAAAATTTATAAAAGTTAACATGGCTTTAGAAACAAGAGTATTAGTAACAATTTCACGTCACAAATCCTCATTGGAAATGCTGGTGGCATACACAACTTTCAGTAGTGGTGCCACTTGTATCAGTTCTATTTTTTTTTTTTTTTTAATTTTTAATTTTTTTTATGTGAATGTGCTTATAATGACATGCTAGGGAGTTATGTATCGTTCTTTGTCTTTCATTCTCTCAATTGAATCAATCTCTTCTTTTGCTTTTGAAAATTTTAAGTGACAGGATTTTTTCTTTTTTGATTTTGTAAAATGTACAGGTGACTAAGGTAAAGACAATATCTCCTCATTGGGACTTTGTGGATGCCCCTTGTGAGTATGCTTCTTATTGTGGAGGATGCAAAACACAAAATTTGTCTTATGAGGCTCAACTTAGAGCTAAGGAACAACAAGTCCGTGAGTTGGTGATGCATGTTGGGAAGTTTTCTTGTGAGGAACTGGAATCCCTAAACATCATGAAGCCAATTGTTCCCTGTGATATCCAGTTCCATTATAGGAACAAGGTTAGGACAGAATCTGAACCTTATTAATTTTGTTGTTTAGATCTGGTCACATGCAATGATTCTACTATTTTTCTTCTTTCTTTAGCAGTATAAAAGCAACCCATAAATGGTGCTAGATTCTTGCCGATTGTCACTAAGATTGTACTGGAAAAATTATAGCACTCAGCCATACATGCTCAACTTGTACTCTTTTTAGGTGTTATAGCCTCAAGCAAGATATGCCCATAACGTTCAAATGAAATGCTTTCATTTGTTTTATTGTGTATTGGCTCATTAATTGATCACTAATTCATTTGTTGAATCAATTAAATGAAAATTATGTCAGAGTTTTAAAATGAAATGTAGTGATTCTTAACCTAGACATTGAGACGATTTTATAAGCATAAATTATGTTAACAATTACACTCTTTTTCATGATGAGTGCTATGCATCTGATTAACAGCTGATGTCTTAAGTACGCCAATACCCAGCCATGTTATTTTTGTTTTTCCTATTTCAATCACACCATTCATAAGCATAGAAACAGAATTTACCTCTACCAGTGATATACATTGGCCTGAGTATATGTTGTATGTTCTAATCCTGAGTATGTAATTCACTCCAAATTGATTTTCATACCAACTGTAGAACTCATAACTGCTGTGTACTTTGTTGTTATTGAAAAAAGTATATAAATAGATTGGTTCAAAATTTTAAAAATATCTTAGATGCTACTTTCCTGCTATTGCAGATGGAATTCTCATTTGGCACTCAAGAATGGCTACCTAAAGAATTATTATTAGAGAAACAAGATGGTAGTGAGAGCTATGCCCTGGGACTGCATGCTCCTGGCTTTTTTGATAAGGTTCTAAATGTCAACAAGTGCTTACTGCAAAGTGAACCTGCCAATATGGTATCTCATCTTTTTTTTTTTTTTGTTCCCCGTAATATTAGAGGCTTGTATGCTCTTCCTGCAGACACTTTGAATTGGATATGTGATTTATATTCCAAATAAATTAACTTGCCCATATCATCACATTTGAGGATTTCCCATTTGTAAATTTGCTTTGTATTACTGGCATGCCATTCTTATGATGCAAGGCACCCAACGTTTATTATACATAGATGATAAATCACTAGAGTAATCTAAGTTGTCCTCTAGAGTTGTCTACTTAATAAAATTTGGAGAAGTCTACATTCCATGACATCTACTTGTTAGGAGGTGGTAAGCTTAACCCCCCAAACACTGCTCGACAGTGGATTAAGGCATTTCACTTGGTTAAAGTCCTTGGTAGGATTGGCAAAGAGCCTTTGTAGCTCAATGGCATTGCCTAGTTGCCCTTATGAGGAGAATTAAGGTTTGAATCACCCCTTCCTCACTTGTAAGATTTTTTTTTATTTATAAAAAAGGTCTTTGGAAGTTAGTAGGATTTTTTTTGGATAAGTGATAATATTTATTCAAAAAGAATCAACAAGTACACAGGAAGTATACTAGCTGAAGGTTATGCAGGCGATCTAAAATTACAATGAGCAATAAAATCAAATAGATTTGAAAAAGAAAACTTCCCTGCAGCTACCATCCACTCAAGCTACCATCCTTGTAAGAATTATTTAAAAAAAATGAACAAAAAAGTGACTTGTAAGAATTCTCAAGTCAATTGTTCAATGTCACTGAGTTTGTTGCTCATATCAATTTTGGGTTTTCTTTACTTCCTACGCAATTGTCTTCTTCTTGTACTTGTTTTTAGCTAGAAACTTACACCTTTATATTTGTTTTGACTTGATATTGGCAGCATACTTAATTCTTTGACAAATTAGTTTATTACCATGTCAGAAATATTTTGTTCTTTCTGGCCTCTTTGACTTGCATTTCTGATATATAGGTTCTTGCAGCTATCCAAGATTGTTGGAGAGATCCACAACTGGGTATTTCTGCTTACAATGTTCACTCTCATGCTGGATTTCTTAAGCATCTAATGCTAAGAACTGGAAGGTACAGTGCATTCTGTTAAATCTCATATAATTAGGTTTTTCTTTTTTACCCATATTTTAGCTTGCTGTAATTCATATGCAAATATACATTAACTTTCAACTTAGGAACTCTCTTCGACAATAATGGTAAAATTTTGGTTGTGTTGGGGAGTACAGTGAACAGAAGCAAAAAAGCTTCAGAACTCAGATACATGCAGTCAGTCTATAGTTCTTTGCAGATATGAATAATAAATGGTTGAAACCAATTATTTGGAGTATGATCAGACATTGAATTCTTTTCAAGGACTTATTGGTCAACTACCAATTTAAAATGTTTTCTTGATCAATTGGCAAACAAAGAGTTTGTAATTTTAGTATTACTTATGAAGTTACCTGTGCTTGTTTTGGATTTCACACTCTATTATCAAATTCCTGTTGTTCAATGTTGAGGTTGTTGAATGTTTGATCAAAATAATAGATGTAAGTGTACCATTAGTTTTTTTTTTTTTTTTTTATTTTAATTTCAGTTTTCATGATTTGAGTCATAGTTATTACTTGTTAGTATCTTACAACACATTATGTGATTCGCATTTTTTACCAATTTGACATGTATCTTATAAGTGTATCATAAATCTTAGTGTATCACATGATACAACATATGTATCTTAAGGTATGATATGTAATTTTGATATGTATTGTTTCAGGCAATGCACTTGTCATTCTTGGTTTACATTATGTCTTACAATAAATTATGTGATTCACATTTGTTACCAATTTGATATGTATCTTATAAGTCTATCATAAATCTTAGTGTATCGCACGATACAACATACGCATCTTACACTATGATAAGTAATTTTGATATGTAATGTTTCAGGCAATGCACTTGTCATGCTTAGTTTACATTATTTGTATTCACATTTTTTTGTTTTTTGTTCTTAATTTTTTTTATAAGCTCTTAAATTTTTTTTTTCCTCATAATAAAGCTAATTTAATTGGGGCATTAGCATTGCAACACCCCAATGGGTGCTGGAGGATATGCTTACCAAATTTGAGGATGTGATGTATGTTTTGTTGCTCTGCGTGAGTGATGTTTTTTAGGCTAGTCAGACCTAGAGATTTCACCAGATTAAGTCTTGTTTTGTGACAGAATGATATCAGAGCAGTAGGTTTTGAGTGAAGTCTAGGCTTGGATCTTAGGCTGATTCTAACAATGTTCTGGAGATCTTTATGTTTTTGGTAGGTAATGATCTCAGATTTGGAGATTTTTTATGTTGGACTGAGTTGAATTTGAGGAAAACAAGTGTGATTTTGAGTACCAAATCTCTTTTGGGGGGGAGTACGTAACATCCCAATGGGTGCCATCTTGATATGCTTGCTAACTTTGTTCTTTTTGACATAACTTTAGTTGCTTTGTGTTAGGTGATATGTTTTTTAGGCTAGTCAAACCTAGAAATTTCACTAGATCGAGTCTCTGGTCAGGCCTTAGTGCGATGGCAAGTTCCTTCCATTAAAAGCAATAGGCTTTGGGTTTGAATATGAGAATCAATCTGTCCAAAAAAAAAATTAGAGGTAAGGCGGCCTACTAGTCACCTCTCATAGGCCCTACAAAAAGTGAGAGTTTTGTGCAATATTACGACCTTTGAATACTATATAATTAACAAATATAAATGATTGAGAAATACAAAATAGAAGATTTCATACAAGACCATGTCATACATGGTATAAAGAGTAAAAAAAAAATGAAAAATATAAATACATAAAAATTGAAAACGAGGAAAACAATCATCATTAGTATTATGATTTTATCATCATTTGAATGAGAGACATCTAGGCTATAGCACTATTTCTCAAAGTGCTTATGTTGTTAGATACATACGCGCGCGCACACACACCAAAAAGAAAAAAAAGAAAAGATGATTAAAACTGAAAATATTCTAGATTTTCTTTCAATCAATTATCATAATTGACCAAAAAAGGGTAATGGAATCCAATTTGAAGATACAAAAAATAATATAAAAGATACTAAAAATAATGAGTAAGAGGTGAATGAGCATGAATGCTTTAATTTATTTATATTGATATAATTGTTTTATGAAATTTTAGTATTTTATTAATTTTCAGGGTGTTTATCATATAAAATTATAGCATTTTATTAATTTTTGAAATGTTTGTGTATCTTATGATACAAGATACCAAAAAAAAAAAAAAAAATTGATTCTTGATATGATTCAAGATTTGACAACTATACTTTTGAGTAATTTTTCAATCATACAATGCTTGCTGCAGATCTTGTTCTTGGTATGTTCATGTTTTTTAGATTATCATTGTAAACCTTGTTCTCAATTTGAATTAAATAGTTATATTTATATATTGTTTATGTCCTAGGGATGTAAAGACTGGTCTGCCAGAACTTATGGTTAATTTTGTGACCTCGTCTTACAAGCCAGAACTGCTGAAGCCCTTGGTTGAGAAGATTTCATCCATTCCTGAAGTGGTTTGTATGACATATTTCTCCATCATTTACTCAAATATAACTCCTGTGTTTTACTTTTGCATCAAGCAAGCTTCTGGCGTACTTAAAATCCTTGAGTTTAAATTATTGAAATTCATAAATTCATACATAGATATGTGTGTAGGATTGGATTAGTTTGAGTCACTCCCAAATCAAACCATTGAAAATCAGTTGATGACCAAAGACTGGTACAACCAATCCAAGCAGTTTAGTTGGTTGATCCGTTCAATTCTGATTCCTTAGCCATAATTGTCCCGTTTTTCTTTTAGGGTGGCAGGGCCCTGTTTGATTAATTTGATTTATATTTTCTCATTTTCAGTGCACGATATCATTGAATTTATTTGGTTTTTATTTTATTTTATATAAGTAAGAAAATAATTCATTAGAAAGACAGGATGCTCAAATGTAAGCACCCTTAAAGAATTAAAAACGGACACTAATTAGGTCCAAAATATAACAAAGGAACTTCACGACCCCCCAAAATCAAAATACAATATTCAAACAAAGATCTCACTATTCTTAATATCTTGCATAGAATGCTCTTTGTTCTCAAAAGTCTGGTGATTTCTCTCTCCGTAAGGTCCACATGATGCAATATGGAGTAGCTTGATTTACAAACCTGTTTCAGTGGCATATAAGCACCCTCTCCAAACAGTCAACAGATCATTCATCTGGCTTGGAATTGCCCAAGTTACCCCAAAAGCTGTAAGGGCAAAAGACCACAGCTCTCTAGCTATTGGAAACTGTAATAATAGATGCTCTACTGATTCACAACTGCTCTTACATATTATACATCCATTAACAAGCATGAACTTCCATGGTTTCATGGACTTTTGTACTCTATGCACATGATTTGTTTTTGTCCCTGATGTATACTTCCTGTATACTGAGGTGACGCCCTTTTTCTTTTTAATATATTTTTATTACTTATTAAAAAAAAAAAAAGTATTAACTTCCATCTAAAAAGGTTATTTTAGGGTTAGTATGGAATTCAAACATACGAAATAGGATTGAACACTGAACTGCCCTTTCCTATTGAATTAATTTATCTTATCAATTCATGCTTCATTTATCTCCTTTTTTAATTTTTTTATTTATTATTACTGTTTTTTTTTATTTATTTATTTATTTTTTTTTTATAATGATTAATAGGTAAGTGTCATGAATAATGTAAATAGCTCCATTGGTAACACATCGGTTGGAGAGGAGGAATACACTTTGTATGGGAAATCTGCCATCACAGAGATATTAAGGGGTCTTACATTTCAAATATCAGCCAACTCTTTCTTTCAGACAAATACTCATCAGGTATGCTATGCAACTTAATTTGATGCACTACCAACTCATGCTTGCTTTCATATGATTAGATTCTTACTTAGGTTTCCTAGTTTGCTTTTTGTATAATCCACAATTAGAAGCAAAATTCTCAACTTTCAGGCAGAGGTTTTGTACAAACTCATTGAAGAATGTGCTGGTCTCAGAGGAGATGGATCAGAAATTGTTCTTGACCTGTTTTGTGGAACGGGCACCATTGGTCTGACACTTGCCAGAAAGTAAATCTCTCTCTTTTTTTTTTTTTTTTTTTTTTCATTGCATTTGAAGTATTATGAACCGTACTCAAATTGACTTTTGATTCAATTTGTTAGGGCCAGACAAGTTTACGGATATGAAGTTGTTGCTCAAGCCATTGCAGATGCTTGCTTGAATGCTAAGCTGAATAATATCTACAATGCCACATTTGTCCAAGGAGATCTTAATAAAATTGATGAAAGTTTTGGCAACAATTTTCCTAAGCCTGACGTCGTCATATCAGGTTTGGTTGTTGCCTTATTTTATGTAGCTTCACCTCCTTTGGCATTATTTAGATCCAAGGTGTTCTGAAAACCTGTTGTGTTGGTGAATATTGGACCATATAAAATTTTGTTTCTGAAGTTTCCAAAGCATTAAAGATGTATTGATAACCAGTAGTTTTTTCTTCCATTTTCTAGTGGGAAATTATTTATCGTTAAAGATGTTTCTTATTATCTATTACGTGCCAAAAGATGTTTCTTGTGTTCTTTGCCATCATCGTTTTTAACGAGTATTCACAGTATTGTCTCAATTTGTTTTAATGTATTCAATCACGCAGATCCAAACCGTCCAGGCATGCACATGAAGTTGATTAAATTCCTGCTAAAGCTTAAGGCACCACGGATAGTTTATGTATCCTGTAATCCTGCCACATGTGCACGTGACCTTGATTATCTTTGTCATGGCGTGGTATGTCTACTATTTTACCACTCTCTTTTCTTTGATTCCCAGTCATGATTTTTGAAATTCTTGTGCAGATAGATAAAAATTTAGAAGGTTGTTACAAGCTAAAGAGCCTACAAGCAGTAGACATGTTCCCGCACACTCCTCATATTGAGTGTGTTTGCCTGTTGGAGCTTTGCTGATCCACAGGTAAATATTTTTTTGCCATAATTTGTAGGCATTGAATTGAAAGGGGCTTGTATGTCTCTATTTTTTTTCTTTAATACTCAATTTTCACAGTATATTAGCTTAGGTAGAGGGAGAGGTGAGGTTGAATGAGGTGAAGCCGGAATCATTTTTTGCCTATTTGGCTGACCATTTGAAGTAGATGAATTCTCTTGTTTTGCTTTTACGACAGTTCACATAACTACATCTGTAGCTAGATTTAATCAAATAGAAATTCATCATATGTTTTTCTGTCTTTCTTCTTTTTCTTTTCTGAGTTTTGATTTGCCTAAAAGAAAAGGTTAAACAATATAAAGGTTACGATCCAACAAGTCTGAACGGTTTAGTCATCTCTTACCGAACCATTACAATGCAATCTGAAACTTCACTGATCTCTTTGTTAAGCACCTTAATGCAGTTTGGACTTTGGAGCTCCTATATTGGTCACAAAAATAAGGAAAAAAAAAAAATTGTAGTCAAAGAGTCTTAACTCTGTTCAGTGCTTAGAAATGATAGGATAACTTCCATTCCATTCTCAACCCTATATGCTCAACTTTGGCATCCCAAATGGTCTGACATGTTTATTCATTTGATATCATCAAATAATTATAAGCCAATTTTCATACATACGAGATTGTTGGACAAAAAATTGATAAACTGGTCGTGTTATTTGGAATATGACTAGTGAGTTTATATATTCATGGCTTTGTTTACGTGGAAATTGCAAACTTATCACCACCTTTACCTAAAAATGTGTCCAAATTCAAAGGATGATTGAAATAACTAAGCACGAAAAATATCACACCTCCACCACCTATACACTCTATGCAAATTGATATTTCTTTGCCCCGTTTATCAAAACTTTTCCTATAATTTAAATGAATAGAATGTAAAATATTAATCAATTTTATCTTTTAAATTTAATTGAACTATTAGGATAAATTTATATTTTGTTCAACACGTAAAATCTTTGATAGTTAAATAAGAGATTTGGGTTCAATTTGCGCCTATACTAAAAATCGATTAGTGTCTTAGTTTGATAATAGTTATTGTCGGGAATGAATGTTACTGGTTGAACTCTTTCAAAAAAAAAAAAAAAAAAAGAGTTCTTACCGTTCATTTATGGAATATAAAAATTCAGATCATGGCTTTATTTACAACATTTTGGACATGTTGCAAAAATTTATGGATCACAACATTATTTGAGTTCTTTCAAAGCCCAAAAGTTTATGGAAAGGTAAACGTCAATTCTAAGTCTCCACGGGCAAGTTTGGCTTACAATCACGTATCACCATACACTTGCGTACGGTTGATTGCCTTAAACCATTTTATGCTTAAATTTTTATTTATTTATTTATTTTTTGAGGGAAAATTTTTATGCTTAAGTTAAAAGCGAAACTAACATTGTATTATTCTTCTAAAAAAAAAGGAAAAAAAGGAAAAAAAAAACTAAAAAAACTAACATTGTATTAATAAAAATAAAATAAAAAACTTTGTAGACCACTTCCAATCCGAAGGCGATGCTGATATTAAGGACTTTTGTCATGTTTTTCAAGGGAAAATTTTATTTTTGCCATGGTGCACAAGAGTGAATGAATAGTATACTATCATTCAGTAGATGATGTATGCGTGAGGGAGAGACCCTGCATGTAGTGCAACTCATTCCAAAGGTAATTACTTAGTATGGGAAAAAGTATCTTGTGTATAAGGTCAATGCAGCTAGTCTCTCATAGTCTGTGGCCTCCCTCGTACCTATATTGTGTCTCGCTGCATAGACCTAATATATATAGGGTCATGTTAACGAATGCCTTTAGAGTATTGGTTAATAATCCATTTTAAGAAAGTTTTGACACAACTTTTATGGGAAATGAAAAAAGCTGTCAAAACATTAATGGCTTTATTTCATTTTTCTATAAAAGTTTTCTTTAAATGGATTATTAACCAATGCCCTAAGGGCATTCGTTAGCATTTCCCATATATATAATACATTATCCTCTTTTTATTTTTTATTTTTTTTATTAATGAACTTTTTTTTTTAAAGAGAGTTTCAACCTATGGCGTTCGTTTCTGATGATAGCTTTTTATCATCAGATCAAGACACCAATTAGTTTTTGGTGTAGGCGAGGATTGAACTCCAGATCTCTTATACAACCATTAGAGACTTTACCAGTTAAACTAACTGAAACCCATTTTTATTAATGAACTTGATACATTCTCCTTGGTAGAGAATGTAATTCAACAAATTCGGCATGCATGCCATTAAGATGTCCTACCCTTACCCATCATGTGGAGGGCATGTCTCAACATTTTATACTTTTTATAATTTCATAGTCTACCCGCTTTTAGATGCATAAAACCCTCCATTAGGATGCTCTAAACCACACGTGCCATATATCATTTGGATTAGACACCCATCAGTTAGGAGACATACTAGAATAATACCGTTATCTACTCTAAGAAAGCAAATTTATAACTAATTAATTAAAGAGTAATAAAAATGCATAAATAATCAAACTACAACATAGAAAACATGATAATCATAAACTGTGATTACAATGTTTGAGCCTTTGAGTCTGTTATAATCATTTTGGTGGAGTTCATGGATAATCCGATGATTTCTATGTAGGGGTCTCCCGGTGATTGCCAATCCGAAGATAAAGCCAAAAACTTTGTAGACCACTTCCAATCCGAAGGCGATGCTGATATTAAGGACTTTTGTCATGTTTTTCAAGGGAAATTTTTATTTTTGCCATGGTGCACAAGAGTGAATGAATAGTGTACTGTCATTCAGTAGATGATGTATGTGTGAGTGAGAGACCCTGCATGTAGTGCAGCTCATTCCAAAGGTAATCACTTAGTATAGGAAAAAGTATTTTGTGTATAAGGTGTATGCAGCTAGCCTCTCACAATTTGTGGCCCCTACACACCTATATTGTGTCTCGCTACATACACTTAATATACATGATAAATTCTCTTTAGTAGAGAATGTAATTCAACAAAGATATACTTCACGTTATACCTCTCTCAAATTCGGCATGCTACCACCGCATTGAATGCTCTGTAACTAACTCTCTGGCCGCATTAATGAGGAAGTGATACTTGAATAGTAATTTTCAATCTTACAGCTATTCCCAAAGACTTCAGGAAGGTGCTGATGGGACAAAGATCAACACCAGCGATCTAATCTACATGTGGAGAGTGGAGATGAAAGAAAGAAGATAGTATAAAATAGAAAAAAAATCCTGAGGGAAAAGGATCGGGAATTAAGAGAAAAACACCGTAGGAACAAGAACTGGACTTGTAACCAAATTCAAAAGAGATATATACAAGAACTGATTTCTTCAGATTGTGTCAAGGACGATTTTTTTTGGATAAAACCAGTTTATCTTTACTTTCTTGTCATCTAGATCCATTATAATTGTTACCCAACTTATTAGAGCCTAGTTTTATAACCCACTTTCTACAAATTCATTGTATTGGGCTCTTTGGGCCTAGATCCTTTTACCTTTTGGGCTTAGGAACCAAATTGTGACCTTACAATAAATTAGGCTTATTCTGTTGATTGTGGTGCTCATGGGGGCGTTGGGATTTTTGTGATTTTTACAACTATAGGGATATTCTTATAATTTTAAATAATTTTAAGGTTAATTTGATGATTTTCAAATTTTTGGGCTTTTAAGTAATTTTTGAAAAGTTTGAGGGTAATATTTTGGGGGTTTAGATATATTTTGATAATTTCAATAATTTTTTGTTCAATTTGATGATTAAGGTATTTTAGGGGTACTTTTATTTTTTCATGAAGTTCGGAGGATAGTGTGGCCATTTTGGTGGACTTAGGGGGTATTCGATCATTTCCAAGATGTTTGGGGGTAAAAATTAAGATAATGGAAATATGTGGGCTTTTTTGTGATTAGTATGGTGTGTGGGGTTAATTTGGTAATTCATGGCAAGTGTAGGGGTGTTTCTATAATTCCATTAAAGGTGATGTAATGTTATAATTTATGTAGAGTTAGGGTTTTGTTGTAATTTTATGAAGAAAAAAAAAATTATTTTCATATTTTCGGTCGTGACCTCGAAAATAAGTTTGAAAACATTTTATTTTTTATTTTTTTGTTTTTGTTTTTGTTTGGCTCACACGACAAATCATTAATGTTTCATATAATTCTAAATAATTATATAAACCAGAGCTTTCATTCATGTAAATAGGCCTTATGCAAAGAGCTTTGTGGCTCAGATGCATAGCCTCTTCGCATTTATTAGAAAAACTAGGGAAAATTCCTCCAAGCCCAATATTGTAAATATTGAATTCTCTATATTAAAAAATTATTATATAAAAATATTTTCTAATTTTGGGACATTTGAATTGGAAAAATATACCCTGAATTCTAAATTTACACAATAAAAAAAGAGTCAAAAGCAATTAATTTGAGTAATAAATTATAATGTCATTTGAGAGAGAAAAATAAAATCAACAAAATGTCAGTGATAAATAGTAAAAATTCGCAAAGATTTTAACCAAAACTTTATCCATATTGTTATTAAGAGTGTACAAGTTTTTGATGTACATTTGTTATAGTTATAGTTCAATTGATAAATTCTCTTTTCCTCAAATAAGGGACTTTTCACTTTAGTTGAATTTCATCTACACCAAAAACAATTAACATATTGGTTTAATAATAAAGAGTAATTATTATAGAGCAGAAATAATACATTCAAATCCTATCTTGTGTGTGTATATATAAATGTTTAAATAGTCGCAAATACCCTCACACATTAATCATGGTAAGTTTTAAAACTTCAAAGAACACGATCAAAGAAAGAAAAGAATAAATAATAAAATTATTATTTTTTCATTGAAAAAAAATTACCTATATTTTAGACTAGTTAGATAAAGAACAAATCCTATACTGTATAATAAAAATTGGATTAGTAATTGTAGTTGTGCGAACTGCCAAGTGACTATCTTATCTTCATGACAAATGTTTACACTCATATTAATAATTATGGTATTTTTTTTAATTAATAATTTTAAGATATTTTATCCTAGATTAAACTCTATTTCTAATAGCTTACCCAAAGTAAAATTATTTTATCCAAGTTTTAAGAAATTTTCTTCTAAAAAAATAGTTTAAAGAAATTTAAGGTTCTACGTCAACTAAAATTCTATTACCAAGAGTTTTAAATAATTTAAAAATAAACACTATACATGCATGTCTCAATATATATCTATATTTAAGCATCTTTAAATTAATTTGGTTTTGTCACTTGACTCATTAATTGCAATTAGTAAGATAGTTAATTTATTTTAAGTGAAACTCACTTAAAGTATTGAATGACTCACTAATTATTGATATAAAATTTTTGATTTATTTACAAATAAATTTGAAGTAAATAAAAATGTTTATATCTTCCTTTAAAAAAAAATTATATAATTATATAATTTTGAGTTCAAGTCACAAATTTTGTGTGTATAGGTTGTGTGCAAGAGTGTAATTACTCCAAATTTTTTTTCGAATCTGCTTAGTATTTATTTTCCGAATCAGCTGAGGATATTTTTACAACTTTATAAACCTTTAGAATACAATCAAAAGGACCCATAGTCTTGTTTCTCATGGAAACGAAACTGTCGATACAAGAAATGGATTCAATCAAAAATGAGATAGGCTTAAACTCCATGCTAGCTGTTTCGAGTATTCGAAGAAGTGGAGGCATCGCTTTGTTGTGGAAAGATTTTGTCACGGTAGATCCGCAAACCTTTTCTCTTAACCACATTGATGTATACATTTTGGCCCCTATGCAGGAGCAATGGCAACTCACTGGGGTGTATGGCCACCCTGAGGATCAACGGAAAAAGGAGACGTGGGCCCTAATGAGACATCTCCAAAGTTGGGCAATGAAACCATGGGTGTGCATCGGGGATTTTAATGAAGTCTTTCGGTTCGATGAAAAGAGGGGCGGACTAGCAAAACCGTCAAGGTTTTAGAGGACGAAGTACGTGCAACTTTGTTTCAAATGCATCCGTCAAAGTACGTGCAACTTTGTTTCAAATGCATCCGTCAAAGTCGCCAGGCCCGGATGGAATGTCACCATATTTTTTCCAAAAGTTTTGGCATATCGTGGGTCCTGACGTAACCTCGGCAGTGATTTCGGTACTGCACTTAGGTTGGTATTTACACAAGATGAACTATACCCACATTGTGCTCATACCGAAGTCGAAGAATCCGAAGCACATCACTGAATATAGACCTATTAGCCAAGGGAACGTGATCTATCGGTTGGTGTCGAAGGTGCTAGCTAACAGAGTGAAGACCATCCTACCAAATGTCATATCCGACTCTCAAAGTGCTTTCGTACCCGGTAGACTGATTACGGACAATACTATAGTGGCATATGAGATGCTTCATCGCATGCAAAAAAGGAGGAAAGGAAAGATTGGCCACATGGCGGTCAAGTTGGATATTAGCAAAGCATATGATCGAGTGGAATGGGATTTCCTTCGACAAATTATGCTCAAAATAGGGTTGCCAGACCAATGGGTGGAATTGGCTATGGAAACGGTGTGAACTGCTTCAGACTTAGTACTGATTAATGGTGAGCCAAGGGGACACATCACCCCAACCCGAGGGATCAAGCAAGGTGACCCTCTTTCCCCATACCTCTTCCTTCTCTGTGCCGAGGGATTGTCTTTGTTGTTACGACAAGCTACTATATCGGGTCAGCTGCACGCCATAGCTTCATGTTGAGGTGGACTACAGGTTTCACATTTTCTCTTCGCTGATGATAGTCTGCTCTTCTGCGAAGCTACACTTGGTGACTGTTAGAACCTTCTCAACATTCTGGGCTTATATGAAGGGGCTTCAAGGCAAACCATTAATAGACAGAAAACCTCTATATTCTTTAGCCGAAATACTAAGCCAGAGATAAGAGGTGTAATTAGAGAGATGTTGGGAGCGCAGGTTATGGTGGATTATGAAAAATATATACTTAGGATTGCCAATGGTGGGTGGTAAGTCCAATGTGAGTACCTTTAAGGAGCTGCAGGAGAGGGTCACAAAGAGAGTCATGGGATGGAAGGAGAAGCATATCTCGAAGGCAGGGAGAGAGGTGCTAATCAAAACGGTAGCTTAAGCCATACCCACCTACTCCATGAGCTTGTTCAAAATTCCTAAAACTGTCTGTGATGGGATTAACTCAGCTCTCTCCAAGTACTGGTGGAGACAAACTCGGAATGAGAAGAAAATACATTGGATTAATTGGGGTAAGCTGTGTGGCTCAAAGAAGAAAGGAGGAATAGGCTTTCGAGATATCCACACTTTCAACTTGGCCATGCTGGCCAAACAAGTGTGGAGACTTATTAAGAAGACACATTCTTTGTTCTACTGGCTGTCTAAGGCACCGTACTTCCCCCGTTGCTCTTTTATGGAAGCTGAACTAGGCTCGAACCCGTCCATGGTTTGGAGGAGCCTACTGCAAGCTTGCGATGTCATCAGGGAAGGGTCTGTATAGGAAGTGGGAGATGGGAGGTCCATTGGTATCAGTTCTCATAAGTGGCTACCACACCTTCCACGTTTCAGAGACGGGGCAGACCAAGATTTGAAAGTATGTGACTTGATCAATGAGGCGACCCACCAGTGGGACCGAAGTATCCTCGTCGCCGCCTTCACTTGAGCCACAGTGGAAGACATCCTGAGGATTAGGGTGGACACGTCGAACACAAGAGATAAGTTGACGTGGAAGGAAAATAAGCCTCGGGAGTTTACGGTGAAGATGGCATACCAAGTGGCCTTTCGGCTCAGCCACCCCCACTCTGGGGAACACTCCTCTGCCTCTCAAGATCAGCGTTTGTGGAAGAGACTATGGTCCCTAAACGTACCTCCGCAGGTTAGGACCTTTATGTGGAGAGCGTGCTACAATGTTCTCCCTACAAAATTCAACCTTGCTCGGCGGAAAGTGCAAATTGACCCGAAGTGCTCATTTTGCGGACAGCAAGATGAAACAACACAACATATTCTGTGGGAGTGCCCGTTTGCCCATAATGTATGGGCTTTGGTTTGGGGTAAACTGCAAAAGAGCAGCTTCGTGACAAAGGAGTTCTTCATGCTCGCACGACATATGGTACACAGGCTTGGCGGAAAGGACCTTGAGCTGTGGGCCATAACTTCATGGTCGTTGTGGAACGCCCAAAACCGCTTCCAGTTTAAGCATGTTCAAACCCACCCATGCGAGATTTTCAAGCAGGCAGACTCCTTACTTGAAGAATACCAGAGACTAGCCAAGTCTCTCCCCCAAAGATGATGTATACGTTTACGTTGTATTCATGCATGGTTTTGTTTTATTAGCTATAGGTCCATTGTTTTTCTCTGGGCCGTCCTTTGCTTGTAAAGCTCCTGGGCCGGGCTTCCTTTTGTTTTTTTTCTTTCGTTTGTTTCCTTTTGATTAATATACTTCTACCATTTCAGTCAAAAAGAATACAAAATCTCTTTCTATCTTTTTTGTCAAAAAAGAAAACAATATCTCAGCCTCGACTACTAGTATACTATTATCATAATACTATCTACAAACCCGAACCTCTTGCACCTAGGAATGTTTTGTTTGTTTCGAAGGAAGATTACAGAGAAAAAATTGTTGATGATGATGCAGTTGATCGATTATCTGAGTAGCCGGACAATGTTATAGAACACATTCTTTCCTTCCTTCCTACTAAACAAGTAGTTAAATCTACTCTTTTGTCTACCCAATGGAAACACTTGTGGACTACATTCCCCATTCTGAATTTTGAAATACATACAGAACACAGTAATGAACCTCTAGAAAAAACTTTACAATTACGGAGCCGCAGCCAAAATCAGAGGCCACATAAAATGAATATTACACTTGTTAAAAGCAGTTGCAAAGAAAATTCTCAGATTGACCGCTGGATTAGTTTTGTACTTGAGAGTAATGTGGAAGAGCTTAATCTTTGGTTTGGATGGTCCACTACGTGTTATTCCTTGCCTCAGAGTGTTTTGGTAGCAAAATCCTTAACTGTGTTGACTCTAAGGGGTTGTTGTTTGAAGTCAACCTGTAGTGATATAAACTTACCATCTTTGAGAAAATTATCTTTAAAAGAAGTTGATGCAGATGATGAATTTATTCAGAATCTAATTTTTGGATGTCCTGATATAGAATACATGGGAATTTTTTGCTTTCAATGCATTAAAAGTATAAAGATTTTTGGTCTTCTTAAACTCATGAGCATGGAAATTTGGGGCTGTCAATGCCTTAAATGTATAAAGATTTTCAGTCTTCCTAAACTCGTAGAAATTAAGGTACACAACAATGACCTTGAGAGGTTTGAGTTGGAAGAATCAAATCTTCATTATCTATGTATAACAGAGAAGCATATATCCGAGCTCAACTTGCTTCCTTTAAAAAATCTGAAAAAGCTATATCTAGATATGCCGAACTTAACAGAAAAGTGGCTTCATTACTATCTTTCTGGACTTCCACTCCTTGAGACCTTAGAGCTAACTTCTTGTTATATGCTGAAAAGAATAAAGCTTTCAAGTCATCATCATCATCTTAAATCATTGGGATTGTCGTCATGCGACAATCTGGTAGTAGTCATGGTTGATTCTCCTATATTATGTAGACTCCCATATTATGGCAATACTAGCAATGTGGCAATATCTATTTTGTTGAATGCTTCGGATCTGTTAGAAGTTAAGTATGTGATTCTGGCTATCGTTCCTGGAATGCTGAAAGGATTAAATTCCTCTCAAAGATGGGAAATTTAAAAGTATTCGAATTGAGTAGTTTTTCATTTAAGGTATTTCCTTATTTGATTATGTATCTTTTTCATAAATTTCTTTCACTTTATTTTTTATCTTGGAATTTTTTTTAAGTATAAAAACTCTAATCAGTCCTTTTGTTTAATTTTATTATTATTATTATTATTATTATTATTATTATTTTGGGCAAAGGATGTGATTATTCCAAAAGATTTGAGAGAAACCATACGCTCACCATTATATAATGTCAAGCATTTAAAGCTATCATTATTTGCTCTGCAATTTGAAAGCCAGGAAATCAGAGAACTTTTAGATGGTTTGTTTGGATTTCTCCTCTTCCATACAAGTTAGTAATGGAATCAAGCGGAAACAAGTCAAATCCCAATTTTGACAAAATAACCTTTGAGGTATTACATTTATTTATTTCTTAGAATCTTCTAACTTGTTCATTATGTTTCACTAGTGATTAATGATGGTGCTAATTAGTGCTTTAGTTTTTCCAATGAACTTATTATTGTAAAAACCATTCTTGTTATATGTTTTTTCCTCTTGTGCTACTCAAGTTTACTTTCGATAGGGTGGATATTTTCGTTATTACTTGTCAGTAACGTAACAGTAAGATTTCTGGTGTGGTTAAAAGTTTGGGGATTCATTATTGTCTTTCTGGTATTTGATGCTTGTTGTGTTCGCTACACGTCCTCTTTATTTTTATTTAAGGAGCACCAATTACTTGAACAGTTGAACATGCTTGATTTGAAGGTTTTAAGTTAAATCTTCCTGATTATGTTCTAATTAAAATTAAAACATTTTCAAAAAGTTGTGTAAGCTTACCCTTTTTTTAACTTAAGTTCTTGTTCTGTGTATCATAGTAATCTACATTCTAGGTAACATAGAATCAAATGCTATTGCTGCTGCCATGGCATGGGCTATAGCACTAAGGAAAAGGTTCCTGTTCTGAATTCTTAATGATCCTTAAGCTAATCAGGCTGGCTTTGTGAGAGTTATTGACTCCCTCTATTGCCTTGGTCTCGCATTTTTTTCATTCCATTAAATACTCAGAAGTTAGAACCAGTGAACCACCCTGAAATTGATAGGCTTAGAATCAGCAAACTTGTTTATCTCCACCTATGTTGTTGAAAAGGGGAAGGGACTAACCAGTGGACTCCATATATTTTTAATCTTTTGGAGTAATACGCTTTGTCAGGTTTAGTAGGTTTATTGTTATGTAAGTAACAGATTAATGCATTTCCTCAATAGCTAAAAGAGACCTCATAATCTTGTTGTTGTTCCATAGGAGTAAAGCCTTATCTTCAGCAGCTTAAGCATGTCCTTGAGAGATTCTTTTCCCTTGCTAAATCTCACATTGGAGAATTGTTCAGAAGGCTAGAAAGATGGATCTTGATAGCAAATATTAATTTTCTAATTGCACTGTTAAAGGAAATTAATACGGAGTCATAGAGTAATGGTTTCATGTTCATATAGGTAGAAGGGAATTTTTTTTTTGTCCACTAATTGTTATTTTCAGTGGAGAAAATTTGTCAACATGAGTTATTTAATAAACTGTGTGTGACTGGTTCTTTGTTTAGTCAAAGGATGACTGTATCAAATAAGAAGTAATCTGCATTTTATTATTGCAAAGGAAAAAAAAAATTGGCTTACAAACTTTATGCTAGTTTATATCTGAAGCAAAATATGATTGTAGAAATGAAACTTCAATTATTATTTTTTACTTTTTTTGGTGGACTTTTTTGGGTCTCTATTGTGGTAACAATAGATGCTAAAAGCCTAAAAGTAACGATGGTATTTTCACAATATTGCATTAATGAAAAAGATCACATTTGATAGCTCACTGATGTTTTTTGTTTGAACCCTACCTTTCCTATCTCTGCTATCTATCTATTAATAATAAAATTCCTAGAACCTAGATTGGACCAATTCAATGCCGTTGAGGCCTTTTAACTTTTGATTCTTACTTTTTAGTTGGCTGATAGGGAGGTTAAGATACTGTGTTTATTGGAGTTTTTATGTTGCTAACTAATTATTTAAAAGCAAAAATTTTCTATGTTGCTAACATGTTGCTTGTATTTCAGTTCTCATATGAAAAGCCTATCTATAAATGGAAAAGGCCTAGTTGTTGCAAATTCCTACCATTTCCAAAATCATCGGACCTCTAGGAAGCACGTCCAAAATTCCAATCCTTGGACCTCTGGGAAGCATGTCCAAAATTCAAATCCATCGAACCTCTGGGAAGCATGTCCAAAATTCAAATCCTTGGACCTCTGGGAAGCATGTCCAAAATTTCAAATCCATCGGACCTCTGGGAAGTAGGTCCAAAATTCAAATCCATCGGACCTCTGCGAAGCATGTCCAAACTTCAAGTCCATCGAACTTTTGGGAAGCACGACCAAACTTCAAATCTGTTGGACCTTTGGGAAGAACGTCCAAAATTCCAATCCTTCGACTTCTGGGAAGCACGTCCAAACTTTAAATCCATCAGACTTCTAGGAAGCACGTCCAAAATTCAAGATCGTTGGTCCTCTAGAAAGCACGACTAAAATCCTCATTTTGTTATGACCACTGGTAAGCATGTCTTGTACTCATTTTTTTCCCCAAAAAAAAAAGCTGCATGTATGAACTACGTTTGGACCTGATCCTCTCACCAAGAGGTACGTAGGCAATCTCCCTTGAGATTCGGTCCACATTTTGATCCACTACATGATGGTCTGCATTCTTATCAGCATGCACCATACATTCACCACGGTTAAATACTGATTGCAAAGTTAGGTGTCTTTTTCATACATTGACATTCGCTTTTCAAGCTCTGTCAATGTGGGGCATTCTGTTGACACCCCATTTTGCAACCCGCATTTAACCTCACATGGAGAGTAAAAGGGTAATTTTGCATTGGAAATATGCATATTGATTTTGGTCATTAGATCTTTAATTTCATTTCACCAAAATTATCTTGATGTTATAACGATCAAATTTACTAGTCATAAGTCCTAATCGGACCACCAGATTGAAAGTTATCATCAAATCAAGTTTTAATGGCTGAGATGCACTATCACAAATTGAGTCCGACTATACGTGATTATGAACAATTGATTTCAATTGGTTATAATTATAATCAATTTGAGATTAATGATGTGTCATAATTTGATTGGCTAGAACTACATTTTATGGTAAAGTTGCACACACCTAATTAACTAAATAGTTAAACATTAATTATTCAAAGAGTAATTTGTGCAATTATCTTTTAATTAGGGTAAATTTGGAACTAATTAAGTCTGAAATGGGAGTGATTGGAGCCTATTAATGTTAATTGGAAACTAATTTGGGACCTATTAATGCTAATTGTATTGAAATCATTTTCTAACAAATGACCTCTGCTCACCATTTCATTGATATCTCTAAGAATATTTTGAATATGTGAATGAGGTTAATTTTTCTAGAAACTAGACATCCGAGGCTTCAATTTGAGCACAAGAATGGGACAATTCCGATCAAAATTGAGTAAGATATGATTTTTCAAATTTGGCTCTACAAGCTGTTACAGTAGGTACGGGAAAACCCTATTTTGCTTACTCTTCACTCCCACTAATCTCTACATTTAATGCACCCAATTCCCCAAAAGGTTAAAATAAGGTCTAGGTTAATGATTCTTTGTCAACCCTCAATAAATGACCTTCCATTCATATTTATTCCACCGCTACTATATAAACCCCCCCTCTCCTCTATTCCAAAGCACACAAAAAACCTCCCTCTCTTCTTTTCTCTTGAGTTCTAGTGAAGTAGAGTAGTCTTGTCGTATCTTGGTCTTCTTGAGACTTAAGGTATTGAGTGAGACTCACTCTCCCACTCCTAGCTCTTCTTTTCCTCCACCATTAGGACCTCCACCAAGAGTCTCCTCCTCCACCATATGGATCTTGCATGAAAGTATAATTCATTTCCCTAACTTGTTTTTTATGTTGCCATGATGAGAATTTAAGATTAAAGTATGATAGTAATTATTTAAATTCCCTTAAATATGTTTGAATGTTCCTAAATGCTCTTATGTGTTCTTCACATGTTCTTCGTTGTTCATCACATGTTCATGCATAACACTAGTTTTGATCTTAAATCTACATAAAAAAAACATGAAAAAGATGTTTGTTTAATAATTTTTTCAAATCCTTGAATCTAGAATATCACCATCCACACACATTCACTAGAATTTATTTTTCAATCCAAATGAAATTCTTAATAAATTGAATTAGGGTTTATCACATGCACACATATTAAATTCAACATGCAAATTGATTGATAACATATTTGATGTTGTGATATGAATGTTGGCCACCATAGTCTAGAAGACCAGTTTCACCGGGCAAGCTGGGTGCCTAACATCTTCCCACCTTGTAACATGGCCTCCGAGCTTAGATCAAGGGTTGATAGATCAATGATTATCCTTATAATTTTCAATTTCTAGCCTATGATCAATGTAAATTCAATTTCAAATTAATAAAATGATGAATTTTTCAATGTTGTTTTCTTATTTATTCCAATAATTAAATAAGTGGCGACTTCATTGTAAAACTTTTAATCTAAAGGGGAAAATATAATCAGTCGAACCGCTATTTTGAGAGGCAATAACACGACTCCACCCATTCACGTGGGTTTGGCACAACATTAAGTAAAAAAAGGGGCTGGGGGCGCGGTCTCTCACACTTTGATGCTTGCAATCTTGTGCTTGGAATGTGTCTTGGATGATCCCTTAGGCTATAGGAACCTTTAGGAATGTCTTGGAGTGAAAAACTCTGCTTAAAACAAGGGAACATAAGCTTCTTCCAAGTGCCATGCATACGTGATGACAAGGAGCTTTATGCATTGGTGAGAGCATTGGAGACTTGGCAACATTACCTTTGGCCGAAAAAATTTGTCATACATACCGACCATGAGCCCTTGAACCACTTGAAAGGACAAGGTAAGTTGAATAGAAGACATGCCAAGTGGGTGGAATTGATTGAGACCTTCCCTTATGTAATCAAATACAAACAAAGTAAGGAAAATATTGTGGCTGATGCATTATCAAGAATGTATGCCCTTATCTCTACTTTAAATGCAAAGTTATTAGGATTTGAATATGTTAAGGAATTGTATGCTAATGATGATGATTTTGCTAGTGTGTATGGAGTATGTGAGAAGGCAGCGTTTGGTAAATTCTATAGACTAGATGGGTACTTGTTTAGAGAGAATAGACTTTGTGTGCCTAATAGTTCTATGCGTGAGTTGCTTGTGCGTGAAGCACATGGAGGTGGTTTAATGGGTCATTTTGGTGTAAGGAAGACTTTAAACGTGTTACATGAACATTTTTTTTGGCCAAAGATGAAACGTGATGTGGAGAGAGTTTGTGCTAGATGCATTACCTGTAGCTAGGCCAAATCTAGAGTCTTACCACATGAATTATACACTCCTTTACCCATACCTAGTGCACCTTGGGTTGATATTTTGATGGATTTTTTTTTAGGCTTGCCTGGATTAAGGAAAGGTAAGGATTCAGTTTTTGTGGTTGTTGATAAAAAGTGAGGTTTTGCTTCTTCTTTTGGTTCTTCAAGAATTGTGAACTTATCAGGGATTCTTCCTTGTGGCATTCAAATTTTATACCTTCAGTTCGTGATTCAGTTATGATCATTGGGTTGGGGTTTGTTACTTATACCTGTGGTTCGCATTTCACTTATGAACGTTGGGTCAGGGTTTCTATCAAAATCTGAATTTTAGCATTCTTGGGCAGGTATTTCGAAATTATTAGTTGGGTCTCAAAGCGTGTCGATTGAGGTTCACATCATAATGGAAAAAAGACGTAAGATCTTTTGGAATCCTTGTGCTGCCCACTATATTGATTTGATGCTTCATGACATTAGTGATTTGCTTGTGCATGCAAATACTATAAAAAAAAGGCAAAGAAGATCACTATTTTTATTTACCATCATATTTGGGTGCTTAATTTGATGAGAAAATATACAAAAGGGAGGGAATTGGCAAGACAAGGTGTCACAAGATTTGCCACTGCCTACTTAACTTTGAAGAGTATATATCAACAAAAAATTGGACTAAAGTCTATGTTTGCATTTAAGGAATAGGCTAAGAGTCCCTATGCAAAGAAAAGTGATGGCATTAATGTCCAATTAATTATCTTGAGCGATCCAAAGTTTTAGCTTGCTATTAAATTTTGCTTGAAATGTTTGATCCCTTTAGTAAAAGTTTTAAGGCTTGTAGACGGTGATGCAAAACCAGCAATGGGCTACATATATGAAGTTATGGATAGAGCCAAAAAGCAAATCCGGAAAAATTTTAATGATGTGCAAAGGAAATATAGACCTATATTGAGAATTATTGAATCTAGATGGGAGTTTCAACTTCATAGGCCTCTACATGCAGCAACTTATTTTCTCAATCCTAAGTAAGTTTATTATTTGAATTGTTATATATTTTAGGCGTAAATGCACTTTTAGTCCCTACATTTTGCACTTTTTCCATTTTGGTCCCTACATTTTATTTTTACCACTTTTAGTCTCTAAACTAATTAACGCATGACATTTAAGTCCTTTCCGTCACCCAACTAACGGGAAAAACTGAGGTGCCTAACGGAGAGAATTAAAAATTATTTAAAAACATTAAAATAATAATAATAATTTTTATTTTATTATTAAAAAAATGCCACATGAGCATATAAATTTTAAAAATTAATTTATTAATTTTAACTAAATAAAAAACAGAATTAAAACCCAAAAATCACAAAAATTAAGATCTAAAAAGTATCTTGAACAAAGTTAAAAACACAAAATATTTGGAAAATTTTCTTTTTCATTAGAATATTCGGAAATACATGTTTTTTCCGCAACCTTTGGTTGGAAACATGTTTAGACCATCTCTTTCTTCCAATTCCATTTCCAATTACAATTCATACCTAAAACCAAACAAATCCTTATAAACCAATTTCTCTTCTCCACTTATCCAAAAAAAAAAAAAAAATTTCTCTTCTCCTCTCTCTGAGCTATTCCACTGTCCAAATCAAATCTCTCCAAACCTCTATCTCTACCTCTCGATCTCACTTTCTCGACAAGGGTGATGACAACCTTGAGCTTCTCCATGACAAGACCGTTCTCAAGTCGACGCCGTAGCTTGACTCCCAAGCTTGACCACGGCTTTGTTGGGTGCGAGCTTAGACCGAGTCGAAGTGAGGCAATCGTCTAGGGATCAGATGACTCTTCTAGCAAGTTTGATGGGTTCGTTTAATTGGTGGTGGTGGGTTGTTTTTCTCTTAATCTCTGACTTTCTCTTTATCTAAACCCGACTCTCTCTCTCTTGATTGTTTGATAAGTGTTGTGGTGGTGGGTTTGATCGGTGGAGGTGGTGGTTGGATTTTTCTGTGTTTGGGTAGAGAGAAAATTTCTAGGTTTGGGTTCGGGTGGAAAGAAAATTTTTGGGTTTGTGTTTAAGTTTGTTGGCTTGGTTTGTGTTTATGTTTGTTTGATAAATGTGATGAATTTTAGTGTTTATTTTGAAAGAAAATCTTGATTTTCTGGGGAAAATGTTGATGATTGTTCAAGAAAAATTTATGAGTTTGGTTGGGTTTGTTGTTATTGTGAGCCGAATTGGCTGGGTTTGTGTGCGTGTGTTGTTTTATAAGAAAATTTATGGTTTTGGGTGGAAAGAAAATGTTATGATGCCATCGGCTTTTTAGATGTGAATTTTTTTAGTGTTTGGTTTGAAAGAAATTTTCTGGGAAAGATGTTGAATGCCTAGATAATTTTTTGTGTTCTTGAGTTCTTTGATCTGGGTTCGAGCTTGTGATCTTCATGTTCTTCCCAAAAACTAATGAGTTTTTTTTTTTTTTTTTTTTTTTTTTTTTTTTTTTTAATTTTAATATTTGTTTTTAATTTAATTAATTAATGTGTGTGATTGTATTATTTTTTTATTCCATCGTCAGCCACGTCAGCTTTTGCAGTTAGTTGGGTGACGAAAAAGACTTAAATGTCACGCGTTAATTGGTTTAGGGACTAAAAGTGGTAAAAATAAAATGTAGGGACCAAAATGGAAAAAGTGCAAAATGTAGAGACTAAAAATGCATTTACGCCTATATTTTAATTTTAATCTTTATATTTTGTATGCATATTTATTTATAAGATATAAAATTGTGATAGGTTTCATTATGATCCCAACTTTGCTGCAAGTGAAGAAGTGAGAGTTGGACTTTATGAAGTGATTGAAAGGATGTGTCCTAAAACTTTGGAGAGGTCCAAGATTGATCTACAATTGGAGAAATTTGATAAAGCTGAGGGTTTGTTTGGAAAAGAAATGGCTATACTTACAAGAACAATGAAGCAGCTTGGTAAGTGCTATTGTTATTATTATTATTATTATTGATTATCATCATTATCTTAATTTAGCTTTTGATTTGTTGTTATCGTAATTATATTGTAGCCCTTTACAATTTCTCTTGTTGGCAATATAGCATTGTGGTGGGAAAGTTATGGAATACATTGCAAAGAGCTTCAAAACTTAGCTATACGTGTCTTAAGCCTAACTTGTAGTGCAACGGGATGTGAAAGAAATTGTAGTACTTTTGATCATGTACACACCAAAAAAGGAAATCGTCTTGAGCAACAAAGAGTGAATGCTTTGGTGTTTGTAAACTATAATATTAATTTGGAGTTGAGACAAATAAAGAGAGAAGAGAATGGTGACTCATATGATCCTATTTGTCTATCGAATATGGAATCTGATGATGAATGAATTACCAAAAAGGAAGAACCTTGCTTGCCAGAAGATACTTCATGGATGTACATTCATGAATGTTTTGAAGTTAATGAGGAAGGATGTAGTAGAAAAAGAAAGAGGGGTATAGATTTATATTAAATTGAAATTTTCTTTTCTATATTATGAATAAAATGTTAATTTTGACAATATATATTTTTTTTTGTTATTATTTTTATAGGTCCAAGAAATTTAAATGCCAAAAAGAAAAGTAAAGAAAAAGTTATTGAAGTTGAAGAACCAGAAGAGATAGTGGATGTTGGAGATGATGAAGAAGATGTACAAGAAGATGTCAATGATGAAATGATTTTGCAAGATGATGAAGACGATAACTTCATTGACTTGGACTATGGAGATGATTTTGATTAGGTAGTGATGAATATGATTAGGAAAAAAAGTATTTTGACTAATATAATATGTAGTGACTTTGAACTCTAATGAATTTGGATATTGATGTTTTTATCTTTTGGATATGGATGTTAAAAATATATTTCCATTTGGTTTATTTGGTTAGCTTAGTCAAATACTATAACATAAGTGATAATTAAAGTAGTCATTATTTGCATGTGTTTGTGTATCTTACGATACATAAAAATGAAAAAACGATTTACGATATGATTCACAATTTGACAACTATGCATCTATCTTGCTGCACATATCTCTAAGCATCTCTTTCTCCATTTCTCTTACACAATCCTATACACACTTACTACACCATTACATATAACACACCACAACTCTTCTAAACTCTACTCTCATACTCTCACTTTGAAATTCTACTGTTTTGTTGCCCATAAATACATCTCAATACTCTTCTCCACCTCTCTTATAAAAACCCTTCTCATGGAAGGCATAAACTTCTAATACTAAAGCTTTTCTCCTAGAAGGCACCAAGATCTCATATAAAAGTCCTTCTCCTAGAAGGCACAAATATTTCTTACAAAATCCCTTCTCATGGAAGGCAAAAATCTATCTTATAAAAGCCCTTCTCATAGAAGAAAATACTATTCATAACTTCACAATAACCAAAAGAGCATTATCAAAGGGGAAATTCATTTAAGTGCATGATAAATGGTACAAATTTAACCAACCTCTACACACAGCTTGACATACTCTCTCTTCCTCTAGTTACACCCATTTTTCTCCTTCAATCTTGAAGTTATCATGGCAAACTACCTTTCCACCGCTGGAGTAATTTTGCTGGAATAATATCTACTCACTGATGCTACAAAGTTAGAGCTGCAAATCAAACAAAGATAAGTAACTTTGCTTCCATATCTCTAAATTTACATCATTGAGTACATGATTATTTCACTTTTAAATACATATTACTTTATTTCAACTACTATTACAATTATTAATCAAAGCTATTATATCAAACACATATTATTTATTATTTCAACCATTATCATGTTTCTGAGACTTTGGGCTTTACTCATTTTGTAGGCTGAAAAATACGTCAGAAGTCATTGGACTATACGACCCAATGTCGAGTTTTGGATGCAACTACCCATACAAACCTTGGTTTAGCAAGGTCACCCTTCCAGTGGACAACATGTGGCTGCGTACTGAAAAACGGCCCCCCGACAATCTTCTTCTTGAGTTAAGGTTTCGTAGGATGTCATTGGGAGCCAAAAATCCTTCCATACCTAGATTGACTCACCATTCTTCACTGATCATTTTAAACCCTTGACATATATTGGGCCTCCCTTTTTACAAGCAATCCAAATACTTGAGCAAGGTAGCTTCCTCCCTTCTTCAGCTATTCTTCTTGGAGATAGGTATTTTGTAGCCAACATTCTCGCCCAAGGGGATTCCTGTTCACTGGCTAGCCTCTAGCATAGTTTAGCAAGAATAGCTTGGTTTTTGTGCTTCATATTGTAGAGTCCCAGTCCTCCCATAGCAGAGTATTATATGCAATGCCATGTTGTTCCCACCAAGGTCTGTGATGCAGTAAATAAAATAATGAGAGACTTCTTATGGGATCAACAGAAGAAAAGAAAAAGATGCATATGAAAAACTGGCACGTTGTCTCTCTGCCTAAAGAATCCATTCGAATTCTTACCAGTACATAATTTTTTTTCCCATATTATTAAAAAAAAAAAAAAAAAAAAAAAAAAAAAAAAAAACTCTTAAAACACGAAAAGCATGTATGAATAGGCTACTTAAAAAATGAAACGTAAACCATCGCGCACCCTTGGTGCGGTGGTCTCTCCACAAGTATAAGTGCTTGTGGGGTGTGGGAAGTAAGGGCCGGAGTTCAAGTCTTTAGGAGGGAATTTCACACACATATACACTTAAATTATGCTAGAATAGAAATTCTATCCCATATTTAAAAAAAAAAAAAAATGACACGTAGACTTTCAGCATTAGAATGGACTTTTACAGTAGCCAATTAAGTGCCCGTTTGTTTCAACTTTTTGGACCCAAAAAGTCACGTTTTCAAAACAGCTAGCCCAAAAGTCTATTTGGTGAGTATAAAACGCAACTTTTTGAAAAAAGTTGCGTTTTATAATTGTGAAGAGAACGCGCAAGCCGATTATGGAGCACCTGAGGTCCATTTTGCCAAAAGTCTATGGGCGTTTTGATATATCCGTTGGGGTGATAAGACAATTACCAAATTACCCTTCATCAGTTCTCAGTTCTCACGCCTTCTCTCTGCTCTGCCCTTACCGTGCTACTACAACACCACCCAACTATCACCGGTCTACCACCAAAATCAACAAAATCAACAAAACTCATTTCAAACCCAACTCAAAATCAACCCAAAACAAAATCAACTCAAAATCAAACCCAAAATCCACAGAAAATCAACTCAAAATTAAACCATTAACTGAAAACCCATAACCCTAACCCAAAATCAAAATCAAATACAAACTCAATGGTGGCAGAGACTTAAGGGATCTGAGAATTAAGGAGAGAGATGAGGGATTTCCTTATGTTTAAATCATCTTCATCTTCTTCATCATCATCTTCATCATCTTCTCTCTTCCTTGTAGCTTTCGAACTGTCAAAAAAAAAAAAAAAAAAAACTCTACGGCAACTGGAGGAAGTGGAAGGGGAAAAGGGGAAAGAAGAAACAAAAAAAGAAAAGTGGAATGTTCTGGAGGAAGTGGTAGGGAAAAAGGGGAAAGAAGGAAAAAAAAAAAGGAAAAAGAAAAAAGAAAAAATAAAGAGGAAGAAGAAGAGCTCAGGGGAAAGAAGGAAAAAAAAAAAAAGAAAAAAAAAAAAGAAAGAGGAAGAAGAAGAGCCTAGTGGAACGTTCTGGAGCTTGGAGGAAGAAGTGGTATGGAAAAAGAGAGGAAAAAAGGAAAAGAGTAAGTACGTGTGTGGAGGAGAAAAAAAGAGGGGAAAAAAAAAAAAAAAAAAAGGAAATGCGGTACGTGAGTGGAGGAGAAAAAAAGTGGGAAAAAAAAATGAAAAATGAAAGAAATGTTATCACAATATTTTCACAATAAATTTTAAGTGGTAGGTTATTATTAGCTAATATTAGTGAGAAAAAATAATTTTTTTAGAAAGAGAAAAAAATAATTTTAATAGTACGCTCAAATTAAAATCAGTATCAATTTTTATCATAATATTTTCACAATACTTTCACAATAAATCTTAAGTGATAGGTTATTATTAGCTAATATTTGTGAGAAAAAAAAATCTTTTAGAAAGAGAAAAAAAAAATTTAATAGTACGTTCAAATTAAAATTAGTATCAATTTTTATCACAATATTTTCACAATAAATTTTAAGTGGTAGGTTATTATTAGCTAATATTGGTGAGAAAAAAATAATTTTTTTAGAAAGAGAAAAAATTAATTGTAATAGTATGTTCAAATTAAAATCAGTGTCAATTTATCACAAGTAGTTGATTTAAGTATGAAATAAACTCCCTTATATATACATTGTCTTTTTTGGTAATTTATCCCTCAAACGGCAACTTTTATAAGTGCTAGCCAAACACTCAACTTTTTCAAAAAACACTTTTTAACAGCTTTTACTGAGTACTTAGCTTTTTGAAAAATCACTTTTTCATTATGCACTTTTTAAAAACTCAACTTTTTAAAAAAGCCCAACTCTAAAAAGCTGAACCAAACTCACCCTAAAACCGAGAGAACGCGTAATCCAAACTTGTCATCATAAAGACTAACGTCGAATTCGAGTCGGTCGCCTTATATGCACCGCAACTCTCTCTCTCTCTTTCACAAATCAAATTCATCTTTATTCGGACTTTGGCGAAGACTCTAGAATTTCTCTCTCTCATGGCTTACATTGAACGAGGTTCGTTCACATTCTCTCTCTTTTTCTTTGATTAATTCGTGCTTAATTCATAAATCTGATTGCTTTGAGAAACTATTATTTGCTTTTTTGGTCGTTAATTTACTTGTTTGGAATACTGAAATTAGGGCTTTTTATTATTCGGTTTAGCTGGGAATAATTATGCCTTTTGATGAATTGACTCGTTTGGATCGCTCAATGTCTTTGTTCCTCTGTTCTCAGATTTGTTTTTTGTAATTTTTGAACACACACACATATATAAAATTAATTACAAAGTTTGATAGGACACTTTTGCAGATATGCAACAATTTTGAATTTTAATCTGTAGCTCAGGATCAATGGGAAAATTTTCCAACTTAACTTTGACATGGTTTTGCTTTGAATAAATTTTTTCTATACTGGAAAAAAAATTTATGATTTTTTTCACCACTAACCCAAGAATTATGCATAACAGATTGAAGTTAAAAAAAAAAAAAATCCAACTTCACTCTTATAATTTTGATTATTTGGTATCTTTATTTCTGGGCTTGTTGATGAGCTGACATGAATTGGCATGCAATGAAATGAGCTGCAACTTGATTTTGAAGAACTTGTGCCAGGATTTATTTAGTTGATGATATGTTGTAACAAGTGGTGTTTGCAATTTGGGATTCATTTCGTTGTGTATGATATTTTTGCATTTTTGTGATTTAAAGATGGGAAATTTGATGAATCAGGTTGATTTTGGGCTGATTTGAGCCAAAATCAAGCTCAGAAAATTAGGTATTAGTTAATTCTTGTATTGATTAAATAAAGTTATAATGATCCGGAATCTAATTTAGGCACATCTCTATATGAGCAATTGAGCTGAGTTCGGAAATGACCAACTGATCATTCACAAACCAACGGTGGTTCTTTTTTGCCATGGCTTTCTATTTATTTGTTGGGGGTGTTGGAGAGGCGTGTGGAATTTGATTTTATTTCTCTCTGTTTTTCATCTCTCTCTTTCTCTCTCCCTCTTTTTCCCCTTCTAGGTCTCCTTTTTTCATGCGTGTGACTGATCATTTTCAATAGAAGTTTCTGAGTGTTTCTCAAGAGTCCTTCACTGTACGCACTAGAGAAAGAGAAATATCTTTTTTAGTTAAATTTCAATTATTTTTCTCTTCTTCAACCTTACTGTTTACATTTGCAAACTTTATTGAACTGGTTCCTTTTTTGGCCTAAGCTTGTATCTTTGTTCTTAATTCTGATTATTCAGTAATTTTTTAATGATAAGTAATAGGTGCAATTTCATTAATCATATCAAATAGAATCTTTGTGAGTTCATGATGATGAACACAAAGGAACTGAGAGTACAAAAAAATCATATAGGAGGTCTAAGAGAAGCTAAAAACTCAATAGTGGATGTAAAATCAGTGAAACCCCAGCTCCTTGATCAATCAAAAAGAGTGCTTTGAAGCACACATTTTTAATGATCCAAGGAGCGTTTAGTGTTCTCAAACGAACGACAATTTTGTTCTCTCCAAACAATCCCATCAAGTATCCTGGAATTAAGTTTCAAATATCCAAACCATGCTTCCCAAACTAATTCCTCCAACAAAATAATAAGCTCATTACCAACTCAGGCATGACCCATTGGATTCCAAAAATCTGAAGCGCATCCCTCCACAAAGCATTGGCAACATCGCAATGCAGTAAAAAATGATCCACTGATTCACCCACTCTACGACACATACTATTCATTAGTTAAGAAAGACCTATATTTTAATTTTCATATTAATACTACTTTAGTTTTTTATTTTCTATTTAGATTTAAGCTTAAAATCTTCTTCTTGAGAATTCTTGAATGTTCAAGGTGTTTTGGACAAGGACCAATGATCCAGTAGCTTTAACAATGTCTGCTAATTGAGAAAAAAAGAAAAGAAAAGGTCCAATGATCCAGTCTTTTTAACAATGTTTCTAATTGAGAAAAAGTAAACATCTTTGTTTCAGTTGTGTTGTTTGAGTAGTTATAGCTAGCTTCCTGCATATGTTCTTCTGTTTCCTGTTTTGTGTGTAATTTCCAATCTAAATATTAGTTAACAAAATTATGTTTGTATATTTAGTCCGCAAACTTGTTCCTATGTCTTTTTAACTAATTAAATTTGTGATCCATGACTCTTAAGTATCTTAATATATTTCTATCTCATCATTTGTGTTGCACAATGATTCAAGGATGCTTGTGATGATTGATTAGAACTTTTAATTGTTGCCTATATTTTGATACTTTCATAATGGAGTGAAGCAGGTGGTGAGTGTGATGTGACATAGACTCAGGGACGGACCCAGGAATTCAAGCTAAGGGGGGCGGAGATAAGAAAAAAAAATTCAAGTAAAGAAAAATACTAGAATCTGAGTAATATGCATGATGCATTTAATTATAAATTTAGTATTTCTCACTACTTTTCAATTTATAAATTTATCTAATTTCAAATTAGATGTTATAGCATTATGAGTTAATAATAGGTGCAAGTGAATCATTGTTATTTTAATAAATTTGTGTGACAATTTATTATATTATATGATTTATCTTTGTCTTTTGTCTTTGTATCTTTGCCCCTTTTTTTTTTTTGGTCACTCACCTAGTCCCACTACTGACACTATGATTTTATTGTACACTACCTACAAACACTTTACCATTTTTATTCCTTGAAAGTTGAATCACTTTTCTTATTGCTGTGACTTGTCCCTATTTTATTGCCCAACTACCACACAGATATTTTCTCTAATCTCTAGAGACTCTACTCTCTCTCTCTTATCTATATAATATAAGAGAGATAGTCACAAACACAGAGTCACAATTCACAAAGACATAAACACACAGTCACAAAGCCAAAAAGCCAAAAAAAATAACACATGCACAGATTCACTAAAAACACAAACACCACAAGCACAAATTCTGAGATTTTGAAGGATAGATTAAATACTTGAGTGTGAAGTGTGAAGGCTGGAGCAGATCAAAGCTAGCAGTGGCGTCACGGCGAGATGGGTGTCGCGTGGGTCTCGCGTGGTGGTAGCGTCACGGCGTGGGCAGCAGCAACAAGCTCTCACATCACGTTTTGGTGGCTTCACTCACGGCGTGGGTAGCAGTAGAGTCTCTCGCCTCTCACTCTCTCTGTCTTGCCTCTTAGCCCTTAGGTTTTCTTTTCTTTTTTTCTTTTGTATTTCCGTTTGGAGACTGGAGTCTTCGGTGCTGGGTTTACGTTTTTGAACTTACCTTTTTTTTTTTTTTTTTTTTTTTTTTAATTAATTTATTTTTTACATGTGGGCTGGCCGGCTGGGTTAATGCCAATGGTTTACAAATTTGGAGGGCCCAAGCTAAAAGTAAGGGGGGCCGAAGTCTTTTTTTTTTTTTTTTTTTTTTTTTTTGAAAATTAACCTACTAAAAAAAAAAATTGGGCCGGAGGGGCCCAGGCCCCCCACCTGTGTCCGTCCCTGCATAGATTAATGCTATTTTAAGAATAGTGATATTGATGTTTTGGTTTTTTTAATTACTTTAAAAAAATGATATTGATGTATTTTTTTGATTAAATTATCTAAATGGATTGGTTTTTCCTCTCCAAGTGTTTTAGAATCCAATTTTTTCGATGTCATTAATCCTTGATGAAGTTCATTTTTACTCCAACCATCTCAAATTGTTTGGTCATTTATTCCATTTTGGGATGTGTCAAAATGTAGTCTTCTTTGTAAAGTCAAATTAATTTTCAAACTTACCCTTTACTTTATATAAAATAGCAATCCATTCTTTCACTAAAATTTAAATTAATGAGGGTAGTTTTGGAAATTGATACATTTTTAACCTAAAGACAACTCATTAAATGATGTTTTCTTAAAAAAATTGAATTTTCTAAACTGAACCAACGAGGTGGAGGTGGGATGGAGGTAGTAATATTATTTGATAAATGCCATTTGACAATCAGGTGAACAGCTAATGATATAAAGTTCAAAAACAACATTTTACATAGTTTTCCTGTACTTATATACAGCCATCATCAAAATTAAGTTCAAGGTAGAATTTAAAAAAAAAAAAAATGCCCAATAGGTAAAGACCAAATAGTACTAGAATGGCAATTGTGACTTCTGTGCCTAACATAAGCTATGAAATGCAAACCTAAAGTATATAATCATCATCCTCATTAAGTATAAGACCAAATTCATTGTCAACATAATCATCATCATATTTTTTTTTTTGATTCGCATAATCATCATCGTCATAATAGCCTCACTCTCCTTGAATAAGATTACGCTGTGAACTAGAACTTGATCTCATGTTGAATCTTTCTTCTTCAACTCCAGCAGCTCTAGCACTCCCAGTCAACCACTCTATGTGGTCCCTTAGATATTTTTAATGTCTTCTAGAATTTGTAATGAGGATTGAGGGGTGGCCTTGTCTATTGTATCACACCATATGATTGGTCATTGTATGACAAATCAAGAGCCCATACAAATGGCATTAGATAAATAAAATAAAAATAAAAAAGTCTTGCTTTTTTTGCACGTATTAAAAATGCACAATAAGCGTGCTTTTCCAAAGGTGCTTTGCTTTAGGTGCAAAAAGTGCTCGAGGCTTGGCACTTTGAGTGTGCTTTTGCCAATGCAACTCTCTACCACTGCTCTACCTTATGTTGTCACAATGGGCAGTTTGACCTATTCTGTTACAAAAGTTGATCATTGGGATGCTGAAATCACTAAAATGTGTTCTGCAATGTAATGTTAGACTGAAATTACCAACTTTTGTTGCATATTGTTATAAGATGCTTTTGTGATTTGGTGTCATGGTTGATTGAATAGTTTGTTGGTTGAATATGCCTCTGGTGTCACCAAATTTGACATGTCTTGCTCTAGTTTAATTTTTGATAATATAAACTCAATTCCTGTGGAGGCCAAAAAGAAAAGACTGTAGATGTATTCGTTCCTCTTTATTATTACCATGAGCAAGATTTAACCAAGATTTGGCGCACACACTTGTTCAGGTGTTGTGAAATCCAAGCGATCAATCTGGAATCTCAGGACAATCACCGACTTCTTCTGGGCCATTCTTAACTACATAGGCGTGTTTTTTACGACTATGTTATCGGTAATTCTTAGACTTTCCTCGTCTTCTCTACTATGATATATGTACTAGCTTTGAATTATCAAATTGGTCTTTAATCTATTAGAAACATTTATGTTCTTAATGCTTACATGCCTCAGATGGAGAAGTCAGATGCTTACAGGAAAGGCTCTGGTGGTGGCAAGAAATGGGATGGTGGTGGCCCAGGGGGGCCAGGAAGTGGACCATCTGGCAGTGGTCCACGTGGGCCGCCCTGTGGATTAGACAATGTTCGTGGACTTGACAGTGTTCGAGGGGACCATAGTAAGTTAATTTTGCCCACCTTATTTATTTTGATTATTAACTTTTTTTTATTATAAAAAAAAAAAAAAAAAAAAAAAAAAAAATCAAGGGATAGCACAATCGTCTTGATACCATGTCTTATGAAGAAGAGATCATTAGTTTGAATCTCCCCTTGGGAGCCAAAACTCACTTATTAAAAAAGAGAATCCAACTTTATTTTTTCAACATTTTTTTCATACTCATTTTTCTAATAAAAATGTATTTCTATACCAACAGGTTCCTTACCCGCATGTGGTTCTTGCTGTGGTTAAGCATCCAAGCTATCTGTTGTGCATTTGTGATATTGTGAGATCTAATGGTGTGCTTTGAAATGTGTAAGGAATTAGGAACCCCCACCCCCAAAAAATAGTGAGGAACTGAAATTGTGTAATATGGTTATGTCAATAGATTTCTCAAGAAAAAAAAGGTTTCTCAAGTCGTTAAATAAACCACCATGTTGTTGATGATGATGATGTTGTTTAACTTTACGTAAACAAGCCTTAGAGGGCGTTTAGAACTCTAGCATCAATCCTCATTATGCAAAAATCAGTGAAGGATCTCATGAGCAACTCTAGATCAGCAGACACAGCTTCTATGGTCCATTCATTCATTCATTCTATGGTCCATTCATTCTTTCATCAGCATTGTTATTCCCTCATGCATCAAATACAGTGCTTCTCTCAAAGCAAGACATACAGTTTTAAGTTTTAGAAAAAGTCATTAGTTATAAAAGCCTGCTAAGATCCTGTTGTCAGTCTTTACAAATAAAGCAAGAGCCCTTCCACTTTGATTTACTAGTGCCCCAGCTTCTATCAAAATTAAAACCTGCCATTTTTTACCTTGCCATATTTGGTGTACCACCTCAAACTTGCTCCTGTCAATGGTTGTATTTTGCCTTAATCCCCATACCTCCGTGAATTTGTACAGCAGGTGTTTACTGCTATTTAACAAACTAAACATCATTTACTACCATAAGCATAACAGCTTCATATGCTGTTTTTGTCTGTAAATTGTGATTTACAGACAAATCTGACCAGTTGTCAGGAATGCTCAAATCTCATTCCAACCAGCTTTAATAATTGACTTTAGTTCTAAAGACTCAATTCTTCTGGTAAGCTCTGTCCTAACTACACAGTTCGAGTCAGGCTACAAAACATGAATAGATGATGCACGGTTTCATCAATAGCATTGCACAAAGAACAAGGTGTATCAACAAGCAAATGTCTCCTCTGTAATTCAACCCTTAGAGCATTCTCATCAACACTCTCAAATGCTATAAATGCTAAATTTTAGCATCAAAAGATCAAAAAGCATACTCCATCAAAGCTCTTAAATCCTATTCATTTTGCAATCCAGCTACATGGGCTGCTATGGTGTAAAAAAAAATAATTATTTGTTTAATAAAGAGAGACAGAGGAGAGAGAGAGGAAAAATAAAAAATGAATAAAAAATAATAAAGAAAGAATATTTAAATGGAGTGTTAAAAAAAATAGAAGTTTTGATGGAAGAGATATTGTAAAATGATGTGTTATATATTATAAAATTAGTTTTTGAGATGGTAAATACTAAATTTTTTAGAAGTGTTGATGGGAATGCTCTTTAAAATTTTCCACAAATATATTAGTTTTTAAAGAAGTTTAAGTTGCCACATCCTACATCTCTCACTCGTTGATGTGTAATTTTGGGTTTCAATGGTGATGGTTGAGGGGATTGGAGTGGCAACACAAAGCGGTCACAGAGTGGATGGTGGATGGTTTTTTTTTTTTTTTTTTTTAAGTAAAAATTAATAAAGTGGGAGGAAATTGAAAGATTCAGTTGAAAGGAAAATTTTCTAATGGACTTGCTACACCATGTCATCTTTCACCCTATTCCAATATCTATCCTTCGAAGCAGCAGGGGAAACCTTTGTGGGAAAACTTGAACAAATGATGATCCACACAACAAAAGAGCAACATATCTACAATACTTAGAATCACTAGCATATATCCAATGAGAAAACCTAAATAAGTTGAAAAACATGACACACTTGATGAACAACCCTCCGTATGAATGAGAGGAAGAAGCCAAAATGTATTAGGTTTTAATGGACTAAACTAATATTTTAACAAGTAGAGGGTAGAGACGTTTTCATTGTGAGCACTCAAAATTTGGAGCAATTAGAGTACATAATGTTGCATATCATTCTATTTAATCAAACAATTAAAAGGGATTAACTTTTTACATTTTATTGTATGATCATATTTACTTATCAAAATTGTGTTGTAGAAATATTATGGTGTTTGTGTTTTTAATTTAAACAACTATTGTGGCTTTGGGGCAAATGAAGGTTTGTATTTCTGCTCCAATACATCTTATTCTCTAGTACCCCATGACTCACCCCCTCCCCCCTCCCTCCGCCAACTTTCCCCCTCCACCACAAACACTACCACCTCCCTCTTCTTCCCTGCCAACCCATCCTCCACCAGCGACATATCCAATCCTACCTCTTGCCTCCCAAATTTTTTTCCCTACTCCACAACAATTCCTTCCCCCATATCCTTGCCCTCTCACACAATCCTTCTATTGGCCAATTCAGTTCGGTCAGTACATTCCTCGTTATACCCAAACCCAGCCCTCCTTACCCTTAAATCCCAAGCCTACACAGCATCTGCCAAAACCCACTCCCAAGCCTTTTTACCCCAAACTAGGGGTACCAGAGGTGAAGCAATCTTTTTCTTTTCGTATTGATTCAAAGTCATTTCTCTTGGCTTTTGATGGGGGATGTATGGATGCTTATTCTATTACTGAAAAAAGGGGTAGGCATCATGGCTCTATCCGGGTTGGTAGATCGGGGTTGGATTGGACCATTGCTTGTTTGGTAGAGTTGTGCCGGTGGGACTTTAGCAAGAAACACTTTTTCAAACGGTTTTATGAGCAATATAAAATCTTGGAGTTTTCTAGTAGGTCGAACAAGAGTGGTCTTTTTTTGGAGATCTCTGAGTATCATAATGGGACAAGACGTGGTTGTTTGTGTGCCCAGAAGGGAGGAATAAGGGCGGTTGGGCTTTCCTTGAATTGAAGCTACGTGAATTCTTTTTGGGAAAATCAGCTTCTAGGCCGGGGAAGGAGGCGGTTGCTAGTGGTGGTGGGCTAGAAAATTCCACCGGAATTTCAAGGAATCAAGATTGGAAAAATCTTAATGGAGACGTGAAATCAGGAAGGGAGTTATGTCTGGAGAGTCAGTTTCCAAATATTCCTAGGAATTTAAATCAGAAGGAGAGTTTTGGGGGATTTGACTTACTTCAAAATTCAAATAAACACCCTATAAATAGACGCCCCTTGCGTGGCCCTTCTGCCAAATGGACCTAGGCCCACTTCTCCTTGAAAATTACTGCTGCTTTTGATGGGAATACATAATGTAAGGTCTGCTGGAGTAATTTTGTCAAACCAATAGGAGTTAAGTTGGGCCCAGTATCTTTAGAGCCCGGGGTGACAATTGACCAAGCTCAGCGGGCCAAACCCACTAAAGCCTAAAATGAGTTTATTAAAAATCTGTTAAGGTTGACTGAAAGAAGTTCATGGGAGGTAGGAGAAGGATCGAGGTCACATGTTTCAGTCGAAAAGGTTCCAAAGTTGTCTCCAAGCACCGGCGAGTTGGATGGGGACCTCCCAAGGATCGATGGGTGTGTGGATGAGATTATGACTTGCGCTTCTTCGGCAAGAACCTAGATTAGTGAAGGGTCGGACCCCCATGGCTTTGCCGAGAAGCCTCTGATGGTGTTTCCGGGTACCGGCGAGATGGGTGGAGTCCTTTCAAGGTCTGATGGGTGCGGTGATGAGGTTGGGGCTGTCGGCGGTCTTTCAGTGGACCCTAAATCAAGCGGGGCTGAGGTGGGTTGTATGGGTTTTAGTGTGCTTGTCGCCGATGGTCCAGCGGAGGACTTCCCAAACTCCGGGGCTGTCCTAAACTTTGATGAGCAATCTGTCAACGTCGAGTCCATTGCTTCCCCGCCTTTATCGGTTTTTGGATTCTCCGATATGATCTGCCAACACAAGCTGCTGGGTAAAAATTGTTTCTCTCCCCTTTCTGAGCTAGGTTTTGATTCTAAGGAAGATGAAATTTATCTACTGGATTGGGTCAACCCCACGGGGTCAGGTAAGGATGAGGATAGTGGGAATGCTTTGGATTGTGTACCTCTGGCTAAGTGGGATCCTCATGGGGGTTTGGAATTAGTATCAGAGGAGGCTACACTGGATGATTTTCTTGTGGGGGAGGATCTGGAACCTTCAGTGTGGGTGAAGAGGAAGATTAAAGGCTTTAGTAAATTTGTGGGATTTCCTATTGACTCATGTGAGCAGTAGTGCATTGCCTTCTTTCAAAAGCTTGAGAAAGTGTGGGAAAAACAAGCCACGGCAGGTAGTCTTCACCGCAATGCCTTTTCAACTAAAAAAGGTATAAGGGAATTGAGGAATTTAGTTTCTTCCGTCAACTATGAGAGGCAATCTGGTCGACAAACCAGAGAGATTGAGAATTTCTGTGGGGTGGGCTCAGTTAGTTGTCCATGAATTTGAAAATCTTATCTTAGAATGTGAGAGGATTAAACAATTCTCAAAAGAGGGATACGGTGAAGAATTTACTCAAGGAGTGGAAGTGTGATGTAGTGTGTTTCCAAGAAACCAAATTGGATTCTGTTAATTTTGCTGTTGTGAAAAGTCTATGGAGTAGCCCTTTTGTTGATTAGGTGGCTTTGGATGCCATTTATACAGCAAGGGGGGTTATTCTAGCTTGGGACACAAGGGTGTATAAAAAAATAGATTGTCTAGTTGGGTCCTTTTTAGTTTCTGTTTTGTTAAAGGGTGTGGTAGACGGTTTTGCTTCGATATGTACAGGGGTGTATGGTCTAAATGCTGATGGTTTTAGGGATGCTTTGTGGACTGAACTTGATAGTGTGAGAGGGAGGTGGAGTGCAGCTTGGTGTGTTTTTGGTGATTTTAATACCATCAGATATCCAGTAGAGCGTCTTGGTTATACTTCTTTTAGTCCAGCCATGTTCAAATTCTCGGACTTTATTGATGATGGAAATATGCATGTGCGCAGCGAAAAATTAACGGATCTACTTCATTCGCAATTGATAACATGCACTATGTAAATTTCAGAATACAAGAACAAGAAAGTGTACCTTGGTGTGGTGAATTTCAAAACAAAGATTGTAGCACTTGGAAATACTTCTAATCTTCACTCCAATTCCACTAACGCCTAAGATGTGTGGTCTCTCAATCAGTTATATGAATTTGTTCAAGAGTGAATTCAAGAGTGTCCAACACTCACATACATTATTTCATGTAAAATTGTTCTCTACAAAATTCTGTATGTTTCTCTCCTTATAACTGATTGTCTAATTGGGCTAGCTTTTTGGGCCTTTCCAATTGGGCTCTAGTATGTGGCTTGGAGTGGGATCAAAAGGGACCAATAAGACACTAGCTCCAATGGGCCTTGGGCTTTTCTGTCAACTCTTGACAAGTCCAAAGTTACCATTAACTATATTTAATACCACTATATAAATATAGTTGCACTCTAGGTCTTATCTATAAATTATATCCCAAGACTTTATCATACATGCAACCCCTTCATAAAATATTCGTAGTAATACAAAGTCATGAATGTAGACTGCCACTTTGTAAATTACTACATTTTAATCCTTGAGTACCTGGTTTAATCCTTTTAAGTTATTCACCATATATTTATGAAATCCAATTTCATAAATATATACTTTAGTCTTACTAAAGTGGTTAGGCCTAACTCTCTGAATAACAAACCCATTAAACTTATCTCAAAGGAATATTTTGTATCTCCGTCAAGAGACTATGAATTCCATCTTGAGAATATATGTTCCATCAATACTAAATGTTGCTGCCCAACATACTGAGGTTTTGACTGTTACTTTAGATCTCACTCCCGATATATCAAAGCAACCTACACCTCATGATCAGGTCCATTATTCTCTCAGGATTAAGAGTTCATGCAAATATGAGTTGTGAGATTTATTATTCAATTGACAGTCATTAGGAGAATAATGAATCTCACAGCGGTCCAGTTCAATATGTCTTAACTCTTAAAACATATCAACATATCAACTAGAAGTCTCCACTTCCATGATCAAGACAAATCATTGTAATTGATATGTTATAGTCTTCGCAGATGAAATGCCCAATTTCATCACTGACTATGAACTACAATTCTGAGTTTACAAAGAACTTGTGACTTATATCTTCTGTGACTAAATCACATAAATCACATACTATGCATCTCATGGACTATATGATAATGTCCGAACATTCATGTTACCATTATTTCAGATAATAATAAAACAACTTTGTTAAACACAATATTAAGTCATACATAATGTCATACTTAATATTATACATAGCATCATACAATAGGATTTAAGGGCACTAATCCTAACAATTGAGAGGAGTTTTTTGGTTGATATACCTATGGTGGGGGGCGAGTATACATGGTTCCGTGACTTAGAGAACCCTTCTATGTCTAGAATTGATAGAGTGCTGGTATCCGCTGATTGGGAGGATCACTTTTTGGATGTGACTCAAAGGCCTCTTCCTCGAGTGATTTCAGACCACTGTCCTCTTCTTGTGGAGGCAGGTGGAATGTCAAGGGGAAAGACTTCTTTCAAATTTGAGAACATGTGGCTTAAGGTGGAGGGTTTTGTGGATCTTGTGCAAGGTTGGCAGAATGGATACCATTTTGTGGGGTCTCTTAGTTATGTTCTAGCTTGCAAATTAAAGGCTCTTAAGGGAGATTTAAAGCATTGGAATAAACATGTTTTTGGGGATGTGTCTTTTAAGAAAAAATGTTTTAGACTTAGATTTGAGAGAAGGGATGCAAACTTTTTCACCGGCAGATAGTGTAAGAAGAGCTGAGATAAAGGCTGATATTGAGTATTTAGCTTCTTTGGAGGAGATTTCTTGGAGGCAGAAATTGAAGGCTTTGTACTTAAAAGAAGGGAATAATAATACTAGGTTTTTTCATAGGCTTGCTAATTCTCATAGACGTACAAATACTATGAGAGGTGTGGAGGTTGAGGGCATTTTGTATGAGGATGAGTCTGCAATTCAGGATCAAGTGGTGGGTTTTTATAAGTCTTTGTACCAAGAGACTAAATCTTGGAGGCCCACTATTGATGGCTTAGAGTTTGCAAATCTAGATGAAACCGATCGGCTTAGTTTAGAAAGGGAGTTTGAGAAGGAGGAGATCATTGCAGCCCTATGGGAGGCTAAGGGTGATAAGGCTCCCGGTCCAGATGGCTTTACTATGGCTTTCTTTCAAAAATGCTGGTGTGTTCTTGAGAAGGAGATCTTGGCTTTTTTTGCAGACTTCCATAAAGAATGTATCTTTGAAAAATCTCTCAATGCCACCTTTCTGTGTTTGATACCCAAGAAGCTTAGTGTAGTCAATATTAGAGATTTTCACCCTATCAGCCTTGTGGGTAGTTTGTACTAGCTACTTTCAAAGGTCTTGGCACATAGACTTCGTTGTGTTTTGAATAAACTTATTTCCAACTCCTAGAATTCTTTTGTTAGGGGAAGACAGATTCTTGACTCTGTTCTTATTGCAAATGAATGCTTGGATAGTATATTGAAGAGTGGTATTCTGGGTGTGATTATTAAATTGGATATTGAGAAGGCTTATGATCATGTGAGTTGGAGTGCCTTATTTTACCTTATGGAAAGGATGGGTTTTAGGCAGAAGTGGGGGAGATGGATGAAGATGTGTATTTCTACTGCTTCTTTTTCAGTGCTTATTAATGGGTTTCCAGTTGGTTTCTTTGGCAGCTCTCGTGGTCTTTGCCAAGGGGATCCCTTATCTCCACTCCTATTCTTATTGGTAATGGAGGTGTTGAGTAGGTTGTTGAAAAGGACAGAAGATGGAGGCTTTCTCAGTGGATTCCAAGCAAATCCCAATACATGTGGAGGTTTGCATATCTCTTACCTTTTGTTTGCTGATGATACTATTTCTCTTTTGTGATTCATCCAAGGAACAATTATTACATATTCGTATGGTTCTAATTTTCTTTGAAGTTATCACAGGATTGAAAGTAAATGTTGGTAAGAGTGAGATTTTGCCGGTTTGTGAGGTTGGGAACTTGGATGCCTTAGCTCGTATTTTATGTTGTAAGGTAGGCTGTTTACCCATGTCTTATTTGGGTATGCCTTTGGGGGCACATTATAAGGACTCTTCAATTTGGAACCCTATCATTGAAAGGATGGGAAAAAAGCTTGCAGGTTGGAAGCAATTATATTTGTCAAAAGGGGGTAGACTTATTTTATTGAAGAGTACCTTATCAAGTCTCCTTACTTATTATTTATCTTTGTTCACTATTCCATAACATGTGGCGGACAGATTAAAGAGAATTCGGAAGAATTTCCTTTAGGGGAGATCTAATGAGGTCTTTAAATTCTCACTTGTTGCTTGGGAGAAAGTTGTGTGGTCAGTGAAGGTAGGTGGCTTGGGGATCCGGAAGATTGGGCTGTTTAACCAAGCTTTACTTGGGAAGTGGCTCTGGCGATTTGCAAATGAGGTCACATGTTTATGGAGGCAGGTTATAGCTTCCAAATATGGGGAGGCTAGTGGGGGATGGTGTACTAGAGTTGTTAGAGGGACACATGGATATGGTATGTGGAAGAACATTATGAAAGGGGCTGAGAGTTTCTTTGGTCATGTGTTGTATACGGCAGGTGAGGGTTTTCGTATCAGATTCTGGCATGACCCTTAGAGTAGCCCTACTGCCTTGAAAGATTTATATTCAGCAATGTTTGCTATTGCTATGAATAAGGAAGGTATGATTTCTGATATGGTTGATTTTGCACTGGATGAGGGTGGTTGAAGCTGGAACTTACGTTTTTGTCGTGCATTTTAAGACTAGGAGACAAGGGTCTTTTATGATTTCTTTGCGCATATCTCATCCAAGTTACCTAGGGGGGTGATGATACCATGATATGGCAATTGAATCGTAGTGGTGTTTTTGATGTGCGCTCTTTCTATATTTCATTGCTAGCAGCCCCATTGGTGTCTTTTCCTTGGAAGAGCATTTGGTGTGTTAAGGTACCTAAAATGGTGGATTTCTTCTTATGGACAGCTGCTAGGGGTGGGATTCTTACTATAGACAACCTTATTAAGAAGAAGTTACCTCTTGTGAATTGGTGCTGCCTTTATTGATGTGAAGAGGAAACTGTGGATCATTTATTGATCCATTGTAAGTACGCTCATACCTTGTGGAGTGAAGTCCTTCGTTTGTTTGGGGTTCAATGGGCGATGCCAAAGGATGTTGTTTCTCTTCTCTCTGCATGGTGGAATTGGTTGGGGAGGCACACTTCAAATGTGTGGAATATGGTTCCATCGTGTCTTATGTGGTTAATTTGGAAGGAGCGCAATGCCCGAACTTTTGAGGAAGTTGAGAGACTTGTAGATTGTGCGAAGACTTTGCTACTTAGAACTTTGTTTGAGTGGTCCCATATTTGGGGGTTTACGCATTGTCATTCTTTGC